>CAWUFW010002664.1:407500-1607500 GCA_963921515.1 Calotriton arnoldi | reverse complement strand
GATTGTCTGCTCTTTCCTTTTTTTCCCTTTTTTTTTTCCCCTTTGCCCCCTTACAGGTCTTCCACTGCCCAGTATAGGTCTACTAGGTCGTTACTCTATGTTGTCTGGTATCCACTTAACAACTGAAGGAACCAGACCTCTAGTAGTGTACCACTCATTCACTTAGGTCCTGATGAAGTGCCATACGACTCGTTAGGAGCGATAAGGGCACGAAACATGTTGACCCATTACACAGCGATAGCCCTTTAGGAACATTGCATCCACATAGGGTATCCACACACCTTTTAACTAAGCTGGAACTACCTGCACCATAAAAATTGTTTTTGAATAGGACTGCTCCAGACGCACAAGTTACTAACTTGTGTAACGATATATCTGTAAGAGACAGTAGTTAGTGACAGATTCCTTACCTTAGAATATCCCCAGGCGTCAGGCTGGATCCGGAAAGTTTTGCGTAGCAGTACCCTTGCGCGTCGGTAGGCGGCGTTGTGCGGCTCCGCGTCCGTCGTCGGCGTCGAGATCGCCGGGATGACGTCGCAGCCAGTACTTAGACGCCGCCCATGCGCGCTGACGTCAGTTCTGTACACGACTTTCCGCGCCAGGAACGCAGAGCCATGCAAGAAGCTGACATTGGTTTCTGAAAAAATACTAGGGCCCTGAAAGGGATGTCCTTAACCCTAGAAATCAGTTCGCAGAACGGGGAGGATGGAGTGGGCGGTAAGGAATCTGTCACTAACTACTGTCTCTTACAGATATATCGTTACACAAGTTAGTAACTTGTGCATCTGAAAGAGACACGTTAGTGACAGATTCCTTACCTTAGAATAGATACCCCAGCAATACCAACCCCGGTGGTGGGTCTGCGAACAGATTCAGACAAGGAAGTCCCGGAGGGCAGAGCGGCCAAAGAAGCCGTCCCTCCGGACCTGGCTGTCAAGGCAGTAATGCTTGGTAAACGTGTGCAGCGAGGCCCACGTAGCTGCCTGACATATATCATGTAGCGGAACACCGCGGCCCAAAGCCGTGGTAGCAGCTGTTGCCCTGGTAGAATGGACACGTAGCCCAACAGGGGGCTCCTTCTTAGCCAAAGAATAGCAGGCTTTGATACACAAGATTACCCAGCGGGAGATGGTCCTCTTGTGTACCGCCCGACCTTTTTTGGCGCCCACGTAGCCAACAAAGAGCTGGTCATCCACCCGGAACTGTTGTGTGCGGTTGAGGTAAAAGGAAAGCGCACGTTTTGGGTCCAGACGGTGGAGCCTCTCTTCCTCTCTGGAAGGATGCGGAGGCGGAAAGAAGGTGGGCAAAGTGATGGTCTGCCCAATGTGGAAGGCAGTAACCACCTTTGGCAAGAAGGACGGACGCGCCCTAAGAACAACCTTATCTGGATGGACAGACAGAAAGGGGGGTTTGCACGAAAGAGCCTGGAGCTCACTCACCCGCCGAGCGGAGGTGATGGCCACCAGAAAGGCTGTCTTCAGAGTGAGAAGACGAAGAGGACAGTTATGTAGAGGCTCAAAGGGAGTGCACATTAAAAAGGTAAGAACCAAGTTTAAGTCCCACTGAGGCATTACAAACGGAACAGGAGGGAAGAGGTGTGTAATGCCTTTAAGAAACCTGTTAACAACAGGGGACTTGAAAAGGGAGGGCTGATCAGGAAGCCTGAGGAAGGCCGAGATTGCACAAAGATAGCCTTGATGGTACCCAGGGCAGAACCCTGTTGGGCCAGAGAAAGAAGGAACAGAAGAACCTCAGAAAGAGGGGCAGAAAGGGGATTCACAGCCCTTGCTGTGCACCATGCCACAAACTTGTTCCACCTGCAGGCATATACCACCTTAGTGGAGGGACGCCTGGCTGCCAGAAACACATCACAAACTTCGGGAGACAAGTCGAAAGGAATCAACTGCCGCCGCTCAATCTCCACGCAAGGAGGTGGAGACTGGACTGGTTCGGGTGGAGGACCGTCCTCTGCTGCTGCGACAGAAGATCCTCCCGAAGAGGCAGACGGATCGGGGGATCGACGCTCATACTGAGTAGCTCGGGATACCAAATTCTTCAAGCCCAGTCCGGAGCCACAAGAATGACTTGGGCCCGGTCGCGCCGAATCGTCTTCAGCACTCTGGGTAGAGGTGGTATAGGCGGAAAGGCGTTCAACACACCGCAACTCCACTCGCGACGAAAACGTCGCCGAGCGAGTGCCGCCTTGGAAATTCCAACGTGCAGAACTGATGACACTGCGCGTTCTCTTCGGTGGCGAATAGATCTAACCAAGGCTCTCCCCACTGTAGAAAGAGTCCTTGCGCCACCTCCGAGTGAAGACGCCATTTGTGATCCATCATGCACCTGCGGCTGAGTTCGTCCGCCCTGGCGTTCAGGGAACCTGCCAGTTGTTGAACCATCAGGAATATGCCCTGATGTTCCAGCCATGTCCAGAGACGCAGAGCCTCCTGACATAGGGTCCACGACCCCACCCCGCCTTGTTTGTTGCAGTACCACATGGCGGTGGTGTTGTCTGTGAACACCTGCACTACCTTCCCTTTGACAGAGGGAAGGAATGCCTTGAGTGCAAGTCGGAGCGCCCGGAGCTCCAGAAGGTTGATATGGAGCCAGGACTCCGCCGGAGACCAGAGGCCTCTGATCTCCGCCTCTCCCATGTGACCGCCCCATCCCAGAAGGGACGCGTCCGTCACAACTATGTGCTCTGGCTGGGGAAGGGAGAGGGATCTGCCCATGACCCATTGCCGGTTCGAGAGCCACCACTGCAACTGTCTTGCAGTCCCCTCCGAGATCTGGACGTAATCGGACAGGTTCCCCTGATGCTGCGCCCACTGGAACTTCAGGTCCCACTGCAGAGCCCGCATATGCCATCTGGCATGATCGACCAGCAGGATGCAGGAGGCCATGAGGCCCAGCAGCCTCAGGGTCATCCGTACCGAAACCCAGGATAGAGGCCGAAACATCAGAATCATAGCCTGAATATCCTGGACTCGCCGTTCGGGAGGATAGGCCCGAAACTGCGTCCTGTCCAGAACTGCTCCGATGAAAAGGAGCTGTGGAGAAGGAATCAGGTGCGACTTCGGCACGTTGATGGAGAACCCCAGCGAGTGCAGGAGTTCGGGCGTAGTCTGGAGGTGGGAGACGACTGCCTGGGACGAGCCCGCCTTCAGCAGTCAGTCGTCGAGGTAGGGGAAGACTGGAACCCCTGCCCGGCGCAGATGAGCTGCGACCACCGCCATCACTTTCGTGAACACCCGAGGGCGCTGGTAAGGCCAAAGGGAGCACGGTGAACTGAAAATGCTCGAGGCCTACCGTGAACCGCAGGTAACGCCGGTGGGCCGGCAGGACGAGGACGTGAAAATATGCGTCCTGCAAGTCCAACGCTACCATCCAGTCTCCAGGGTCGAGGGCAGTCAAGACCTGAGCTAGGGTGAGCATCTTGAACTTCTCCTTCCGGAGGAAGCGATTGACGTTCCGGAGGTCCAAGATAGGACTAAGCCTGGGCGTAGTTCGCGAAGTAGCGCTACGCGAAGCTACGCAAAGTGCAGTTCGCACTACGCGAGCTACGCGTAGCACTACGCGAACTGCGTAGTGCACTGTTCGCAATGATTGCACAGTGCCGGATGCTTGTCCGCACTGTGCAATCATTGAAAACGGCATCTTGCACAGTGCAAGCTGTCTTTTACTGCCGCTCGAGTAGATTTTTACTCGAGCGGCAGCTTCTCAACGCGGACTGGTAGTTTCTCATCGCGAGCGGTCGCGAGCATACGCGACCACTCGCAATGAGAAACCTGACCTCCCAGCGTTGAGAATCTCGCAGGGAGGTTTATTTTCCACGCTCGCGATCGGCAACTTGATGTTGCTGATCGCGACGAGCGAAAAAGTCTTGCCGGGATGTCATTTTGCTTGCTCGCGGTCGCCAACTTGACGTTGAGGACCGCGAGCAAGCAAAAAATGACCGCTGCACTACGCTACGCTACGCGTGTTTGCACTGTGCTACGTGCAATTCGCGTTGTGCGAAGTAGCGCAAACTTCGCAAACTACGCGAGCGTAGCGTAGTGCTTTGCCCAGGGTTAGATAGGACGCATGTCCTCCTTGTCCTTTTTGGGCACCAGAAATTAGTGGGAGTAACAACCACGCCCTACTTCTGGGGTCGAAACGCGCTCGATGGCCCCCTTGGCCAAGAGGGCCGCAACTTCCTTTTGAAGAAGCACCAAATGATCCCCCGACATGCAGTGGCATTGAGGTGGCATGGCTGGGGGGGTAGTCTCGAAGGGGAGGGAGTAGCCCCTTCGGACAATATCCAAGACCCACTTGTCCGATGTGATGGCACGCCAGTGGTGAAGGTGATGGCGGACCCTGCCACCCACTGGCGTGATGTGGACCTGAAAGGATGGACTAGGAGGGCTTGGAGGCCTCGGACGGGGCGGAGGTGGTGGCCTGACCCGCACGCTGGTTACCCGACCCGCCTCGGCGGGAGCCACGTCCTCGGCCACGCGAAGTCGCTTGCTGAGCGGGCTGGTGGCTGGGCAGCGGACGTGACTGGGCGCCCCTTCCGTGGCCACGAAAGGGGCGAAAAGCAGACTGTTGCGGAGGACGTACAGCAGAAAGGCCCAGGGACTTGGCTGTAGCCCGCGAGTCTTTAAAGCGCTCCAGCGCGTGGTCTGCTTTGTTGCCGAAAAGGCCGACACCATCAAAGGGCATGTCCATAAGTGTGTTTTGGACATCGCCCGAGAAACCAGTGGTCCTCAGCCAGGCGTGACGGCGCAGCGCCACTGTCGTCGCAAGCGATCTGCCTAGCGAGTCAGCGGTATCTAGGCCACATCGGATGGTATATTTTGCCGCATCTCTTCCTTCCGCAATGGCGCGGGAAAGCAGTGCCTGGGCCTCCTCAGGACACTGGGGCAGGATCTGCACCACCGAATCCCACAAGGAGTGGGTATATCGGCCCAAGAGGCAAGTGGTGTTGACAGACCTCAAGCCAGCACTGGTGGAAGAAAAAACCTTCTTCCCAAATTGGTCCAGTTTTTTGGATTCCCTATCCGGGGGAGCGGTAGGGAAGGCGCTTTGAGAGGCAGAGGTTTGGACAACCAAGCTCTCAGGGGTGGGGTGTTGGGAAAGGAACAGGGGGTCGCCCGGAGCAGGGCGATGGCGTTGGGCTACGTTCCTATCCACAGGAGCCCCTGTGGTGGGCTTGGACCAGGTGCCCAAAAGAACGTCCGAAAGTGCCTCGTTGAACGGCAGCAGTGGCTCCGAGGAGGTAGCCGCTGGCTGAAGCACTTTCGTCAGGATGTTAGTCCTGACAGCCACTGTAGGTAACTAGAGGTGCAGGGCCTCAGCTGCCCTACGCAACACCGTAGCAAAGTTTGCTCCCTCCTCCGTTGCCACGGAAGGAGGAGACAGCATGCCAATGTCAGGAGTGGTGTCCAGACCACTGGCATCCCCAAGTTCCTCAGCCCAGTCCTGATCATACTCACATTGGGCAGTGAGAGGGTCCTCAGACCCCTCCCAGTTCTCTTCGTCCTCCAAATCAGGGTCAATGTAAGGAGGAGGTACATGTGGGACCCAAGGTCTCATCGGCGCCGGAGCTGGCGTCGATCGACGTCGGTCCGGCGCCGAGTCCGGATCCCGGTTAGAACCTGGGGACGACGCCGCCCAGAGCCCCGGGCGGCGTCGTGAACGGCACCGGTGAAAGCGACGCCGGTGGAGGTGTCGTTAGGTCAACGGGCGTCGAAAGGGGTTGTGGCAGCACCGGAGCCGGGGCCGAGGCCAGGGCCAGGGCTGGGGCTGGTGTCGCTGGCGGCGCCGGGACCGGAGTCACCGGCGGCACCGTAGGAGGAACCCCACTAGGGCCCGCGGGGCCCGAAGGCACACCGGGGGGACCTTGAGGCCCGAAGAGGCGTGCCATGGCCGACAGGAACTCCTGTATTTCGGCCGGAGTCGCCGCCGAACCCGGGTTGGGCGGGTAATGCGGCGGCTCCACAGGCACTCCCGGAGCCGCGGGGCGGTGCCGACGGGACCCTCAGCCGAGTCGCGCGACCGGCGAGGGGAAGTCGTCGAGCGATGAAGCTTCTTCGACTTCTTGTGCTTCGACTTACCGGAGGAGTGCGAAGACTTTGACCCCGAAGAACGATGAGGACTCCGCGACCGGCCCCTCGACCTCTCTCGTGACCGGGGCTTAGATTGGCGCGGAGCCGACTGCCGGACCTCGAGGAGCTTTCGAGACCACTCTCGCAAAGCCTTCGGATGCAAGGCCCGACAGTCAGGGCACGAGTTGGAGTCGTGGTCGCGCCCGAGGCAGTAGAGACAGTCTCGATGCGGGTCCGTGATCGACATCATCCGACCACAGGCGTCGCATGGCTTGAAGCCGGGCATCCCTACTGACACCGTTGGAGTCAAACGACTCGAGAAAAACAGTGACAAAAAATCACAAAAAGTTCAGTCAAAAAATGACTGGGGCACTGCTCTCTCCGGATCTGCGCTTACTAGCGCGGAAAAAGAAAGAACTGACGTCAGCGCGCATGGGCGGCGTCTAAGTACTGGCCGCGACGTCATCCCGGCGATCTCGATGCCGACGACGGATGCGGAGCCACACGACGCCGCCTACCGACGCGCAAGTGTACTGCTACGCAAAACTTTCCGGATCCAGCCTGATGCCTTGGGATATTCTAAGGTAAGGAATCTGTCACTAACGTGTCTCTTTCAGATCTATTTTAATATCCACCACCCGTGCACTACACCATCCTTGCCCTCCCACCCGCACACACCCAACGGCTTCTTCAAAAAGATCTCCGCTAAAGAGACCCATTTACGGTGAGCCTGTCGGGCATTGCAGCGCCGGCCCGACGAGGAGCAAAGCCCTATGATGAAGCATGACATCCTTCGTGGTGTGTGAGGGCATCACGAAGAAAGACCTGTCTTCCCTGTCCCCTTGAGGAACTGCATACCCCTTGTAGCACAGTGTCCACAACCCCATCCCCCCCTGTTTGTTGCAATACCACATGGCGGTGGTGTTGTCCGTGAACACCTGCACTACTCTTTCTTTAACAGAAGGAAGGAATGCCTTCAGTGCAAGACGAATCGCCCAGAGCTCCAGAAGATTGATGTGGAGCCCAGACTCCGCCGGAGACCAGAGGCCTCTGATCTCTGCCTCCCCCATGTGGCCGCCCCACCCCAGAAGTGATGCATCTGTCACCACTGTGAACTCTGGTTGGGGAAGGGAGAGGGATCTGCCGTTGACCCAATCCTGGTTTGTTAGCCACCACTGCAATTGGTGTGCAGTGCCCTCCGAGATCTGGACGACATTGGAAAGATTCCCCTGATGCTGTGCCCACAGGAACTTCAGGTCCCACTGCAGAGCCCACATATGCCACCTGGCATAGTCCACCAGCAGGATGCAGGTGTCCATGAGGCCCAGCAGCCTCAGGGTCATTCTGACCGAAACCCGGGATAGAGGCTGAAAGATCGGAATCATAGCCTGAATATCCCGGACTCACTGTTCGGGAGGATAAGCCCAAAACTGCACTGTGTCCAGAACCGCCCGATGAAAAAGAGCTTCTGAGAGGGAATCAGGTGTGACTTTGGGACGTTGATAGTGAACGCCAGCGAATGCAGGAGGTCCGCCATAGTCTGGAGGTGGGAGACGACAGCCTGGGGCAAACTCGCCTTCAACAGCCAGTCGTCGAGATAGGGGAAGACTGGAACCCCTGATCTGAGCAGATGAGCTGCGACCACCGCCATCACTTTCGTGAACACCCAAGGGGCGCTGGTAAGGCCAAAGGGGAGCACGGTAAACTGAAAATGGTCGTGGCCTACCTTGAACCGTAGGTAATGCCGGTGGGCAGGCAGGACGGGGATGTGAAAATAGGTGTCATGCAAGTCCAAAGATATCATCCAGTCTCCAGGGTCAAGGGTAGACAGGACCTGAGCCAATGTCAACATTTTGAACTTCTCCTTTCGGAGAAAGCGGTTGACATCCCGGAAATCCAAGATAGGACGCAGGCCTTTGTCCTTCTTGGGTACTAGGAAGTAGTGGGAGTAGCAACCACGACCTACTTCTGGCACAGGGACTCGCTCGATGGCTCCCTTGGCCAAGAGAGCCGCAACTTCCTGACGGAGAAGGGCCAAGTGATCCTCCGACATGCGATGGAAAGCATGTGGCATGTAGAGAGGTAGTCTCGAAGGAGAGGGAGTAGCCCCTTCAGACTATCTGCAAAACCCACCTGTCCGACGTGATGTTGAGCCAGTGGGGGAGGTGATGGTGAATCCTGCTGCCCACTGGCAACTGGTTGCCCTGAAAAGTTGGACTAGGAGGGTTTGGAAGCTGCTGCAGAGGGGGCGCTGGTGGACTGGCCCGCCCGCTGGCCCCCAGACCCACGACACTAGGTCCCACGTCCCCGGGCGCGCAGAGGCTGGGTAGCGTGCACAGGCCTGTGGCTCTGGGCGGAACGTGGTGGGGCACCCATTCCGTAGCCACAAAAGGGGCGAAAAGAAGACTGCATGGGGCGAGAGGTGGTAGCGAGGCCCAAAGATCTAGCTGTAGCCCTGGAATCCTTAAAACGCTCAAGCACGTTGTCCGCTCTGTCACCAAACAAGCGACAGCCATCAAAGGGCATGTCCAAAAGAGTTGATTGGACATCACCCGAAAAGCCAGTGGACCTCAGCCAGGCGTAGCATCTCAGGGCTACCAACGTTGAAATCGTCCTGCCTAGCGAGTCGGCGGTGTCCAGCCCACATCATATGGCAAACTTCGCTGCATCTCTAGCTTCAGCAACTGCACGGGAGAGCACAGACCGGACCTCCTCCGGGCACTGTGGCAGCACCTCCGCGACCGTGTCCCACACAGAGTGGGTGTAACGGCCCAAGAGACATGCAGTGTTCACCGACCGCAGTCCTAAGCTGGCGGAAGAAAACATCTTCTTCCCAAGGTGATCCAGCTTCTTGAATTCCCTATCAGGTGGAGCAGTAGGGAATGCGATCTTGGAAGTTGAGGCTTGGACTACCAAGCTCTCGGGGGTATGGTGTTGGGAGAGGAAAATAGGGTTGCCCGGGGACGGGCGGTGGCGTCAGGCAATCATCCCATCCTATCCACAGGGGCCCCTGTGCTGGGCTTGGACCAAGTGCCCAGAAGGATGTCCGTGAGGGCCTCATTGAACGTCAGCAGGGGCTACGAAGAGGCCGCTGCGGTTGAAGCACCTCGGTCAGGAGGTTAGTCCTGACCGCCACCGTAGGAAGCTCAAGGTTCAAGGCCTCAGCCACCCTACACATGCCCAGGTCTGGAGAAGTGTCCAAACCACTGGCCTCACCCAACTCCTCTCTCCTGTCCGGTTCGTCCAACTTGTCTGCCAGAGGGTCCACAGACCCCTCCCAGTCCTCCTCACCCTCCTCTGGTTGCCACTTAGGGCGATAGGGAACACCAGGGTAGAACAGAGGTACAAAAGTACCGGTCGGCGCCCGTACCGTCGTCGGTCGACGTCGGTCCGGCTCCATGTCCATGTCGAGGGGGAGGCTGGGGTCGACGTCGGTTGGAGACACAACCGGCGTCGGAGGGGGCGGAGGTGTTGCCAATGGATTTGGCGACAGAGGAGGTGTCGTAAGGTCGACCGGCGCTGACGCAGATCCAGGCCTGGGTCCATGGGGGCCCTGCGGTGCCGGGGCCAAAGCCGCCGGCATCGAAGGCCTAGAGCCCCCAGCCGAGTCTGCGGGGCCCGAAGGCTCGCCGGCACAGTCGGGCTGCCCAAAGATGGAGTGGAGGGCTCCGTAAAAACTACGAAGGTGGGCAGGGGTCGCTCCGGCTTCCGGGAAGGGAGGGAAGCTCGGAGCTGACCCAACAGGCTCCGCGTCGGCCGACGGACGGGAAGAACGCGAAGAGTGACGGTGCTTCTTTGCCTTCTTTTTGTGCTTCGACTTACCCGATGTAGTGCTAGAGGCACTCTTGTGGTCTGACACCCTGTGATGACCTTTGACTACCATCATTTTAATTGACTTTGGTGTGTTATTATATCCTAGCCTGAATGTACGATGTCCTGCATATGCCTAGTTTCTCTTAAAGGTTTCTTTCTCGTAATCTTGCAGTCTTTCAGTGGGAGCTGTCACGGAGTAGGACAGCCTTGCCAAGAACAGAACCTGTGGGATGTGCATTTGAAAGCATGAGAGAGAGAGAGAGGCGTGGAATGTACTTTTTGGTCTCAAAGTGCAGTCTTATGAGTTGTGGTGCACAAATGTGCACTGTGTTGTACATTGGCAAGTATTATTTATTTCTTACTATTGGCTTTGACATGGCCTCATGTCATCCTGAATTCTCACTCTGCCTGGCTTGAGCTTTTTCTGCGTGCACAGACACACTTGCAAGTTGTTTGGGTTAATCACGTTCAAGGATTGTTTTGTGAGAGATTGTTTAATGTACCCTGGAAGGCTTTTGTGAGCTTCGTCAAGATAAAGGCTGGAACATGCGAGACTGTAGAGGGAACGTGGGAACTCCTTCCTGCAGTGGAATGCTTGCCTGGAAGCTGGCCAGTTCCAGTAAGTTTCCTTGGAGCAGGGAGGAAGACTCTCGAACCTTCTAGTGTGTGTTTTGAAACTATAAAGCTGAGGTTTGTTGACAGCTGAGTGGGGAGCTCACTTACAGAGTAGACGTACTGCTGTAAGACAAACGGAACCTGAGTCCCGGTCGAGAGTCCAAGGCCAGCTGTGAATGGGCCCCCCCAGCTTGAATTGGCAAGGATGTCGAGTGAACGATCGGATGGGGTGACTTGTTTCTGACTAGTGCCATTGTGATGCGTGGTTCCAGTGGCTGTGGTCATTTGAGGTGTTTGAGTTTTGATTATTGCCATTGTGATGTGTGGCCAGTGGCTTTGATCATTTGAGGTGTTTTCTTTGTGATGTGCAAATGAGTCAGAGTGCACATCCAAGTTGATCGATTGTAGTAGTCAGTGTATATATATCTTTCTTATCTCTTGCAAGACGTCCAGTATATTTGCTTGAGTTTTATCTCATATTATTTGCTGCTTGTTTATTCATTAGTATTATTCATGCATTTAACTGTTGCATTTACCAAGAGTGTTACTATTGCTTAAATGTACGAGTTACTTACCTTCGGTAACGATGTATCTGGTAGAGACGTTGTCTAGCCGCAGATTCCTTAACTTAGAATATCCCCAGGCATCAGACTGGATCCGGAAAATTGTGCGCAGCAGTACCTCTGCGCGCCGGGGGGCGGCGCCGCCCTGATGTCGTCCCCGGACATGACGTCATTGGAGCCATATAGGACCCTCCCAGCGCGCTGACATCAGTTTTCTTCGGAGGAACTTTTCCGCGCCACAACGCGGAGCCCCCAGCAAAACTGTGAGAGTATGGGAACAGTGTGCGAATAAAAAAGAACCAAAGGGTGAGAAAGCACCATGAACGACAGTGAGAAGCACTGTCGACTGAAAGGTGTTGAAAAGGAAAGAGCAGAGCAATACTCTGAGAAGCTAATTCGCAAAAGCGAAGTGAATGTCACCCCTAAGGGAAATCGATCTATAAAAAGAAGACCGAGGCAGAAGACAGAAAGTCTGCACCGGATGAAAGGAAATGAAGAGGGCAGAACAGTATACTGAGAAGCAATCCCGCAAAAGCGAGAGAGAGCCCACTCCTGAGGCAAGACGGCAATAAATGAGCCGAGAGCGACAGGCAAAAAGCTCCAACCCATAGGATTAAGAAAAGAAAGAAAGAAATAGGGAGACTGTGTCCCCTGTGAGAGAATTATCGGACTGAGGAACAGGCCAAAAAAGACGTGAAAACCAATTGACTGCAGGAGCGTCAACGGAGAAGGCGGGTGGGAGGGTAGAGAACACCAGTAGGCACCATACTGGAAGAAACTGATGCGGAAAAACGCAGAAGGACACCTGAACCCACCGCCCCAGTATGAGAATGGGGGGGAAAGAACAAGTAAACCAAGGGAAGAGTCCAACGAAAAACGCCGCCCCGTAGAAGGACAAGCTACCCCAAAGGAGGCGAAAGCCGAAAACCCCACCTGAAAAGGTCCTCGCAGATTGGGGAGGATGGGTGGGCGTTAAGGAATCTGCGGCTAGACAACGTCTCTACCAGATACATCATTACCGAAGGTAAGTAACTCGTACATCTGATAGAGACATCTTGCCGCAGATTCCTTAACTTAGAATAGATGCCAAAGCCATACCCCACTGGAGGCGGGTCTGCGACAGAACCCCACTAAGTTCCCAAGGGAACAGAAGTGTCAACCAGCTGACTAAACACAGTGGGGACAGCGCTGCCAGAATGGCCAACACCGGACCAAGACACTCCGGAGGAAGTGGCCAACAATGGGAGGCAAAGGCATCAAAGACTGCCGAGGGCGGCAGGAATCCTTGTTGGTCAACAGTGGAGAAAATGAACACAAACCCAAAAGGGGAGTGTGGAATAAGAGTGGACACCTGCCGTAGCCGGAGAGGAACCAATGCAGGATGTGAGGGATCCACAGGATCCGATGGATCGTTGAAAGAGGAAGGTCTAACTAGGGCACAAGGACGTACCGAGTCCGAGAGCAGGAAGGCCATGCATGACAGTGAAAGAAACACTGTGAGAGTGGGAACAGCAGCGGGAAGATGCTGACGACGACCAAGATGAGTCAGTGTTACAAGAAACACAAGACCTGCCAATGCACCCGTGACGCAAAAGGGCGGACAGCCCAAGGCAGAAAAGAACGGTAACAACCAGTGCCACGCACGTGGGTAACAGAAGTACACCAAAGAGACCGCATGTACCGCCAGAACCACACCATGGAAGGAGAAGGCCCCATGAAGCGCCACGAGCAAAAGCTGAGACACAAGAGGCGCATGTCCAGGCGCATTATGCGAACGGCGCTCACGAAAAGTGAGGGACCAGACCTCGGTGACCACCCAGAGTAGTAAGCCTGTGGGAGGCATGTGTGTGTGGAGCACACTGGTGAAAAAGAAAAAGAAAAGACACCAGAGCCCCAAGTGCCACGCAGCAGCGGCACTGGACAGAACAATGCCCAGAGCGAGACGCAACAGCCACCGGCGGTGGAGCTGACCCACTGGCTATCGGGAGAAAGGCATGGAGGCCAAGCAAGTCGTGATTTGCCCAGAATCACAGGATGTGGAGTCGACCCAGAGACCGGAACCTTGTTTTCCAGCTCGAAAATCGACATCTAGCTGGGAGACTACATCCGCTCCCCTAAGACGCCCCATCAGACAACAATGCTCTGAGGAGAACGCCCCCGCTGAGAGCAGCAACCGCAGCCCGAAGGAAAGCACGACAACACCTGCGCGGAAAGCAACAGGAACATGTGAAACGGTGGCAGAGGAAGTGCCAAAGCAAGGCACAAGACAAGGAAGATCATCCACGTCTGGAGCCAGAACGCCACCATGGAGAGCGAAGTCCACCATGAAAGGGCTACGCAGCATGGATATAGCAGAGTAGAACAAGGCAACAAAAGTTGCCGGAAAAAAACGCACCAGCCGGTGACACTAGGGAGCAGGAATTGGTACGCCGATAGAACACAGAGGGATAGTGCCGAGCTAAGTATGAGTGCTCGGGGACAACGACAGGGCCTTCCGGTAGGGCGGCCACAGATGGAACAGCCGCAGCGAAGAACCATGAGGGGACGGGAGGGATCAGAAAGCCCTTCCGTCCTGAAGAAAGGTATTGGGAAAATGCAGGCCAGCAGTCGACACCCAACAAATGGCTCGCAAGAAGGCCCCTGAAGGGCCCGCAGCAGCAGCGTGCAAAACATACAGGCACAGCTGCAGGAGGACCTAGTGAAAGGGACCCCACAGAAGCGAACAAAGGCTACTGTAGGAGGAAGGCAGCTATACAATAGCAAACAAATACCCCACATAGGGTAAGTATCAACCCTAACCAGGGGCACCTCTGGAGCGTGAGCTCATAGACAGAGGACACAAAAGTGTAACTTAGAAACCACAGGCTCCGAACACATAACCCGTGGAGGAAGAGTGCAACCTTAACCACCAGGCTATAGGAACTTAGAAGGATAAGCAGCAAATCTGCTGCCTAAAGGAAAGAAAATACGGCGAGGAGCCGCCCAGGCCGTTCAGGTATTACAGCATGAACCCGGGCCCAACATGAAGTCAAGACAACAGAGCAGGGTGAGGACAAGGACCTCAACCGGAGCAAAACTACGGAAGGTGAGACAGAAGGCGGCGAACCGCAGAGTCCGCATGTGCGTCAAACAGGGACACACCATTAAAAGGCAAATCCCGGAGACTGTCACGGACATTGTCGGGAAACCCCCGTCGCGCAGCCAGGCATGGCGGCGCAAGGCAACGGACCGCGCCATTGTCCTACCCACCGAATCGGTAGAATCAACGGCAGACCGAATCGCAAACCGCGCCATCTCTCTGCCTTCGTGAATGAGGCGAGCCATGTCAGCCCGAGGACACTCAGGGAGGGTAGGCAAAAGACACTCCACGGAGTCCCAAAGGGCAGAAGAAGCCCTGGCAAAAACGCAAACAGTGTTTAGAGCACGTAATGCAGAACTAGCGGACGCAAAAATGCCGCGTCCACATGTATCCAGCCAACGAGACTCCCTAGTAGGAGGCTGCAGTAGAGGCGGAGAAGAAGGCTGCATGGCGAAAGACACCTGTACCACGAGGCCGTGAGCACTAGGCTGAAGGGACAAACAGGATGGGCCCCCAGGGGCTGGACGATGCCTATGCGCAATGGCCCTGTCGACAGCATCCCCTGAAGAGGGTCGCGCCCACGTCCGGAGAAGGGCGTCGAACAACAAGCCGCTAAAGGGCAGCAAGGGCTCAAGATCCACTGCACCTTGGTGGAGGAGATCCAATAACGGATCAGAGGACAAGAGGACAGAAGGAGGGTGCAAGTGCAAAACAGCTGCCGCCCTGCGAACACCCTGTAAAAATAAAGCACCAGCTTCAGTGGGTGTCCTGGGGGGCAACAAGAGCCCATCTGTAGGGGACGGTTGCAAGCTAACACGTCCCCCAGCAGGAGGAATAAGGGGCCACTGCCCCCATGTCGGCGGAGCCAACGGGCGTGGAGACAAGCCCGAGCACACCGGTCCTGTGTCCTCTGGAAGCAGAGAGCCAATAGGTACCGGCGACCTTTCCGGTGTCGAACGACGCCGCTCCAGCGACCTTTCCCGACGCCGCTCCGGCGACCTTTCTGGCATCGAACGACGCCGCTCCGACATCGAAAGGCGCCGAACCGGCTTCGAAGCGACGTCGAGCTCCATGAGGGGCGACTCGGCTGGACGAGTGGGCGGCGACGTCTCCACCACCGAGAGGTGCGGAGAAAGTGCCTGAGGGCCAGGAGACGACAGGCATAGTGCCGCCGGTGCCGACGTCGACGCAGGGAGCCGCCAGGGGCTATGCGGGGACAAGGCAGAATGGCTCGGCGTGCGGCTGGAACGCCCATCGGTATTGGAACCCGACGCCGGCACGACTCCGGAGTCGAGGCATTCGGCCGGCGCCGAGGGCGAACCCGCCGGCGGAGACCCGACCTGAATGCCTACCTCCACTGTGGGACCCGAAGGCGCACCAGGGAGTGGAGGTGACCCAAAGATGGAGTGCAGAGCCTGGTAATAGGCTTCCATTTGGGGTCGAGTCGCACCAGTACCCGGAAAGGGCGGGTAAATGGAGGCCGACTCCGGGGGACACGGCTCCGTGAGGGAGCGGGAACCATGGCCCCCACCGTCACGTGGAAGCGAGGACTTCGACTTCCGTGACTTGGGCTTATCTGTAGATCGACGTTCGCGGGATCGACTCCGGGAGCGGGCGCGGAGAGAAGAACCCACCGGAGAACGTTGGGGAGACGCCGTGCGGGTCAACCGTGCGGCCAAGAGCTTCATCCGCCGCTCCCGTAGGGACTTCGGGCGCATCTGCCGGCAGGCGTCACACTCCACGGAGTCGTGGTGCGACCCAAGACACCACATGCAAATGGCATGCGGGTCCGACGCCGACATCTGGCGCGAACAAGTCTCGCACAATTTAAAGCCTGAAGGCATCGCACACTGTTCCCCGACACCAACGACGTCGAAAAAGGCCTGAATAAAAACAGGCCAGAGGAACAGCTGAATCCCGGATCCGCGTTGTAACGCGGAAAAGAAGGAAACTGACGTCAGCGCGCCGGGAGGGTCCTATATGGCTCCACTGACGTCATGTCCGGGGACGACGTCAGGGCGGAGCCAGGCGGCGCCGCCCCCCGGCGCACAGAGGTACTGCTGCGCAAAATTTTCCGGATCCAGTCTGACGCCTGGGGATATTCTAAGTTAAGGAATCTGCGGCTAGATGTCTCTATCAGATATAAATATATATCTCTTCAGTTGGCATCTGGGAAAGCTTTCTGTTAGAGAGCATTGTATAAATAAACCCCAAGCCTTATTCTAAAAAGAGAGTCTTTGCATTTTGTAAAAATAAAACCCTTTTCTAGGTGTTGTTGTGTTTTATGTTTTGCTTTGCCATGTTTGAACCATCGTGTGGGAGATTCTGTATTATCTGAAAGGCGGAGCAAGACACCCGAAGACGAAGACTTCGAAGAGGAGTGATGGTGGTGAATCCGCGACCGGTCCCACGACCTCCCTCTCGACCGGGACCTCGAGCAGCGTGGCGCCGACTGTCAGACCTCCAGAAGCTTTCGGGACCGCCTCCACAAAGACTTTGGATTCATGGCCCGACAGTTGGAGCACGACTTCGGGTCGTGGTCGCGCTCCAAGCACCACAGGCACACAAGGTGCGGATCCGTAACCGACATCAACTCGTGACACGAGCCACAAGGTTTGAAGCCGGGCCGCAGATGTGACATCCCTGTGCACCAGGAGTCAAACGACTCGAAAAAGATGTCGACAAAAGTCGAAAAATTACAATCAAAAAGTGACTAGAGGTACCACTCTCTCCGGATCTCCGCTGGCTGGTGTGGAAAAAGAAAGAACTGACGTCAGCGCGCAGGGGCGGCGTCTAAGTAGATACCGCGACGTCATTCCGGCGATCAGGACGCCAACGATGAACGCGGAGTTGATCGTCGCCACCAACCGACGCGCAGGGGTACTGCTGAAAAATAATTCTCAGGATCCAGTCTGACGCCTGGGGGTAATTCTAAGGTAAGGAATCCATAACTAATAGTCTCTTTCAGATGTTTGAATGAAATATGATAGCTATACCCCCCTGGAGGAGGGTCTGCGAACTAATCTTACAAAAGATAACCAACATGTCATAACTAACAACCGACCAAATGTACATAGGAATAGCATAACAAGAGCTTAGCTCTTAATAGAATCCATGATCACTGTCACAGAACATATAAATAATAATCATCCCTACAAGCCCAAAAGAATCGTCACTTGAAGGAAAAGGGGGAAAAAAACAAAGAGCCATCTGTCAGTTATCAGACATTATCCTCTATCCCTCAAGAGGAAAGATAACTCGTTGAACAAAAGGGCCAAGTGCAAGACAAAAGTCATGTAATCTGCCTTCTTCACAACAATAAAGAGATATCAGAGAAAAAATTGTCCTTATAAAGCCAAAGAAGGACTCTCAGAACTCAATCAATTATACCAAGAGGAATGAACACCAAAAGAAAGATACTAAATAGATTTGAATCCAGTATAGATATTTATCAATTATGCCAGTTGTATACATTTTTGCAACAAAGATGTACTATCTGGACATATACCTAATATATGTACAAATTGTGTCACAATAGACTCCGAGTGGCCCGACCTCTCATAGAATTTCGCTGGCCAAAATTTACTGTTGGACCGCAGGTATCTACAAAGTTTGTCCCTGCATGAACTTCGGTGTCACAGTCCGACAGTCTGAACATGACTTTGAGCCATGGGCATGCTCAAAATACCAAGGCAAGCGGAAAAAAAAGAAAAGTAATCACAACTCACATCAAAACCTCTTTCTAACCCCCTACTTTTTTTTTTTTTTTTTTTACGAAGACCAAATTCGTATATTGTAAAAGGGAACGCACCTATTAGTGCAGGCGGTCTCCAATCAAGGTACTAACCAGGCCCGACCCTGCTTAACTCCAGAGATCAGACGAGATCAGGTGCATTCAGGGTAGTGTGGTTATAGGCTAACAAATCATAACATAACGAAAAACGGAACATTAAAAGGAAATCATTTATAAAATGAATCCTTGTTAGCAACAAGCACATGCAACAACACTTGTGATACAAAACAAATTTTTATCGCAAGTCCGTCTCAAGAAGCACCAGCCATGATTTTCCAAGGACTTGTGAAACCCAGAGAAAATAGATACATACCCAAGAGGACAAGTAATATATAATCTCCAGACAGATGCAAAACGCCTTGTAGAACATAATAAGAAGAGCTTCCTAAAAAGCCTAAAAAACTCATACCATGACCGGATGACTAAAAACAGATATGGAATCTGCAGCTAGGAGTCTCTATCAGATTGTTTCCAACACTGCCTATCACACAACGTAAGATGCAGAGTTCACCCCATCATCATCCAAGGTTGAACAAATGAATAACCTATCCCTTCCTAAAGAGAAGGCCACCACTCATGTCTTCCAAAGAATACACCATAAACGCACAAGTTACTAACTTGTGTAACAATATATCTGTAAGAGACAGTAGTTAGTGACAGATTCCTTACCTTAGAATATCCCCAGGCTGGATCCGGAAAGTTTTTGCGTAGCAGTACCCTTGCGCGTCGGTAGGCGGCGTCGTGCGGCTCCGCGTCCGTCGTCGGCGTCGTGATCGCCGGGATGACGTCGCGGGCAGTACTTAGACGCCTCCCCTGCGCGCTGACGTCAGTTCTGTACACGACTTTCCGCACCAGGAACGCAGAGCCATGCAAGAAGCTGACATAGGTGTCTGAAAAATACTAGGGCCCTGAAAGGGATGTCCTTAACCCTAGAATTCAGTTCGCAGAACGGGGAGGATGGGTGGGGCGGTAAGGAATCTGTCACTAACTACTGTCTCTTACAGATATATCGTTACACAAGTTAGTAACTTGTGCATCTGAAAGAGACACGTTAGTGACAGATTCCTTACCTTAGAATAGATACCCCGGTGGTGGGTCTGCGAACAAAGATCAGACAAGGAAGTCCCGGAGGACAGAACGGCCAAAGAAGCCGTCCCTCCGGACCTGACTGTCAAGGCAGTAATGCTTTGTAAATGAGTGCAGCGAGGCCCACGTAGCTGCCTGACAGATATCCTGCAGCGGAACACCGCGGCCTAAAGCCGTGGTAGCAGCCGTCGCCCTGGTGGAATGGGCACGCAGCCCAACAGGAGGCTCCTTCTTACCCAAAGAATAGCAGGCTTTGATACACAAGGTTACCCAGCGGGAGATGGTTCTCTTGTGCACCGCCCGACCTTTTTTGGCGCCCACGTAGCCAACAAAGAGCTGGTCATCCACCCGGAAGTGTTGTGTGCGGTTGATATAAAAGGAAAGCGCACGTTTTGGGTCCAGACGGTGGAGCCTCTCTTCCTCTCTGGAAGGATGCGGAGGCGGAAAGAAGGTGGGCAAAGTGATGGTCTGCCCAATGTGGAAGGCAGTAACCACCTTTGGCAAGAAGGACGGACGCGTCCTAAGAACAACCTTGTCTGGATGGACAGACAGAAAGGGAGGTTTGCATGATAGAGCCTGGAGCTCACTCACCCGCCGAGCGGAGGTGATGGCCACCAGAAAGGCTGTCTTCAGAGTCAGAAGACGAAGAGGACAGTTATGTAGAGGCTCAAAGGAGGCGCACATGAGAAAGGTAAGAACCAAGTTCAAGTCCCACTGAGGCATCACAAACGGAACAGGAGGGAAGAGGTGTGTAATGCCTTTTAGAAACCTGTTAACAACAGGGGACTTGAAAAGGAGGGCTGATCAGGAAGCCTGAGGAAGGCCAAGATGGCACAAAGATAGCCCTTGATGGTACCCAGGGCAGAACCCTGTTGGGCCAGGGAAAGAAGGAACAGAAGAACCTCAGAAAGAGGGGCAGAGAGGGGATTCACAGCCTTTGCTGTGCACCATGCCACAAACTTGTTCCACCTGCAGGCGTATACCACCTTAGTGGAGGGACGCCTGGCTGCCAGAATTACATCACAAACTTCGGGAGGCAAGTCGAAAGGAATCAACTGCCGCCGCTCAATCTCCACGCAAGCAGGTGGAGGCTGGACAGGTTCGGGTGGAGGACCGTCCCCTGCTGCTGCGACAGAAGATCCTCCCGAAGAGGCAGACGGATCGGGGATCGACGCTCATACTGAGTAGCTCGGGATACCAAACTCTTCGAGCCCAGTCCGGAGCCACAAGGATGACTTGGGCCCGGTCGCGCCGAATCTTCTTCAACACTCTGGGTAGAAGTGGTATAGGCGGAAAGGCGTACAACAAACCGCAACTCCACTCGCGACGAAAAGCGTCACCGAGCGAGTGCCGCCTTGGAAATTCCAACGCGCAGAACTGATGACATTGCGCGTTCTCATCGGTGGCGAATAGATCTAACCAAGGCTCTCCCCACTGCAGAAAGAGTCCTTGCGCCACTTCCGAGTGAAGACGCCATTCGTGATCCATCATGCACCTGCGGCTGAGTTTGTCCGCCCTGGCGTTCAGGGAACCTGCCAGGTGTTGAACCATCAGGAACATGCCCTGATGTTCCAGCCATGTCCAGAGGCGCAGAGCCTCCTGACAGAGGGTCCACGACCCCACCCCGCCTTGTTTGTTGCAGTACCACATGGCGGTGGTGTTGTCTGTGAACACCTGCACTACCTTCCCTTTGACAGAGGGAAGGAATGCTTTGAGTGCAAGTCGGATCGCCTGGAGCTCCAGAATGTTGATATGGAGCCGGGACTCCGCCGGAGACCAGAGGCCTCTGATCTCCGCCTCTCCCATGTGACCGCCCCATCCCAGAAGGGACGCGTCCGTCACAACTGTGTGCTCTGGCTGGGGAAGGGAGAGGGATCTGCCCATGACCCATTGCCGGTTCGAGAGCCACCACTGCAACTGTTTTGCAGTCCCCTCCGAGAACTGGACGTGATCGGACAGGTTGCCCTGGTGCTGCGCCCACTGGAACTTCAGGTCCCACTGCAGAGCCCGCATATGCCATCTGGCATGATCGACCAGCAGGATGCAGGAGGCCATGAGGCCCAGCAGCCTCAGGGTCATCCGTACCGAAACCCAGGATAAAGGCTGAAAGATCGGAATCATAGCCTGAATATCCCGGACTCGCCGTTCGGGAGGATAGGCCCGAAACTGCGTCGTGTCCAGAACTGCTCCGATGAAAAGGAGCTGTGGAGAAGGAATCAGATGCGACTTCGGCACATTGATGGAGAACCCCAGCGAGTGCAGGAGTTCGGCCGTAGTATGGAGGTGGGAGACGACTGCCTGGGACGAGCCCGCCTTCAGCAGCCAGTCGTCGAGGTAGGGGAAGACTGGAACCCCTGCCCGGCGCAGATGAGCTGCGACCACCGCCATCACTTTCGTGAACACCCGAGGGGCACTTGTAAGGCCAAAGGGGAGCACGGTGAACTGAAAATGCTCGAGGCCTACCGTGAACCGCAGGTAACGCCGATGGGCCGGCAGGACGGGGATGTGAAAATAAGCATCCTGCAAGTCCAACGCTACCAACCAGTCTCCAGGGTCGAGGGCAGTCAAGACCTGAGCTAGGGTGAGCATCTTGAACTTCTCCTTCCGGAGGAAGCGATTGACGTTCCGGAGGTCTAAGATAGGACGCATGTCCTCCTTGTCCTTTTGGGCACCAGAAAGTAGTGGGAGTAGCAACCACGTCCTACTTCTGGGGTCGGAACATGCTCGATGGCCCTCTTGGCCAAGAGGGCCGTGACTTCCTTCTGCAGAAGCACCAAGTGATCCCCTGACATGCGGTGGAATTGAGGTGGCATGGCTGGGGGGTGGTCTCGAAGGGGAGGGAGTAGCCCCTTCGGACAATGTCCAAGACCCACCTGTCCGAGGTAATGGCACGCCAGTGGTGAAGGTGATGGCGGACCCTGCCCCCTACTGGCGTGCTGTGCACCTGAAAGGAAGGACTAGGAGGGCTTGGAGGCCGTGGACGGGGCGGAGTTGGTGGCCTGACCCGCACGCTAGTTGCCCGAACCGCCACGGCGGTAGCCACGTCCTCGGCCACGCGAAGACGCTTGCTGCGCGGGCCGGTGGCTGGGCAGCGGACGTGACTGGGCGCCCCTTCCGTGGCCACGAAAGGGGCGAAAAGCAGAGGTTAGCGGAGGGCACACAACATAAAGGCCCAGGGACTTGGCAGTAGCCCGTGAGTCCTTAAAACGCTCCAGCGCATGGTCTGCTTTGGAACCAAAAATACCGACTCCATCAAAGGGCATGTCCATGAGTGTATTCTGGACATCACCCGAGAAACCAGTTGTTCTCAGCCAGGCGTGGCGACGCAGCGCCACCGTCGTTGCAAGCGATCTGCCCAGCGAGTCGGCGGTATCAAGGCCACAACGTATGGTGTACTTTGCCGCATCCCTACCTTCCGCAATGGTGCGGGTAAGCAGTGTCTGGACCTCCTCAGAACACTGGGGCAAAACGGCCGCCACCGAATCCCACAGAGAGTGGGAATATCGGCCCAAAAGGCAAGCGGTGTTGACGGACCGCAAGCCAGCACTGGAGGAAGAAAAGGCCTTCTTCCCAAATTGGTCCAGGCGTTTGGATTCCCTATCCGGAGGGGCGGTAGGGAAGGCGGTTTGGGAGGCAGAGGCTTGGACAACCAAGCTCTCGGGGGTGGGATGTTGAGAGAGAAACAAGGGGTCGCCCGGAGCAGGGCGATGGCGTCGGGCCACGTTCCTATCCACAGGAGCCCCTGTGGTGGGCTTGGACCAGGTGCCCAAAAGAACGTCAGACAGTGCATCATTAAACGGCAGCAATGGCTCCGAGGAGGTAGCTGCCGGCTGAAGCACTTCCGTCAGGAGGTTAGTCCTGACAGCCACAGTAGGCAATTGGAGGTGCAAGGCTCCAGCTGCTCTACGCAACACTGTTGCGAAATTTGCTCCCTCCTCCGTAGCCACGGAAGGAGGAGACAGCATGCCAGAGTCAGGAGAAGTGTCCCGACCACTGGCATCCCCAAGTTCCTCTGCCCAGTCCTGATCATACTCACACTGCTGTGTGAGAGGGTCTTCCGACCCCTCCCAGCTCTCCTGGTCCTCCTCTGGCTCAAAATATGGAGGAGGAGGGACATCTGGGACCCAAGGTCTCATCGGCGCCGGAGCCGGCGTCGAGCGACGTCGGTCCGGCTCCATGTCCGGAACCGGAGAGAACCGGGAACGACGCCGCCCGGAGCCCCGGGCGGTGTCAGGAACGGCACCGGGGACATCGGCGCCGGCGGAGGCGTGGTTAGGTCAACCGGCATCGATCGGGGTTGCGGTACCACCGGAGCCGGGATCGAGGCCGGGGCCGGAGCCGAGGCCGGGATCAAGGCTGGTGGGACGGGCGACGCCGGGATCGGAGTCGTCGGCGACGCCGGACCAACCCCATCAGGGCCCGCGGGGCCCGAAGGTGCACCGGAGGGACCTTGAGGCCCGAAGAGGCGGGCCATGGCCGACAGGAATTCCTGTATTTGGGCCGGAGTCGCCCCCGAACCCGGAAAGGACGGGTAATGCGGCGGCGGCTCCACAGGCACATCCGGGGCCGCGGGGACGGTGCCGACAGGGGCCTCAGCCGAGTCGCGAGACCGGCGAGGCGAAGTCTTAGAGCGATGATGCTTCTTAGACTTTTTGTGCTTCGAATTACCCGAGGAGTGCGAAGACTTGGACTCCGACGACCGGCGGGGGCTCCACGACCGGCCCCTCGACCTCTCACGGGACCGGGGCTTGGTGCGGCGCGGAGCCGACTGCCGGACCTCGAGGAGCTTTCGAGACCGCTCTCGCAAAGCCTTCGGGTGTAAGGCCCGGCAGTCAGGGCACGACTTCGTGTCGTGGTCTCGGCCGAGACAGTAGAGACACTCTAAGTGCGGGTCTGTGATCGACATCATTCGACCACAGACGTCGCATGGCTTGAAGCCGGGCATCCCTACCGACACCTAGGAGTCGAGATGACTCGAAAAGAAACAGTGAAAAAATCACCAAAAATTTAGTCAAAAATTGGCTAGGGCACTGCTCTGTTCTGCGCTTACTGGCGCGGAAAAAGAAGAACTGACGTCAGCGCGCAGGGGCGGCGTCTAAGTACTGCCCGCAACGTCGTCCCGGCGATCACGACGCCGACGACGGACGCGGAGCCGCATGACGCCGCCTACCGACGCGCATGGGTACTGCTACGCAAAAACTTTCCGGATCCAGCCTGACGCCTGGGGATATTCTAAGGTAAGGAATCTGTCACTAACGTGTCTCTTTCAGATTCAGAATTTACTCGCACAACTCTTCAAAAATTGAAGCACTTATAATAAATAAGCAGATATGCAGTCCGCTCAGAAATAGAAAACAATCTGCCCCATAAAAAGGGCTTTAATGAAGGATAAACCACATGAGCATGCATACCAAAGAATACAAATCATAGGCTCCGAATCCATCAGTGCCATAATAAATATGCCCTCCACTAAAGTAGTGAGAACATACTACGCTGATTACTCTAACAAGTAAAGACCAGAGTGTCCCTACATACCAGACTTACCACTGGCATACCAACATGCCCCTATGAGAGACAATGAAAGGTCGAAACCATGCACATTGTGGCAGACTGAACTGCTTCAAAGAAGCTTATGTCAGAAAATCTTCCATACAAGAAGACACATATCTTGACAATAACCTCTTGAGCGCAAAGCTCATCCTCAGCGGCCAAGGGACAAAGGGGAAACTTCCCTTAGTCATCTAAATCAATACCAACTTAAAATAGACAAAAGAGGTACAGAGAATGCAACATCTGCCCTTGCAGGAACATCAAGTGATCAAACCAACAACAGACATGTAGAATGCCCTTAACAAAGCTTACTCTTTTATAAAGAACTAGTCTGCATTTCAAGCATAAAGACAAGTTACACCAGTAAGAGAAAATGAAAAACTATGACTCTGAAGACTTCTGCCTATCACAGAAGCGTCTTAACGCTGCATCAGCTTGACTCCCAAAAGAATGGGCACCATCAAATGGCATGTCGACCAAAGTCGACTGGTCAGCCTCCGAGAAACCCAAAGTTGCCAACCAAGCACGACGCCTTAATGCCACTGCTGATGCCATGGTGGACCTACAATGTTAGGATTCGATAACAGTAGCGCCTTCATAATCGCATATACAGCTTTCTCTTTAGTAAGAACAACATCTCCCATGATGCCTATGTAGAAGTGGGCTGGAGGCTCATGGGATATATTGAGCAACTGCACGCCAGCCGGTGTGCGTTATTCGTTCTTGTGAGGCTCTCGCAGACTCGTTTTGGCAGAACAGGTCCCTTCTAGCGCTACAAGAACCTTTCCCGTGGAGTGTTCCTTGTTTCATTTGGCGGAGGGAGAGATCTGAAACCATGGAGGTTGGCGGTTAATCTCCTTGCTTCGGAGATGTTAATATATTCATTTCCTGCGGTTAGATGAGCAGTCTTGACCACTCTGTAACTCGGAGTCTCCTGGCTTTGAGCGACTGTGTTCTGCATGCAGCAGTTAGACGTGCTGTCTTAACCGCTCGTTAATCTCCTTTCTTTGCTCACGGCGCAGCAGAGCAACGCGACTTCCAGGTAGGAAGTCTTCGTGGAAACCAAGTGGATGGAGAGATAGTTTAGAGATTTGTGAACTGACATACAGCTTCGGTAACAATATATCTGTAAGAGACATATATTAGTTATAGATTTCTTACCTTAGAATTACCCCCAGACGTCAGACTGGATCCGGTGAATTTTTCTTCAGCAGTACCCCTGCGCATCAGTAGGTGGCTTTGTGATCGCCAGAAGTACAAGTTACTTACCTTCGGTAACAATGTATCTGGTAGAGACGATTCTAGCCGCAGATTCCTTAACGTAGAATTATCCCCAGGCGTGAGACTGGATCCGGAATTTCTTTTGCCACAGCATCCCCGCGCGCCGCGGACGTGACGTCAGCGAGGTCACATAAGTCCCACCCCGGCGGGCTGACGTCAGTTTTCCTCGGAGAACTTTTCCACGCCACAACGCGGAGCCATCACAAACAAAACTGGGAGAGCATGGGAACAGTGTGCGAAAAAATCAGTGAAACAGAAAGGGAAGAAGCGAATGGTGAAGAACAGCACCATGAGGGACAGTGCCAGGCACTGTGTTACTGAAAGTCATGGAAGGGAAAGAGCAGAGCACCGCTGCTTAGAAGCAACCCTGCAAGCGAAGGCGATATCCACCCTGGAGGTAGAAAAACATGTGAAAAATGCCATACCAGACGACAGAAAGTCTGCACCCACAAACTATAACAGTGAAGGGCAACAAGCCGGAACAGAGGGATAACGAGAAAGTACCCCAAGACAACACCAGCAAGGAGTGTCGTATCCCCTGTAAAGAGCCAAGGGCTGAGGCACAGTCAAGAGACCCCAACCCAGAGGACTGCAGAGGAGTCAAAAACCCCAAGCAATGTGAAAGGGAGAAGATTTATGAGTAGGCCCCACACTGGAGTAACCAGGGTGGAGGAACGCAGAAGTACACATGAACCCACCGTCCAAGTACCAGAAAGGAAGGGGTGGAACAAGAAACAGAACGAAGCATCCCGCCAGGGAGGAAGTGAAAGAGGACACTCGCAGAAGACAAGCCACCCGGAGGGAGGCGAGTGCAGAAGACCAAACTGAAGGTCCTCGCAGAACGGGGAGGAAGGGCGGGCCGTGAAGGAATCTGCGGCTAGAATCGTCTCTACCAGATACATCGTTACCGAAGGTAAGTAACTTGTACATCTGATAGAGACTACTAGCCGCAGATTCCTTAACGTAGAATAGATACCCTAGCCATACCCAGGGGGGAGGAGGGTCTGCGAGAGAATCTCACCAGCTTGGAAGAACACAGGGCCCCAACAGGGGATTTGTCATGGGGACAGGAAGGACGGCCCAGCCCCCACCAAGCAGAAGTAAAGAAGAACAAGGAGGGGGAAGGCCAGGATACCACAAGCCTACCCGAGGGGCAAGGGCGTCCGCCAGAGAACCCGGAGGGACAGACGGCACCAAGAGAGTACCAAAAGAAGAAAAGAACCACCCGCAAAATCCAAGGAGAAGAGGTGGAAACGGAGGCAGAGCCCGCCTCAGGAGAACACAAACAGCTAAGGAAATAGCTGAACGAGCATCAGCCCCGAGGCCAGGGACAAGGCAGGAATGGCCCCACAGCCGAGAAGCGCATACTTGAGAAGGAAGACACAGTCGCGCAAGGCTCCAGCAGAGCAACAGACAGGAGCAAACGGGTACACGCCGAGGCCCACAGGGGCGGACCATAACGTCCATGCGTGCGCAGCAGGCAGCTGGTACATATTATGAAGTAGTGTGCCCAGAACAAGCCAAGCGCAAGAGTAAGACAGAGGCAAGCCCCAGAGAAGGACCGTCCCAGTGGCACAACCCGGCCCACGAAGAGAAGTGGGACCGGCCAAAAGAAAAAGAGGACCTAAAGCCGTCAACCAGAACACAGGAGAACACCAGGAATACCCTGGCCCCCCTGGAACACAAGGTAGAGGACCAGGCCGAACGTCGGATAATAAGGTGGAAACACCAAGACACGACGCCGTAGACAGCATGACAAAAGTCGGTCTGGCAATCCAGAGGCTGAAGAGGGAAGGCAAAACGCACAGAGGCAGATATCCCGCAGGAACAAAGGGCAAAATGACAGGCAAGCCCTGTAGAAGAAGGATCGAAACGCCATCGGATACTGAGCAGGACAGAACCTGGAGCAGCGGAAGCTGCGCTAAGGCTGAAGAAAAAGACTGCACCAAGCGGAATACAGTGACGCCAGGAAACGCGAGGAACCAGAGAAGGGATCCACACCCGCCCAGCTTAGGACAGAGCTATATCATAGCCAACAAGTACCCCACCTAGGGTATGGCACGCCAAAACAAAACATGGGAACACCTCTTAGGGAAAACCCGCAGCAGAGGTCAAGAACAGAAAAGACCTGTGGGTATCACCACAGACGGCTTACCAATCAGCCAAAAAAGAAGACACAGATGGGCCAACCTGAGGACCCATACGGCTTCACTAACAGCCAAAAAACACACACCACAAAAGCTAAAGGGCTGGATCGTGCAGGGCAGGACGGTGGCGGTGGAGGAGCGGCTGAGGCACCGGATCCCCCGTAGCAGGATGCCCCCAGGCCCCCAGAAGAGAGTTGTGGAGGGAAGCTTCAAATGGAAGAAGCGGTTCCCCTCCACCAGAGCCCTGGTGGAGAACCTCCAACAAGTGATCCGTGGGGAGTGGAGCGACCGGGTTGCCCATTTGCAAAACGTCGGTGGCCGTGGAGATGGCCCCGACAAAGGCTACACTCGCCTCTGTAGGGCGACGTGGGGGAGAGAGCAACTCTTCCATGGGCGAAGGCTTCAAACTAAGCCGCCCGTCCCCGTGCCCTGCCGGAGGAAGAAACGGCCAGCCCCTGTAGAATGAAGGACCCACGGACGAGTGAGGTGCCTGAGGGGTCTCCGGAGAAGGCGGAGAAGCCTGTGGGGCAACCAACTGCAAGGTGCGGAAGAGCAGGTCCGGGGGCTGAGGACGCGGGGACGGCATAGAACCCGCCCCGGAAGCCGCCGGGGAAAAGGCAACGATGCGGCGTCCAGTCTCCGGTGAAGAGGAGACAAGGAGATGACACTCCTCCGGAGAGGAAGGGACATCCGGAGAAGAGTCGACGCCGGGACGGCGCCGGAGAGTCTGCCATGGGCACCGGTGTGTCCTCGATCGGCGCCGAAGTGTCCACCAGGGGTGCCGAATCGACCTCCACCACCACATGTATCCTAGGAGAAAGGGGCGGGGTCGGAGCCGAAGCAGCCAATGATCGGCGCCGAAAAGGCACCGGCTCGACCTCCGACAAGGCAGCCGCCTGCGCAGAGGTCCGAGAGGGACTCGGGGAGGCGCCCCGGGTCCCGGCCTCCACCCGTGTCGCTGCCAGGGAGGAAAGGCGTCGGCGCCGGAAAAGCGTTGGCTCGGCCTCCGGTAAGGCAGCTGCCTGCCCAGAGGACCGAGGGGGACTCGGGGACAAGCCGCGAGTCCCGGCGATCTCCAGCGACACCACAGGGAACCCCGCGGGGTTTTGCGGTGAGGCAGGGAAGCCGTGGGCCGAAGAGGGGTACCCCGTAGGGCCGCACCTCGACGACACCACACCTCCAAAACCTGAAGCCGAACGCGTTGGCAGTCCGCGAAAAGCCCCGCGCATGGTGAGGGATCCGCGGACGTCTCAGGAAGAGGAGGGGGGTCCAAAAAAGCCTGCAGAGCCGTAGCATAGGCCTCTATTTGGGCCCTTGTCGCCCCAATGCAGGGAAACGGCGGATAGGGTGGCGACGGGCGAGGGCGCACGTCCCGAGAGGAACCCGCGTTCTCAGCAGAACGAGGACAGGGCCTCGGTGACAAGCTGCAAGACTTACCGGCGGGCGAGCGACGCCCGTAGGGGCCTCGGTGAAGGACGATGCCGCCACCGGAATCGGCGGCTTCTGGACCCTTCCGAGGTAGGGGACGGACGTGGGGACGATACCGATCTGGACAAGCGGGCCGAAAGCAACTTCATCCGGCGCTCCCGCCGGGACTTCGGCTTGAGATGCTGACAAGCGTCGCAGTCCGTAGAATCATGGTGCTCGCCCAAACACCACATACAAATAGGGTGAGGGTCCGTCGCCGACATCTGACGCATAAAAGAAGCACACGTCTTGAAACCCGAAGGCATAGCACACTGTTCCCAGCGCAAAGGCGTTAAAAGAGGCCTGAAAACAGGTCAAGGGAACTCACTCCGGATCCGCGTTGCACGCGGAAAATAAGGAAACTGACGTCAGCGTGCCGGGGTGGGACTTATGTGACCTCTCTGACATCACGTCCGCGGACAGCGTCAGGGCGGAGTCGTGTGGTGCCCCTCCCCCCCCGGCGCGCGGGGATGCTGTGGCAAAAAAAATTCCGGATCCAGTCTCACGCCTGGGGATAATTCTACGTTAAGGAATCTGCGGCTAGTAGTCTCTATCAGATTGAAGTTGCGGTATCTACTTAGACGCCGCCCCTGCGCGCTGACGTCAGTTTTTTACACGACATTCCATGCCAGACACGCAGAGCCATGCAAGACACTGACGACTGGTGCATAAAACTAGGGCCCTGAAAGGGAGTCCATCACTCTAGAAGTCAGTTTGCAGAACGGGGAGGATGGGTGGGGCGGTAAGGAATCAATAACTAATACATGTCTCTTACAGATATGTCGTTACCAAAGGTAAGTAACTTGTTCATCTGAAAGAGACTATTAGTTATAGATTTCTTCCCTTAGAATAGATACCCCAGCAATACCAACCCCGGAGGTGGGTCTGCGAACTTAGTTCACACCAGAAAGTCCTGGAGAACTGAACGGCCAAAGAAGCCGTCTCTCCGGACTTAACTATCCAGGCAGTAATGTTTAGTGAACGTGTGCAGAGATGCCCACATTACTGCCTGGCAGATGTCACTGAGGGGGACTCCTCGTCCCAAAGCAGTAGTGGCTTCCATCATCCTGGTGGAATGGGCACGCAACCCTACTGGAGGCTCCATTTTCGCTAAGGAATAACAGATTTTAATGCCAAGAACGACCCATCGAGAGATGGTTCAGTTTTGCACAGCCTGACCTTTCTTGGCGCCCACATAGCCAACAAAGAGTTGATCATCCACCCAAAATTGTCTTGTGCGATCCAGATAAAATGATAGCGCACGTTTTGGATCCAGACAGTGTAGCCTCTTCTCTTCCTTAGAAGGATGCAGGGGTGGGGAGAAGGTGGGCAAAGTGATGGTCTGTCCTATGTGGAAAGAGGTAACCACTTTGGGAAGAAAAGAAGGTCTAGTTCGAAGAACAACCTTGTCCGGATGAACAGCAAGGAAAGGAGGTTTAGAAGAAAGAGCCTAAAGCTCACTCACCCTGCGAGCAGAGGTGATGGCAACCAGAAAAGTAGTCTTTAAGGTCAAGAATCTGAGAGGACAAATATGTAGGGACTCGAAAGGAGCACACATGAGGTAAGTTAAGACCAGATTCAAGTCCCACTAGGGCATTACGAAAGGAATAGGAGGAAAGAGGTGAGTAATGCCCTTAAGAAATCTATGTGCAAAAGGGGACTTGAAAAGAGAAGGCTGATCAGGAAGGCGAACAAAGGCCGAAATGGCCGAAAGATAGCCTTTAAGGGTGCCCAGAGCAGAGCCCTGCTGGGCCAAAAAAAGAATGAAGAGGAGAACCTCTGAAAAAGGGGCAGAAAGGGATCCACAGCCTTTGCTGTGCACCATGCGACAAATCTGTTCCATCTACAGGCGTATACCGTTTGATTGGAGGGACACCTGGATGCCAAGATGACATTACAGACTTCGGGAGGAAGGTCAAAAGCTGTCAACTGTCACCACTAAATCTCCACGCAAGGAGGTGGAGGCTGGACAGGTTATTGTGGAGGACCATCCTCTGTTGCTGCGACAGAAGATCCTCCCGAAGAGGCAGTCGGATCGGAGGATCGATGGCCATGTTCAAGAGCTGGGATACCAGACTCTTCGTGCCCAATCCGGAGCCACAAGAGTGCGAGTGGGCCCGGTCGCAGTTGATCTTCTTCAGCACTCTGGGCAGAAGTGCTATAGGCGTAAAGGCGTATAGAAGACCATATTTCCACTCGCGACAAAAAGCGTCGCCGAGCGAGTGCCGCCTTGGAAATTCCAACGCGCAGAACTGCTGACATTGCGCGTTCTCTTTGGTGGCGAACATATCTAACCAAGGCTCTCCCCGCTGCTGAAAGAGACCTTGCACCACCTCCGAGTGAAGGCGCCATTCGTGATCCATCATGCACCGGCGTCTGAGTTTGTCCGCCCTGGCGTTCAGGGAACCTGCCAGGTGATGAACTTCCAGGGACATGCCCTGATGTTCCAGCCATGTCCAGAGGCGGAGAGCCTCTTGACATAGGGTCCACGACCCATACCCGCCCTGTTTGTTGCAGAACCACATGGCGGTGGTGTTGTCTGTGAACACCTGCACTACTCTTCCTTTGACAGAAGAAAGGAAAGCTTTCAGTGCAAGACCGATCGCCCGGAGCTCCAGCAAGTTGATGTGGAGCCCGGACTCCGCCGGAGACCAGAGGCCTCTGATCTCCGTCTCTCCCATGTGGCTGCCCCATCCCTGAAGTAACGCATCTGTCACCACTGTGAAGTCTGGTTGGGGAAGGGAGAGGGATCTGCCGTTGACCCAATCCTGGTTTGTTAGCCACCACTGCAATTGGTGTGCAGTGCCCTCCAAGATCTGGACGACATCGGAAAGATTCCCCTGATGCTGCGCCCACTGTAACTTCAGGTCCCACTGCAGAGCCCGCATATGCCACCTGGCATGGCCCACCAGCAGGATGCAGGAGGCCATGAGGCCCAGCAGCCTCAGTGTCATTCTCACTGAAATCCGGGATAGAGGCTGAAACATCGGTATCATAGCCCGAATATTCTCGGACTCGCTGCTCGGGAGGATAGGCCCGAAACTGCGCTGTATCCAGAACTGCTCCGATGAAAAGGAGCTTCTGAGAGGGAAACAGGTGTGACTTCGGCACGTTGATAGTGAACCCCAGCGAGTGAAGGAGGTCCGCCGTAGTCTGGAGGTGGGAAACGACAGCCTGGGGTGAACTCACCTTCAACAGCCAGTCGTCGAGATAGGGGAAGACTGGGACCCCTGATCTGCGCAGATGAGCTGCGACCAGAGCCATCACTTTTAGTGAACACCCGAGGGGCGCTGGTAAGGCCGAAGGGGAGCACGGTAAAGTGAAAATGCCGGTGGCCTACCGTGAACCGCAGGTAACGCCTGTGGGCCGGCAGGACGGGGATGTGAAAATAAGCGTCCTGCAAGTCCAACGCTACCATCCAGTCTCCAGGGTCGAGGGCAGACAAGACCTGAGCCAACGTCAACATTTTGAACTTCTCCTTCCGGAGGAAGCAGTTGACGTCCCTGACATCTAAGATAGGACGCAGGACTTTGTCCTTCTTGGGCACCAGGAAGTAGTGGGAATAACAACCACTACCTACTTCTGGCACAGGGACTCGCTCGATGGCTCCCTTGGCCAAGAGAGCCGTAACTTCCTGATGGAGAAGTGCCAAGTGATCCTCCAACATGCAATGGAGTGTTGGGGGCAAGGAGGGAGGGATAGACTCAAAGGGGAGGGAGTAGCCTCTTCGGACTATCTGCAAAACCCACCTGTCCGATGTGATGTTGTGCCAGTGGGGGAAGTGATGGCGAATCCTGCCACCCACTGGCAACTGGTGGTCCTGAAAGGTCGGACTACTAAGGCTTGGAGGCCGATGCAGCGGGGGCACTGGTGGACTGGCCTGCCCGCTGGCCCCCAGACCCACGGCACTGGGTCCCATGTCCCCGGCCACGCAGAGGCTGAGTAGATAGCACCGGCCTGTGGCCCTGGGTGGAACGTGGTAGGGCACCCCTTCCGTAGCCATGAAAGGGGCGAAAGGCGGACTGAACAGGGCGTGAGGTGGCAGCTAAGCCCAAGGATCTGACCGTAGCCCGAGAGTCCTTTAGCGCTCAAGCGCATTGTCCGCCTTGTCGCCAAACAGGCGACGGCCATCAAAGGGCATGTCCAAAAGGGTCGATTGGACATCCCCGGAAAAGCCAGTGGACCTCAGCCAGGCATAGCGTCTCAAGGCTACTGACGTAGAAATCGTTCTACCTAGCGAGTCAGCAGTATCCAGTCCACATCGAATGGCAAACTTTGCTGCGTCTCTACCCTCTGCGACCGCACGGAGGAGTACAGTCCGGGCCTCCTCCGGGCACTGTGGCAGCACTTGCGCAACCGTGTCCCACACAGAGTGGGTGCAGCGGCCCAAGAGACATGCGCTGTTCACTGACCGCAGTCCTAAGCTGGCGGAAGAAAACATCTTCTTCCCAAGATGGTCCAGCTTCTTGGATTCCCTATCTGGGGGAGCAGTAGGGAACGCGCCTTTGGATGTTGAGGCTTGGACCACCAAGCTCTCAGGAGTAGGGTGTCGGGAGAGGAAAATGGGGTCGTCCGGGGCCGGGCGGTGGCATCGGGCAATCATCCTATCCACAGGAGCCCCTGTGCTTGGCTTGGACCAAGTGCCCAGGAGTGTATCAGTGAGGGCCTCAATAAACGGCAGCAGGGGCTCTCTCCGAAGAGGCCGCTGCCGGCTGAAGCACTTCAGTGAGGAGGTTAGTCCTGACTGCCACTGTAGGATGCTCAAGGCCCAAGGCCTTAGCCGCTGTATGCAACACCACAGCCTAGGAGGCTCCCTCCTCCGTGGCCACAGTAGGAGGAGAAAGCATACCAAGGTCTGGGAAAGTGTCCAGACCACTGGCATCACCCAACTCCTCTCTCCAGTCCGGTTCTTCTAGCTGGCCTGCCAGAGGGTCTACAGACCCCTCCCAGTCCTCCTCACCCTCCTCTGGCTGCCACAGGAAAAGGAATGCCAGGATAGAAGAGTGGTACAAAATGACTAGCCGGTCCGGCTCTGTGTTCAAGTCGAGGGGAAGGCCAGGGTCGACGCCGGCCGGGGACACAACCAGCGTCAGAGGTGTCGGAGGCGTCGTCAGTGGAATCGGCGCCAGGGGAGGTGTTGTAAGGTCAATCCGGATCCAGGCCTGGATCCTTGGGGGCCCTGCAGCGCCGAGGCCGGAGCCGCCAGCATCGAAGGCCTATAGCCCCCAGCCGAGTCCGCGGGGCCGAAGGCGCGCTGGCAGAGTCGGGCTGCCCAAAGATGGAATGGAGGGCTTCATAAAAAGCACAAAGCTGGGCATGGGACGCTCCGGCTCCCGGGAAGGGAGGGAGGCTCGGAGCCGTTCCAGGAGGCTCGGAGCCGTCCCAGCAGGCTCCGCGGGCGGAGCCCCAGGACGACAACATTCCGCATCCTGCGACGCATCGGCTGACGGATGGGGAGAAGGTGAAGAGCGACGGTGCTTCTTTGCCTTCTTCTTGTTCTTCGACTTACCCAACGACTTAGATTAAGAGTGATGGTGGTGACTCCGCAACTAGTCCCGCGACCTCCCTCTCGACTGGGACCTCGGGTGGTGCAGAGCTGACTGCATGGCCTCCAGAAGCTTTTGGGACTGCTCCCGCAAAGACTTCGGGTTCATGGACTGACAGTCAGAGCACGACTTCGGGTTGTGGTCGCGCTCCAGACACCAAAGGCACATGAGGTGTGGGTCCATTACCGGCATCAGTTTGTGACAGGAGTCACAAAGTGTGAAGCCGGTACACCAATGGAAGATCCCTAAGTGCACCAGGAGTCGATCGACTCGATAAGATGTCGACAAAGTCCCAAAAACTTTAGTCAAAAAGTGACTAAGGGTACCGCTCTCTCCGGATCTGATCTGGTTGTGCAATCCTGCAGAAGGAACAAGAACAGTTAAAAACCCAAGGGGACTCATCCTTGACAGCTCTAGAAGAAAATGAGTGGAAAGTACCTTCCCTATGCGTATCAGAAATGAAATAAACTGAGTCACATATTTTGCTCCCCATGAGACTACAAAGCAATAACCAACAACATCAGGTGGTGGTCATGATAGATTCCGGGACCAAGGGGTAATATTATTGATGATGGCTTAGTACAACGATTAATTTTAAACCGGATTCCTAGAGAAGTTCCTGAAAAGGTGCTAGCAGTTGATGGCAAGCCTTTGAAATCCGGTCCTATCACAGAACAAATGGAACCGGTTTGTTTTACAGTAGCAGACGATACAAAGTGGCATGTTGAGACTATCATGTTGAACATTATTGATGCGCCACAATATGAGATCATCTTGAGTATGTCTTGGTTGTGGCAACATCCCACAATTGATTGGAAACATAAAACAGTGACATTTTTGTCGGAAGAATATGTTAAGAGATGCTTGCGTTGCACCTTTACTCATGTGTTAGCTTTAGCACATCCGTTTCACATTGCCACTGCAGCAGAGAAAGATGTCACATTAGCTACAGTTTATGATCAAGACAGAGGTGTATTTAGTTAAGTTCAGGCTGAAATGGTCCTTCCCCACAGAGAGTATGACTGTCAGATTGACTTGATTGCAGGGGCCACGATTCCATCCTGTAGAGTCTATGCCTTGTCTGAGCCCGAAACAAAACATCTTAGGGAAGATTTAGACCATTACCTAGATATTGGATTTATTTGACCTTCCCATTCCCCTGCGGCATCCCCTCTTTTCTTTATCTCCAAGGCTAATGGTGATTTACAAACATGTATTTATTATCGCATGTTGAATACAAACACAGTTAGAAATAGATATCCTCTCCCACTCATTTCTGTTCTTTTGGATCAGGTGAAAGAGGCCACCATATACACGAAGTTGGATCTGAGAGGTGCCTATCACTTAGTGAGAATGAGAGAAGGGAATGAGTCGAAAACTGCAATCAAAACAAGTTGTGGACTTTTCTAATATACTATGATGCCGTTTGGGTTATGTAAAGCCCCTGCGGCATTTCAGTATTTTTTTAACAATGTGCTCAAAAAATATGTGGATAAATTTGTGGTGGTGTATATAGACCACATATTAGTCTATTCTGTAAACGAGGAGGCGCATGAGCAACATTTTGTTTTGATACTACAAAAACTAAGGGAACATCATTTGTTCTGTAAATTGAGCAAATGCGAGTTCCATGTGTGTGAAGTGGAATTCCTAGCAGTGATGATGTGTCCTTCAGGTTTGAGTATGGCTAAAAGGAAAGTAAAAACGGTACAGGAATGGGCAGTTCCAAGTAATGTACGAGATGTGCCGTGTTTTTGGGGTTTTGCAAATTACTATCCCAGGTTCATTTTACACTTTTCACATGTGGTGGCCCCTATCACGAGACTGTTAGGAAAGAGAGTTCCTTTTCTTTGGACCAGCTATGCAATGGAGGACTTTTTGTTCCTAAAGAAAGCATTTACCACTGCATCGGTATTGAAACATCCTCAAACTGAAACCCTCTTCATTGTGGAAGTGGATGCTATTGGAGATGTCCTTTCACAAAGAGATAATCAAACAGGACAACTACACCCTGTGGTGTATTTGTCAAAGAAATTGAACGCAGCAGAAATGAACTATACAATAGCGGAAAAAGAACTGTTGGCCATTAAAAAAGCCTTCCAAGAATGGAGGCAATATTTGTGGGGGGCACAACACCCAGTCACTGTGTACACCGATAATAGGAAACTCCAGTACATGAAAACAGCAAGACAGCTATCAAATGAGATGGATGCTGTTCTTTGCTGAGTATAATTTTGTGATCACGTTCTGACCTGGAACAAAAAATAGGAAAGCAGACACCTTGTCTCGGCAAGACACAGATAGTGGTCCTAAAAAAGTCATTACAGATGCCATCATTACTCCTACTGAAGTGCTATGTGCAATAAGAGTTGAAAACCTTTTGGAAAAAGTGAAAAAATACAATTCTGCACCATATTGGGAACAGTGGGTTGGTCTAAATGTTCATAGAAGTCTTAAACAAGGATTTCCTTCCTATGAATACAAACTATACTTGTCATCTCAAGAAATACGATTAAAGGCGTTTAACTGTTGTCATGAGTCTACCCTTGCCGGTCATCCGGGTTGTGTAAGTACCACGCACTTAATGCAGCGTCATTTTTGGTGGGATTCCATGATGAAAGATGTGAAATTGTGGGTGGCCAGGTGTGAGGTATGTGCCAGAGCTAAAGGAGAACAGGCAACGGGAAAACTGATGCCTATGCCAACCCCGACTCAACCATGGCAAAACATTAGTGTGGATTTCATTACAGGTTTACCAATGGATCAATGCTGTACTTCCATTCTGGTAGTGGGAGATAGCCTTACCGGGATGGGACATTTTATACCTTGTCAGACTCTACCTACAGCAGGTCAGACTGCTCAATTATTGCTGACTAATGTAATCAGATTACATGGACTCTCAAAAGTCACTGATTCCAATAGGGGGCAGCAATTCATAGCTCATTTCTGGCAAATGTTGTGCAAGGCCCTACAGGTTACAACAGCTCTGTCCACCAGCTTCCATCCACAGATGGATGGACAAATAGAAAGACTGCACCAAACTCTCAAAAAATACCTGCGCTGTTATGCTAAGGAAGCTGATGACTCATGGGTACCTTTATTGTGGCTTGCAGAATTGTCGTACAACAACGCATTGCATAGTGCTATCGGTGTGTCTCCTTTTCTTGCAAACTATGGTTTTCATGCTAAGGTATTACCAATATCTTTACCTAGTGAAGTTGTGGACCAATCAGCGGTAATGAAGCAAATGAAACACATCCAATCGTTGCATAAGAAAGTTCAAGTCCATATGAATCATGCCAAACAGCAATATAAAAGATGGGCGGATCAGCATCATAGGGATGGTCCACAATATCAACCAGGAGATAAAGTATGGCTGTCAACTAGGAATATTCGTTTTAGGGTAAGCAGTGTGTTTCACCCTAAGTACATTGGCCCATATATACTGTACTCAAACAAATCAATACAGTAACCTACAAATTGAAATTACCTGGCAGCCTTCGAATACACCCTGTTTTTCATTACAGCTTTCTGAAACCAGCCATAGGGACGAGATGTCGAGCAGCCCCTCCTGTTTTGCGGGATGGAAACCTGAAATATGAAGTACGTCGCATTCTGGATTCCAAGTACAATAGGGCTCAGTTATGGTATTTAATCTTGTGGAAAGGCTACTCCTCTGAGGATGACTCATGGGAACCCAATACAAATGTTCATGCCACTTCAGCGGTACGTAAATTTCATTTGAAAAATCCGGCTAATCCTGGATCTAAGAGGTGCATGGGAGGGGGGCCTTCTGACAGGATTCGATAACAGTAGCACCTTCCTAATCGCATATACACCTTTCTCTTTAGTAAAAACTACATCTCCCATGATGCCTATGCAGAAGTGGGTTGGAGGCTCAAAGGATATAGTGAGCCCCTGCATGCCAGCCGGCGTGCGTAATTCGTTCTTGTGAGGCTCTCGCAGACTCGTTTCAGCTGAACGGGTCCCTTCTAGCGCTACAAGAACCTTTCCCGTGGAGTTTTCCTTGTTTCCTTTGGGGGAGGGAGAGATCTGAAACCGTGGAGGTTGGCGGTTAATCTCCTTGCTTTGGAGATTGTTAATATATTGATTTTCCACAGTAAAATGAGCAGTCTTGACCGCTCTGCAACTTGGAATCTCCTGGCATTGGGAAATGTTGTTCTGGATTCAGGGGTAAGACAAGATGTCTTGACCGCTCTGTAATGTGGAGTCTCCTGGCTTTGAGCGACTTTGTTCTGATTGCAGCTGTTAGACGTGCTATCTTAACTGCTCGTTAATCTCCTTTCTTCGCTCACGGCACAGCAGAACAAAGCGCCTTCCAGGTATGGAGTCTTCGTGGTAACCAAGTGGATGGAGAGATAGATTACAAATTTGTGAACTTTGACATTACTCATTAGGTTATGGATTACATACTTTGAATGATCAGTCCTCATAAGGAAATGATTATATATGATACAACTTTCAAATTCATTATTTATTGGAAACTGTGCTACAATAAGCAGAAGAAAACCTTTTACTGAGAAGAGGGAATCTGACAGGTGCAATACTTTTGAAGGTTAAAAGGTGTTCATCAGTCTATTACATCAGTTCTATGTTCTTTCTTTTCTATTTTTTTGTATGTATGAATGTTGCATGATTCAAATCCAGTTTACTTTAACTTGAGTGAAGAGGACAAGAGTTGATCCTGTTCTTATTGTTATAGGTGTGTGACGAACAGCTGCTCCCTCAGGTTGAAACACCGGACAGTGTAACAGAATCGTGCCCCCCTTACCTGTCTCCCTGTCTTCTCCTCTATTTGCAGACCGTAACTACGGAGAAGGACCTGAACTGTTCCTTTAAGAACAGAACGCCATGGGATTCGTTCTCCAAACACGTGACTAGGTCAGGTGACCCGGTCTCTCTAAAAGAGGAAGAAGCAGTTTGGAAGGCGCGCTCGTGTAGAACACCATGGACGGCGAGAAAGGAGTCAGAGGAAGCAGAGGGGCGCGTACAGACCTTCTTCGTCACTCCAGGGCCGCCAAGACCGACAAGCTCCGAGGACGACGAGAAAAGGACGCTGGAGCAGGGAAACGAGGACGCCTTTTCCGGCCAGGAAACAGAGAGGGAGCCGGATCCCATCCGGCATCACGCAGACGCCCGCCGCGTCCCTGGAGGGACGTGCCTCCACAAGGTATGGGCACGAGTGGAATCTGTGTAGGGGAAAGGGGCCGGTGCTCCCAAGGCAGGGGCGGGTGGAGGGAGCTGAGTACCACAATGCGCTCTTGCTGTGTGGCGTAAGGCTGTGCACGTAACTGCTAAGTAGCACAAGGACGTCAAAAGCACTGGTGCTGGTATCGGGTGTAAACTCCCTATCCCTGGTCACTGTTTAGGTTCAACAGAACCTCCTCCTTACGGGGTATCTTTCTTTTGTTTATTCTCCTATGTTTTGGGCCACTGATGATCCGGTGAGATCTTCCCCCTGTGAGCAGTGGCGAGAGAAAGTCGAAGGTTCCCCACTCTCTGAGGAAAGAGCGAGAGAAGACGACGCCCTCCCTCAAAAAGACCCCGAAGAGAATACTGTGAACTGACAACCTGTGTACTGAGTTCCTTGACAGTGTTGGCTTGCTAATAAAGCACTCTAACTTCAATAGTTGTGTCCCTGTCTGCTTCTCCACCGCGCCACAAGGTGCATGCAGAGAAATAGATACATGGTAGCCCAGTTCAGATTTTGGAGTTTGGTTCATTTGGCGACTACTTGATCTAAGGTAATACTCAGTCTTTAGTGAGAAAAATCGAGAGTAGAAAGTATTTTTGTATGTAATCATCATTTGTTTTCTTTCTTTTTTAGGTTTTCTTTGACTTGCTGTTCCTTTCCTAATCCCCTTTCCCTCACTTGATCGCCCTAATACTCTGTGGTGTTATAGCTATCAGAGTTGGGGATGTCAAGAGGTGGACCTCTTTGTGCATCGCTCGGATCCTGAGGAGTTCCTTTGCTCATGTTCATGAGAACCTTACATACAGAGTCAGTAGTGTCCATACCACACCTTATGGTAAGCCTAGCATCCTGCTGACCATTTCTAATCAAATCATCAATCTCCGAGTGGAGGTTATCCGGAAGAGATGGCAACGTATCCTGTAGCAAATCCCATAAAGCATGGGAATATCACCCCAGCACACAAGACGTTGTGGATCTCAAGTCTGAACTTGCCAAAGCAAAGATGTGTTTACCACATACATCACGACTCATAGACTCCTTACCCACTGAAGTCTTAGGTATAGAATTCACATCCTGTGAAGAAGTCACAACCCGAGTCACCAAACAACGTGTGGAAGGATGTCTATGAAGACAAACCGGGTCCTCAGGCGCAGGCAGGTGTCTACGTGCAATATCCCGGTCCACTGAGGCCCCCGACTCAGGCTTGGCCTAAGCACCCTATAAAATATCAAACAGGGCCTCCCCAAACAGAAAAACAGGTTCATCCCCTATCTGTCCCTGAAAAAGTACCTCAATCAGAGGGTCTGTGGGCCTTTGCACTGTAGGAAGTGACAAGCTTAAAACTATAGCCACTTACCTTGGCATGTCTGCAAATGAGGAATTTGCCTCCATAGCAAGGCCAGGGAGAGAAAGCAACCCTGAAGCCGGTGAAGAGACCAGGCCACTAGCCTCTCTCAAAGCAGGCAACCAGCTATCCTCCATCTGAGGCACAATAATGTCGGAAATGGGCTGTAAGAGCCCTGCCTCAATCAACACAGGCTGTCTTTCCACAACCTCTTCATGAAAAGGAATCAAAACCTGCAAAATTCCCTTCAGTCCAAATAGTTGACTCTGCATCCGGCATCGTACGACGCCTACAAGGAGGAGGAGGAGCAACTTCGACCAAGGCCGCCGACGTCAGTGTCAGAGTCGGCTGATCGAAGTCCGGCGTCATAGGCCGAGATCCCAAAGGATTGTGGACCTGTGCCAAAACGGCACCAGCCGATGTCGACCGGCACCGACCCATTGACTCCAACGGCTCAACCGTCACCGAGGACAAACCCTCCGGCACCCCACTCACCTCCTTGATGCCTAAAGGCGCTCCAGAGGGAGATGGGGTCCCAAAGAAGAGGTGCAAGGAATTATAATATTTCCTCATCTGAGCCATCGACGCCATGGCTCCCGGAAACACGGGTAGATGCGGTGTGGAGTCGTGCACAGCCTCCTCAACCATCGAGCAGGAGGAGCCATGGGAGATGGAGTCTCCATGCGGTGCAATCCGAGAATGTCGCAACTTCAACCGTCCCTTACCTTTTGACTTCCCCGGAGAACGATGTCCTCCAGACAGGCTTCGGCTCCTAGATCAATCCCGTAAACGCTCTTCTGGGGACGATGAAGACCGAGGCTGGGAAGCCTCCAAGGACCGTGACACATGCGCTGCCATCAACTTCAAACGCCGCTCCATTAGTGACTTCAGCTTCCGTTTCTGGCAGGAGCTGCAATCCTTGGCATCGTGGTGCTCGCCCAAACACCACATACAAATTGTATGTGGGTCCATCACCGACATATGTCAGCTACAAGACCCACAAGGTTTGAAACCTGTAGACATAGACAAAGGCACCCTGTTTCACCGACAACAAAATATTGATGCAGGTCAAAAAATCGACCTGTGGAACTGCTTCTCCGGATCCGTATTTCAGCACGGAAAAGAAAAAACTGATGTCCGAGCGCCGAAGGAGATTTATATGGCTCCACTGACGTCATGACCGGAGTCGACGTCATCACGGATCCGTACGACGCCGTCCCCCAGCGCGCAGAGGTACTGCTGAAAAATTTCTGGGCCCAGACAGGTGCCTAGGGAGAATTCAAAAGTTAAGGAATCTGCGGCTAGATGTCTCTATCAGATAATAACTTAGGGCCTGATCCCGATGATGGTGGGACCGCCACCAACAGCCCATTGGTAGCGGTCCCACCGCCATCGTAACCATGTTTTCCGCCTGCCATTGTTGGAGGTCGGAAAGACTGACCGCCACGCATACGGCGGTTTCCTTGAGCCCGCCAGTGCGTCGGAGGGAGCCGCAATCCCTACAATGGTGGCGTGCCTGCCAGGCACCGCCGTAGGGATTACGATGTCCCTTCCCGCCGGCCGTTTCATGGCGGTTTGCCCACCATGAAAAGGCTGGCGGAAAAGGACATGGGGGGGGCGTTGAGCCCCTGGCCCTCAGCTGTGGGTTTTTGCCCCCTACATATCCCTGCACCACGTGGCAGGCACCGCACGTAGTGCTGGGATATGTGTAGTGTCCCCTTTTTGTACTGCAACATGTGCTGCAGCCCACAGTACCGGCCGCAATACAAAACATAGGCATTGTGACCGCCGTGGTTGCGGTCGCATCCTAATGCCTATGGGGGGAATGCCCACAGCCTGTCAGGCGGTCCCATCTCCGATAGGATGACGGTCGGACGAAAGTCCGACCGCCATCATAATCAGGCCCCTACAGTTTTCCATCAAAATAGTAAAGCCCCAAAAAAATTTAAAAATACGGCTGTAGAAAAAGGATCCAACAACGCAATCCTCTCAATTATAAAACCTTCAAAAACACGAAAAATATTTTTTTTAAAAGAAAACCAAAAAATAAAAGGAAATGTAAAAAGTAAATAGTTTCAATGAAACTAAATACAATTTCCTTTTCTTAAAAAAAATGCCTCTCCACCTCCATAGTAACTCAAAATCGGAAACCAGCAAAAATAAAAAACAATAACCTCCCACAAAAACATAGATTAAATATTACATTCACTATAGCATAACACATTTTAATAACATAAAACTAACACTCTACACTATCCTACTCTTACAAACCACGACAAAAAAAACACTAAACTACCAGAACTACACCATACTACAAAACAAAATGACATTTAATAGTCTACCTACTCTAACTACACTCCTACCAACTCCCCCTACCCTAAAATTACCTTAAAAGTAATGTAAAAAAAACTTACCTTAGGTAACAAAATGCAGCTCCCAACCGCGAGGTTCCCTCTTCCAAAATGACCTAAAAACCAAATAGATAGAAAACAAAAGCAAGAAAATCCCCCGCAAAAATGGCTGCGTAATAAAACAGGAAAAAATACTATTTCCCCATGGACAACAATGGAGATTTACATTTATGGAAAGGAGGGAAAGTCATACCATTTCCTGACTTGCTGAGAAGGTGGTATTTTAGGTCTCTTTTAAAGCTAAGGTAGGAGGGGTTGCAGCGCAGGTCCATCGGGAGGGCATTCCAGATGTTCGGAGCATTCCCAGAAAAGGAGCGGGATTGGGTGGATTTCTTTTTTAGTAATGGGGGACGAGGAGGAGCGCAGTGGAGCTTCTCATCAGTCTGGAACAGCCGGCTATTTTGAGTTTGTTAGTAAGGTATGACGGGGATTGTTGGTGGAGAGCTTTGTGTGTAATGCAGGCAGTCTTATAAAGGCATCTCCCTTCGATGGGCAGCCAATTGAGGGATTTGAGGGCAGGTGTGATGTGGTTGAAACATTTACAATCGGTAATGAGCCTGGCCGCCAAGTTGAGAACGGCTCTAAGGGGGGCTAGGTGGACTTTAGGGGTTCTAGTGAGGATAGCATTGCCATAGTCAAGTTGGAGAGGACTAGTGATTGTACGACCCATTTGAAGTCTTCTAGAGGGATAAAGGGTTTGATTTTCTTGAGGTGACTGAGAGTGAACAGAGCTCCTTTGGCCGAGTTATTTATATGGTCAATCCCAGTCAAATTTTTGTCAAGAATGAAGCCTAGGGATCTCACCGAGCTAGCTAAGGTGAGCGGGCAGTTTAGGACATTAAGGTCAGGGATCCAGTCTTGTACGGGGAGATGGTTGCTTTTAGGAGAGAAGAGAATAATTTCCGTTTTGTTAGGGTTCAGTTTAAGATGGTTGGAGTAGAACCAGGATTGAATCTTGCTCAGAGAGTTGTTTAAGTGAAGAACATCAGAGTGGGTTTTGATCTTATAGCAGAGTTGGGTGTCATCAGCATAGAGGTGATAGTTGATTCCGGCTTGTTTCAAAATGAGGGTAAGGGGTTCCATAAAGAGGTTAAAGAGAGAGGGGGAGAGTATTCATCCCTGGAGGACACCCAGGGAGACGGGGGTAGGATTGGAGAGGCAGGATTTGATTTTTATTTGTTGTGTTCTGTGCTGGAGGTAGGAAGTGAACCATTTAAGGACCAAGCCATTAAGGCCAGAGCGAGCTTTGAGCGATTCAAGTAAGGAAGGATGATTGACTGTATCGAATGCAGCAGAGAGGTCAAGGAGGATAAGAATGCAACCCTCACCATTGTCGAGAGAGCAATGAATGTCATCAACAATGTTGAGCATGGCGGTTTCTGTGCTGCAGCCTTTCCTGAAACCAGATTGAAGGGAGTCAAGTAAGTTGAAATTGCTTATATGGTTATCCAATTGGAGTAAGGCGCATTTCTCTAGGGTTTTAGCTAGTAGTGGGAGGTTGGAGATGGGGCGGAGGTTGTTAAGATCGTTCGGGTCTGCCGAAGGGTTTTTAAGGATGGGGGTGATTTGCTCTATTTGGAGGGAGTCAGGAACACAACCGGTGGCAAAGGAGGTGTTAATGATTTTAGTCCAACATGGGGAGATAATGTGGTTAAGGTTATGAACTAGGATAAATGGGAGAGGATCTTTGGTGTGCGAGGTTGGCTTTAATTTCGAAATGATATTAAAGACTTCGTGCTCAGTCATAGGATGGAAATTAGACCAGGAGGCGTTATTTTTCAGTTGCAAGTTGGGAAGTAAGTCACCAGAAATAGAGGGAGAGGGTAGTTGAGTGGGCGGATTAGGCGGGAGGGTTGGTGTCGAGAAAGGGGGAAAGTCAATATCCCATTGGGGGCTGGGCAGGGCCAGAGTTGGAATGAAGGATTGATCAATTTTGATAATGTTTTCCGAAAAGAAATTGGCAATTTCCTCACATCTTTCAGTTGAGGCTGTCAGCTCTGGATGTTCACATGTATCACCCTTTCGGGGGACCTGCCAATGCCCAGATCTACCAAGTAGGTGACCTCACTATTTTTCTCCAGGATAAGGTAAGGGCCATTCCATTGTCCTGGAGGGGCCTTGGTGCCACTAGCTCCAAAACCCATACCTGTTGCCCTGGTTGGAATTCTACTAGTGCAGCATTTTGGTCATACCAGAGTTCTGGAGCTCCTGGTTGGCCTCAAGGTTTTTGGAGGCTTTTTGCATGAACTCTGCCATCCTGGAACAAAGTCCTAGTACATAGTCCAACACATCTTGCTTTGGTGTATGATGGGGTCTCTCTTATCCTACCCTCACAAGTGAGAGTGGTCCCCTTACAGGGTGACCAAACAGAAGTTCAAACTGTGAAAACCCTACTCCCTTCTGAGGCACCGCCCTGTAGGCAAAACGCAGGCAGGGCAACAGAACATCCCATCCCCTTTTGAGTTTTTCAGGAAGGTCCATTATCATGCCTTTCAATGTCTTGTTAAATCTTTCAACAAGGCCATTGGCTTGTGAGTAGTAAGGTGTTGTGAACTTGTAGATCACTCCACCCTCATCCCACATGTGTTTTAAGTATGCAGACAATAAGTTGGTACCTCGGTCTGATACTACCTCCTTAAGCAACCCTACCCTGGTGAAGACACTAATGAGGGCCTTGGCTACCACAGGGGCTGTGGTAGTCCTAAGGGGAATGGCTTCAGGATACCTAGTAGCATGATCCACTACTACTAGTACAAATGTGTTTCCTGAGGCTGTGGGAGGTTCACGTGGACCCACTATATCCACTCCTACCCTCTCAAAAGGAACCCCAGCCACTGGTATTGAGATTAAGAGGGCCTTTTGGTGTTCTCTTGTCTTGCCACTGGCTTGACAGGTGACACAGGAGCTTACAAACTCCTTCATTTTTTGGGACATCGGGGGCCAATAAAAGTGGATGATCAATCTTTCCCAAGTTTTGGTCTTGCCCAGATGCCCAGCTAGGGGGATGTCAAGTGCTAAAGTGAGTAGGAACTCCCTATACAGCTGAGGCACTACCACTCTCCTAGTGGCTCCAAGTTTGGGGTCTCGGGCCTCAGTGTACAGGAGTCTTTCCTCCCAATAGACTTTGTGGGAGTCACTGACATCTCCCTGTTCCTGTGCAACAGCTTGCTGCCTCAGACCTTCAAGAGTGGGGCAGACCTTCTACCAATGGCACAGCTATTCCCTAGAGGGTTCCCCTGGTCGCAAGAGTTCTACCTCGTAAGGTTCAAGCTCCATGGGCTCAGTTTCCTCTGGGGCTGACAAGTCCTCTCCCTGAGGAGAGAGGTCCTGATCTTTTTGCTATATGGAAGCTGTTTCACCAGTCTTGCTACCATTTCTCTTGGAAAGGTTGGGCCATCATTTTTGCCACCAGTCCTCCTTTTTCAACCTGTGCTAGGCACTGTACTCTTGTTTTCACACACACTATCTCAGGGATTTGCAGCATGGCTGCATGTATCTTGCTTTCTACCTCAGCCTATGCTGAGGTCTACAGATCATTTCCAAGCAGACAGGCGGCTGGAGGTTTTGGAGAGACCACTACCTATTTAAGGCCAGCAACCCCCCGCAGTCTATGATCAACATAGCCATAGCATGGTTAGTGGTGACACTGTCAGCATTGGTAACTGGATAGGTTTTTCCAGTTAGGTATTGCTCTGGGGAAACCAGTGTATCTCTCAGCATAGTGACACTGGCACCTGTATCCCTCAGGGCTTCTATTTTAGTCCCATTCACTAAGGGGTAATGCAGATATTTCTTTGAATTAGGGGGCCAGACAGCCAAAGTGGCTAACCCTCCCTCCCCTTCAGAGACTAAAACAGCCTCAGTGTGAACCCTGATTTGCACTGGGCACACTATTGATCCCATCTGGAGATCTGCCATACCAGTACGTACTGGTGGGGGTCTAGGAGCTGGTTTGTTGGGACAGACAGTATCTCCAGTTTGGTGTCCCTTCTTGTTATAGTGGAAATGCCAGACCTTTGAAGGATCAACGTTTTTCCCCTTGTACCCACTAGTGGGCTGGGAAGAGTTCTTGGACCCATCCCCCTGACCAGGATTTTGGGGGCCTTTAGAAGACTCTTGTGTTTTATCTTTGGGGTTCTCACCCTCTTTCCAATGGGGAAGCTTTGTGACCCCTTTCGTTTGGTCACCCTCCATGGATGTCTTGGTACCCTTATCTTGACCCAATGGTCCACATTCTTTCCCAATTCTTGGGGATAAATAGGACCAAGGTCTACCAGATGCTGATGCAACTTTTCATTGATGCAGTTACTTAAAATGCGTTCTTTCATAAACAAATTATAAGACCATCATAATCTTGCACTTTGCTTCCAGTCAACCAGCCAGCTAGTGTCTTTACTGAGTAGTCTACAAATTCCACCCAGGACTGACTCTGGGATTTCTGAGCCCCCCTGAACTTAATTCTATGCTCTTTAGTAGTGAGTCCAAATCCCTCAATCAGGGTGCCCTTCATGAGTTCATAGGACTCTGCTTATACCCCACTAAGGGTCAGAAGTCTGTATCTGCACTTACCAGAGAACAGTTTCCACAGGAGTGCCCCGCCACCACCCCCCCCCCCCCAGTGAGATTTCTCACTTTTCTGGCTTCCTTTGGGGATTTTAGGATCATAGGGTCCTTCTTTTTCTAAACTTTTTAAATTGCTGGGGCCATTGATGGTTCCTATGCCCATCGCTTTTCTAGAGCTAGGAGCCTAGTCTCTAGATCTAGTCTCTTGGTCATCCTTACTAAAAGAAGATCCTTCTCCATGAGGTTGTCCTCACCATCTGGTATGGAGTTGGCTTTACCTCTGTAGGAGCCAGCCCCTGTACCTCTGGGGTGTGGAGGGTAGGACACAAAGTTCCCTTCCTCCCTAAGCAGTTGAGAGGGTTAGTCTAAGACTTCATCCTCCTCCCTACGTTCCCAATGTTCTTGAAGGTCTTCACCTTCTTCTGTGGGGTGGTCCCTTGCATGCTTTGCCTGGAGTTGTATCCTGGTAGGGTTGGACCCAGTTCTTATCTGTTTAGCCTTACAGAGAAGCCTTAGCTATCTAACCTGTAGGATGGAGCAAGGGGTGAGGTCGCGCTCCTCAGCCATATTCTCTAAATTGCTCATTATTTTTCTAAAGTGGGGTTCTTTTTGGGAGACCTACATGAACAGTCTTAAATACTTCCTCCCTAACTTCAGTCATTTTTAGTTTTCTAGAAAAATGCTACAGGGACTTAACACAAGGTCCTAACGAGACTTTAGAGTTTTAGAAAAACAGTCAATTAAAAAAAATGATTTGTAATAAAGACAATTTTTGGATTCTTGTCATGTGATCAGAGGTTGAAGTTATTCCAATAAATGCAAGGCTTTACATCCCACCCCTGATCCACCAATGTAGGAAGCTGGCTCTGTATATACTGTACCAAAGTAAGGTATAGTGTGCACAGAGTCCAGGGAGTCCCCAGAGGTATAGCAGAGGCTAAAATAGGTTAGTACTAACAGCTCTCTTTGTGGTAGTGCGGGTGAGCAGTTAGGCTTATCCAGAGGGTGTGTTAAGCATTTATTGTATTCACTCAATCAAGGTCTGATACACACACTCAGAGGCAGAATCCAGACCAATTGGGTAAGTATAAAAAAGGTATACTTATTTTTTATTTCTGGAACCAATCAGGACTTGGTACAGGTAGGTAAAATATACTTTCAGTTGTAAACATCTACACAGAAATGCAATTGGGAATGGATTTGCACTTGTTACATGTTGGTATGGTTATGTTTTATTTTAGAACTAAGCAGGGCTTGGCACAGGTAGGTGTGGCGCAGCGGCCAGGGTGCCTGACACCGGACCACGGGGTTCACGGTTCGATCCCCGGGCCGGCGGCAGGTTAGCCCAGCACCATGTGACTCTGGGCAATAGCTTGCTTAATCTTCCCGAGGGCCCCCAGCGCCGGGACACCTCTCCGGAGGTAGCTGTGCGCTTTACAAATGCTGGTATTTCATTTCAATATACTTTTAAATGCAAGACTGTTCAAGGAAATGCAGTTGTGCTTGAAATTTTAATTGTTACAGTTTGGTAAATGCTTTGAAGACAGTTTCAATTACACAGTAATTACTTTTTCCTTACTTTTGGATTAATTTGGGTTACTTGCAGTACTGGGGGTGGTATGCCTATATACCACACCTTAGGTTGTCTACATACAAGGTATGTATGACTTTTTAAACTTTGCAATTGCAATTGAGTTCACTTTTCCCCATACATTTACAGTTCCACACTTAAAACTATTTTAGGCCCAAAATCTTGTAACATGCGTTCCTATGGGAGAAAACAGTTATCGTTTTTGAAGGTAAGTACTCGACTCACAAGGGTGAGTTTTGGGGTTTAGGATTAAGGTTCCCCAAGCTCTAGAAGGGCACTCAAGTTGCACCACCAGCGGCACTGGGGCTGCCGGGTGCAGAGTGCAGGGGCCCAATGTTACCCAATGGGGCTAATGGGGCCTTTGGTTAGGGACTGCTGATGAGGAGGCCACTCAGTTGTGGGAGCTAAGCTCCTGGGGTTAACGACCAGCACAGGAGCTGCACCACCAGCGGCACTCGGGCGGCCAGTGCAGGGTGCAAAACGGACGTCAGGGATCCCGTGCTTTCCAATGGAGACCTTCGGTTTAGGAAAAATGCTGCAGGCTCGGGCAGGGAGACTTCCAGAAGGCAACCACCGGCTGGAGAGGAAAGTTCGGATCTTGGGGGATGCCTGGACACCATCGGTTGGGCCACCCAAGGCCGTGGGATGTCGGGTGCAGTGGTGTCTTCTGGCATTGTGTTTTCTTACCAGCACCGGTCTCAGTCAGGGGGGCCCTTCAGGATTGATCAGGAACTAGGGGGTATTGGGTCCCGATCCCTTGCAATCCATAGTTATTAGAACCAAAAAGTAGTATTTTACTTGTCCTTGACAATGGGAGACCCCTTCCCCATTATAGAAGCTATGCTTGAAGGTTTGTCAGGACAGGTCAAGATCGTCACTCTTTTCCAGGAACAAATTCCAATAGAAGGTTTTTGTAAGACGTTTTTATGAAGCTTGACTCTTTCCAGAACTCTGAGTCATATACACAAATGAAGGATCAACGATCCATAAATCAAAATGGGCTAGAGTTACAGCCAACACGTGTTTCGCCCCCTTAAGGCGGCCGTCCGGCCTGGGGCTTCCTCAGGGCTGTACATACATGAGATTACAACATGCAAAGGAAAATTCGAAATTGAGAACATATTTGCAAAAATTGCAATGATGCAGTTGACAGCATATATCACCCATGATAGTGCAGTGTTGGTGCCGTGAGGTGAAATCGAAGGTAAGTTTCGGAAGAGGTTTGAGGGAAAATGAAGGGAAGGAAAGTTATGAACATGATATTCATAGCGTGAAGGTAAGAAGGAGAGGATAAGTGAAAGATTTTGACATAAGGATAAATTCGTTTAGACAACATGTATAGAGCGAAGGTAGTAAAAGTATAGTGTGGCAGTGTGGGTCATAAGGAGCATTCCAGGAGAAGGTCGGAAAGAGGGGTATAGAGTAGGAGGTTATACATAAAAGGGAGTAAGAAAATACGTAGAGGCAAACACATAATGTGTTAATTAGTGTCTGCGACAAGTTGGACAATGTGAGACACATAATCAGGGTATGTGAGAGTCGGAGTAGTATCATAGTATATGGAAAGTATTACGGAATAAAGATAGTTTCCCCAGCAGTCCCAAATTACATTACAGTAACAACAGACATTGATGGAGGGTCAAAAAATGGTACATACGGAAGTCTGTGTTCAGTTCACAAGGTCATGTGTCATAGAAGAATTGAAGACAAATATATATCATACAGTTTAGTTAGTTTAAGGTCTAGATATACAGAGCAAAGTGTGGTTTGTAATGGACCAAAGCACTAGCTTATATCCTTATATCAGTCATAACAATTTTGTCCAGTGAAAATATGGAAACCAGTAGCTTCTGTGGTGGTATAATGGTAGACGGCCTGTGTAGAATATCATTAGGTGGTTTATAAAGGCCTGTTATTAATGTATTGGGATATGAGTGCTCAATTTCTAAAGCTCAAGGAATAAGCAACGTGAAGAATTCTAGTTCTGGGGCCAAATATCTATAGGTGGGAAAAAAGTGTGCCTAATTTATCGCGTGCTTCGTGGGCCCGCGCTTACCGTAAAAATAGACTAGATGTAGTCCTAGGATTTGCGCTGCGTAAAGAAGGATATCTAAAAGAGGGGAAACAGAAATACAGTCATTGGTTAGGGAAAGGTACGGGCTGCCCACATGGCGGTACGGGATGCTGCCACGGGACAATAATTAGCGTTGGTGTCGGTCCGCATTTGGTCCAGCGGACCGCGTCACTTACTTTTAAATGAAGGACGTCCGGTCATTGGCGTCTCATCGGTATCGGTCGGCATAAGCACAGACCCCGTGGGACTGGGGCCTTTTGTGTGCCGTGAACCAGGTCCGTTTCCGGATCTGGCTCACGGTGACGTGGCACTCCTAGTTGGACGCCATCTTGGAGTGGAGTGAGAAGACTCACTCTGGCTTAAGGGCCGCACTGTATTTGGGATAGAAGGTACATTATATGGGACTTAAGAGGTGAACATGACTTAGTGGGGACTCCTATCAAATATGGCAAATCAGGGGAATACTTGTTAGGCTTCTACTACAGTGCTCGTGAACATAAGTGACCTCTAATGTTAGGGCGGAAGCCTGTTCTGGCAGTGCCCAGATAGGCATCTGCTGGTTGGTGGCCTGTATGGCGGCGGCCATCTTAGAAGGTGGTTGTTGGAGGGGACTAAGGTAAATTACCCCAGATAAGTTGGGTATCCTCTGAAATCCTTTGTGGTAAAGGAATAGGGTACTTGAAGGTTAGAGCGGCACGTAAGATGATAAGGTTAGAATGTTGGATAGTGACTGGAGTATCAGTAAGAGGGAACTTATAGCTGGATCGACATGACATTAAATAGACAAGACTAAGCATGAAAACAGTGTTCCTAAGGATGAAATCAAAGCATGAACATTGTTCATGACCAGCTCAGTGCTAGTTATCAGGTTGACCCTATGTTACCTAACCTGGTCTTGGTCTACTATGATTGTGGTGCGTGTCTGTGATCAATAAAAAACATGTGAATTTGTAAAGGTTCGAAATTGTTCATTCTTCGCCTAGCCAGACTTGCATTTCTGCGTCTTTGTTAAGTCCAAATTTGACTGTGTTGAATTTGAGAATGAGTTCACTCTCTCTTCTTCGCAGTTTGAGCTCTCGGTCTCCTCCTCATTTTGCAGGATGCACAATCTCAATGCCATAAAAGGTGAAACTTTCCTTATGAGGATGAGCAGTGTGTAAATGATCTGTTAGCGGATGACCTGTATTGTATTTGTGAATGTTCCTGAATACGTATACGTAGGGGTCGAATCGTACTTCCTATGTATGGTTGATTGCAGGGGCAGAAAATCACATAGATGGTAAACTTACTATTGCAGTCAATCCATTCTCTAATTATGAATTGTTTGTTTAATGGCATTGGTACAAGTTGGGTTTTGTTGACACCCAGTTTGCAGATGTTGCAATTGTGGCACGTGTGGAAACCTGCCGGTCTGTCTAGAAATATGGTTGTCTTTTTTCTCTTGTCCTCAAACTCTGATCTACATAGCATTCTTTTAAGATTTGATGCTCTTTGGAAACTCATTTCCGGATGATTTCGGAGGTGATCCTTTAGTCCCAGGGTGTATTGGAGTAAGTGCCAATGTCGTTTAAGGACTTGTCTGATGTTCTGATGTTCGTTGTGATAGTCTGTAATGAAATGGATCATGTTGTCCCCTTCACGTTTTGTTGTTGATCTTAAATTCAGGGTATTGGCTCTCTCTATCTTAGAGATAGTGGTCAGAGTATTTTGTAGCGTGCTTGGGTCATATCCACGCTGCTCCAATCGTGTTATTGCATTTTTTCCTTTTGCTACGAACACCTGTTCTTCGCTGCAGTTTCTTCGAATTCGAAGTAGCTCACCCTTTGGAATATTTTTGATATTGTGTTTAGGATGGCAACTTTCTGCCTTTAAGATGGCGTTGGCCGCTGTGTCTTTTCTGTACAGTTTACTATGCAGTAAGTTGTCTTTGACACAGAGTGTGAGGTCCAAAAAGTTGATTTCTTTTTTGGAAAAGTTGGAGGTTGTTCTGATGCCCCACAGATTGTTGTCTAGGTTATGTAGAAACCTCTCTAGCAGATGAATGTCTCCCTGCCATATGCAAAGAATATTGTCTATATAGCGATGCCACAGTACAATGTGAGAGTTCTGGAAAGAGTCAAGCTTCATAAAAACGTCTTACAAAAACCTTCTATTGGAATTTGTTCCTGGAAAAGAGTGACGATCTTGACCTGTCCTGACAAACCTTCAAGCCCTTCAGGATTGAGGCTCAGGGGTCGTCTTGAGGGAGGCAGAGAATCACCAGATCCCAAGTAGGCCTGGGCGGAAAACTACGCTACGCACGCGTAGTTTGCGCAACTACGCGCTACGCGAATTGCACGTAGCACAGTGCAAAAACGCGTAGCAGGCATTTTTTGCTTGCTCGCGGTCCTCAACGTCAAGTTGGCGACCGCGAGCGAGCAAAATGACATCCCGCCGAGACTTTTTCCTCGTTCGCGATCAGCAACATCAAGTTGTCGATCGCGAGCGTGGAAAATAAACCTCCCGGCGAGATTCTCAACGCGGGGAGGTCAGGTTTCTCATTGCGAGTGGTCGCGTATGCTCGCGACCGCTCGCGATGAGAAACTACCAGTCCGCGCTGAGAAAACTGCCGCTCGAGTACAAATCTACTCGAGCGGCAGAAAACGACCGCTTGCACTGTGCAAGATGCCGTTTGCAATGATTGCACAGTGCGGACAAGCATCCGGCACTGTGCAATCATTGCGAACAGCATTTCCTACCGCACTACGCAGTTCGCGTAGTGCTACGCGTAGCTCGCGTAGTGCGAAGTGCACTTCGCGTAGCTATGCGTAACGCTACTACGCGAACTACGCCCAGGGTTAATCCCAAGTCAGGTTCGCTGGGGAGACCTCCTTGGGGTGTTGAGACGCAAAGACGCGGCATTTCTGCGGCCGCAAACAAGTCTATGTCTGGCACTCCCCATCTCTGAAAGATGTCTTGAGTTACCTCGTCTTTTAGCACCCAGTCGTGCGCTTCGACAAAATTCCGGCTTAGGTCGTCCGCTTGTGCATTGAGTGCGCATGGAAGGTGGACCACAGATATCGACATGTCTCTTGCCAGAAGCCATTTCCAGATCGCTTGAGCCTCCAGAGACAGGAGTCTGGATCTGGTTTGTCCCTGTTTGTTCAGGTAATACATTATTGTTGTATTGTCTATCTGAACTAACAGGGAACTTGACTCGATGGAAGGAAAAAATGCCTTGAGAGCCAGATGCACTGCTCTGAGTTCGAGCATGTTAATGTGGTAAAGTTTTTCCCTTTCCGACCACACTCCCTGGACCTGAAGAGATCCCATGTGTGCGCCCCAGCCCTGAAGGGACGCATCCGTGGCGAGAGTCTGTTTGGCAAGTTCCTTGTGGAAAAAGACTCCTTTCATGAGATGAGGCCGTTGCATCCACCATCTTACTGAGATTTTGACTGAGTGAGGTAGAGTTATCGTGTCCTCCCAGCAATTGGAGACCTGAGACCATTGGTCCTCTAGAGCTTGCTGTAGGGGTCTCATCTGTAGCCTGGCATATGGAACTATGAATATGCATGAAGCCATCGAGCCCAGCAGAGAGGATGCCTGCCTGGCCGTGGGATGAGGAGTTCTCAGGAGATTCCGACTCTTGTGGAGTATCGATAAAAATCTCTCCTCTGAAGGAAACGCTTTTGCGTTTGCTGTGTCCATAGCAGCACCCAAGTAGTGTATCCTCTGCGTTGGATTGAGGACAGACTTTTTGAAGTTGACGCACAGGCCTAACTGGTTTAATAGTTGAATGCAGCATCCCAGATGCTCCTGCAGCAGGTTGGGGGAGGCACTTTTGAGTAACCAATCGTCTAGGTAAGGATAGACGAAGATCTTTTTCTTTCTCAGAAAAGCCGCTACCACCGAAATGCATTTTGAGAAAGTGTGAGGAGCCGACTTTAGCCCAAAAGGCAGGACCTTGAATTGGAAGTGGTCTGATTGTATCTTGAATCGAAGAAACTTCTGGTGCTTTCGAGAGATTGGGATGTGAAAATAAGCGTCCTGAAGATCTATGGAACACATCCAGTCCCCTTGATGAATGTGTGGAATGATTTGGTGTAATGCCAACATTCTGAATTTCTCTCTTAGAACAAATTTGTTTAAGAGTCTAAGATCTAGTATAGGCCTAAACTCCTTGTTTGGACCTTTCTTTGGGACCAGAAAGTAACGGGAATAGATACCCTGCCGATGTTGATACCAGGGAACATTTTTGATGGCCTGTTTTCGCAGAAGGATGGATACCTCTTCTCGAAGCATAATTAGGCAATGTACTGTACTTCTCCAAGGAGGTACCGATGGAGGAGGTGACTTGAATCTGATTGAGTACCCATTCCTCAAAATATTGAGTACCCATTTGTCCTGCATTATCTTGGCCCACTCGTCCAAGTGAAATTTTACACCGGAGTGGGTAACAGAGCTGGGGGAAGCAAGCACTCACTGCTTAGCCTGTTGTTTTGCTGCAGGGGTTGCTTGTCTTGAGCCTCCTCTTCCTCTACCAGGTCGTCGCTGGTGGTAATGAGATCTCGCCTGATGTTGCTGCGAAGACCAATGAGGGGTTTGAACCCTCTGCTGGTATTTACGACAATCGTATGGTCGATAGCGATGCCTGAAATCCTTTCTTTTCTCTAACCCCACCGCCTTCAAGGTATCAAGTTCGGATTTCATTCTTGACATCTCATCATCAGCATGAGAGCCAAAGAGTGAGGTTCCGTTGAAGGGAAGGTTGAGAATCCTGTGCTGGGCCTCTGGTTTCAACCCCGTAAGTCTTAGCCAGGAGGATCGATGAGCACAGATTCCATGAGAAAATCCATGGGCAGCGAGGTCTGAGGCGTCTGCAGCCGCGCTTATGACTTGATTAGCCACAAGCCCTTCTTCATGTAGGATTTCTTGAAAATCATGACGGTCCTATTTTGGTAACTTCGCTGTGAATCGTGATAGAGAGTCCCAAAGAGAGCGGTCGTATCGGCCCAATAACGCCTACGCGCTGGCCATCTTCATGTAGGCAGCAGATGTGTTACACATTCTCCTGCCAATGGAGTCCATGGCTTTGCTGTCCTTATCAGGGGGAATGGCAGAAGAGGATGCTCCAGTGTGTGCTTTTCTGGCCGCTGACACGATGACGGAGTCAGGAGGTGGATTAGAACTCAGAAACAGCGGATCCTGCTCTGGCGTCCTGTATTTCTTTGTTATCCGTGATGGAGCAGCTCCCACTGAAGCCGGTGTTAGGAAAGTGTGGAGAGCCAGTTCTAACAAGCCAGGTACCAGAGGGAGTAGAGGTCTAGAGGAGGACCTGTGATGTAGTGTCTCGAAAATAACAGATGTAGAGGGTGCAGAGGAAGGCATTTCGATGTTGAGTTTTGTAGCCCCTCTACATAACACCTCATTAAAGCACAAGTTACTAACTTGTGTAACGATATATCTGTAAGAGACAGTAGTTAGTGATAGATTCCTTACCTTAGAATATCCCCAGGCGTCAGGCTGGATCCGGAAAGTTTTGCGTAGCAGTACCCTTGCGCGTCGGTAGGCGGCGTCGTGCGGCTCCGCGTCCGTCGTCGGCGTCGTGATCGCCGGGATGACGTCGCGGGCAGTACTTAGGCGCCGCCCCTGCGCGCTGACGTCAGTTCTGTACACGACTTTCCGCGCCAGGAACGCAGAGCCATGCAAGAAGCTGACACAGGTGTCTGAAAAATACTAGGGCCCTGAAAGGGATGTCCTTAACCCTAGAACTCAGTTCGCAGAACGGGGAGGATGGTGGGCGGTAAGGAATCTATCACTAACTACTGTCTCTTACAGATATATCGTTACACAAGTTAGTAACTTGTGCATCTGAAAGAGACACGTTAGTGATAGATTCCTTACCTTAGAATAGATACCCCAGCAATACCAACCCCGGTGGTGGGTCTGCGAACAAAGATCAGACAAGGAAGTCCTGGAGGACAGAACGGCCAAGAAGCCGTCCCTCCGGACCTGACTGTCAAGGCAGTAATGCTTAGTAAACGTGTGCAGCGAGGCCCACGTAGCTGCCTGACAGATAACCGGCAGCGGAACACCGCGGCCCAAGGCCGTGGTAGCAGCCGTTGCCCTGGTGGAATGGGCACGCAGCCCAACAGGAGGCTCCTTCTTAGCCAAAGAATAGCAGGTCTTGATGCACAAGGTAACCCAGCGGGAGATGGTCCTCTTGTGCACCGCCCGACCTTTTGGCGCCCACGTAGCCAACAAAGAGCTGGTCATCCACCCGGAAGTGTTTCGTGCGGTCGATATAGAAGGAGAGCGCACGTTTTGGGTCCAGACGGTGGAGCCTCTCTTCCTCTCTGGAAGGATGCGGAGGCGGAAAGAAGGTGGGCAAAGTGATGGTCTGCCCAATGTGGAAAGCAGTAACCACCTTTGGCAAGAAGGACGGACGCGTCCGAAGAACAACCTTGTCTGGATGAACAGACAGAAAGGGAGGTGTGCAAGAAAGAGCCTGGAGCTCACTCACCCGCCGAGCGGAGGTGATGGCCACCAGAAAGGCTGCCTTTAGAGTCAGAAGACGAAGAGGACAGTTATGCAGAGGCTCAAAGGGAGCGCACATTAAAAAGGTAAGAACCAAGTTCAAGTCCCACTGAGGCATTACAAACGGAACAGGAGGGAAGAGGTGAGTAATGCCTTTTAAGAACCTGTTAACAACAGGGGACTTGAAAAGGGAGGGCTGATCAGGGAGCCTGAGGAAGGCCGAGATAGCACAAAGATAACCCTTGATGGTACCCAGGGCAGAACCCTGTTGGGCCAGAGAGAGAAGGAACAGAAGGACCTCAGAAAGAGGGGCAGAAAGGGGATCCACAGCCTTTGCTGTGCACCATGCCACAAATTTGTTCCACCTGCAGGCGTATACCACCTTAGTGGAGGGACGCCTGGCTGCCAGAATCACATCACAAACTTCGGGAGGCAAGTCGAAAGGAATCAACTGCCGCCGCTCAATCTCCACGCAAGCAGGTGTAGACTGGACAGGTTCGGGTGGAGGACCGTCCCCTGCTGCTGCGACAGAAGATCCTCCCGAAGAGGCAGACGGATCGGGGGATCTATGCTCATATTGAGTAGCTCGGGATACCAAACTCTTCGAGCCCAGTCCGGAGCCACAAGAATGACTTGGGCCCGGTCGTGCCGAATCTTCTTCAACACTCTGGGTAGAAGTGGTATAGGCGGAAAGGCGTACAACAGACCGCAACTCCACTCGCGACGAAAGCGTCGCCGAGCGAGTGCCGCCTTGGAAATTCCAACGCGCAGAACTGATGACATTGCGCGTTCTCTTCGGTGGCGAATAGATCTAACCAAGGCTCTCCCCACTGTAGAAAGAGTCCTTGCGCCACTTCCGAGTGAAGACGCCATTCGTGATCCATCATGCACCTGCGGCTGAGTTCGTCCGCCCTGGCGTTCAGAGAACCTGCCAGGTGTTGAACCATCAGGAACATGCCCTGATGTTCCAGCCATGTCCAGAGGCGCAGAGCCTCCTGACAAAGGGTCCAAGACCCCACCCCGCCCTGTTTGTTGCAGTACCACATGGCGGTGGTGTTGTCTGTGAACACCTGCACTACCTTCCCTTTGACAGAGGGAAGGAACGCCTTGAGTGCAAGCCGGATCGCCCGGAGCTCCAGAAGGTTGATATGGAGCCGGGACTCCGCCGGAGACCAGAGGCCTCTGATCTCCGCCTCTCCCATGTGACCGCCCCATCCCAGAAGGGACGCGTCCGTCACAACTGTATGCTCTGGCTGGGGAAGGGAGAGGGATCTGCCCATGACCCATTGCCGGTTCGAGAGCCACCACTGCAACTGTTTTGCAGTCCCCTCCGAGATCTGGACGTGATCGGACAGGTTGCCCTGGTGCTGCGCCCACTGGAACTTCAGGTCCCACTGCAGAGCCCGCATATGCCATCTGGCATGATTGACCAGCAGGATGCAGGAGGCCATGAGGCCCAGCAGCCTCAGGGTCATCCGTACCGAAACCCAGGATAAAGGCCGAAAGATCGGAATCATAGCCTGAATATCCCGGACTCGCCGTTCGGGAGGATAGGCCCGAAACTGCGTCGTGTCCAGAACTGCTCCGATGAAAAGGAGCTGTGGAGAAGGAATTAGATGCGACTTTGGCACATTGATGGAGAACCCCAGCGAGTGCAGGAGTTCGGCCGTAGTCTGGAGGTGGGAGACGACTGCCTGGGACGAGCCCGCCTTCAGCAGCCAGTCGTCGAGGTAGGGGAAGACTGAAACCCCTGCCCGGCGCAGATGAGCTGCGACCACCGCCATCACTTTCGTGAACACCCGAGGGGCACTGGTAAGGCCAAAGGGGAGCACGGTGAACTGAAAATGCTCGGGGCCTACCGTGAACCGAAGGTAACGCCGGTGGGCCGGCAGGACGGGGATGTGGAAATACGCGTCCTGCAAGTCCAACGCTACCAACCAGTCTCCAGGGTCGAGGGCAGTCAAGACCTGAGCTAGGGTGAGCATCTTGAACTTCTCCTTCCGGAGGAAGCGATTTACGTTCCGGAGGTCCAAGATAGGACGCATGTCCTCCTTGTCCTTTTTGGGCACCAGAAAGTAGTGGGAGTAGCAACCACGCCCTACTTCTGGGGTCGGAACATGCTCGATGGCCCTCTTGGTCAAGAGGGCCGTGACTTCCTTCTGTAGAAGCACCAAGTGATCCCCTGACATGCGGTGGAATTGAGGTGGCATGGCTGGGGGGTGGTCTCGAAGGGGAGGGAGTAGCCCCTTCGGACAATGTCCAAGACCCACCTGTCCGAGGTGATGGTGCGCCAGTGGGGAAGGTGATGGCGGACCCTGCCCCCTACTGGCGTGCCGTGCACCTGAAAGGAGGGACTAGGAGGGCTTGGAGGCCGCGGACGGGTTGGAGGTGGTGGCCTGACCCGCACGCTGGTTGCCCGATCCGCCACGGCGGAATCCACGTCCTCGGCCACGCGAAGACGCCTGCTGCGCGGGCCGGTGGCTGGGCTGCTGACGTGAAGGGGCGCCCCTACCGTGGCCACGATAGGGGCGAAAAGCAGAAGGCAGCGGAGGGCGTGTAGCAGAAAGGCCCAGGGACTTGGCAGTAGCCCGTGAGTCCTTAAAGCGCTCCAACGCATGGTCTGCTTTGGACCCAAAAAGACCGACTCCATCAAAGGGCATGTCCATGAGAGTATTCTGGACATCCCCTGAAAAACCAGTGGTTCTTAGCCAGGCGTGGCGTCGGAGCGCCACCGTCGTTGCAATCGACCTGCCCAGCGAGTCGGCGGTGTCAAGGCCACAACGGATAGTGTATTTGGCCGCATCCCTTCCTTCCGCAATGGCGCGGGAAAGCAGTGCCTGGACCTCCTCAGGGCACTGGGGCAAAACATCCGCCACCGAATCCCACAGAGAGTGGGTATATCGGCCCAAAAGACAAGCGGTGTTAACGGACCGCAAGCCAGCACTGGAGGAAGAAAACCTTTCTTCCCAAACTGATCCAGGCGTTTGGATTCCCTATCCGGAGGAGCGGTAGGGAAGGCGGTTTGGGAAGCGGAGGCTTGGACAACCAAGCTCTCAGGAGTGGGGTGGACAGAAAGAAACAGGGGGTCGCCCGGAGCGGGGCGATGGCGTCGTGACACGTTCCGATCCACAGGAGCCCCTGTGTTGGGCTTGGACCAGGCGCCCAAAAGAACGTCAGTGAGGGCGTCGTTAAACGGCAGCACAGTCTCCGCAGAGGAGGCTGCCGGCTGAAGCACCTCTGTCAAGATGTTAGTCTTGACCGTCAAAGTAGGGAGCTGGAGACGTAAGGCCCCAGCAGCCCTACGCAACACCGTACCAAAATTGGCCCCCTCCTCCGTAGCCACGGGAGGAGACAGCATGCCAGTGTCAGGAGAAGTATCCAGACCACTGGCCTCCCCTAGACTCTCTGTCCAGTCCTCATCATACTGACAGTTTCGTGTCAGAGGGTCATCAGACCCCTCCCAGTCCTCCTGGTCCTCCTCTGGTTCAAAATAAGGAGGAGGAGGGACATTTGGGACCCAAGGTCCCATCGGCGCCGGAGCCGGCGTCGAGCGACGTCGCTCCGGGTCCATGTCCGGAGCCGGAAGGAACTGGGAACGACGCCGCCCGGAGCCCAGGGCGGCGTCGAGAACGGCACCGGAGACATCGGCGCCGGCGGAGGTGTTGTGAGGTCGACCGGCGTCGATGGGGGTTGTGGAGCCGGGCTCGAGGCCGGGGCCGAAGCCGGAGCCGGGATCGAGGCTGGAGGCTCGGGCGACGCCGGGGCCGGAGCCGCCGGCGACGCCGGAGCAACCCCATCAGGGCCCGCGGGGCCCGAAGGCGCACCGGAGGGGCCTGAAGGCCCGAAGAGGCGGGCCATGGCCGACAGGAACTCCTGTACCTTGGCCGGATCCGCCCCCGAACCCGGGAAGGGCGGGTATGACGGGGGCGACTCCACAGGCAAGTCCGGGGCCGCGGGGGCGGGGACGGTGCCGGGAGGGGCCTCAGCCGAGTCGCGAGACCGGCGAGGCGAAGTCCGAGAGCGACGATGCTTCTTGGACTTCTTGTGTCGAGACTTACCGGACGAAGAAGACTTCGACGCCGACGACCGGTGTGCACTCCGCGAGCGACCCCTGGACCTCTCACGCGACCGGGGCTTCCGCGGAGCCGAATGCCGGGCCTCGAGGAGCTTTCGAGACCGCTCTCGCAAAGCCTTCGGGTTGAGGGCCTGGCATTCGGGACAAGACTCGGTGTCGTGGCCTCGGCCGAGGCAGAAGAGACACTCCCAATGCGGGTCGGTGACGGACATCATCCGCGCACAGGCGCCGCATCGCTTGAAGCCGGGCATCCCTACGACACCTGAAGGCTGGAAAAAACACAGTGAAAAATCACCAAAAAGTATGGTCAAAAATTGACCAGGGCACTGCTCTTCCCGGATCTGCGCTTACTGGCGCGGAAAAAGAAGAACTGACGTCAGCGCGCAGGGGCGGCGCCTAAGTACTGCCCGCGACGTCATCCCGGCGATCACGACGCCGACGACGGACGCGGAGCCGCACGACGCCGCCTACCGACGCGCAAGGGTACTGCTACGCAAAACTTTCCGGATCCAGCCTGACGCCTGGGGATATTCTAAGGTAAGGAATCTATCACTAACGTGTCTCTTTCAGATAGTCACAATATCATCTACTGGTGATACCCTCGTCGGTGGGGTATATGATAGAGTTGGTGAATAATCCGCCTTCGAGGGCCTGGAGTCAGAAGACCATGAAGGTGATCTTCGTCTTATTTCTCTAGGAGAACAGTGCCGAGATTTTGTAGACCGACTCCTAGGAGACCTTGATCTGTGTCTCCTCAAGACTGATGACCTCTGAGGTGTGATATGCCTCTCTCGTCTAGTAGGAGAGCGAGAAGGAGAACTAGAACTAGAAAAATCTGTACCCCTCGTCTTCCAGTCCCTTATGTTCCCCAGCCATCTCGGGGAAATGTTAGTTGGTTGTTCTGGAGCTGGTGATTTGAACAATCCGAAGTTCAGGAGAGGATGAAGCACTCCTGGAAGTCAGAACCTGGATTTCCCTCAACGTCGAAGGGCCTCTCGACGTCGGTGTTGGAGACCGCTCTGACCTCGGCCTCTTGGCAGGAGGGAACCTATGGGCAGACGTAGGTCTCGACGTTGATCTTCTCGATGTCGATCTCCTCACCGGTGACCTTCTCGTAGCCGACGGTGATCTACTCCTTGACGTCGGAAGAGACCTTTCCTGTGCCATTCTCGACGTCGACCTCGACGTCGACCTTCTTGCCGGAGATCGTCTCGACGACGATCGTCTTGACGTCGATCTTCTTGACTTCGGTGATTTGGCCTGCCCTGCCGCCTGCGATGACTCCCCGAGTCTTACCGGCGTCGAGGTTTTCGGCCTCGGATTCAGCGTCGTTGTCTGAGGTGCCCTCGACGTCGGTGGTGTTCTCGACGTCGGCACTGATCTCGACGGCAACCTCTCCTGTCGACGATGAGACTTCGTCGTTGAGCGTCTGACCGCCGCCGTCGTAGGCGAGCCTGACTTGGACCGTCTACGAGGCGGTGTTGACGTCGGCCGATGGGAGGCTGACGTATGCCTGGATTTAGACTTCGTACCTGAAGTCGCTTGCATCGACGGCGAAAGAGGCCTGGACGTCGACTGCGGCACAGGATACTTTGACGCTGAAGGTGAGCACAAGGGTATCTTCAACGTCGATCTGTCCCTCAACAGCGAATTTGACCGGTATCTTCTTTTTTCACCCTTTTTCTTATGCTCTGACCTTCCTTGAGAGGAGGGCTTCTTAGAGGGATGTCCTCCTCGGCCACTTGTCGACTCCATTCCTCTCTCCTGCATAGCATGCAGCTTAATATTCTATCTCTCACGAAGGGTTCTTCTGGAAGGCTGCTGGCAGTAGTAGCACTCATCAGGTCTGTGTGAAGATGGTAGGCACACAATACAGACCGAGTGTCGATCTGACTTTGCCATCTTTTTCCCACAGGAAGGGCACTTATTAAATAAGGTTGGCATTCTGACAGGAAAAAATGCTTGAAAGTCAGAAAAAATGATGTAACAAGTATTATAAGTAGTAAAGACGTCGAGTGAAGTCAATAAAACTCACTTGAAAAAATCAATTAGTGACAAAAAAACACTAACTGACGAGCTCAATGCTCCAGGATCCTCACAGAAGAAGCCGTTAAAAAGGATTGACCTAACTGTCACCTTTGGGGCATGATGGGAGCCTGGAGGTCCTGGAGGTCTTAAAGGCACTGCACCAGTTTTTTTTGAGTGTTCTATATGCAGCCTTCTAGGCTAATCTGCCTGCTATCACCTTGCCTTTTTCCTTTGAAAATAAAGGCTATGTTCAAAAAAAAGTTGGAGGTACATTATCTCTGTGTTATATTTTCTGGATATTTCAAATGAAAAATACACTGCAATATTGGCATATTTGAGCCTGATATTATGGTTGGGCTGCATATTTATATACATGTGTGTATATTTTTTTTATATATATATATATATTTGCATATATATAATTTTTGTTAGTGCTCCTGGGTCCCCGCACGTGGGCGGGACTATTCAGTGCTTATGACTATTGCTGAGTATCCCCTGGAAGAGAAGCTCTCTACCCAGGGGTCCAGAAACCTGTCTGGTGGTGGCAAATGACAGGCAGCCATTCAGGAACCACACCAGGGCTTGTTGATTTTCAGGGTGCATCTCTAAGATGCCATCTGAGTGCTTTTTACATTAAATCCCACACTGGCATCAGTGTGGGTTTAATGTGCTGAGATGTTTGTAACCAAACTTCCCAGTTTTTAGTAAAGCCATTATGGAGATGTAGAGTTCGTAATTACCAACTTTCAGACCATATACTCTTTATGGCTTTACTACACTTACAATGTCTAAGAATGGACTTAGACACTGTAGGGGTACAGGGCTCCTGACTCTGTGCCCTCAACTTAGGGCTAGTTAACCTGGTGACTTACCTAGGCCTTAGGCATTAAAGTGCAGGCATGGCACACAGGGATGTGTTCCATGTCAACTCTTCACTTTTCTCTACACCAAAACACGCAGCCTGCAGTGGCAGTGTGGGTGTGTGTTAAGGAGAAGGGCCGCAAAGGGTGGCACAATAGGTGTTGCAGCCTTTAGAGGCCTTCCCTGATCACAGTGCCCTTGGTACCCATGGCACCTTTTACAATGGGCCTATCTGTGGCCATGGATGTGCCAATTATGGATACAAAGGTACAGTTTTGGGAAAGAGCACAGGCCCTGGGAACCTGATTGGCAGGGACCCAGGGCACATTAAGTCAGGTTGCTTCAGATGTCAGGCAAAAAGTGTGGGGTAACCATGCAAAAAGGGCCACTTTCCTACAGTTGATACTGATTAATATAGTGCTTCCATGTACTTCTCTTGCTAACTGCTATTTGTTATGTAATAAAAATAGCAGACTTGAGCTTTATCTTGACTAGGTTACACTGCCGTAGTTGAGATCCCTTTATATGACATTCTGATTGGGAATCCTTCATTTAAGAAGATCTAAATGTAATTTAGGAAAAGACCAGTCACAATCCTGCAAGTGTGGAAGGGGTTGTGATGTCAAGATGCACATTTTATTTTCACCTATGTACTTCAGAAGGATCAGAAGTTACTGGCTGAAGCCGCTATTACTATGTTACATGTTTATGACCAGGAGGGATGTTATTAGGAAGTTTTTCGTGTCCCATCTTCAAGACCCTAGCTTAGCACACCAGTGGTCAGTATTGCTCACGGTTCTGCACTTCTGGCGTGGAAAGGTGCAAATAGAAACTGATGGCAGCACGCAGGGGCGGCCCCTTTATAGGCACTGCGCAAGTCACTTCCGGTACGGACGACACCATGCGGAGCCGAATGACGCCACCTACCGGCACGCAGGGTACTGCTATCTTCCGGACCCAGTCTGACGCCTGGGAAATTCATAGGTAAGAAATCTACAGCTAGAAGTCTATATCAGATAGGCTTATTACTGTAATAATGACTAATTATGATTTTTATTTTTTTTAAATGAAAACTATTTTAATGCATTCATTTATTCATAGTTGTGTCTGTGATCAGTTTGAATTAGTATTGATTTTATAGATTTCTTCAGAAATTAAATGAAAAGAACTGCACTGTAAGACAAATGTTGCTTATCATCACAGATGGTTGTTTTTTTCCTTCACCTGAGACACATTTTTCTTGCAGTTTATAAAGGGGTTCCCAGATCCTACACATGCATGGGAATATTCAGGTTTATGAATATTAATAATAGAGAATATAACATAACAATATCAATTTTCATAAGGCCAGTCTTAACAGATTCCCAAGTAACTCTAAGTAGGGTGAAATTCACCACATTCCACCTTAACAATAGGAGTTCATTTGTCTATGCTGACTAACTAATCTGAACTCAAAGCAATGACTGGAAAAAGACCAGATGTTACTTGTCACCCAGTCCTTACACCGGTTGCAGCACAGGATTAAACACTGACTTGAGCAGGGATGAGAATAAAAGAAAATCTTGCACATTTAGCTGGAAGGACAATGTGCTGGAATGGCAAACAATGATCATGGGAATTCAAACATGTTCAGGCAAACACCTGACTCTTTTCTTTGCTCATATAATACCTGCCACAAGGCATCTTTAACACCTTGGGTCTCAAGAAGATCAAGGAAGTTTAATGCCATGACACCCATGGATTGGTATTCTTTCATTATCGAAGCATGTTTCTCAATATCACAGTATGGACTGTTTAAATGGGTGAGAGATATCAGGAGTAAAACATTACCAACCTGCCCTGAACAGTCACACTCAGCATCAAAAGTGACATATTCCTTTTCTTTACTGTACATTCCCAATGCAACTTTTTCAGGCTTCTGATTTTGATCTTTCTTGAACTCCAAATTGGACATGCTGTCAAACAGTTTTGACAAATGCCGGGTGACCTGTGTAGAAAGAAACAATGAACCACAACTTACATCAGTGTTAGGAAAATTAGTTCTGACCTATGTAAGTTCCCAGTATTTCACATTTTAAACTCTGGTGTATGGAACTGTGCTGTGTGGTGAACCTCCCTAATGGAGTCTAACAAATTGTAAACTCTGTTTAAGTGGAATTATGAGATGCAACCTGCAGAGCCTCCTTTCAATAAAATGCTAGCTGCCTGCGGACAGTGGGATAAGGGGTTTTGGGCATGTTGAAGGGATCATGTATGGAGAGTGTGTGTGCACTTTACATGATGCATACATGAATTATGGTGAGCATGGAGTGTATCTGCAGTGCTTCAGTGTAAATCTGTGGTTAGATAGAGTTTACCACCAGAAACAGTGTTAACGAACAAGTTACTTACCTTCGGTAACAATATATCTGTAAGAAACTTTAGTAGTGATAGATTCCTTACCTTAGAATTACCCCCAGGCGTCAGACTGGATCCGGAAAGTTTTCGTCAGCAGTACCCCTGCGCGTCGGAAGGTGGCGTCGTGCGGCTCTGCGTCCGTTGTTGGCGTCGTGGTTGCCGAGATGACGTTGCGGCAGCTACTTAGACGCCGCCCTCGCGCGCTGACGTCAGTTCTGTACACGACTTTCCGCGCCAGGAACGCAGAGCCATGCAAGATACTGACCACTGGTGTCTTAAAACTAGGGCCCTGAAAGGGATGACCTTAACCCTAGAAATCAGTTCGCAGAACGGGGAGGATGGGTGGGGCGGTAAGGACTCTATCACTACTAATGTTTCTTACAGATATATTGTTACCGAAGGTAAGTAACTTGTTCATCTGAAAGAAACACATAGTGATAGATTCCTTACCTTAGAATAGATACCCCAGAAATACCAACCCCGGTGGTGGGTCTGCAAACCAAGATCACACCAGAAAGTCTCGGAGAACAGAACGGCCAAAGAAGCCGTCTCTCCGGACTTGGCTGTCCAGGCAGTAATGCTTAGTAAAAGTGTGCAGCGAGGCCCACGTAGCTGCCTGACAGATGTCTTGTAAGGGGACACCACGTCCCAACGCCGTAGTGGCCGCCGTCGCCCTGGTGGCATGGGCGCGCAGCCCCAACGGAGGCTCCTTTTTAGCCAGAGAATAGCATGCTTTTATACACAAGACAACCCATCAGGAGATAGTCTGCTTGTGTACGGCCTGACCTTTCTTGGCGCCAACGTAGCCAACAAAGAGTTGGTCATCCACCCGGAACTGTTGTGTGCGGTTCAGGTAAAATGAGAGTGCACGTTTTGGGTCCAGACGGTGGAGCCTCTCTTCCTCCCTGGAAGGATGCGGAGGCGGAAAGAAGGTGGGCAAAGTGATGGTTTGCCTGATGTGAAAATCAGTGACAACTTTTGGCAGAAAGGATGGACAGGTTCTGAGCGCAACCCTGTCCGGATGGACAGACAGAAAAGGAGGTTTACAAAAAAGAGCCTGGAGCTCACTCACTCTCCTAGCGGAGGTGATGGCAACCAGGAAAGCAGTCTTTAGAGTTAATAGACATAGAGGACAGTTGTGAAGAGGCTCAAAGGGTGCGCACATTAAGTATGTGAGAACCAGATTCAAGTCCCACTGTGGCATCACAAAAGGAATAGGAGGGAAAAGGTGAGTAATGCCTTTGAGGAATCTATGTACAGCAGGGGACTTGAAAAGAGAGGACTGATCAGGGAGCCTGAGAAAGGCTGAGATAGCAGAAAGGTAGCCCTTGATAGTGCCCAGAGCAGAGCCCTCCTGGGCCAAAGAAAGAAGGAACAAAAGGACTTCTGAAAGAGGGGCAGAAAGGGGATCCACAGCCTTTGCTGTGCACCATGCCAGAAATGTGTTCCACCTGCAGGCGAATACCAACTTAGTGGAGGGACGCCTGGCTGCCAGAATGACATTACAAACCTCAGGAGGCAAGTCAAAAGGAATCAACTGCCGCCGCTCAATCTCCACGCAAGGAGGTGGAGACTAGACAGGTTCGGGTGGAGGACCGTCCCCTGCTGCTGCGACAGAAGATTCTCCCGAAGAGGCAGTCTGATCGGGGGATCGATGCTCATACTGAGTAGCTCGGGATACCAAACTCTTCTAGCCCAGTCCGGACCCACAAGTATGACTTGGGCCCGGTCGCGCCTGATCTTCTTCAGCACTCTGGGCAGAAGTGGTATAGGCGGAAAGTGTGAGAAGTTGGCCTGGTATATGCTGTCCACTAATTAAAGTGGGCACCTTGCACCAGTCCAAACGACCCTTATTGATGATTAGGTTAAAGACAACCTTTATTGAAAGCTATCCTAGTGGTAGCTATGGAGAGCAGCCTTCAGGCTAAGTCTCGAAGGAATGTAAAGCAGCTTGTTTTACCAGTATATAACCTCCTGAATGACCAAATGAAAGGAGAACCACACCAGGTGTATATAAAATATATTTATTTATTACTAAACACTCTCTACTAACCTCTTTATGAGATTAGAGAACAAGACACACAATATTAAATCACTAGAACGACAGTAAATAGCACAATACACAGCGGGCTACAGGGGGAGACCGAACCATATACTAAGAAAGTGGTATAAGAACCACGACTTGACTAGACACAGTGCCTAGAGCACGTAGAAGCGCTGGGACCCCAAGGAACCACCCAAGGTAGTGACACAGGGGACCCACGGAGGACGGGTGCAGTGTGGGAACACAGACGCGAGCTCCGTACAACTCTATGGGAAAGTCGCAGTTGGAATTTTAAAGATTAAGGACACTTAGGAGAGGACTTCAAGCAAACCCAGCTAAACATAGAAGGTTCTAAGGCCAGCACCCTTGAGAGTACCGAGGTACCCGTGCTACCTATCCCAGAGGAGCCGGGTGCATAGGGGTCAAGTGGTGTCGGAAACCCTCGTCGTTTTCAATGGCGTGATGCGAGAAAGTACTGCTGCCGTGGAGAAGAAAAGTGTCTGGTCTGATCCAAGCCTGGATCGGAGATGTGAAGAACCTGAAAGCAGAGGGGACAAAGTCTGGGTCACTTCACGTGACCAGGAGCAGAGCAATCGAATGCCCACCGATGTCGGGTGCTTCAGGTGCGAAGAGGTGAAGCTTGACTCTGCAGCCACGGGGACCAGGAGACATCTGCGATGACCACAGTCCGGATTCGAGCTGTCCCACAAAGGATGTTGAGTGCTGGGGGTTCAGTGTCCAGATTGAACACCAACAAGCCTTGGCAACTGCAACCCACGTGGTCAGAAGAAAGATGCTTCTGTGAGGACCAGCAAGGTCCTGGGGACTTCCCAAGCGATGGAGAGTCAGGGCACGTCTGGAGCAACCAGGGAAGCCCACTGAAAGTTAAGGTTGCCTTCTCAGGGACCCACAGGCCAACGGACCAGGGATCGCGAAGGGACCTCGAGAGGAATCACAAAATACCAGCCCACGGAACACTCGTGGAGTGTAGGCCGGAAATCTTCAGTGGAATTACTGCTCGGGGTCAGGACTACAAGTAGCCCAAAGCACAGCTTATGGGGTCACCGAAAAGTATATATGCTGCTGCAAATGTACACGGTGCCCAGGGGTACGGGTTTCACGGTCCCCACGAGGGATACGGGCCTCAGAATTGTTGAGAGCACAGATCGACCTTGGAGACCTCGAGAAACGACCTCCTGTGTTGCAGAAATCTTGAGTGTCCTTCGGGAGCTTCATAGATGCAAACTGGTGAGATGCGTTTAGGTGCCTGCTCAGCAGGGAAGTAACTCCTTTACTCCAAGGGAGATTCCTCAGTCGTCCAGCAAAGCGTAGATCGTCGAAGGTTACTTGGTTTCTGTAGCAGAGTTTAGTCCAGGTAATATCTAAAGTCCTGTAGTCAGGGTTCCTACTTTATACCCAAGGAAGGAGTGGGACAAACTCTGGGGACCCACCTATGGGAGGGTCAGGACAGAGGGGTGGCTACACCCATGTCCTTTGTCCAGTTTCGCGCCAGAGCAGGAGCAAATGGCTCCTGCAACCGGTTTGAGCTGGACTATGCACAGGGACACCAAATGTGTCCCCAGTGCAGACATCAAAGCACTCTGAGAGTGCACCCACCCAGCCCCAATACACTAAAGCCTGTCTGGGAGGTGGTCACACCTCCCTGTGACAGGAAACCTATTGTCAAGCCTTCCCCTGCCGGAGTTTTGTCCAGCAGCAGGAGGGCAGACTCGTGTCTGTGGCTGGCAGCATCCATTTTGTGATGCCAGGGTTCTGTGAAGCTGGTACCGGGTGTACCGGTGTTGTCATATTTCTCCCTCTAGGAGGGTGGAATCATACCTCCCACACCAGTTACTGGTGTGGAGGTATGATTCCAAGGTGTTTGACACCAAACACAACATGTTTCCATGCAGCCATATTAAAGTTAGCATTTACCGCGAGGTTATAATGCACTTAAGTATATATGGTTGGCTGCATCACAAACAACCACGGAGAATAGGTTCCAAAGGCTGCAGAGGGGCTCTGCTCCATGCAGGGGCACCCTCTCACATAAAACCCAGCACCCTGCCTTCAGGATTGATAAGGCCTGCCATAGGGGTGACTGATAGGTTTATATGTGCAGTGATTAGGATAGATATAGTGAACCTATATCTAAGTAAGGGGTGCATGCACCACCTTACACAGGCTGCAGTAGCAGACCTGTGGTGTCCTTTTAAATGGTCTCTCAGGGGTGGCATAATACATACTGCAGCCCCTGGGAGGCCTCTGGGGTACCTATGCCCTGGGTACATAGTATACCATATACTAGGGACGTATAAGGGTACCCCAGAATCCAATCTGGAGGGTACCTAAAGTACATGCAATCAATTTAGAGGAGAAAGCAGATAGACTGGGGTCCTGAATAGCAGGATCCCAGTCAGACTAAGTCGAAAACAGTGAAACATCAGCAAAAAGTGGGGGTATGGATAAGTTACTTACCTGTAATCCTAGTTCTCTTCCAGGGGTATCCTCATCAAAGTCATAAGCACATGAATATTCCCGCCCATGCGCGGGACCCCAGAAACATATAAAACATATATGTGGAAACCATATATGTAGCTCTATATACATATCCATATATATATATATAACAATAAAAACACAATGCAGCCTTCCATATACTAGAAACGCTGAGCAATGTTGTAAGAATTTCCCTTGCACATAAATACAATTCCAATAAAGCAGGGAGAAAGAAAACACATTTGAAAACTGCTTTAATGCACAGCAGAAAACATAATCCTGCAAAGAGGAATGAAAGAACATTGCCAGCACATAGGCTGCATTGTAGAAACATCAGTGTAGAAAGCTGAAAAGCTAACCCACAGAAACACACAGAATAAACTGGCACCATGCCTTTAAGGCAGCCATGACCCCGAGCTTCCCATCATGCCTCAGGGGTGACAGTTAGGTCAGTTGTTCTTTGCGGAGACCCGAAGGCCAGGGCACAAAGAGATGACATGTATCTTGATCACTTGCCCGGGGAGGCGGATGGGTTGCTTATGACTTTGATGAGGATACCCCTGGAAGAGAACTAGGATTACAGGTAAGTAACTTATCCTTCTCTTCCAGGGGATCCTCATCAGTAGTCATAAGCACATGAATAGAATAGCAAGCCCATCCCCTCATCCTGCGGGCAAGTGACAAGAAAGAATACATTGTTAAAAAACATTTCAAAGACTCCAATTAAACTAGCATTGGAACAGATTCCTCAAGGAGGCTTGGCCAACTTGGGTATCCGCTCTGGAATCAGAATTCAGACAGTAATGCCTGGTAAACGTATGAACCGACTTCCAAGTTGCAGCCTTGAAAATCTCGGCCATCGGTACATTGTGTAAGAAAGCTATTGTAGCAGCCTTTCCCCTAGTAGAGTGAGCTTTAGGGGAGTCTAACAGAGGCCTGTTCGCTAATTGGTAAGCCAATTTAATACAGGACACTATCCACCTTGAAATGGATCATTTGGAGGCTGGAAAGCCTGTCCTAACAGAGCCGTAGTTTACAAACAATTGATCAGCCTTTCTAATGGATTTTGTTCCCTCCAAATAGAATTTTAGAACCCTCTTGAGGTCTAATGAGTGAAGAGACCTTTCTGCTGGTGTAGCAGGACTGGGAAAAAAAGAGGGGAGAGAAATTGTCTGGTTGACATGGAAGTCAGACACCACTTTGGGTAGGATAGAAGGGTGAGTTCTCAAAACCACCCTATTGTGATGGAAAACCATATACGGTTCATTAGAACTGCTTGGATTTCACTCACTCTGCGCACCGATGTAATAGCCACCAGAAAAGCTACTTTCCATGTAAGGTGTTGTAACGTGGTCTTATGAATGGGTTCGAAAGGAGGACCCATCAGTTTTGACAAAACTAGATTCAACTCCCAAGAAGGAGAAGGAGGTCGGACAGGGGGATAAACCTTCTTCAACCCCTGAAGGAAGTCCTTGACCACCTGAAGTTGAAAGAAAGAGGGTTGGTTGGGTGTTTTCTGTAGGCTGTAATGGGCGCCAGATGAACTTTTATGGAAGTGCATTTCAAACCAGATTTGGCCAAGTATAGCAGATACGGCAAGATTACCTCTTCTTGCCCGCTAGTCGGACTCCAACCATTACGCATACACCACAAGTAAAATCTTTTCCATTTAAAAGAATAAGAGGTTCTTGTGGATGGCCTTTTTGACTCCCTCAAAATGTCCATGCAATCCTGATGAAGGTTGAAATGTCCGTACTGCAGGACCTCAGGAGCCATGCTGCCAAGCTCAGCGACGGAAGGCTGGGGTGCAGAATCTTCCCTCCCATTTTGGTCAGAAGGTCCGGCCTGCACGGGAGTCTCCTGTGCCGACAGATCGAGAGCTGTAGTAGGTCCGGATACCACCATTGGCGAGGCCAGTCCGGTGCTATCAGGATCATCTTCATCCTGGATCAGATGAGCTTGGTCACCACCTTCGGGATGAGAGGAAGGGGCGGAAAAGCATATGCAAACGTCCCGGACCAGTCTATCAAAAGAGCATTCCCTCTCGTTCCTGGTCGGTAAAACCTGGACGCGAAGGCGTGGCATTTTCTGTTTAGATCGTCTGCAAAGAGGTCGATGGATGGACGACCCCATTGATGAAAAATGTCCGCCACCACCTCGTAGTTGAGCACCCAGTCTTCTTGTTCTTCGAAGTGTCGACTGAGAGCGTCTGCTCGCACGTTCTGTTCTCCTGGCAGATGCACCGCCGTGATCGAGAGGTTCCTGGCGAGCAGCCAGTGCCAGATCGCTTGAGATTCCAGAGACAGAGGGCGAGAGTGTGTTCCACCTTGTTTGTTTAAGTAATACATGGTGGTTGTATTGTCCGTTTGTATCAGAATCGACTCGGACTGAATCGATGGATGGAATGCCTTGAGGGCCAAATGAACCGCCAGCAGTTCTAACATGTTGATATGATAGGTCTGCTCCTTGCTGGTCCATCTGCCCTGAGTCTGCAGTTGACCCAGATGCGCTCCCCATCCCTGAAGAGACCCATCTGTTATCAGGGATTGTTTTGGAAGAGGCTGATGGAATGGGACTCCCACTAGAAGATTCTTTGGCTGAGTCCACCAGAGAATGGATTTCTTCGCAACATGAGAGATGAGAATTCGGTCTTCCCAATGACCCAAGGATTGGTCCCATTTGTTCTCCAGATCCTGCTGCAACGGTCTCATTCTCAATCTGGAGTTGGGTATGAGAAATATGCAAGAAGCCATCGACCCCAGCAGAGACGCCACTTGCCTTACTGATGGTTGATGTGCTTGAAGGACGATATTGCATTTGTTTCTCATTGATAACAGTCTCTCCTCCAAAGGAAGCCCTTTTCCTAGGCCGGAGTCCAAGGTGGAGCCCAGATAGTGGAGCGATTGAGTAGGTTGATGAACTGATTTCTCCATGTTCACATGAAGGCCCAAGCGGTGAAGGAGATCTAGGCAGATGTGGTAGTGATGCTGCACCATGTGAGGAGATGATCCCTTCAACAGCCAGTCGTCCAGGTATGGATACACAAACAGCCCCTGGTGATGTAATGCTGCCGCCACCACTGCCATGCATTTCGTGAATACCCGTGGGGCAGATTTGAGGCCGAACGGTAAGACTCTGAATTGGTAATGCTTCGCGCCTACCATGAATCGCAGAAACTTGCGATGTCATGGGGCAATTGGAATGTGAAAATACGCATCTTGGAGATCCACCGAGCACATCCAATCTCCTTTCCTTAGATGTGGGAATATTTGATGGAGTGCCAACATACGAAACTTCTCGTTTCGGATGAACTTGTTCAGAGATCGGAGATCTAGAATAGGTCTTAACTTGTGCGCTTGGTCTTTCTTCGGAACAAGGAAATGTCTGGAGTAAACTCCTTTTCCCCTCTGGGCAGGAGGGAGCTCTTCTATGGCTAGCTTCTTCAGAAGGGTCGACACTTCCTGACGCAGCAGTTCCAGGTGGTGAGGACGTGACCTTACCAGAGGAATGTCTCTTGGAGGCGCGCAGAAATGTAGCTCATATCCATTGCGCAGTATATTTAGCACCCACTGATCTTTGGTAATGTTGCGCCAATCTTTTATGCAATTTGAAATACTTCCTCCCACTGGAGTGTGCAACGGTGCTAGAGGAGGCAGAAAATCATTGCTTGCCTTGAGTTTTAGCTGTGGAAGAGGACTGCTGTTGATGTCCCCCTCTGCCTCTCGAGGAACGACGGCCTTGGTATTGAGATTTGGTTTGTTTGTTTTGTGACCATTGAGGGGATTGAACCCTCTGTTGGTAGTGTTTGCGGTTATAGGGCCTGTAGCGTCGTTTGAACTCCTTTTTCTTCTCAAGGCCCACAGCCTTTAGTGTATCCAACTCGGCCTTCATTCTGGCCATCTCCTCGTCAGTGTGAGATCCTAAAAGGGAGTTACCAGAGAATGGAAGACTCAAAATACGCTGCTGAGCTTCCGGTTTCAAAGCTGTTAGGCGCAACCAGGAAGACCTCCGTGCACATATTCCATGCGCAAATGAGTGTGCAGCCAAAGAAGCCCCATCCCGCTGCTGTGCTGATCACTTGATTGGCTACCAGCGCCCCTTCTTGGAGAATCTCTGCGAAGTCTTGTTGATCCTCCTTTGGCAGCTTTTCTTTAAAACGCTCCAAGGAATCCCATAAGGACCTGTCGTAACGGCCCAGTAGGGCAGCAGCGCTAGAGACCTTAAGAGAAGATGCTGCAGAGCCGCAGCTCTTTCTCCCCCAAGAATCTTGGGCTCTACTCTCCTTGTCTGGAAGAGCTGACGAGGAAGACGCCACCGCGTGTGTCTTCTTTGCTGCTGCGATGATGACAGATCTGGAGGAGGATCTGATTTCAGAAAGAGAGGATCCGATGCAGCAGGCTTATACTTTTTCAGGATTCGAGCCGGAGCTGCCTTAATTGAGGATGGGGTGAGGAAGATGTCCATTACCGGTTCAAGGAGACCAGGGACTAGAGGAAGTAATGGTCTAGCCGCAGACCTCTGATGGAGGGTCTCAAAAATGATTGAAGTGGTGGTCTGAGGAGCTGACATGTCTATGCTCAGCTTCTGTGCTCCTCTAGCGAGGACATCGTGGAAGGTGTTAACATCATCGATGGGTGACACTCTTGAGGGAGGGTTATCCGTAAGGGTAGGAGAGTAGTCCCTTTTGGATGAGTGCGTCGAAGATGACGACGAAGATGGTGTTCTTCGCCTTTTGTGATGAGCATGAGTTGATCTATGCTCCGGAGATTTGCTTTGGCGCTCCCTGGTCCGAGTAGTGGGGGACCTGTCCACCTCCTGCACTAGACGTTGTAGTAGGGATCTGTGCAGTGGACTGGAATAGTCCGTAGGTCGCTGAGCATGACCGAAGGGTTCTTTCTGCCAATGATGGAGGGGTTGAAGCCATCTGGGCGAAAGGTGAATCGAAGGAGATCGCTTTCTCCGTGGAGAGCCTCTTGGAGTTCTTGTCTGCTCTGGAGAATGAGCAGAAGAGCTGCGTGACGTTGAGAGCGCCCGGGGAGAGCTCGTAATAGAATGAGAGGACTCTCTGCGATCTTTGGAGCGTGATCGGCGTCTTGATGAACGATGCGACGTCAATGGAGAATGTATCGACTTCGACCGACTATGCGTCACCATCACTAGTGAATCCTTAGAGCGGGATCTTCTCCTCGACGTCGACCTCTCCTTGTGCTTCGACATTGTGTGATGTGACGTCGAACACCTGGACCTGACAGACTTCGCCTCCGACGTTGAGCGTGCAGGAGAACCCAACGAAGTATGAATCGACGGAGAAATCCTTCTCGACGTCGTGTCTTTAGGCCTTTCAGATCTCTCTCTCGACGCTGATCGTCTACTGGAAGCCAGCGGAGTCGAGATCGGAACACTTCTCGCCGTCGATGGAGACCGCCGTCTCGACGTCGAACGACGCTTAGTATACTTGACCCTAGGTCTCGACGACGAGTCCTTCTTCGTCGTCGACGAAGATCTAGCCCTCGAGGTTGAACGTCGCCTGGATGACGACAACGGAGGAGCTGAGTGCCTTGCCTCTGGTGACAAGGAGGCACGTCTCGACGTTGACCGCCGCCTGGTTGACAGCAACGGAGACGCCTGCTTCAACGCCGATCGCCAATGAACTGGCGACGGTGGAGCATGTCTCGACGTCGAATGCCGAATTGACGGCGACGACGGAGACCCATCCCTCGACGTTGGGCGAGCCCGCACCAACGGAGATCAACTCCTCGACGCCGATCGTCGCCGGGTTGACGACAGCGGAGGATCCGACGTACCTGTAGTCTTCGTCGACGACCGGTGTTCTATCGACGGCGATCCCGCCGCTGATGGTCTCTTGATCGACGTCTTCGCTGCCGATGAAGGTATTTTTGGCGCCGAGCCCGACGCCGATGGAGAGCAGACTGGGACTTTACTTCTAGATGAAGATCTGGCTCTCTCTTTCCTCTTCTTCATCGGAGATCTGCCTCTTGAAGGAGTTTTTCCCTTCTCAGCCAGCCCATAGAGGCGAATCCTCTCTCTGTCCTTCAGTGTTCTTTTGGACAGTGACTGGCAATGCTGGCAAGTCTTGGAGCATGATCAGAAGGAAGGCAAAGAATACAGACAGGATGGGAGTCTGTTTTAGCCTTTTTCTTGCCACAGGAAGGGCAAGAGTCAAAAAGAGAGGGCATATTTGACTGGAAAACTATGCCCAATTCTCTCAAAATTAGCAGAAAAGTAATTCAACAGCAAAAAAAAGTCAAAGTAAAAGGTTTTTTTTTTTTGTTTAAATTTATTTATTGGGGTTTTTGCATTCTATGTTACATTCAGACGTAGTTATCACTGTAATACATCAGTATGCGATTACCAATGAGGAGACAAATGATTGAATATAGGAAGGGAAACACCGAAAGTGGGTAGGGAAAAAAGAAGGGCAAATAAGAAGACACATGTTTCAGCGTGTACATCAGTGTTACATACTTAACGTATAAGCTTGCGAATAGTCAACAATGTTGGGAAAGAGCCCCTCGTCTGGTATTATCGCTATCTGGTATGGTACTGAGGACTAAGGCGGGTTAGCTTCCCAGGGGTTTGTAGTGATCCTATAGCCTCGAATTCCTTTCATATGTTATTTTTGCTGAGTGTTCGTGAATGCGGTTCCAAATGAGAACATCAGGCATGAGAACTACCTGTGGAGGCGAAAACTTGTAACGTGGGGGGTGAACTGGGAAAGATGGTCGGGAGCTGTCTGGGTGCAGGTGTATAGAATCAACTGCCTGGATGGGCGCGTTATCGTGTCCCTATTTGAGGTTGTGTGAGATATGGGGGGGGGGCCCACAAGCAGGTCATCTTGGTGCGGCCTCTGCGACCATCCAGTGTGGTCTCGCGATAGCATCCTTCTCAGACTGCCGGGCTTAGTCTTGGTTCTACTTCAGTTGGTCCCGCAGGGGATGGGGGCGGGGTCTGTGATTGAGAGACTACGGGCTCCTCCACAGGGGCCGTTTCTTGCGTGTATTGATATAGCAATTGTGCCCATTCCAGAGAGATGGGGTGCTTCCGCGTCCCCTTCACCTCCTCCTCCCGCAACACCTCTTCTTCTGCCCTACCCCATTTCTTCATGGCACCTATCCAGGCTGCTACTGGGGGTCCTAGCGGGGCCCGCCAGTGCATGGCTATTCCCCGTTTCGCTAAGAGGATGGCGAGGGATGCGAAGCGGGTCTGCACTTTTTCTGTCTTCCGCCTGCGGAAGATCCCGAGGGCACACGCCTCCCAAGTGGACATGGCCGAAGTATTAGTGGTTGCTCGGAGTGCCCTGTGTACGTGGTCCCAGTATTTTTGGATAGTGGGGCAGTCCCAAAACATGTGTTTGAAGTCCGCCTCGGGAGCCTGACATCGGGGGCACGCAAAGTGTGTGTCAGGATAGAAACGGTGAAGGCGGTGCGGCGTAAGGTATGCTCTATGGAGGATGTTGAATTGGATATTCTTGAAGCGCGCATTCCTGGAGACTTTTTCGGATACTCTAGCGCTGTTTCCCACTCTTTATCGTGAAATACCCTCCCCATTTCGGTTTCCCAGGTCTGTCGTAGCGAGTGTAGGGGTTTGAGGGTCAGTTCACGGATAGCTTTATAGAGCCATGTGACTAAATGTCTACCCGTACCCATGTGTAGTATGGCATGTATCACCGGGTGAGTCGGAGGCTCCCCCTCTGGGTCCCAGTGACATCGACTGCTGTCTACTATTTGCCTATGTAGGAGGAATTGTCCTGGTGGGAGGTCATATTGGTCAGTCAGTTGGGCATATGTTTGGAGCTGTCCATCTTGGAACAGGGATTCTGTTTCAGTAATGGCGTGTTCGGTCCAAACCTGAAGGGCACCGGCAGTATAGTATCCCTCTTTTCGGGGAATCCCACCAGCGGGAGTAGGGGCGAGTATGGAGGCCTTCCTCTGGACATGCGATGGATCTTCAGCATGCATGTACGTGCTATAGATACCTGAATCGGGTAGGTGCGTAGTGGTTTGGTGCCTGGTAGGAGTAATCTACGGATTGCCGGGAGGGGTATCCGGCCTTCGCCGGTCACCGTTTCCCCGGTATACCGTTCTGCTGTCCAGTACGATAGCCACTGGAGTTGGGCCGCTAGGAAGTATGCTTCGAACGAGGGTGCCCCCAGCCCTCCCTGAGTCGTAGGGAGGTGTAATTTGGATAGTGCTACCCTATGGCGACCTCCTCCCCAAATCAACTCGGTGAGCAGGATATCCAGTTCTTTGAAGAAGGGGCGCGGGGGTATCACGGGGAGATTAGTGAAGTGGTACAGTAGTCTGGGGACTATAATCATTTTGGCGAGGGCCACTCGCCCTATGGGAGCCAGGGGTAGCGTTTTCCAGAATCCCACTGCTGTACGTATCCCTGCCAGTGCTCTGCGATGGTTCCCCTCATACAGATCCCTCGGGGAATGGTACAGTCTCACCCCTAAGTATCTGGGCGCCGCTGCGTTCCAGGCGAGCGTCTGAGTTCCAACCTGGACATTAAACGGGGCCAGATGTGGGCTCAGTGGATAGAGCGTGGATTTTTCCCAGTGGACTTTGAGGCCGGAGGCCCCTGCGAAGTCTTGTAGCGCCAACCAGATAGGGGAGAGGTCCTCCGTCGCGTCGCGAACATATATTAGGAGGTCATCTGCGTATAGTGATACGCAGTGTGTCGTGTCCGCTATCGGAATGCCCCACATCTCCCCCTCCTGGCGAAGACGTATCGCCAAAGGTTCCACCGCCAGGGCGAATAGCAACGGCGATAAGGGGCACCCTTGCCTAGTCCCACGCTCCACCGCGAATGGAGGAGAGATATACTTCCCCACTCGTACCCGCGAGGTGAGACCCGTATATAGCAGTTTCGTATATTTCAGCAGGGTGGGGCCCACATTTATTTTGCCGAGGACCGTAAACAAGTAGGGCCATAGCAGGGAATCAAAGGCCTTCTCTAGGTCGAGTATCAAGCAGGCCGCATTGGGGAACCGCTCCCCTGTCCCATCTTGGACGTGGAATAGTCTTCGCAGATTCTGTGAGGTGTTGCGCTGTGGAACAAATCCACATTGATCCGGGTGGATCAATGGTGGAAGGATTTGGGTGTACCGGTCCGCTAGGATTTTTCCTAATATTTTGCAGTCTGCGTTTAGCAGGGTGATTGGTCTGTATGAGGAGGGGAGTGTTGGGTCCCTGTGTGGTTTGGGGAATGTAACTAGGATCGATTCCCTAAATGAACCCGGAAGTTCGCCCCGTGTTAGCGCATCGTCGTACATGGTCACCATATGGGGGTTAGCCGGGCTGAGAAGGTGCTATAATATTCGAGTGGAAGCCATCCATTCCTGGCGCTTTGTTGCGTGCCAGTGTTCTGATGGCCTGGGTGATGTCAGTGGACTTAATCTTTGTGTCTAGTGCTTTCTTGGTTGCAAGCGGGACACGGGGCAGGTTCAGTTGGTGAAGGAACAGGTGTATTGCATGGTGGTCTTCTTGCATTGGGGCCTTGTATACCTGGGAGTAAAATTCGTGAAATACCTGTAAGATGTCTACCTGCGACTGCTTGATAGTGCCGGTGACATCCCTCACTTCCGTGATGGGTGTCATTCCTGTGTCTTGCCTGGCCAGCCAAGCAAGCAGTGTCCCGACTCTATTGCCTTCTTGGTGGATCTTAGAGGCATAGACCCTGAAGTTGTATTTGCGGAGGTCTCTCATTGCCTCTGCGTGAGATGTTTTGGCATTTGCTATCTGAGCAGTGGTAGCCTCGCCTTGATCAGCTTTCTTCGTTAGAGCTGCCAGTGCCTGCTCCGCGCTCTGTAGCGACTGTTCGAGCGTTCTACGTACCCCCACTATTTGCTGTATGCAGTGCCCTCTGGCTACGACCTTGAATGTATCCCATTCGACCAGTCTCGACGTCGCTGTGCCGGCATTTAGTGTAAGTTGCTCTTGGATGTGTTCCCCATGGTCATGACAAAACACCTGATCTGTAAGGCATTCCCGCGGCAACTTCCAAGTGGGGACGGGGGGTGGGGCGGTTTCCATCGGAGGGTCACTGTATGTGCATCGTGGTCTGATAATATTCTGCCTAAGTAATCTGTGCGCTGTACTTTGGAGAGTATCCCTGCAGAGCAAAGAAACCTGTCTAAGCGCACCCGCAGGTCGTGCGGGATGGAGTGGAAGGAATAGAGTTTTGTGTATGGGTACCGTGTTCGCCAAGCGTCCGACAGTGCCCAGTGTTGTACCCAGTTTTTAAAAAGTTCGGTTTGCCTGCGCGCGGGTGACTGCGCCGGTGGGGGTGGGACCTGTCAAGATCTAAGTCTAAAACGCAGTTGTAGTCCCCTCCTAAGAGCCAGGGGGCTTGTGTACGGTGGGTCAGCACTGCCGTGAGACGGCTCCAGAAGTGGCCTTGCTCCACGTTCGGAGCATATATGCTTCCTATCAGTAAGGGCTGGCCCTCCAGTAATCCCTCTAGTATGGCATATCGTCCTTCTGCGTCCAGAATACGCGCCTGCTCCTTAAAGGGAACCCCTGGTCGAATCCAGATTAATGCCCCCCCTGGCGAATGCTGAGTACGTAGTAGCACAGATAATGCCCCGCCATTTCTTGTGTAATCGCGTTACTTCGACTGCTGTCAAGTGCGTCTCCTGTAAGAGAGCCACGTGTGCCTGCTGTCTCTTGATATAAGCATAGATGGCGTATCGTTTGGTCGCCGTGTGCATACCCCTGACATTTAGTGTGATGACTTTTATATCTGCGTTAGGGACCTTAGCTGTCATTTTATCAATCGTTTCTTAGGGAACCCGTCTATGTGAGGTGATCTGCTGGGTGCTCCCAGGCCTCCCCTCGTCAGTGCTGCAACCCTCCGCAGGTATATTACATTCCCATTAATGAGCTCCATTAAAGATACCAGGGGATTTTGGGGACATAACAAGGGAAAACAATACATCGGGAAACATTCCCAACTAAAGGGATCTATCGCCCAGGGCGGTACATCCAAACTGTACGACATGTACTGTCTTTAGTTCGTTATTTGAGGGAGGTGGTTGGAGCTCCTCGCCAGCTGCTGTTGGCATCGCCGCCCGCTGTATGTCGATGAATTGATGATGCCAGGGGGTTTCCCCTCGTCCCCCCCTACGCGCAGCGCCTCAGTCCGGTGTAGCCTTTCAATACTCAGGATATCGTGCCGTCGAGTGCTGATTGATCCAACGGTGCCGTCTTTTCCCTCACTATGGTCCTCGGGGGTTCCATGCTCAATGCACCACTCTGTGCGGGTCAGTACTCAAATCACCAAGTCCGCCGTTTGTGGAGTCACAGTTGGGGGTGTGACCGATCCGTCGTGGGAGGTATTTGCATCGCTGGCTTCCTCCTCCGAGGTGAATAGATGTGGAGCCCTCTCCCCGTCCGAGTCTCCCCCTGACTTTTGTATCTCTGTGGCCGCTTGCAGTGCTTTCCTTCGCTCAGCTAGAATTTGCTCCAGGTCAGGTGAGCTTTTGACTGTAGATTCAGATCTGTGGCTCAGTTGGGAGAGGGTGACTCTTCGGCGCGGTTGTCGTCGGCGGCCCGGGGCCTGACGACTTTGCGAGTTCCCGTGTCCGTTGGGGCCTGTCAGGTGTTGCTCCGCCCAGTTGCTTGTCTCTGTGGGGTCCGTGAAGAAGTGCGTGGTCCCATCGAATATTATTTTGAGGCGGGCAGGAAACATGAGAGCGTATTGTACATTCCGTTGGCGCAAAAAACGCTTCACCGTCAGGAACGTGGCTCGCTGTTGCTGAACAGCGCGGGAGTAATCCGGGAACAACATAATCTGTTTATCTTCCATGTTGAGTGGCCCTGCCAGTCGCGCCGCCCGGAGGACAGCGTCCCTGTCCTGGTAGTGGAGCAGTTTCAGCAGATACGGTCGGGGCGACGATCCTGGTGGTGGCCTACGGGCCGGCACTCGGTGTGCTCTCTCGACCGAAAAGAACGGGGTTAGGTCTTTTGGTTGTGTCAAGGTTTTTATCCACGTTTCAGTGTAGCGGATTGGATTGGACCCCTCCGTTCCCTCGGGCAGATTCAGGACACGGATGTTACTTCGGCGGGAGCGCCCTTCCAGGTCGTCCGCTTTGCTTTCTAAGGACTGCACCCTGGCCTGCAAGTCTTTCAGGGCGTTTTCATGTAGCTGCACTTGGGGTTCCACTGCTTGCAGTGTCTTCTCTCCCTGCTTGACCTTGTCTGCGAGTTTTCTGTGGTCATCTCGTAGGAGATTGAGGTCCGTAGCCAGTTCCCCGAATTTAGTTTCCATGGTCACTCTGGAGTGTTCGATTGCTGCCAGGACTTTATCCAGCTTGTCAGACATAGAGGGCGTGCCATCCGATTGGGCGACTGTGGGGTCCGGGGACGATTGTCTCGTGGTCCCTGATGCTTGCCCTGCTCCGATTGCCCGCTGGCGTCCCATGTTGTTCCGATGGAGCAGTATCTCGAGCCGGTTGACTTCTATGGTGTGTCTTACGGGTCTGCGTCCGGGGTGCAGTGGGGACCGCCGCTCTGTTCGCACCAGCTTATTGTGGCTCGTCTCCCCTGTGGAGTGTCTTTTTGTTGGGGGGGTGCCGATTTAGTAGGCAAGGGCGAGCGGACTTCCGTCTTGCTGTTGCTTTCCCCCGGCACGAGGGGCGGGCCGGTGCAGCGGAACCCAGGCAGAGACGCCAGGGATCCTCAGCGGAAATCGCAGACCGCCGTCAGGCGCTTCCCCCACCTCGGAGCCTCCGCCAGTCCGTCCCCCCCCTTCTCCCTCGCGCCTCGAGTCCCGGCGCCGTAAGGGGGGGCGACAGAGAGATGGTCAGGTGCCGCGGTGGCTCAGTGTGGGGATCTCCAATAAGGTGGGTGTCGCCTCCCTCCGCCGCCGCTTTGATTATCCGGGGGGGGTGCGCTTCTTCCAGCGGTCTCCCCTCAGTCGGGCAAGTTCTGGTCCGGGCAGCGCGGCACAGGCCTACAGTGAGGCCGCTAGATCCTCGGCCCCCTCCAGTCACTCCCCGCGCGCCTCGATGTCTAGCGCCGTGCGGGGGGGGAACAGGGAGGACCAGGGCACTCGGCGCCGGGCAGGAGGTATGGCTACCTAGTAAAGATCGTGTGTATGGAATCCCACGCCGGGGCAGGGGTCAGCGATGCGCTCCCTCTCTCGTTCCCACCGTGACCCTCCCCCCGACGATCGGCGGGGGCGGGACAGCTCTCCTGCCGTCCGCAACTCCAGCTGTGATGGGAGCCCGCCGGGTGATTCCAGCTCCGGTACTAGTCTCTGCAGGTTGGAGGTGATCAGGGCATGGATGTAGGCTGACGATGCGAGCCCCCCGCAGCCGGGTCAGTTCTGGTCTGGGCGGGGTGGTTTCACGGGCTCGCAGCGAGGCCTCCCTCAGTCTCTGGGTCCCTGGCCCCCTTCCAGTCACCCCCCGCGCACCTCGATGTCTAGCGCCGTGCGGGGGAGGGGCAGGGAGGACCCGGGTGCCCAGCGTTTAGTAAGAGGGGTGGCGTCCCCGCTCAGGCCCCCCAGCGAGGATCGCCAAGGCCGGGGGCGGCCTCCGACGGGAGCCGAGTACAGCGCCCACTCTCACCTGGCTCTCCCCTGGGCTCCGGGGCCTCCGCGAGACCGCGTGCGAAGTCCTGAGACGGGGTAGGGGCGAGCGATGTGTTCCGTTCCTCTTCACCGCCACAGCCCGCCTCCCGTGTCAAATGGGCGCCGCCATCTTGGCCCCGCCGCGGGGGTGGAATGGATCGGTCCTCACGGTGCGGGGGACATCCCGCCGTCCACAACTCCGGCCGCAATGAAGGCCCGCCGGGTTATTCCGGCTCCGGTGTTGGGCTCCGCGCGTCTGGGGCGATCAGGGCATCAATGTGGGCCGGTGATGCGGGCCGCGATGCGGAGCACTAGGGAGATGCGTCCGCCATCTTGGCTGGCTTGGCCACGCCCCCAAAGTAAAAGGTTTTTGACAAAAAATAAGTAGCAATTTCTGACAGAAATCAGAAAAAAACTGAGAGCTGAAGTTACCAGGGTCCTGACAGAAGGAGCCGGAAAGAACAAATGACCTAACTGTCACCCCTGAGGCATGATGGGAAGCTAGGGGTCATGGCTGCCTTAAAGGCACGGTGCCAGTTTATTCTGTGTGTTTCTGTGGGTTAGCTTTTCAGCTTTCTACACTGATGTTTCTACAATGCAGCCTATGTGCTGGCAATGTTCTTTCATTCCTCTTTGCAGGATTATGTTTTCTGCTGTGCATTAAAGCAGTTTTCAAATGTGTTTTCTTTCTCCCTGCTTTATTGGAATTGTATTTATGTGCAAGGGAAATTCTTACAACATTGCTCAGCGTTTCTAGTATATGGAAGGCTGCATTGTGTTTTTATTGTTATATATATATATGGATATATATATAGAGCTACATATATGGTTTCCACATATATGTTTTATACGTTTCCGGGGTCCCGCGCATGGGCGGGAATATTCATGTGCTTATGACTTTGATTAGGATCCCCTGGAAGAGAACTATAAGAAGCAGATCCTACTCTCCTACACAACCCCTCCCCCCCAAACGTCAGGACATTAAACTAACCTTGACCAGTTGAGTCTTCATGTTCTAAGTGGAAATATCTGGAGAGTCCATCTGCATTGGCATGGTTACTCCCAGGTCAATGTTCGACTGTATAGTCCATCCCCTGTAGGGAAATGGACCACCTCAAAAGTTTAGGGTTTTCACCCTTCATCTGTGTTAGACATAAGAGGGGCTTATGGTCTGTCTGAACAATGAAGTGAGTGCCAAACAAGTATGGCCTCAGCTTCTTCAGAGCCCAAACCACAGCAAAGGCTTCCCTCTCAATGGCTGACCAACGTTTCTCTCTGGGGGTCAGCCTTCTGCTAATAAAAGTTACTGGCTGATCCTGACCTTCATCATTCAATTGTGATAACACAGCCCCTACCCCCAACTCAGATGCATCTGTTTGGACAATGAATTGTTTGGAGTAGTCAGGACTTTGCAGAATGGGAGCAGTGCACATGGCCTGCTTCAGGTCATCATATGCCTTTTGACAGCTAACTGTCCACTGAACTTTCTTTGGCATTCTCTTGGAAGTTAAGTCATTCAAAGGTGTCACTATGGATCCATATCCTTTGACAAACCTCCTATAGTACCCAGTCAGGCCCAAGAAAGCTCTGACCTGAGTCTGGGTGGTGGGAGCAACCCAGTCCATGATGGTCTGGATTTTGCTCTGCAATGGTTGAACCTGGCCTCCACCCACAAGGTGGCCCAGGTATACAACTTGACTCTGCCCTATCTGGCACTTGGTGGCCTTGATAGTAAGGCCTGCTTTCTGCAGGGCCCCCAAAACATTTCGCAGGTGGACCAGGTGATCCTCCCAGGTGGAGCTAAAGACAGCAATATCATCTAGATATGCTGCACTATAGGCTTCCAGGCCTGTAAGGACTTTGTTCACCAACCTTTGAAAAGTGGCAGGTGCATTCTTCAAACCAAAGGGCATCACCACAAATTGGTAATGCCCACTAGGGGTTGAGAATGCTGTTTTGGCTTTTGCATCCTCAGCTAGTCTGATCTGCCAGTAGCCAGCTGTCAGGTCAAATGTGCTCAGAAACTTGGCTGAGGCCAAAGTATCTATAAGCTCATCTGCCCTAGGGATTGGATGGGCATCAGTCCTAGTGACTGCATTGAGACCTCTGTAGTCAACACAAAACCTCATCTCTCTCTTACCACCCTGGGTGTGAGGTTTAGGTACCAAGACTACTGGACTAGCCCAAGGGCTATCTGAGGGTTCAATCACACCCAAATCCAACATCTTCTGGACTTCAGTCCTGATGCAGTCCCTGACATGGTCAGGTTGCCTGTAAATCTTATTTTTAACAGGCAGACTGTCCCCAGTGTCCACTTCATGAGTGCACCAGGAAGTCTGACTTGGAGTCAGTGAGAACATATGTCTAAACTGGTTGAGAACTTTTCTGCAATCAGTTTGCTGCTGGTCAGTGAGGCTGCCTGCCAAGGCTACACCATCTACTGAACCATCATCAGGGTTCTGTGAGAGCAGGTCAGGGAGTGGGTCACTCTCTTCCTCCTGTCCCTCATCAGTAGCCATGAGCAAGCCCATGTCTGCCCTGTCAACATATGGTTTGAGCCTGTTGACATGGAGCACCCTATGGGGGCTCCTGGGAGTTCTAAGGTCCACCAGATAGGTAACCTCTCCCTTTTGCTCAACAATGGTATGAGGGCCACTCTATTTGTCTTGGAGGGCTGCTGGGGCCACAGGCTCCAACACCCATACTTTCTGTCCTGGATGATAAACAGTCAACACAGCCTTTTGGTCATGCCAGGCCTTTTGCAATTCCTGGCTAGCCTCAAGGTTTTTAGTTGCCTTCTTCATGTACTCAGCCATCCTGGAGCGGAGACCAAGTACATAGTCCACAATATCCTGTTTAGGGGGTTTGAGAGGTAACTCCCATCCCTCCTTCACTAGACACAATGGACCCCTAACTGGATGTCCAAACAGAAGCTCAAATGGACTGTAACCAACCCCCTTCTGAGGAACCTCTCTGTAGGCAAAGGGAAGGCAGGGCAAAAGTATGTCCCATCTGTGCCTAAGCTTTTCTGGGAGACCTTTAATCATGCCCTCTAAGGTTTTGTTGAACCTTTCAACTAAACCATTGCATTGTGGGTGATAAGGGGTGGTAAATTTATAATTTACACCACACTCCTTCCACACTCCTTCCATGTAACTAGACATGAAGTTTGCACCTCGGTCTGATACTACCTCCTTAGGAAAACCCAGCCAGGAAAAGATTCCCAGGAGGGCCCTTGCCACCACAGGAGCTGTGGTAGTTCTAATGGGAATTGCCTCTGGATACCTAGTGGCACCAGTATAAATCTGTGCCCAGATGCAGTTGGAGGATCCATGGGACCAACAATGTCAATACCAACCCTCTCAAAGGGAACCCCCACCACAGGTAGTGGCATCAGGGGGGCCTTTGTAGTGCCACCTGACTACCACTGGCTTGACAGGTGACACAGGAGCGACAAAACTCCTTGGTGTCCTCAGACATGTGAGGCCAATGAAAGTGAGGGAAAATTCTGTCCCAAGTCTTGTTTTGGCCTAGGTGACCTGCTAATGGGATATCATGTGCTAGTGTCAATAGGAAGCTCCTAAACTTCAGAGGTATAACCAACCTCCTGGTGGCTCCAGGCTTGGAGTCTCTACACTCTGAGTAAAGGAGTCCATCATCCCAGTAGATCCCATGGGACCCACTAGCACTCCCAGCAGCCTCAGCAGCAGCTTGCTGTCTGAGGGGTTCAAGAGAGGGGCAGCTCAGCTGCTCCTGGCTCAGATCTGCCCTGGAAGGGCCCCCTGTCCCCAAGAACTCAACCTGATCAGGTTCAAGCTCATCTGGGACACTTCCTTCTTCAGGACTAAGATCAGCTCCCTCAAGAGACTGATCTGGATTCTGAGGCAGGGGGGAAGACACTGCCTTAACCCTACTGCTCCTTCTCTTGGAAGGCGCCTGGTCCATTTTTCCAGGATCCAGGGCCTGTTCAGTGTTAGACATTTTTGCCTGTGAACTGGTCATAGCAAACACATCTGCAGGGAGACCCAACATTTCTGCATGAGTCCTGAGTTCCACTTCAGCCCAAGCTGAAGTTTCTAAATCATTGCCCAACAAGCATTCAACAGGGAGGTCTGCACTTACCACAACCTTCTTAGGGCCAGTTACCCCTCCCCAGGTGAAATTAACAACTGCCAAGGAATGGTCTGTCCTGACATTGCTAGCATTGGTCACTTGGTACATCTCACCAAGTATGATTTGCTCAGGAGCCACAAGATCTTTTGTCACCATTGTGACACTTGCTCCTGTGTCCCTGAATGCCAAGGCCTCTTTTCCATTTATTATAGGCTGTTGTCTGTATTTGCCCAGATTACTGGGGCTTACAAATAAGGAGGCCATATCCATGCCTCCATCACAGATCAACATAGCCTGAGTTGGAACTCTGACTAGGCCAGAGTCCATCTCAGATCCCAAGGTTAACCCTACTACACCTTTATTTGGAGCACCACCACTTGGAGCTGAACTAGGGGGAACAGTTGCCTTAGGGGCAGTGGTGGTGGGAGTTGAGTCCTTGGACTTGGTACAATCACTTGTCCAATGGGTCTTCTGTTTTCAGATTTGACACCATGGCTTCTTCTTGCCTTTTCCCTTGTTTGATCGTGACTCCCCACCAGATGCAGATTTTTGGGGCCCTTGAGAAGACTTCTGGTCTTTACCCTTCTCCCCACCCTTATCAGAGTTTTTAGAATCTTGCTTCTTGGAGTCACCACCTTGGTTCTGAACCTTCTGCCTCACCCTGGTTCTGACCCATGTGTCTGCCTTCTGGCCCAATTCTTGGGGAGAGGTCAGATCAGAGTCCACCAGGTACTGATGCAACAGCTGATTTTGACAGTTATTAAGGATCTGCTCTCTCATGATTAAATTATACAACCCTTTGAAGTCACACACCTTACTGCCAAGTAACCAGCCTTCCAGAGCCGTAGTAGCACAATCTACAAAGTCAACCCAGTCCTGAGTCTGTGCCTTTTGGGTGTCTCTGAACTTTATCCTGTATTGTTCAGTGGTTAGGCCAAACCCATCAATCAGAGCACTCTTCAGGACTTTGTAATTATCAGCATCCTCTTCTCTTACAGCGAGGAGCTTGTCTCTACCTTTGTCTGCAAAGGAGAGCCACAAGATTGCTGCCCACTGCTCCTGAGGGACCCTCTGTACCTTACAGGCCCTCTCCAGTGCAGTTATCCATTTGTGGATGTCATCCCCACTCTGGTAGGGAGGGACAATCTTGTTCAGGTTCCTATGGTCATGAGTATGTTCTCTACTCCTAGGGACACTGTAGCTGCCACCATGGGGCTCTAGCCCCAACTTCTGAGAAGCTCTCTGAAGCTCCAGGGATTCCCTATCTAAGGCCAATTGCTCTCTCTTGATTCTGAGCTTAGCTCTCTCAAACTCAAGCAGTTAGCACTTCTTCTCATAAGAGGACTCCCTTTTATGAGAAACAGAGCTCCCTACAGATGTACCAGAATGATTAGATTCCTGAGAAGGAGATCTTGATCTTCTTGGTAAACTGTTAACCCTTCCAGGTGGGGTAAAGAGAGGTCCACTGAGGCCTCCTTCCTCACCTTCAGGAAGAATTGGATTGTCCAGGTTAGAATCATTTTGATCCTCCTGGCCAGCATCAGAGTCCAGGTCATTGAAGTTCTCACTTCCTGTCCTTTCCGCTTCTGCTGTCCCACCCAACTTGCCTGCCTCATCAGACCCTGGGGTCTTTCTGGGGTCATCTAAAATCAAACTCTCTATGAGACGTTGAGTGTTTGGGTTTTTCCCTGTCTTCAGTTTCCTAGATGTACACATGGCTCTCAATTCTTGGAATGAGAGATGGTCATACTTAGTTGGCAATGAGCCACTGGCTTCAGGCCAGAAGACATGCTAGTGTGGTGTGGTGTATGCACCTACCTACCCTAGTGGGAACTGAAACTCTCTTGAGTTGGAGAAAGGGTGTGCTAGGCCCTTGACTTACCCAACTCTAAGTTCAGTAGAACTTACTTTATTCTAGTCTTGATTTATATGTACCTAAGTACCTTTAGTGGTTTTCAGTTAGTCACTCAATGAGATGATCTGGTAAAACAATAGCAAGCTTGAATCCCAACCGCTGCCACCAATGTGAGAAGTTGGCCTGGTATATGCTGTCCACTAATTAAAGTGGGCACCTTGCAACAGTCCAAACGACCTTTATTGATGATTAGGTTAAAGACAACCTTTATTGAAAGCTATCCTAGTGGTATCTATGGAGAGCAGCCTTCAGGCTAAGTCTCGAAGGAATGTAAAGCAGCTTGTTTTACCAGTATATAACCTCTTGAATGACCAAATGAAAGGAGAACCACACCAGGTGTATATAAAATATATGTATTTATTACTAAACACTCTCTACTAACCTCTTTATGAGATTAGAGAACAAGACACACAATATTAAATCACTAGAACGACAGTAAATAGCACAATACACAGCGGGCTCCAGGGGGAGAGCGAACCATATACTAAGAAAGTGGTATAAGAACCACGACTTGACTAGACACAGTGCCTAGAGCACGTAGAATCGCTGGGACCCCAAGGAACCACCCAAGGTAGTGACACAGGCGACCCACGGACGACGGATGCAGTGTGGGAACACAGACGCGAGCTCCGTACAACTCTATGGGAAAGTCGCGGTTTGAATTTTAAAGATTAAGGACACTTAGGAGAGGACTTCAAGCAAACACAGCTAAACATAGAAGGTTCTAAGGCCAGCACCCTTGAGAGTACCGAGGTACCCGTGTTACCTATCCCAGAGGAGCCGGTGCATAGGGGTCAAGTGGTGTCGGAAACCCTCGTCGTTTTCAATGGCGTGATGCGAGAAAGTACTGCTGCAATGGAGAAGAAAAGTGTCCGGTGTGATCCAAGCCTGGATCGGAGATGTGAAGAACCTGAAAGCAGAGGGGACAAAGTCTGGGTCACTTCACGTGACCAGGAGCGGAGCAATCGAATGCCCACCGATGTCGGGTGCTTCAGGTGCGAAGAGGTGAAGCTTGACTCTGCAGCCACGGGGACCAGGAGATGTCTGTGATGACCACAGTCTGGATTCGAGCTGTCCCATGAAGGATGTCGAGTGCTGGAGGGTCAGTGTCTGGATTGAACACCAACAAGCCTTGGCAAATGCAACCCACGCGGTCAGAGGAAAGATGCTTCTGTGAGGACCAGCAAGGTCCTGGGGGCTCCCCAAGCGATGGAGAGTCAGGGCACGTCTGGAGCAACCAATGAAGCCCACTGAAAGTTAAGGTTGCCTTCTCAGGGACCCACAGGCCAACGGACCAGGGATCGCGAAGGGACCTCAAGAGGAGTCACAAAATACCAGCCCACGGAACACTTGTGGAGTGTAGGCCGGAAATCTTCAGTGGAATTACTGCTCGGGGTCAGGACTACAAGTAGCCCAAAGCACAGCTTCAGGGGTCGCCGAAAAGCATATGCTGCTGCAAATGTACACGGTGCCCAGGGTTACCGGTTTCACGGTCCCCACGAGGGATACGGGCCTCAGAATTACTGAGAGCACAGATCGACCTCGGAGACCTCGGGAACCCACCTCCTGTGTTGCAGAAATCTTCGGAGTCCTTCGGGAGCTTCGTAGATGCAAACTGGTCAGATGCGTTTAGGTGCCTGCTCAGCAGGGGAGTAACTCCTTTACTCCAAGGGAGATTCTTCAGTCGTCCAGCAAAGCGTAGATCGTCGAAGGTTACTTGGTTTCTGTAGCAGAGTTTTGTCCAGGTAATATCTAAAGTCCTGTAGTCAGGGTTCCTACTTTATACCCAAGGAAGGGGTGGGACAAACTCTGGGGACCCACCTATGGGAGGGTCAGGACAGAGGGGTGGCTACACCCATGTCCTTTGTCCAGTTTCACGCCAGAGCAGGAGCAAATGGCTCCTGCAACCGGTTTGAGCTGGACTATGCACAGGGACACCAAATGTGCCCCCAGTGCAGACATCAAAGCACTCTGAGAGTGCACCCACCCAGCCCAATACACTAAAGCCTGTCTGGGAGGTGGTCACACCTCCCTGTGACAGGAAACCTATTGTCAAGCCTTCCCCTGACGGAGTTTCATCCAGCAGCAGGAGGGCAGACTCGTGTCTGTGGCTGGCAGCATCCATTTTGTGATGCCAGGGTTCTGTGAAGCTGGTACCGGGTGTACCGGTGTTGTCATATTTCTCCCTCTAGGACGGTGGAATCATACCTCCCACACCAGTTACTGGTGTGGAGGTATGATTCCAAGGTGTTTGACACCAAACACAACATGTTTCCATGCAGCCATATTAAAGTTAGTATTTACCGCGAGGTTATAATGCACTTAAGTATATATGGTTGGCTGCATCACAAACAACCCCGGAGAATAGGTTCTGAAGGCTGCAGAGGGGCTCTGCTCATGCAGGGGCACCCTCTCACATAAAACCCAGCACCCTGCCTTCAGAATTGATAAGGCCTGCCATAGGGGTGACTGATAGGTTTATATCTGCAGTGATTAGGATAGATATAGTGAACCTATATCTAAGTAAGGGGTGCATGCACCACCTTACACAGGCTGCAGTAGCAGACCTGTGGTGTCATTTTACATGGTCTCTCAGGGGTGGCATAATACATGCTGCAGCCCCTGGGAGGCCTCTGGGGTACCTATGCTCTGGGTACATAGTATACCATATACTAGGGACTTATAAGGGTACCCCAGAATCCAATCTGGAGGGTACCTAAAGTACATGCAATCAATTTAGAGGAGAAAGCAGATAGACTGGGGTCCTGAATAGCAGGATCCCAGTCAGACTAAGTCGAAAACAGTGAAACATCAGCAAAAAGTGGGGGTAACTATAAGAAGCAGATCCTACTCTCCTACAGAAAGGCGTACAATAGACCGCAACTCCACTTGCGACGAAAAGCGTCGCCGAGCGAGTGCCGCCTTGGAAATTCCAACGCGCAGAATTGCTGACATTGCGCATTCTCTTCGGTGGCAAATAGATCTAACCAAGGCTCTCCCCACTGTTGAAAGAGACCTTGCGCCACGTCCGAGTGAAGACGCCATTCGTGATCCATCATGCACCTGCGGCTGAGTTCGTACGCCCTGGCATTCAGTGAACCTGCCAGGTGTTGAACCACCAGGGAAATGCCCTGATGTTCCAGCCATGTCTAGAGGCGCAGAGCCTCCTGACATAGGGTCCATGACCCCACCCCGCCCTGTTTGTTGCAGTACCACATGGCGGTGGTGTTGTCCGTGAACACCTGCACTACTCTCCCCTTGACAGAGGGAAGGAATGCTTTCAGTGCAAGTTGGATCGCCCGAAGCTCCAGAAGGTTGATATGGAGCCTGGACTCCGCCGGAGACCAGAGGCCTCTGATCTCCGCCTCTCCCATGTGGCCGCCCCATCCCAGGAGGGACGCATCCGTCACCACTGTGTGCTCCGGTTGGGGAAGGGAGAGGGATCTGCCATTGACCCAATGCCGGTTTGTGAGCCACCACTGCAACTGTCTTGCAGTGCCCTCTGAGATCTGGACGGACTCTGACAGGTCCCCCTGATGCTGCGCCCACTGGAACTTCAGGTCCCACTGCAGAGCCCGCATATGCCACCTGGCATGATCGACCAGCAGGATGCAGGAGGCCATGAGGCCCAGCAGCCTCAGGGTCATCCTGACAGAAACCCAGGATAGTGGCTGAAAGGTCGGAATCATAGCCTGAATATCCTGGACTCGCCGTTCGGGAGGAGAGACCCGAAAGTGCGTCGTATCCAGAACCGCTCCGATGAAGAGGAGCTTCTGAGAGGGAATCAGGTGCGACTTCGGCACGTTGATGGAGAACCCCAGCGAATGCAGGAGGTCGGCCGTAGTCTGGAGGTGGGAGACGACAGCCTGGGGCGAGCCCGCCTTCAACAGCCAGTCGTCGAGATAGGGGAAGACTGGAACCCCTGATCTGTGCAGATGAGCTGCGACCACCGCCATCACTTTCGTGAACACCCGAGGGGCGCTGGTAAGGCCAAAGGGGAGCACGGTAAACTGAAAGTGCTCGTGGCCTACCATAAACCGCAAGTAACGCCGGTGGGCCGGCAGGACGGGAATGTGGAAATATGCGTCCTGCAAGTCCAACGCTACAATCCAGTCTCCAGGGTCGAGGGCAGACAAGACCTGAGCCAGAGTCAACATCGGAGGAAGCAGTTGACGTCCCGGAGGTCCAAGAAAGGACGCAGGCCGTTGTCCTTCTCGGGAACCAGAAAGTAGTGGGAATAACAACCACGTCCTACTTCTGGTGCAGGAACGCGCTCATTGGCCCCCTTGGCCAAGAGGGCCACGACTTCCTGTTGGAGAAGTGCCAAGTGATCCCCCGACATGCGGCGGTACTGGGGTGGCATGGCTGGAGGGGTAGTCTCGAAGGGGAGGGAGTAGCCCCTTCGGACTATTTGTAAAACTCACCTGTCCGAAGTGATGGTGCGCCAGTGGGGGAGGTGATGGTGAATCCTGCCACCCACTGGCGTTTGATGGGCCTGAAAGACCGGACTAGGAAGGTTTGGAGGCAGTGGTGGCCGGGGTGGAGGTGGACTGACCCGCCCGCTGGCCCCCTGACCCGCCTCGGCAGGTCCCACGTCCGCGCTGAGACTGTTGCTGCGCAGGCCTGTGGCTCTGAAGCGAACGTGTCGGGCGCCCCTTCCGTGGCCACGAAAGGAGCGAAAGGCAGAAGGCAGAGGAGGGCGAAAGGCCGAAAGGCCCAAGGACTTGGCCGTAGCCCGTGAGTCCGTAAAACGCTCCAACGCACTATCCGCCTTGTTGCCAAAAAGGCGAATGCCATTCAAGGGCATGTCCATGAGAGTGTTCTGGACATCCCCAGAGAAGCCAGTAGTCCTCAGCCAGGCGTGGCGACGGAGCGCCACTGTCGTGGAAATCGCTCTGCCTAGCGAGTTAGCGGTGTCAAGGCCACACCGAATTGTGAACTTGGCTGCATCTCTCCCTTCAGCAATAGCCTGAGAGAGCACTGTCCGGGCCTCCTCCAGACACTGAGGCAGCACTTGCGCCACCGTAGCCCACACAGAGTGGGAATAATGGCCCAAGAGGCATGCGATGTTCACAGACCACAGCCCTGAACTGGCGGAAGAAAAAATCTTCTTCCCAAACTGTTCCAGTCTCTTGGATTCCCTATCCGGGGGTGCGGTGGAAATGCACTTTGGGACGTGGAGGCTTGGACAACCAAGCTCTCAGGGGTGGGGTGTTGGGAGAGGAAAAGGGGGTCGCCCGGGGCCGGGCGATGGCGTCGGGCCACGTTCCTATCCACAGGAGCCCCTGTGTTGGGCCTGGACCAGGTGCTCAAAAGAACGTCAGAAAGTGCATCATTAAAGGCCAGCAGTGGCTCCGCCGAGGTAGCCACCGACTGAAGCACTTCTGTCAGGAGGTTAATCCTGACGGCCACTGTAGGGAGTTGGAGGTGTAGAGCCTCAGCCGCCCTACGCAACACCACTGCGTAACTAGCACCCTCCTCCGTAGCCACGGTAGGAGGAGTTAGCATGCCAAGGTCAGGAGAGGTGTCAAGACCACTGGCATCCCCCAGCTCCTCTGCCCAGTCCGAGTCATACTCGCACTGAGCTGCTAGAAGGTCCTCAGACCCCTCCCAGTCCTCCCCTTCCTCCGAAGGCTGTGGTACAGGCCGAAAATACGGAGGCTGGACATAGGGAAAGAAGGGTCCCATCGGCGTCGAGCGACGCCGTTCCGGCTCCGTGTCAACATCGGGGCTGAAACCGGGGGCAACGTCGTCCGGTGCCACGGGCGACGTCAGAAGTGGTGCCAGTGGGTTCGACGTCGGTGGAGGTGTCACAAGGTCAACCGGCGTCGACCGGGATCCAGGCCTGGATCCATGGGGGCCCTGCGGCGCCGGAGCCGCCAACAGTGAGGGGCGAGGACCCCCAGTCGGGCCCACTGGCCCGAAGTCGCGCTGGCGGGGCCCGATGGCCAAAGATGCGAGCCATGGCTGACAGAAATTCCTGCAGCTGGGCCGGAGTCGCCGACGGACCCGGGAAGGGCGGGTAGGCCGACGGCGACTGTGTAGGCTCCACCGGAGCCGCAGGGGGCACCACCCGCACCCTCAGCCACGTTGCGCGACGGGCGAGGGGAAGTCGGAGAGCGATGGCGCTTCTTCGACTTCTTGTGCTTCGCCTTACCTGACCCCGAGTGCGAAGACTTCGATCCCGACGAACGATGGTGATGGCTCCGCGACCGGTTCCTCGACCTCCCACGGGACCGGGACCTCGAGCGGCGCGGAGCCAACTGCCGGACTTCAAGCAACTTTCGGGACCGCTCCCGCAAAGTCTTCGGCGCTATGGCCCGGCAGTCGGGGCATGACTTGGGGTCGTGGTCGCGCCCCAGGCAGTAGAGACACACGCGGTGTGGGTCCGTCACCGACATCATGCGATGACAGTCCCCGCAAGACTTGAAACCGGGCATCCCTACGGCACCAGGAGTCGAACGACTCGAAAAAACAGAGACAAAAGCCTCGAAAAACTCAGTCAAAAAATAACTGGGGGTACCACTCTCTCCGGATCTGCGCTTGCTGGCGCGGAAAAAGAAAGAACTGACATCAGCGCGCGAGGGCGGCGTCTAAGTAGCTGCCACGACGTCATCTCAGCGATCACAACGCCATCGACGGACGCTGAGCCGCAGGACGCCACCTTCCGATGCGCAGGGGTACTGCTGACGAAAACTTTCCGGATCCAGTCTGACGCCTGGGGGTAATTCTAAGGTAAGGAATCTATCACTACGTGTTTCTTTCAGATAAAGCTAAGTTCTTCTGATGGATACTCCTAATCACAGATAACTCACTGTAAGAAGCGGGCTTTCTACGAAGTACACCAAAATGAGGTACCCTATGCAGGAACGCCAGACAACCCTTATTGGCTTACATGACTTAAATAAATAATCCCAAGAGCTCTATTTCTGGTAGTGAGGACGAGCAGCTTAGACTTACCAGAGGGTAGTGTTGAACATTTGTTGTCCACAGGGTCAATAAATGAGACACACGTTCAAGAGAAGAAATTTGAGACCAATTTAGAAAAATAACATCGATTTTAGACACCAAGATCATCAGAATCAGGTAAGTACTTTAGAAGTTATAGATTTTTACAGGTAAAGCAAAATCATCATCATGAAAATCTTTATTCGATTGTAAGAACAATCATTAAAGAGCATAAAACCATAAATACATTCATATATCAGTTTAAAAAAGATTTAAAAACAACAGCATTCAAATAAAGATAACAAACCAAGCTCTGGGGCCACAGCAAAATGAATCCTGTCTAGATCTTACAGCAGCATGCAAGAAAATTGAGACCACAGAGAGAATGTGCACATTAGTCAGTAGCTGCAGAGATATAAGCACTGGGCAATCTTGGACAAAGTCCATAGCTTTAAAAATTGGAAAAAGGAAACACTTACTGGGGACACTAAAATATTTACACAACAATTCAAAATGTAGAGCATCCTGTGGAGACATATTGTCACAACCACAGGGCACTAAGGAGCCCCTAACTGGACCAGCCACTCAGGGAAGTTAGCAAATCAGAGATGAAATTTCATCAAATCCTGTTCATCTGAGGAACAACTTGGACTTAACGTCCAAATTTTAGCCGGCTTAACGCAAACGCGATAATGTTTTCATAACCGCTATGGAAAATAATTGCTAAATACATGTAACAACATGGAATATTACCCCTAAAGCCAAATTGCGTGCAGAATCTCACCGCATAGTCAAAAAAACGGGCCGCAAACACACAGGAAGTGATATCAGCATGCATCCTGTGTACTGTAGGAGTACTGTGCACTTTCACTTTCTCTTTTGAGCACACTGCTGTGACTGTGGAGAGTGTTGGAGGTGTTTGGAGTTGTGTGCTAGTGATTTTGGATTTTGAGAGTGTTGTTGTGTCCTGTGAACTGTCCCTAGTGTCTCTGTGAAGTCTTGTATACTTGTCCTTGCGTGTTTTTTGCGTCTTGTACTAAATCTTGTCGGGTGTTTGTCCAAGGGGTAATTTAAATTATTAATAGTTGTTGGGGTATATATTTGGGCTTTATTTTTGTAGCAGTGCGTTTAGGTGTGTTCTGGGAGATGGTGGGTGTGGGTTGGGAGGGCAGGATGTCGGAGGGGGCATTGGTGGGCTTCCTCTGGCTAGTTAAGAACTACCTGCCCTTGATGGTTGAGAGTGGGGGTCGGTTAATGCAGGGATATGCCGTACGTGTGCGGAAGGTGAGGTGGGAGCATGTGAGGAGTCAGATGCTGCGGGTCTTCAGTGTGGACAGGACTGTCCGACAATGGAAGCACCGATAGCAGGATTGCGTGGGCCATGAGGGTGACATGTTGGACCACCTGGGAGTCCTCATTGGCCAACAAGGTGGTAAGTACAACCTCAAAATTGTTAAATGAACATTTTAGTAACAAATCAAAAATGCTGTCTGTAACACAATGGGGTACATGTTCAAGAAAGTGGCGGAGTGAGGCGTTAGCAGTCATGCCTTCACGCCTAACTTTGCCACTTCAGAAACACACGCCTGCACCATATTTACAAGCATATGGTGCAGGCTTGCATTTCCCCCAGCACTGGCGCAACACTTAGCAGTGTAGTGCCAACCCAGGCACCCTTGCACCATAGTGCAAGGGTGTCTGCGTGCAGGGCAAAGATTGTTCATGTACAGGAAGGGTGACCTTCCTGTACATAAACAATCCAAGGCATTTTACTTTTTCCATGTGCACAAGGCAGCACACATGGAAAAAGCAAAAAGGATGAGAAATAATGCTTTTCTCCTCGTTTTGCAAAGTTAGGATCAGGTTTTTCCTGACCTTAACTTTTGGCGCTGCCTCCTATGTACGCTGCCCTTGTACCTAGGTTTTGTGTAACGTTTGATGAGATAGGAAAAATTGTTCATTCAAAATAGGACATCTCCAGAGTGTCATTTACCATCAATAGTTGTGACACACCCTTGTGCGATCTGCAGCGATGCTATTGTCTACAGACCATGGAGAACATGATGTTGTTGGGAGAAACGGGGCTTTGGGAATGTGTCACACAGTAGTGTGTGCAAAATGTGCAAATGTGCAAGCAGGATTGTCTTGTGTTGCCAAACTCTGCATTATCATGTTTTGTGGGAATAACAGGCAAATTAGACACAATCATGTATGCAACCTGAACTGCAACAGTACAGTTACAGAGCATTGTCATTGATGTTGATGAATCGGATGATGAATAGGACACATGTGTGAATTTATGTCTGATACCAACACACGTTTCTTTTCATGTCCCACAGCTGGCAGACCACTGATCACACAGGGGGACGTCGACGCCTTCAGGGACTCACACACCACTGGTGAGTTCACCCATTAAATATTGTCATTGTGAGATGTGATGAATGTCTGGCTAAAATCCTGTACGTAGTAGTATGCAGTATGTGTGTGTATCACACGTACCAGTGTGATGATGTTTCATGGAAGTGTGAAGTGTGAACTAATCAGTAAGTGAAGATGGAGCAATGCATATGTCTTCCGGATGTAACTTTGCACATCCCCAGTCAGTGATACCCATGCAAGAAATATCAATGGGTTCTGTCACTACAGCACATGCATGTGGATTACAGAGCGTATAGACAGGAGAGGAGACATGTGAGTGGTGTTGGTGATCAGTATGACCAGACATGGAATGCGTGTACATCCTTGACTGAGATGACTGTGCAAGTGGGCCAGATTATGCACAAGAAGGTAGTGTTTTTCAGGCCGTGCGGGGTCAGACACAGGTCTGCACAGTACTATTGTAGGTATGCTGCATACCAGCTTTCCAGAATTTGCAGGGCGTAGGTTTAAGCCAAGGATACCAATGGCACTCTCCTCAACCACCTAGCAAAGATGGCCCGATGTATCTAATTGCCATGTTTTGGCACTGCAATTGTGTTATCAAGGTGTCTCCTTGGGGTAATTCCCCTGGTAGACTCAGGGGCAAATGAACAAGCCCCTCTCGCCACTACTACGTCACCTATTGTGAAGTTGTGGTGGCAAGAGGGGCTGCACCTCATGTACAAGTCAGTGTTCAGCCACCTAACTTTGTTTTTCCATGTGTGCTGCCTTGTGCAGCACACATGGAAAAAGACCAAATGCATAGTTTGATTCTGGGCAGGAAGCTGTCTCTTCCTGTGCATGTACAAATATAATGAAAAATGCGATTTTGACGCTTCCATGAGTGCTGCTTGATGTAGCACAAATGAAAGTGACAGTAGGGCTTTTCCAGGATTGTTCATGTGCAGGAAGGGACACCTTCCTACACATAAACTATCCTCCCCTGCACACAGACACCCTTGCACTTTTGTGCAAGGGTGCCTGTGTTGGCGCTGGGTTGATAAACTTCAGGCCATCGCCAGGGGACACGCAGGGCTGCACCACATTATTGTACATATTGTGCAGCCCTGTGTTAAAGAAGTGGAGGAGCGAGGCGCTACACCTGGATGGCTACTGCCTCTCTCCTCCAATTCCTTGTACATGTCCTCCTCAGTCAGGGTATGTGACAGCACCATCATTTGACAGTGAAAGTCTCATTGTGTTGTGACTCTACATGCCACATGCCATGCACTGTTATGTCAGTGTCACCATCATGTTGTAACTGATCCTTAAATCAACATTGCATTGTCCATGTCACTTTCGAACTTCACAATCTTTCGTTAGAGTGTAGGCTCCCATGTTTCACTGACCTTGTGTTTCAGAGTTAAATGGAGAACATTGACATAGTCATCAGGACTCACATATTGTCATTACTCTTATTTTACAGACAACATGTCGCCAGAGGAGGCCCACACGTTTTAGGTCAGGAAAGACCGATATCTGTATATACGCAGGGTGGCCAAGGGCTATCGCAACAAAGCAAGGAGGCACCGAGCTGACCGGGCAGCTGGGAGGTGGAAGTCTGTGCCCAAAGTAGTACTCCACCGGATGCAGAGGGACACACAGGCCATACCGGGCCCTTCGGGCGACAGGCGTGGGTCCCGACATGGACAGAGATCAGCACATCACCCCGAGACACCACACAGACAAGCTGCTGCTTCTGGATTCGGCACACAATCTGGTGCCCCCTCACAGCCACACGGACAAGGGACAATGCCATCTGCAGCACCGACACAAGTAGTTGCATTTACCATGAGGGACTGTCGCTGCATGATGGACATGAACATTAGACTGGCACAAATTGAACGGGAAATGGCAGAGCACACCACCCACCTGCAGGTCATTAAGGCTGCCCTGGGTCTCCCATTTTGACTCTGAACAATAGTGACCCATCCCCCTTTTCTCCGTTCCCCCAATGTCTTTCCATATTAATAGTTAGTGCTAGGTAAGTTTTTTAAGTGTTAGGTAGTGTAGCTGTAGTGTAGGAATAGGTAGTGTAGGATTTTAACATAGTTTTAGATTTGTATTCTCTTGTAGTATTTGGGGATAATTTTCCTTTTCCTTTGGGTGGGGGGGTTGATGTATTTGTTGTTATATAAAAAAAAAATACCCAAAAAATATATATTTGTGTAGGGTAACTGTGTAGTTAGTTTATGTTTAGCTAAGATGTATTTGACCTGTCTTTTGATGTGCTTTAAGGGTGGGAGGGGGGTTGATGTCTTAGATATGTTGTTGCGTGTTTAGGATTAGTTATGGTAGATAGTTTAGATTAGCATTCACTTAGTTCCAGTTAGTTAAGATTAGGTTAGTTGTAGTAGTGCTTAGTGTTAGTTTAGGGTAGTTAATTTTGTTAATTGATAATAAATGTTTACTGGTTTTGAATTCTGGTTGCACTTATGTCAGAAGTGATTTGGTGGAGTGGTGCTTTTTACCTTGTATACAACTTATTCAATCACAGAACAATCATTTGAATGTGTAAGTGTGGTCATGACATGTTACTTAGCTGGACGGATAGTGTCAGGATCCATTTGATTTGAGCACAGGAAACTTGCATGGATTACAGGGTTGCAAGTAGGAGTTATGTCCTAGGCTAGGGACACTCTTTTGTGAAGTTTAACATCTTATGTGTGACTCACAGAGTTGGACAGCACATTGTTGCCCATTTACAACACAATGTAGGAACATGCCATTGAGCAAACATTGACATTGCAACTCTTATCCATCATGAAGATGGATGTATGCGCCGTGTTCCCCAGATTACGACCCCAACCTGCATTTCACATGAGCCTGGCGCAGAGTCCATCTACCATGCACAGAAATAGGCACACTTGCTGCGTAGTGCAAGCGTGTCAGTGAAGGAAGTGACCCAACTAGGGTCACTCAGGTCCCTCTCGACCTCCACTAGCCTTCCAAAAAATGAAGAGTCGATGACACAGTTGAGAATGCAATCTAACTGGTTTATTCACAAAGTACACTGCAGTGGAGTCCAGCCTGACCAGCCTCCTATGATGGCTGAGGAAGGACTGACTCTAACAAGCATACAGTTACATTATGTATGTTGCGGAGCCCACAAAGACCCGCCTATCATGGAAAAACACTGGTAGATGTCGTAATACAATGGGGGTACAGAACATAAATTTCTATTCCACAGCCTGGCACAAGCTATCTACTGCCCAAGGTCGTCTGGCTTATCCTCCCTACTAGGCAGGTGAGAAAGGGCCTCTACGCAGAGAGAAAGGCATGCATTAATGAGCAAGATTCAACATTTGAGAACCGAAACTCACCAAGGTCTATTTCTCATAAATGATACAGTAACAGTTTCGATTATAATACAAGATGGCGTCCACTAGGAGAAAATGGTGGCACAGATGTCAACCTAACTTACATAACATCTGCCCTAGTTAATTGCGTATGCATCAAGCAAGAATGCATTATAAGATAGCTAAATAAATGCTAACATAATACCAGGTAAAATACGAGTAATATTGCAGTTATACGTTTCAATTCAAACAGACCCTCCTTTTAGCATTATTTAGCTAACGAGAACGCCTTTATTCTTGCTATCAGGTAAGGGTCTTTACAATTCTAAAGGGGGGGGGACAATATAGAAATATAGCCAATAGCATGTCAAATACGGATACATAGATGTATGTATATATGCATAGTAAACATATGGAAAAAAATAACACTAGACATTAGCAGTACAAGTAACATCAGGAACAGAACCTGCAAGAGAAGTAGTTGAACCAAAAACACCTTCATCTATTTGCATAATAGTATCAAGCTCCTTTTGAAGCATTATGGTCGCGTTAGTATCATGAAGTGAAATCCATTTGGGAGAGAGGCAAGTAACACAGTACGAGCAGCATAAAGGAAGGCACTGAATCAGAACACAGCAACAAATTAAGAGTACAATGAAATATATCACTTTTTCGAAAATCCAATCCCAACTACCGAACAAAGACCAACTCAAGTTACCGCTCTCCATTCCTCGAACATTCTCCAGGGTGTCTAAAATATGCTGAGTGATATTCCTTTCCATATTTGTGATACCGACTACACACTGCTCTCCTATTATTGCGCATGCACCACCACTTTTGGCTAAAATGAAATCGACTGCATATCTTGTTTGCTCAGAGTATATGCGCATACTTTCCAACTGAGTGGTGATGTCACGTAAAGCTGCCACTGTAGAAATAGACAGGATTTGCAGTTTACACCCAAAATATTCTCTTGCCCGTCCACCCCTGGCCATGGCGGTACCACCAAATGTGATAAAAGAAGAAAGTATATATCCAAAAGTGATACCGTTACTGTAATTATTGACTTCCAAATCAGTAACGCCCTCACAAAATTCCTTGGTCAATGTTCTTTTTTCCCATCTCGTATTTGCTTTACTATACTTGCAAGGTACCCCAAGAGGTAACACCATTCCCAAAGCCACATCTTCTGTGCCATTATATGTATTGGAGTATGTACCATTCGATAGAAAATAAAAACCTGGATGTGCATAAAGCGGACCTTGATAATCTACCGGGGCATATCTAGTGTTCATTCCCTTCATGCTGGGATGGCCCCTTTTTCCTAAACGCATTATGTTCTTGTACAATATTAATCCAGAACAATTTAGATATAGGTAAGCATCTGCTCCATTTATTATTGGGCAGCACGCTGGATAATAACCTGCCTCTCGAGTAACGGTCAAATCCTGATAATGTCAGCCTGTCAGAGTGATATTTTGTTTTTCCATATACAAATTATCACAATACATATCAGGGGTGCAACCTGGGTACCCTGTCCCTCTCAGTTTTCTATAATGCAAGCAGGGGGCAAGGATATCCCATGCCAAATTCACCCTTTACCTCTACAAAGTGGGGAGGACGAACATATGTATAGTTCGCCAGTGATAATGGATAAGCAGTCCATAAACTTGCAACAGAATCAGTGGGATAACAAGCTGTGTTATCTACGAAAAATTTCCTGTGCGTGTCTAAGAAAACATTACTTTGCATAGCTCTTTTACTACGATCTGAAAAGACAATCTGATATAAAACACACGATGAGGTATCACCAGAACACTCCAGTATCCAGAACATCCCCCCTCCCACCAATAGGAACAGCAATATAGAAACAGCACAGAACACCTTCTTCCTGAACAACCAATCAAAACTGATCTGCCCCGGTCGCAGGGCAACAAAAGGCTGTTCATCTTCTGCAATGGGACGACCAAACAGATACATTGTTACTATGAAATCACAAATAAAATCACCAGAGAAAGAGACGTCATGTAATGGAGCCAACAATGGAAAGGACACAAAAAAGGGATAAAAAGAAAATGTCAAAAGATCAGGGTCCGTCACAAGCCTCCCTGACAGGCTTCTATTGTCCAATCCTCGGTGGTGCTATTGAGCACTTTCACGGTGGAGCCACACTGTTGCAGCCCATCTGCAAATGTTCACTGTTCTCAGGATAGGGCACTCTCCCTCCTTGGGAAAATACCCTCAGCTTATCCTGTCCTGCGCCACAGGCAGTGCACCAATCTTCTGATCCCTAGTCTAATAGGAAGAAGCAGAAACAAGGGGCATTTTCACTAATCTTATCCATGAAGTCCATCCCTGCTACACTCACTTTTCTTTTGGTGCACTATCCTTCTGTCGAGGACGCAAATTGTACCTTGCTTCTCCAGGCACTGTCTCGTCACGGAGAAGAATCTGAAAATCAGGGGGTGTCGGGGGCTGAGACTCAGGCTCCTGTGGATCAGATGAAGAGGAGGCCTGGGCAGCCCTTATTTCTGGGGGGACTGCCGCAGTCAGAGCAGCCTCATTCTCATCCTCCGTCTCCGCCCAAGTCAGCTGGGCATCTGAAAAAGGGAAAAAACGTGGAACCTTCTCCGTCTTGTGATCCCCTATTCCATCACAAATCCACCTATCGTAGGGGAGAGGGAGCGGGATTTGTCGACAATGAGATGAGTGGATCCAGTTCTTTCGGCCATCCACTCTCACTGCCGTTCTTGTCGTGATGAGCACCAAGTATGGTCCTTTCCATCTAGGCTCCAAACTGTCTTGTCTCTGGAAATTCTTGATTAGAATATAATCACCAGGCTGCATGGTGTGCCCGGGCCCCTCAGGTGCTGGAGGCAAAGCTTCATGTATCTGTTGATGAATAGAACGTAAGCTTTTAGTGAGATCATATAAATAAACGACAAGCAGGGGATAATCAATTCCAGAAAACGTTTTCGGTCTAGGGACGCCCCACACATTTGCGGGACGGCCAAAGACCACCTCATAAGGCGATAATCCGGTTCTAGAATGGGCTGTCATTCTGGTAGACAATAGAGCAAGGGGTAATGCATCTGGCCATTGCAACCCAGTACTTTCCTTAATCTTTGCCAATTTTAGCTTGGAGGTCCCATTGTACTTCTCAACTAAACCCGCTGACTGAGGGTGATTTGCTGCATGAAATTTTTGCTTGATGTGCAAACCATCGCACACCAACTGGATCACTTTAGCATTAAAGTGACTTCCGTTGTCACTCCAAATCAAACGGGGCAAACCATAGCGCGGGAAAAACTCCTTAATAAGAGCCTTTGCCGTTGCCATGGCTGTGTTTTCCTTCGTTGGGTAAGCCTCAATCCATTTACTAAATGCACAAACAACCACTAGCACATGTTTCAAGTTATTAACTCGTTGCATTTCAATATAATCCATTTGGAGAACCTCGAAAGGGAAGGAAGGTGGTGCAAAATTACCAGAAGGTGTAGGGGTACCCTTTCCAGGATTATGCTTCAAACAAATCATACAATGTTTCACTAAATGGGCAGCAACTTTTGAGATATTGTCATTTCGCCACACAGGATCCAGTAACCTACAGATTCCCTTTTCGCTAATATGAGCTGGACCATGTGCCATTGTAACTATAGGAAATGCATATGCGTCGGGTAACATCCATCTTTGTTTTTCGGACTTATCAGTCCAGCACTCTTCGTCATCTAAATGCCCTGTACTCTCCTGCCACACTGCCAACTCCTCAACTGTTGCCTCACTCTGTATTTCTCTAACACTTTCTAACGAATTTTCAAACATAGTAACATGTGGTACCCATCTAGCAGGACCTGCCAACATTTTTTCGTCATTTTCGACCTGGCTGTCTCTTTTGCTATCTGATCTGTGAACGCATTTCCCCTCCCCGCATCATCAGTAATTGCTTTATGGGCACTACACTTCACTATTGCCAATCGTTTGGGAAGGGTCAAGGCTGTTAAAAGTCTTTCAATCAACGTGCCATGTTGGATCTTAGATGTTATGTAAAAACCAAGGGGACCCAATTACTATCGGTCAGGGACCTTGGGTAAATTAACTGTTTCTAAAGACAATGGTCCCTAGACAATGGGGATGCAAGTTAATAATTATAGACTCAGTCGGTACTATAATCCTTTGTCCAGCCGGACAGGGTTTTAATATGTAATCAAAGTAGTTTCTTCAAGTAATATACAAAAACATTACAAGTGGGACACAAACCTGCATCCAACTTTAGCAAGGAAAGGGGAGGGGACGTACAACATACAGTGAAGGGTTCAGGCAAAAGAGAGTTTGTTTGTTCAGAACACAATTCAAATAGAAAAAACAGATTGAAGTTGAGACACCATTACACATTTGACATGACAATTTTACAGAGTGTATATGGTGTACAAAGTGTCGACGGCGTTTCGATCCCTTAAATGAATGATGGGATCATCTTCAGGACATTTCTATTAACATGCCTGTATACAGTAGCCAATAAAATGGCTAAGGGAGGTCTGGATAGGATGCGTGACCATATGGAGTGTAGGTTGTAGTCCTATCCCTGTGGGGATGAGGCGCTAGACGGCACAATGGCACAATGGAGAAGATCCCGGCCAATGGGGATGACGCTGTGACTACGAAGGGGCGTGGGATAATTGGACTTCCAAGGGTTAAGTTAGACGATTTCGCAGGCAATGTGATGCCGGAATCGGCTGCACAAATGGCTCGAAATCTCTCATCACACTCCATATATCCTCCACACTATAAATCGGACTCCGAGCCCATTGCGCCGCCTGATTTGCAACCATCTTTTTCTCCTCTTCACCCACATCAGATCAAATCAATACTCGCTCCATTCGCTCCTGTGCTGCCGCCCAATTCCCTCCATCTGACCCACGCACCGGTGTCCCAACACTACACAACACTGGGGATGAAATGTCTGGGGAAGTCACAAAAAAAAAGACGCAGGTGACAAGGTCAGCAAGGACTGGGTTGTAGGTGTAAGAGAAGGAGGAGAAACATGAGCAAAAATAGCAGATACTGCGGGGGTGCCACACTCGCAGCTTGTGAAACCGAAGGGGAGGTAAGCAGGGCTGGAGCCGAAGCAGTCAAGTCCGCAGAAAAACCAGAAGAAGGCAAAGGAGCAACAGGGGACTGAGACGTCGGAACAACAGGATATATTCTCTGTGGGGCATAAGGAGGTGGGGGCAGAGTGTCCAACAGATCCTCCACAAAGGGATCATCATCCTCTCGAACAACATAGGACTTATTACATTGTAATTGGAACTTCCTATCTGCACACTCAATACCTTTTTCAGTTTGTTCTCTATCATAAGCTACAGCTTTCTGAACCACTGTCTGCATCGCCTTCTTCCTAGACTCCTTCTCGGCCCGTATACGCCTCTGCTTGGCTTCCTTCTGCCATACCTGCAAAGTATCAAACATTGACTGCCTACTTCTTCTAGCGAACAATTTGTCCTGTAAATAATTCAATCTTTGTTCGTCAAAGGTACCATCCAGTGGCCACTGAAGCTCAGCATTGTCCCTCATATGCTTGTGCCATAATGTACGAAACATAATAGGGCCAATATCGTGCTTCACATACATCTCAAAACTCGGAGTGCCTTCTGGAGGCGCAGGCTACCTTTCCTCCAGCCGATGCTCAGCAGAACAGCAGCGGCACCACAAGCACCACACTTTACTCCAACAAGGCATCCTAGCATCAGACACATTCACTTATTCACTCAATCAACACGCACACTCACGCAATAAAGACACACACACAAACAAAGAGCTCTCCAAAAACAGTCCTCAGACTGCGCCAAGACAAGTCAGTCCACAGACTGCATCGAGACAAGATAGGCTCTAGCCCCAGACCTTTTCAAGAATAAGCCAAATTCAACAAGTGGCCTGGCAGAACGTTCAAAAACGCTCCGTATCACAAGGGTCCACAGACCCACCAAGTTAATCAAGACGGCGCCGCATATGCCAAGAATCAAGATGAACTCACCTGGTGCACACAGGTCAAACAAGAGTATTCTCCACTGCCGACTCTTCGGACCAAACGGTCAGATCCGAGGGTTTTGCTTTTTCTTGACCCCAGCCGAGATGACAACTAGACGAGGAGCCGCCCGATCAGACAGGCGGGGCAGCAGCAAGAACCGAGCTCTATCATATGGGGATCCCCAATCCGCCCATCCGATCGGACGCAACCCTGACCCCACAACCCAACTATGGGCGGGATGGGTTACCTGGTGGAGTCCCTGTTTGGGCGCCAACTGAAGGAAGTGGCCCAACTCACTCGGGTCACTCTCGACCTCCACTAGCCTTCCAAAAAATGAAGAGTCGATGACGCAGTAGAGAATGCAATCTAACTGGTTTATTCACAAAGTACACTGCAGTGGAGTCCCGTCTGACCAGCCTCCTATGATGGCTGAGGAGGGACTGACTCTAACAAGCATACAGTTACATTATGTATGTTGCGGAGCCCACAAAGACCCGCCTATCATGGAAAAACACTGGTAGATGTCGTAATACAATGGGGGTACAGAACATAAGTTTTGATTCCATAGCCTGGCACAAGCTATCTACTGCCCAAGGTTGTCTGGCTTATCCTCCCTACTATGCAGGTGGGAGAGGGCCTCTACGCAGAGAGAAAGGCATGCGTTAATGAGCAAGATTCAACATTTGAGAAATGAAACTCACCAAGGTCTATTTCTCGTAAATGATACAGTAACAGTTTCGATTATAATACAAGATGGCGTCCACTAGGAGAAAATGGTGGCACAGATGTCAACCTAACTTACATAACATCTGCCCTTGTTAATTGCGTATGCATCAAGCAAGAATGTATTGTAAGATAGCTAAATAAATGCTAACATAATACCAGGTAAAATATGAGTAATATGGCAGTTATACGTTTCAATTCTAACATCAGCATTATGGAAATTGGATGTTCCTGTGCAGGGAGGCTCACCTTCCTGCCCATGCAGAATGTTGTCATTTTGCGGATCAAATGTGCACGGCCCAAGGCAGAACACAGTTCTGCAGCAAACAGGACGGGAAATGTAGCATTGCTCCCTGTAGTGCCAGTGTCATACCCACTTTTCCTAGCTGTTACTTTTGGCATTGCCTCATAGTGATGCCACCCTTGAAATGGTGGTACAGCATCTGACTATCTGCTAATTGCAGTGCACTACACATACCTGGACACATTGCCCTCTCCTTTCACAGTGAGCACAGCATGAGAGGGTTCCTTATTTTCAAGGCATTGTTAAGCCATGGGAAGTGGCTGACTGAGGACTTGCACTTTAGGATAAGTCCCTATTGCCAACACAACTTCACTGAATCAGACATTGTGGTTCCAATAGCGTGTGGTAGATATGTGCCATTACAAATTTTCATCTATGTGAATATTGTGTGCTCTATCTTGGAATGTGACATGCAATGACCCCCATCACAACAAGCTTTGTCCACCACGTTGAGTGTGAGTAGATCTGCCAAGTGAGACTTGTTAGCAATGCTAAATGGAGACACTACTTGTGGCATGCGACTGACTTGGACATATTTCCGCACATGCCTATTCCCATCATGTGGGTAGGGCAATGTTGGAATCTTGCAAGAATGTTGTATTTGAGCAATGAGGGCACGGCTAGTTCACACATACCCGGTCATCTCACTGCCTATCTGGAAACAGTTAAACATGAACATTTATCATATGTCCCTCAGTGTACGTTTTGATGGATTCACTGGCCCAACATTTTTTAAGACTTCTATACTTCAATGGTCATAGGCAACACACATCTGTGTGACTTAAATATTTTTATTTGCATGTGCATTGACTTTGGTGAAGACTGGCCCAGTACTTGGTCAAAAAAAAAACACATTCCATAGATGCCCAGTGGAGGGCCTGACAGAGTCCTTTGGGGGTAACATGTCCAGAGGAAGAGGCAGAGTTCAGTCAGCAGGCTGATTGCAGTATCATTGGGAACAACACAAATTATGGCAGTCCATATCGAGGTCCAAGGTGAGTGTCGCAGTGTGAATCTGGGGACAGTGGAAGCTGATGTTCCGGGGCATGATGCTAAGCACAGATCCAAGTAGAAACAGTCCATTTGGCATAGATGAATGCTACTGCTTTCTTCTTTGCAATAATGCATATTCATCCACATCTTCATCTTCTGATGTGTCATGTGCCTCCTGTGTGCGTGGTGGTAGATTGGCTGCGGCACTGTGAGGCACTGACACAGGGGGCTGAGATGTGGATGTTGAGGCAGCAGCAGCATTCATCTGCGCCAAACCTTGAGGCAGCACTGCTGTGATGAGCAGCTGCAGGGCATGGAAGATCCCAGCAACGTCTCTGTGGTGTGCAGCCGTGACAGCCATTTGTGAGGCTTGCATCCGCTCCATGTTCTCCATGATCATTCGCATGTGACGCAACTCCTTGCTGACATCGCTGGAGCCACTGTGACTGGACAGTTGTTCTTGTCTCTGAGTCAGTACTCCAGCGATGTCGGCCATGGAATGCTGGAGAGCATGGAGCAGACTGTGGGTGTCTGTGATGGTCTGTAGGTGGTCCCGAACGGGACTGAGACACCCACGTACCCCATCTAATTTGGCCGCCAGGCTGTCAAACCCCACCCGCACCTGACCAGTCATCTCCTGCTGGATCTCTACCGCACGACGTTGAAATGCCAGAAGTGGGTCCTCAAGGTCCTGGGAGACAGCTGTGGTGGTAGGTGCTTGCTGCTGGGTGGTTTGTGCAGGAGGTGGAGTTTCCACGGCACTGCTGGATGGCCCTGCTTCCGGAATTGGGGTGCTAATTGAGTCGAGCAGCTGTTGGAAGGTGTCCGGGTTGATGGTTGCGAGGTCTTCATCTTCATCATTGAAGAGTGGGACAGGCTGCTGTACAGGAGGTGATGTTTCTCCCTCTGCAATGTAAAGGGGAGATGCACTTGTATGTGAGTTTCAAGTATGATCATGCAATGGATAAGTTTACAAGCAGACTGCATGACAATGTCCATTCAGAATGTTTAGGAGGAGAGGCCTATTACATGCCGGATAGTGATTCATTGTACAACATCACGGATGTGACGTTATAGTTGTACATTATCATCTCACAGTTTACAAGTATGCCAAATGTGAGTGACCAATTTCTACACACATGCAGCACCAGTTGTGTCCTCTGTTCAGTAGTGACAGTGATGCAGTTTGTTCCACATTGTTGTCAATGTTGATTAGCTCAGATTTATGTGTCTGTGCACTGCATTGTGGGAGAGTCACCCCTACTCAGTACACCCTGATACTCTTCAAGATTGCTCTTTTTTGGAGGGATGGATTGCATGGTGCCACACCTTGCTGTTGGCAATGCAACATGATTGTTGTTGTGCCATGATTAGGGCTATCCCACTCTTGTGATCTGGGTTGATGTGATGTGCCACATGATATGGGCAGGGAGGTATGCTTGATTTGCCATGATACACACAGTGTAGATACTTGTTCATTTTGTAACGTCAAAGGGAGTGATGACATCTTAATGGATGCATGTTGATCTGCAGGTATGGTACAGATTTGGCTTTACTGCCCCTTATCCCTACCACCCAGTGACCATTTCACTTATGTGCATTTACAATGGTGAGATGTTGCAAGTTTGAGGAAATATGGGTCTTGGTCACAGTTGGGACACTTGTGCATTGTTGGCCAGCAGAAGTCTTTCTTACATCAGGGGTTGTATGAACACGAGGAAGTGACAGAGTGTGACCTGCTCCATTAAGGATGAACTCCACACTCAGCCACTTCAGTGACCGTGGCCTGCACCATGTTCACATGTTTATGGTGCAGGCATACATTTCATCATGCACTGCCACTTGCCTTGTCAGTGTGGCTCACAGACAGGCAGCTTTGCTGGGTAGTGCACATGTGCATGGGTTTGGTGCGAGAATGTTTATGTGTGAGGAGGGACCCCTTCAGGCACATTGGCAATGATGGACTACTTGCTGTTTCTATGTGTGCTGCACAATGCATTACACATGTACATCCAAATAGCTTTGGCTATTGTGATTTCTCTTGTGTGCATGTCATCAGTCATGTCTTTCCTTGCATGCATTGCTTACTGCCCTCCTGTTGGCTTAACCGTTGTGCGTATGGTGCAGCGTGACTTTCTATTGTTGTTGCAGGCTGAACAGACAGTAACAACACCCATTACCCTCAACGTTGACACCACGTGTAGTGTGTAAGTGGGCCTTGATTTCAGGGCTGTGGATTTCTAAAGGCTTATTAGTGGTGCTTAGGCCCCATCGCCCCCCACATCACATCAGGTGCGATTGGCAGGTTAATGTGTGTTTGGAAATATGCCACTGGTCACATGGATGATACACGCTGTCCTGTTTCAGATTATTGGATGCTGGGGTTTGTGTGCGGATGATAACAGACATGACTGCATATTTGTTCACTGACACTGTTGACTTTCCCAAAATACTTCTTTACATGCACATCAAGGTGTAATGGGCAACTCACACCAGGACTAATGTAGAATACTGTTTTCGGTATGGCACATGTGTACACCTGAGAGTAGAGGAGTGCATTTTGACCTAAGGGGTGATGTGCCATTTAGCAATTTGACATTCTTTGGTGCTAAATTGCTATTCTTGCTTGGTGTCATACTTGACTTGTCATACTTCTTTCCAAGGACTTTTTACTTCTGTGAGTATGGTACACAGACAAGACATGTAGTGAAACATTATGGTGACACATTCCTGATATGCGTAGTCCATGCACTGTACTGTTGAAGGCATGTACCCCCTGCTTATGGAATGACATCACATTTTGACTGAACTGTGCTGAATGTGTGCATTGTGGGATAGGCACCTTTTAGACAGAAGGCTGCATGATCACTATGTTGTGACAATGCATGTGTTTATGGTATGCAGACTCACTACATGCTTTCTCACTTGGTGTACACAGGGCTGCATCTCATGAACAATGAAAGAGGCACATTGCCTAGGGATGCAGCAGGGTGTCAAAATAGCCCCCTTGCCTCAACACCACGCACATACAATTTGCCTGCACAGGGCTGCATCTCTTTGATGACAATATGAGGATGCACTGTGAACGCGACTGATTATGTGCATAAGTGAGCATGTCACCACCAATGTCAGCACACATGCACCACTGTGCACGTGTGTCTGACTTGTGTGCAAGAATGTGTATGTGCAGTAAGGTCCCCCTTCATGCACATGTACAATCTTCAAATCAACTCAGAGTGTAAGGTAGTAGCCAACCCTCAACCCCCAACCCCCCAACAACTCTCCTTGGCATGTGTAGTGCAGTAATTTCTAGTGTATCGATATCTGACCAAACCTGCGCTTTATAGAAAAATGATATAATCCGGGATAAGGAGTATCACTGCTGCTGTTTTTTAATATTTGCACTTTCGGTATATTTGGTAGTGATATACGCCTCTGTTAATATATGGAGTGGTGATTTTATCATTATAGATGTCAATGCACAAGTTACTAACTTGTGTAACGATATATCTGTAAGAGACAGTAGTTAGTGACAGATTCCTTACCTTCGAATATCCCCAGGCGACAGACTGGATCCGGAAAGTTTTTGCGTAGCAGTACCCTTGCGCGTCGGTAGGCGGCGTCGTGCGGCTCCGCGTCCATCGTCGGCGTCGTGATCGCCGGGATGACGTCGCGGGCAGTACTTAGACGCCGCCCCTGCACGCTGACGTCAGTTCTGTACACGACTTTCCGCGCCAGGAACGCAGAGCCATGCAAGAAGCTGACATAGGTGTCTGAAAAATACTAGGGCCCTGAAAGGATGTCCTTAACCCTAGAAATCAGTTCGCAGAACGGGAGGATGGTGGGCGGTAGGAATCTGTCACTAACTACTGTCTCTTACAGATATATCGTTACACAAGTTAGTAACTTGTGCATCTGAAAGAGACACGTTAGTGACAGATTCCTTACCTTAGAATAGATACCCCAGCAATACCAACCCCGGTGGTGGGTCTGCGAACAAAGATCAGACAAGGAAGTCCCGGAGGCTAGAACGGCCAAAGAAGCCGTCCCTCCGGACCTGACTGTCAAGGCAGTAATGCTTTGTAAACGTGTGCAGCGAGGCCCACGTAGCTGCCTGACAGATATCCTGCAGCGGAACACCGCGGCCCAAAGCCGTGGTAGCAGCCGTTGCCCTGGTGGAATGGGCACGCAGCCCAACAGGAGGCTCCTTCTAGCCAAAGAATAGCAGGCTTTGATACACAAGGTTACCCAGCGGGAGATGGTTCTCTTGTGCACCGCCCGACCTTTTTTGGTGCCCACGTAGCCAACAAAGAGCTGGTCATCCACCCGGAAGTGTTGTGTGCGGTTGATATAAAAGGAAAGCGCACGTTTTGGGTCCAGACAGTGGAGCCTCTCTTCCTCTCTGGAAGGATGCGGAGGCGGAAAGAAGGTGGGCAAAGTGATGGTCTGCCCAATGTGGAAGGCAGTAACCACCTTTGGCAAGAAGGACGGACGCGTCCTAAAAACAACCTTGTCTGGATGGACAGACAGAAAGGGAGGTTTGCATGATAGAGCCTGGAGCTCACTCACTCGCCGAGCGGAGGTGATGGCCACCAGAAAGGCTGTCTTCAGAGTCAGAAGACGAAGAGGACAGTTATGTAGAGGCTCAAAGGGAGCGCACATGAGAAAGGTAAGAACCAAGTTCAAGTCCCACTGAGGCATCACAAACAGAACAGGAGTGAAGAGGTGTGTAATGCCTTTAAGGAATCTGTTAACAACAGGGGACTTGAAAAGGGAGGGCTGATCAGGAAGCCTGAGGAAGGCCGAAATGGCACAAAGATAGCCCTTGATGGTACCCAGGGCAGAACCCTGTTGGGCCAGTGAAAGAAGGAACAGAAGAACCTCAGAAAGAGGGGCAGAGAGGGATTCACAGCCTTTGCTGTGCACCATGCCACAAACTTGTTCCACCTGCAGGCGTATACCACCTTAGTGGAGGGACGCCTGGCTGCCAGAATCACATCACAAACTTCGGGAGGCAAGTCGAAAGGAATCAACTGCCGCCGCTCAATCTCCACGCAAGCAGGTGGAGGCTGGACAGGTTCGGGTGGAGGACCGTCCCCTGCTGCTGCGACAGAAGATCCTCCCGAAGAGGCAGACGGATCGGGGGATCGACACTCATACTGAGTAGCTCGGGATACCAAACTCTTCGAGCCCAGTCCGGAGCCACAAGGATGACTTGGGCCCGGTCGCGCCGAATCTTCTTCAACACTCTGGGTAGAAGTGGTATAGGCGGAAAGGCGTACAACAGACCGCAACTCCACTCGCGACGAAGCGTCGCCGAGCGAGTGCCGCCTTGGAAATTCCAACGCGCAGAACTGATGACATTGCGCGTTCTCTTCGGTGGCGAATAGATCTAACCAAGGCTCTCCCCACTGCAGAAAGAGACCTTGCGCCACTTCCGAGTGAAGACGCCATTCGTGATCCATCATGCAGCTGCGGCTGAGGTCGTCCGCCCTGGCGTTCAGGGAACCTGCCAGGTGTTGAACCATCAGGAACATGCCCTGATGTTCCAGCCATGTCCTGAGGCGCAGAGCCTCCTGACAGAGGGTCCATGACCCCACCCCGCCTTGTTTGTTGCAGTACCACATGGCGGTGGTGTTGTCTGTGAACACCTGCACTACCTTCCCTTTGACAGAGGGAAGGAATGCCTTGAGTGCAAGTCGGATCGCCCGGAGCTCCAGAAGGTTGATATGGAGCCGGGACTCCGCCGGAGACCAGAGGCCTCTGATCTCCGCCTCTCCCATGTGACCGCCCCATCCCAGAAGGGACGCGTCCGTCACAACTGTGTGCTCTGGCTGGGGAAGGGAGAGTGATCTGCCCATGACCCATTGCCGGTTCGAGAGCCACCACTGCAACTGTTTTGCACCCCCTCCGAGATCTGGACGTGATCGGACAGGTTGCCCTGGTGCTGCGCCCACTGGAACTTCAGGTCCCACTGCAGAGCCCGCATATGCCATCTGGCATGATCGACCAGCAGGATGCAGGAGGCCATGAGGCCCAGCAGCCTCAGGGTCATCCGTACCGAAACCCAGGATAAAGGCTGAAAGATTGGAATCATAGCCTGAATATCCCGGACTCGCCGTTCGGGAGGATAGGCCCGAAACTGCGTCGTGTCCAGAACTGCTCCGATGAAAAGGAGCTGTGGAGAAGGAATCAGATGCGACTTCGGCACATTGATGGAGAACCCCAGCGAGTGCAGGAGTTCGGCCGTAGTCTGGAGGTGGGAGACGACTGCCTGGGACGAGCCCGCCTTCAGCAGCCAGTCGTCGAGGTAGGGGAAGACTGGAACCCCTGCCCGGCGCAGATGAGCTGCGACCACCGCCATCACTTTCGTGAACACCCGAGGGGCACTTGTAAGGCCAAAGGGGAGCACGGTGAACTGAAAATGCTCGAGGCCTACCGTGAACCGTAGGTAACGCCGGTGGGCCGGCAGGACGGGGATGTGGAAATAAGCGTCCTGCAAGTCCAACGCTACCAACCAGTCTCCAGGGTCGAGGGCAGTCAAGACCTGAGCTAGGGTGAGCATCTTGAACTTCTCCTTCCGGAGGAAGCGATTGATGTTCCGGAGGTCCAAGATAGGACGCATGTCCTCCTTGTCCTTTTGGGCACCAGAAAGTAGTGGGAGTAGCAACCACGTCCTACTTCTGGGGTCGGAACATGCTCGATGGCCCTCTTGGCCAAGAGGGCCGTGACTTCCTTCTGCAGAAGCACCAAGTGATCCCTTGACATGCGGTGGAATTGAGGTGGCATGGCTGGGGGTGGTCTCGAAGGGGAGGGAGTAGCCCCTTCGGACAATGTCCAAGACCCACCTGTCCGAGGTGATGGCACGCCAGTGGTGAAGGTGATGGCGGACCCTGCCCTCTACTGGCGTGCTGTGCACCGGAAAGGAGGGACTAGGAGGGCTTGGAGGCCGCGGACGGGTTGGAGGTGGTGGCCTGACTCGCACGCTGGTTGCCCGAACCGCCACGGCGGTATCCACGTCCTCGGCCACGCGAAGACGCTTGCTGCGCGGGCCGGTGGCTGGGCAGCTGACGTGATTGGGCGCCCCTTCCGTGGCCACGAAAGGGGCGAAAAGCAGAGGTTAGCGGAGGGCGCACAACAGAAAGGCCCAGGGACTTAGCAGTAGCCCGTGAGTCCTTAAAACGCTCCAGCGCATGGTCTGCTTTGGAACCAAAAAGACCGACTCCATCAAAGGGCATGTCCATGAGTGTATTCTGGACATCACCCGAGAAACCAGTTGTTCTCAGCCAGGCGTGGCGACGTAGCGCCACCGTCGTTGCAAGCGATCTGCCCAGCGAGTCGGCGGTATCAAGGCCACAACGTATGGTGTATTTAGCTGCATCTCTTCCTTCCGCAATGGCACGGGTAAGCAGTGTCTGGACCTCCTCAGAACACTGTGGCAAAACAGCCGCCACCGAATCCCACAGGCAGTGGGTATATCGGCCCAAAAGGCAAGCGGTGTTGACGGACCGCAAGCCAGCACTGGAGGAAGAAAAAGCCTTCTTCCCAAATTGGTCCAGGCGTTTGGATTCCCTATCCGGAGGGGCGGTAGGGAAGGCGGTTTGGGAGGCAGAGGCTTGGACAACCAAGCTCTCGGGGTGGGATGTTGGGAGAGAAACAAGGGGTCGCCCGGAGCAGGGCGATGGCGTCGGGCCACGTTCCTATCCACAGGAGCCCCTGTGGTGGGCTTGGACCAGGCGCCCAAAAGAACGTCAGTTAGTGCATCATTAAACGGCAGCACAGTCTCCGTGGAGGAAGCTGCCGGCTGAAGCACTTCCGTCAGGAGATTAGTCCTGACAGCCACAGTAGGCAATTGGAGGTGCAAGGCTCCAGCTGCTCTACGCAACACCGTTGCGAAGTTAGCTCCCTCCTCCGTAGCCACGGGAGGAGACAGCATGCCAGTGTCAGGGGAAGTGTCTAGACCACTGGCATCCCCAAGTTCCTCAGCCCAGTCCTGATCATACTCACACTGTTGTGTGAGAGGGTCTTCCGACCCCTCCCAGCCTCTCCTGGTCCTCCTCTGGTTCAAAATATGGAGGAGGAGGGACATTTGGGACCCAAGGTCTCATCGGCGCCGGAGCCGGCGTCGAGCGGACGTCGGTCCGGCTCCATGTCCGGAGCCGGAGAGAACCGGGGAACGACGCCCGTCCGGAGCCCCGGACGGCGTCAGGAACGGCACCGGGGACATCGGCGTCGGCGGAGGCGTGGTTAGGTCAACCGGCGTCGATGGGGGTTGCGGTACCACCGGAGCCGGGATCGAGGCCGGGGCCGGAGCCGAGGCCGGGATGAAGGCAGGCGGGACAGGCGACGCCGGGACCGGAGTCGGCGGCGACGCCGGAGCAACCCCATCAGGGCCCGCGGGCCCGAAGGTGCACCGGAGGGACCTTGAGGCCCGAAGAGGCGGGCCATGGCCGACAGGAATTCCTGTATTTTGGCCGGAGTCGCCCCCAAACCCGGAAAGGACGGGTAATGCGGGGGCGGCTCCACAGGCACGTCCGGGGCCGCGGGGACGGTGCCGACAGGGGCCTCAGCCGAGTCGCGAGACCGGCGAGGCGAAGTCTTAGAGCGATGATGCTTCTTAGACTTTTTGTGCTTCGACTTACCCGAGGAGCGCGAAGACTTGGACTCCGACGACTGGCGGGGCTCCGCGACCGGCCCCTCGACCTCTCACGGGATTGGGGCTTGGTGCGGCGCGGAGCCGACTGCCGGACCTCGAGTAGCTTTCGAGACCGCTCTCGCAAAGCCTTCGGGTGAAGTTTCCGGCAGTCAGGACACGACTTTGTGTCGTGGTCTCGGCCGAGACAGTAGAGACACTCTAGATGCGGGTCTGTGATCGACATCATTCGACCACAGGCGTCGCATGGCTTGAAGCCGGGCATCCCTACGACACCTAGGAGTCGATGAAGACTCGAAAAGAAACAGTGAAAAATTCACCAAAAATGTAGTCAAAAATTGACTAGGCACTGCTCTTCCCGGATCTGCGCTTACTGGCGCGGAAAAAGAAGAACTGACGTCAGCGCGCAGGGGCGGCGTTCAGTACTGCCCGCGACGTCATCCCGGCGATCACGACGCCGACGACGGACGCGGAGCCGCACGACGCCGCCTACCGACACGCAAGGGTACTGCTACGCAAAAACTTTCCGGATCCAGTCTGACGCCTGGGGATATTCTAAGGTAAGGAATCTGTCACTAACGTGTCTCTTTCAGATACATAAACACTACTATTTTCACATTATATACATTTCACAAAGGTAACATCGTTCCAATATGGCCCCCGCGGATGAGCAGGACTCGTGTGGAGTTCCCTGCCACACACTATGGGGTGGGTTTTTGAATGAGGTCAAGGGCTGTGGCTTACGCAACACTTCCGGGTTTCGCACTAGAAAGAACGCGCAAATGCATTGGGCAACTGGAACGAGTACGAGCCAGAGACATCCCTGTGCGTGGTAAGAGTGAGTAAGCATGAATTGGGGCTGTGAGGATGCCTGGACATCTATGAGAGCGAGTACGCGAACCTGCTGATTTGGGCGGAGTCTGTCTAAGAGGGTTGTTAAGTCGAGTGGGGGACCTGTGAGAGACAAGAGATAAAAACAAAAGGCATCGAATACCGGCATTGCTATAACAGTAAAACGATGGCTTTGTGGGGGTGTGGTGAATCCACCAAATAGGGTAGATGTATGGATGTGACATAGCCGGATTGTGAATAATAATGAGGCTTGTAGGGAACATCTAGGAGACCAGAACAGTGTATATTCATTAACATATGTATATATATATACCCACAGGTTGATGGGCGGCGATCGCGATTATCTTCAGGGGATGCGTGGCTAAAAATATGTGGGCACCCCTCAATGGTGTGTTGCGGGTATGAATGCTGATAGCAACCCCTTGGTAAATATGCTACTTCCTCAGGCTTGCATGCGTTAACCTTTGGGTAAAGCTGTAAGTTACCGATTTTTATGAGTTTTTAATGGTTGGCACCATCTTTCTTTTATCGTGTGTCAATCACCATAGGCTATGCTTGAAGTACCAGTGAGGTGAAGACTGGTCCCCAAGCCCTGATGAAGTTGCTGCAAGCAAATTGGCAACGAAACATGTCGGCCTTTCCTAATTGAAATGGTCAAATACATGCCGTTCTTTTAATCTGAGTGTGCCCACGGCATTCAATAAAGTATGTATATTTGCAAGTGAGTCATGCCTCATTTTAGCTTGGAGAAGCAATTTTCTTCTTTTTCTCTCTTTTCACGACGGGGTCCAGTTGGCATAGAATGACACAACCACCTATAGTGCATTCTTGTACACGTCACTTCTTTCTTTTCTTCACCTCTAAAATTAGGACACTATTTCTCTTTCTTTATGGTTATGAAAGTTACCAATGATGATAGCGTGGGCAAACTGGTGAGTACCAACCAGCAGCTCCCCTGGTGATGCTTACGTGAGGTACTTTCTGACCTTTCACATATTTCTTTCCTCTTGGTTACATTTACACAAGATGAAATGCCGTTTGGTGTATTGACAAACAGTGAAAATTGAACACTTGGATCTGGAGGTGACTGGCATTTTTTTTTTTTTAAGCCAGCCCGGGGCAGAGATATTGTTAAAACTGCTCCTGGTATCCGTGAAAAAGTTTTAAACAACCTAGTGTTCGTGAATAATCAGGTTTTGTGTATTTGTAATTTGATGAGTGGGGGGCAACCTGATTATTATTTCCCTCTTGTGCTCCTTTTTGTGTATGAGTAGCCAATGGGCTACCTGCCCCTAGGGTATCTACATCCCCTAAATGACCACTTCGTGTGGAGAATGGGCATAAACCTGACCCAGTGTTCCTAGTTCTACCAAAAACAAGATGGTGAAACCCTTCTTTCATTGTCTACTTCAGGTAGTCCATCTAAGGGGTGTGAATAGCCTGAGATTGAACACACCTTCTGACCAGCTAATTGTTCCGCCTGTCCTGGTGCCAAATGAGCCTCAGGAGAGAGGGTGGCATCTCCCAGGTCTGGGGGAAGCCAGGGTTGCATATCAAAGGCGATAGAGGTTTTGAAAGCTCAGGCCTTGATATGCTAAATCACTAGCCACCCTCTTGGAAGAGGTGTGATCACCTTTAGCTGGAGCAGGGAACCAGTGCACTTTCAGTCAAAAAGCATCAGTACTAGGGCAAAAAGTGGGGGGTGACCATGTCAAAAGGAGGTACTTTCCTACACCCCCCCCCCCCAAAGGAAATGGAATGAGACTTACCTTTCTCAAGAGAGTCTTCACTGTCTAAGTGAAAGAACCTGGAAAGGCCATCTGCAATGGCATGGTCAGTCCCAGGTCTGTGTTCCACTGTAAAGGCCATTCCCTGAAGGGAGGTGGGCCACTTAAATAGTTTTGGTTTTCCCCCCTTCATTTGCATCAGCCATCTGAGAGGCCTGTGGTCTGTTTGTACAAGGAAGTGAGCATCAAACAGGTATGGTCTCTGCTTCTTCAGGGACCAAACCACAGCAAAGGCTTTCCTCTCAATGGCGCTCCAACGCTGTTCCCTGGAGAGTAACCTCCTGCTAATAAAACCAACAGGCTGGTCCTGGCCATTATCGTTGGTCTCTGAGAGGACTGCTTCCTATCCCATGCTTAGATGTATTAAGCGTGTCGAAAGCCTTCTGACAGACCACTGTCCAGTTTACTTTCTTTGGTTGCTTCTTTGAGGTCGGTTCAGTGAGGTGTGCCACAATGGTGCCATTCCCCTTCACAAAACTCCTGTAGTACCCAGTCAAGCAAAGGAATGCCCTGACTTGAGTCTGGGTGGTTGGAGCTTCCCAGTCCAAAATAGTCTACATCTTGGGCTGTAAGGGTTGAACTTGTCCTCCAACTACAAGGTGGCCCAAGTATACATCTGAGCCCTGCCCTATCTGGCACTTGCTTGCCTTGATAGTGAGTCCTGCATGTTGCAACGCCTCAAGGACCTTTCCAAGGTGGATTTGGTGATCCTGCCAAGTGAAGCAATATCATCCAGATATGCTGCACTAAAAGACTCAAACCCAGCCAGGATTTGCTCACCAGCCTTTGGAAGGTGGCAGAAGCATTCTTTCAACCAAAGGGCATTACAGCAAACTGGTAATGGCCATCTGCGGTCGAGAATGCTGATTTCTCTTTTGCTTCTGGGGTCAGACCAATATGCCAGTACCCTGATGTTAAATCAAAATTACTGAGAAATTTAGCTGCCCCTAACATGTCAATGAGTTCCTCTGCCCTTGGAATTGGGTGGGCAACTGTCTTAATGACATCACTGAGACCTCCATAGTCCACAGAAAATCTCAGCTCTGGTTTTCCTCCCTTGGAATGAGGTTTGGGGACTAAGACCACTAGGCTGGTCCAGAGAATTTCAGAGGGCTCAATCACCTCTAACTCCAGCATGTTGCTGAAGTCAGCTCTGATGCTTTCTTTGACTTGATCAAACTGTCTTTAAATTTTGTTTTTGATAGGTAGGCGGTCCCGAGTGCCCACATCATGTGTACACTAGGTTGTCTGACTAAGGGTCAAAGAAAAGAGCTCAGCATACTGCCCCAGGACTTGTCTGCAGTCAGTCTGCTGTTGGGCAGAGAGGGTATCTGAAAAGACAACTCCTTCGACAAACCCATCTGTAGGATTGTTAGAGAGAAGGTCAAGGAGAGGTTCATACTCTTCTTCCTGATCCTCATCATTGACCATCAGCATGGTCACATCAGCCCTATCACAAAAAGGTTTCAGGCGGTTGACATGGATAACTCTGTGAGGGCTCCTGCAACTGCCTAGGCCAACCAAGTAGGTGACCTCTCCTTTTCTCTCCAGGATAGTATAAGGGACCACTCCACTTGTCCTGGAGGGTCCTAGGGGCCACAGGCTCCAAAACCCATACATTCTGCCCTGGTTGAAACTCCATCAGTGAAGCCTTTTGGTCAAACCATTACTTCTGGAGCTCGTTAGTTTCCCTCTAGGTTTTTATTTGTGTTTTTCATATACTCGGCCATCCTGGAACGAAGGCCAAGTACATAGTCCACAATGTTAATTTTGGGCTTTTTAAGAGGTTTCTCCCAGCCTTCCCTCACTAGGCTCAGTAGTACCCTAAGAGGATGGCCAAACAGAAGCTCATAAGGGACTAAATCCCACTGCTTTCTGTGGCACTTCTCTGAGGGCAAAAAGCAAGCATGGCAAAAGGACATTCCATTTCTTTCTGAGTTTGTCCGGGAATCCCATGATCATACCTTTCATGATCTTGTTGAATTTTTCAACCAGACCATTGGCTTGTGGGTGATATGGGGTAGTGAACGTATAAATCACACCACATTCATTCCACATTGCCTTTGGGTAAGCAGCCATGAACTTAGTTCCTCTATCTGAAACCACATCCTTAGGTTAGGGAAACCCACTCTAGTACAAATACTCAGGAGGGCTCTGGCAACTGCAGGAGCAGTGACAGTTCTAAGGGGAATTGCTTTAGGATACCTGGTGGCATGATCCACTACCATTAGTATAAATCTATTTCCTGGTGTGGTTTGGGGGTCAAGGGGACCAACAAGGTCAATCCCTACCTTTCAAAGGGAACCAAAACCACTGGTAGTGGAATTAAGGGAGCCTTTGGCTTGATACTTGTCTTGCCACTGGCTTGACAGGTAACACAGGAGCTGCAAAACTCCTTCACTTTCTGGGAGATACCTGGCCAGTAGAAGTGGACAACTATCCTACTCAAATTTTTAGTCTGGCCAAGATGCCCAGCTAGGGGATGTCATGTGCTAAGGTGAGTAAGAACTCCCTGTATTGATGAGGCACTACCACTATCCTAGTTGCACCATGTTTGGCATCTCCGACCTCAGTACAAAGGAGTCCCTCCTCCCAATTTGTCTTGCGGGAGCCACTGACAACTACCATTTCCTGGTCAGCAACTTGCTGTCTCAGGGTCTCAAGAGTGGTACAGGTCCTCTGTCCCAGGCAAATATCTCCTCTAGAGGGTCCCCCTGGGCCTAGGAGCTCTGCTGTGTAACAACCAAGTTCCAGGGGCTCAGTTCGTTTAAGGGCGGACAGGTCTTCTCCCTGAAGAGAGAGGACCTGAGCTTGTGTCTCAGGAGAAGTTGGTTTCCAAACCTTCTTGCCTTTTCTCTTGGAGGATTGGGCCATTATTCCAGGCTCCAATACCTCTTTTTTACCCAGGGCTTTACTTTGTGCTCTAGGTTTCACACACACTTATTCAAGTATTCCCAGCATGGCTGCATGGGTTTTTATCTCTACCTCAGCCCATGCTGAGGTCTCCAGATCATTACCTAGCAGACATTCCACTTGAATTGCAGAGGACACAACCATCTTCTTTTGGCCCCTCCCCAAACTAAGGTCACAATAGCCATGGGACGAACTTTGACAATGTTATCAGCATTGATAACAGAATGCGTTTGTCCAATTATTTACTGCTCTAGGGATAGCAGTGTTTCAGTCACCACTGTGCAACTTGCACCTGTATCCCTCAGTGCTTCTACTTCAACTCCATTTATATGTGGCTTTTGTCTGTACTTCTCCAGGTTACTGGGCCAGACAGCCAGGGAAGTTGATTGGGAAGTGTCTCTGGGCCTACCCTCCTGAACAGGTTTTTAGAGGCCTTTAGAAGACTCTTTGGGTTTTTCCCTTTTGTATCGCACATATTTTCCCTAGGAAGAATCGGTAACCCCTTTCCTTTGATTACCCCCACCCTGTGTCTTTCTGGACACCCTTGTTTTGTCCCAGTGGTCAGCCTTCTTCCACAGTTCTTGGGGAAAGGCCAACCCTAAGTTCACTAAGTACAGATGCAGTTTTTCTGAAGTACAGTTACTTAACAGATGCTCTTTCATAAGCAAAAACAAAGCCCATCATAATCTTGACCCTTACTTCCTTTCTACTAGCTACCTAGTGTTTTGGCTGAGAAGTCAATAACATCTACCCAGGACTCACTCAAGGTTTTGTGAGGCGCCCAGAACATAATCCTGTGCTCCTCAACGGTGAATTCAAAGCCCTCGATCGGGATATCCTTCATGAGGCCATATGACTCAGCATCTGCCTCATCCTGTGTCAGGAGTTTATCCCTGCACTTTCTGGGGGACAACTCCCAAAGTAGAGAGCCCCAGTATCTCTGGTGTAACCTCCTCTTTTTGCAAGCCATCTCAAAGGCCGTAAACCATTTGACAATGTCATTCCCATCAACATATTTTGGAACAATGCCTTTGGGGATTTTGAGATCAAAAGTTTCCTCTCTCTCAATATTTTGTTTATTGCTGCCTCCACTCATGTGTTCCAGACCCATATCAGCCCTTTCCTTCTCTGCAGCCAGGATTTTGGCTTCAAGGGCTGCATTTCTGGCTAGTCTCTCAAGAATTACTTCTTCTTCCTCTAGATCTTCTCAGGACCTGGAGTTGCCTGGCCTACCGCTAGTAGGGGAAGGCATTTGAGGTACACTCTTAGGGTAGATGTGAGGAAGTACCCCATCACCTTCTCTAGTGAGTTTGTGGGAACAGTCTCCTGGAGTACTGTCTCTACTGTCAGGGTCACTGTCCATCTCCTACTCTAGCTAGGTGTCAGAATCCTCAGTTACATGGGTGATATCAAAGTCTGCAATTAGCTCCTGAAGCTTTGCTTTTTATATGGTTTGGGCCAGTTTTGATTTTGCTGGTTGTACAGAGGTTCCTTAAGTGCTTCATATTAAGCTGCAGATAAGGGGTCAGGTTGAGTTGCTGGACTATCTCCTTTGGCCAGACATTTTTAGCATAGTTGGGATCTTTTTAGAAAATCGACAAAAAACTTCTAAAATACTTTTAAGGCCTAAATGACTAGTATACATTTTAAATCTCTAATACAATGGACTGGGGGACTTAGCACAAGGCCCTAACAGTTCAAATTAAACATTTAGGGAAAATTGAAAAAATTAGCAAAAATATTTTTCACTAAAGTAAATTGTGGATTTTTTTGTAGAATTGTCTATTCACCAAGTGGCATCAGCAAATGCAAAGTCTTCTACTCTACCGCTGATCCATCAATGTAGATAGCTGGCTTTCTATGTAGTGTTCTTAAAATGAGGTACACTATGCCGGAAGTCCCGACGATCTTTATTGGCTTACAGGGCTTGAAGGAAGTGGCCCGATTCGGGTCACTCGGGTCACTAATGACCACCTCTCAGCCTTCCATACCAAATGAAGAGTCGGTCAGACAGTAGAGAATACAAACCAATAGCTGTTTATTAGATACACTCAGAGCGGAGCCCAGTCTCTAGGAGTGCTGCAGAGGGACTGAAATCGACAAGCATAAAGATACATTATGTACATTTCGTAACTGGGCTAGAACACACCCATAGTGGAACTTTCCAGGCAGGTGCTGCTAAGCAATGGAATACAGGAAGAAAAACAATCCCAGTGCTCATATCTTACACAAAGTTGCAAAGTCCAAGGTTGTTCCAGTCGGGCCCGTCACCAGACAAGTGGGAGAAGACTTTTATCTAGCAAGAAAGGTATGCGCTTATAAGAACAGTCTATTCATTAGCGAAGCAAAACCTAACCTTGGAGAAACGAAACCCAGCAGAGGCCTTTTCTCAGAAATAGCTAAGGATTAGTTTCGATCATGATTCAAAATGTCGACTGAGAAGAAAATGGTACAGCGAATGCTAACTTAAATAAGATAATGCGCAAGCAGAAACATTTCTATTCTAACAGACCCTCCTTTTTTTACCATGAGCTAAACATTTTCTAACAGCAACAAGAAAAATATAAAATCGGAAAGAAAAAGAAATAAACATAAGTATAACTCCTTATGAACATTCCATATCCTCAGTATCGGGAAGGGAGACTGTAAGGAGGGAAGAAGTCTCGAAAATGCCCACATCTATCTGCATTAGGTCGTCTATCTCTTTCTGCACCATAATTGCAGCATTGGTATCATGAATCAATATTTTCCTCTTAGGAGTGAGAAGGGTGGTGCAATAAGAGCAACAGAAGGGGAGGCACTGAATAATGGCACAGCAAAACACCATTATCACAATCAAGTAAAGAACGAGTTACTTACCTTCGGTAACGATGTATCTGGTAGAGACACAGTCTAGCCGCAGATTCCTTAACTCAGAATATCCCCAGGCGTCAGCAGCACCTCTGCGTGCCGGGGGGCTGCGCTGCACGGACATGACATCAGCGGAGCCATATAAGTCCCTCCCGGCGCGCTGACGTCAGTTTTCTTCGGAAAAACTTTTCCGCGCCACAACGCGGAGCCACCACCAAAAACTGTGAGAGTATGGGAACAGTGTTCGAAAAAGATGAAAAATCAGAAAGAATCGAATGATGAGAAGCATCACTATAACTGACAGTGACAAGCAATGTATACTGAGAGCAATTGAAGGGAAAGAGCAGAGCACCGCTCTAAGAAACAGCCCCGCAAAAGCGAAGGCTATGCCCTCCCCCGAGTCAAAACGACATATGAAAAGAATGTCAAGGCAGACGACAGGAAGCCTGCAATCTCAAGATCTAACTGGGAAGGGCAACAAGACTGGAACCACATAAGTAATGACGATCTACCACAGGTCGGCAACACCAGGAATGCCGTATCCCCTGTAAGAGAGCTATGGACTGATACACAGTCAAATAGACCCCAAACCGAATGACTGTAGTGGGGTCAAGAGACAAGAGACCCCAAAGCAATGGAAAAGGTGGGAGGGAGGGAAGAAGAACATTAGTAGGCCCCACACTGGAAGAACCAGGGTGTAGGGGTGTAGAAGGATACATGAACCCACCGCCCAATCACGAGAATGGGTGGAGTAGAACAAGTAAAACAGAATGAATCAACCTACCGAGGAGGGGAGGAGAAAGACGCCACCCCACAGGAAGACAAAAAGCCACCCGGAAGGAGGCGAGTGCATAAAACCCAACCTGAAAAGGTCTCCGCAGAGCGGGGAGGATGGTCGGGCGTTAAGGAATCTGCGGCTAGACTGTGTCTCTACCAGATACATCGTTACCGAAGGTAAGTAACTCATTCATCTGATAGAGACATCTAGCCGCAGATTCCTTAACTTAGAAAAGATACCATAGCCATACCCCATAGGAGGCGGGTCTGCGACTGAACCCCACCAAGTTCCAAAGAGAACCCAGTCATCAACAAGTTGACTAAACACAGTGGGGGCAGCAATGCCAGCGTGGCCAACACCAGACCAGTAAGCTCTGAAAGGAGCGGAAAACAATGGGAGGCAAAGGATATCACAAGCCGCCCAGGGACGGCATGAAAACCCTCTCGCTTATACAGGGTTGAAAGGGAGCACAGAACCAGAATGTCAGTGCAGAATGTGAGGGTCTAGGAGCCGATGGATCCACAAGATCCGATGGATCTGCAAGAGACAAAGACCCAGAGAGAGGCCAAGACGGTACGACCGAGTCAGAGTATACAGGTCGAGCATGCACAACAGTGGAAGAAGCACTGTTGCAAGCGTACCAGCTAGGAAACTTGGAAAGCAGTGGTAGGATTCTGACCATGTCCAGAAAGAGCCTGTGTTACCAGAGACACAAGACCTGCCATTGCGCAATCGCCCCTTCATAAAAAGACATGTGAGAGGCGGACGTCAACAAGCATAATGACATATAATCATGACTACAAGAAGAGACATGCATGCGGGGGACAGAAGTACACATGGGCAGACCGTGTGTACCGCTAGAACCACACTACGTAAAAGGAAATGCCCAATGGAACGCAGCAAGAACAGCCCAGATGCGAAAGATGCATCACCAGGTAGTCAACCGGCTAAAGGGATCCGGCAAGCTGGACACACACAGAAGGCTTGCTCCCAAGAGGAGACCGAGAGCAAGACCACGGACACCGCAGCAAGGAAAGTCTAGCATGCGTGACCCTTGGTTGTGTGTAGAGCGCAGGACAGAATATACATCAAGAAAGGACACAGCCATGAAGGATGCATTTCATAAAAGAATACAAGAGCGCACAATAGGTACCAACAGCTATGTTGCGGCAGAACCGGACAGAGCAATATCCAGATCCGTAAACGACATCAGCCACCCGGCAGGGAGGAGTCATGGGCCCCCCGCGAGACAAACCGGGAGACTGAGCAGTACAAGAAAGAGTCAGTACTAAGCGTACATAGAGTAACAGGGAATTGTAAAGAGATGTACATACAAGACAGTCCTGAAGAGAACACTTCCACAGAGAGCAGCAGCAGCAGCACGCAGTGGAAGTGTGACAAACTCCTGCGCGGAAAGCAGCAGGGGAAGAGGAAACTGTTGCTTGGGAAGTGCCCAGGAAAGTAGGGCACAAGGCAATGGACAGTATTGGCGGACGTGGCGAGGATGCCACCGTCTATAGACAAAGTCCAGACATGTCTGAACTACGAGAAAGCACTACCCATGCCAGAGGGAGGGGAGTAGAAAGCAGTCATCGCAGAAGCGTAGGGAAAGCGTAAGCCCCCCAGTGATAGCGAACATACTAGGGAGCATTCACCTGACGCGCCTAGAACACAGAAAAATCGTGCCGCGTCAGCCCTGCGTGCCTGGGGGCAGCGCCACAGGGCTCCGCCCTAAGGTCGTCCATGGCAGGACGAACTGTGCCGGAATGGAACAGAACAAGGTGGTCCAAGGGAGAATGGCTGACAACAAGGGCAGCCATTATAGACAAGGATGGCGAAGCTGAAAAGACACTCCTGGAAGAGGCAGGCGAGGCAGAACCTCGAGAAAGTGAGCACCTACAGATGCAGGGGAGTGCTACGGACCAACCGCAGACCCCAACGGGTAGGCACAGAGCGATGCCAACCTGTGGCCCGCAAGAAGGAAAAGGAAGGGTCCACAACAGCAGAAAGAGACCACAGTCTGATCCGCAGGACAACCCTTTGAAAGAAGGCTTCACAGTAGCCTACCAAGCCTTCTGTGTAAGGAAGACAGCTATACAATAGCCAACGAATACCCCACATAGGGTAAGCCTGAACCCCAGCTCGGGGCACCTCTTGAGCACAAACTCATAGACAGAGGAGTCAAAGAAAGCAGAATCAGTTGACCAGCTGCACTAAATAGAGCAAAAAACAGCAGGAAGCCATACAGGCAGTCTGGGTATTATGTCATGAACCCAGGGCCCAGAACTAACAACACTGCACCGGAAAACAAAAGTCCACAAAAGGACTAGAAAACATAAAGTCATGGGAGCCCAGACATGAAGCGGTTGACTGCTGAGTCCGCATGACTGTCAAAAAGGAAGACACCATCAAATGGCAAAACCCGAAGACTCTCCCGAACATTGTCAGGGAAACCGCCCTCGCGCAGCCAGGCATGGCGACACAGAGCAACGAACCTGGCCATCGCCCGACCCACAGAGTCAGTGGTGTCCATAGCCGACCGAATGGTAAATTGTGCAATTTCTCAGCCATCATGAAGGAGACGATCCAGGTCAGCACGGGGACCCTCTGGAAGAGAGGGAAGAAGTCGCTCTACAGAGTTCCAGAGGGCAAAAGTAGCCCGTGCAAACAGGCAAGACGTGTTGAGAGCATGGATGCCCAAACTAGTGGACGCAAAAATTTGGCGGCCACATGTCTCCAATCAACAAGACTCCCTAGTGGGAGGTAGCAACGGGAGAGTAGAGGAAGGCTGCGAGGTGAAAGCCGCCTGGATCACCCAGTCGTGAGCCCTAGGATGAAGGGACAAACAGACAGGGTCATCTGGAGCCGGGCGATGCCGACGTGTGATGGCCCGATCCACAGGGTCTCCTGAGGAGGGCTGTGCCCAAGTGCCAAGAAGGGTGTCAAATAACGACCCGCCAAAAGGCAGCAAGGGCTCCACCTCCACAGCATCCTGGTGGAGGAGATCCAATAATGGATCAGAAGGCAAGGAGACTGAGGGGGGTTGCAGTTGTAAAATAGCTGTAGCCCTGCGAACAGCCCTCGCAATTGCCGCTGTAGCCTCTGTAGCCATTCTAGGTGGCGATAACAAACCATCTGTAGGGGACGGTTGAAGGCTAACGCGTCCCCAGAAAGGAGAGACCCCGCAGCCGGAGGCCGAGCAAAGGGCCACTGGCCAGGGGGCAGCGGAGCCGGAGAGCGTGGAAACAACACTGGATGCTCCGGGCCCTCATCCTCTTCAAACAGAGGAACAACAGGGACCGGCGCCGGCGTCGACAGACGTCGAGACAGCGTCGTATCGACGTCGACAATAACTCGGACTGGCGTCGGACCGGCGTCGACTCGCCCTCTACTGAGGCCTGCGGGGAGGAAGGATGTCGACAAGGAGTCGAGCTCCGTGCTGCAGCCACATCAGACGTCGGTGCAGGGAGCCCCAAAGGGCTATGCGGAGACGGGGCAGAAGGGCTTGATGTCTGACTGTGAGGCCCCTCCGGGCCGTGTCCTGACGTCGCAGCGACTCCGGAACCGGAGTCGAGGAACTCGGCCAGCGCCGAGGGCGAACCCGCCGGCGAGGACCCAACCTGAGTCCTTACCCCCTCTGTGGGGCCCAAGGGCGCGCCAGGGAGAGGGGGTGACCCAAAGATTGAGTGAAGAGCCTTGGAATAGGCTTCCATCTGGGCCCGAGTCGCCCCAACACCCGGAAAGGGCGGGTATAAGGGGACCGACTCCTGGGCGCCCACGCCCGGTAGGGACTGGGAGCAGCGGGCCCCGTCGTCACGTTTATGTGAGGTCGATGACCTCCGTGACTTGTGCTTGTGCTTACCTGCGACAGGCGAACGATGTCCGCGGGAACGACTCCGTGACCGGACCCGAACAGGAGCCCCAGCTCGAGATGGAGATCGATGGCGTGAAGGCTCCGAGCGGGACATCCGGGCGGACAACAACTTCATCCGGCGCTCCCGCAGGGACTTCGGCTTCATCTGCCGGCAGGCGTCGCACTCCTTGGAGTCATGGTGCTCTCCTAGGCACCACATGCAGATTGCGTGCAGATCCGTCGCTGACATCTGCCGCGTACAGGTCTCACACGCCTTGAAACCCGAAGGCATCGCACACTGTTCCCTGACGCCGAAGGCGTCTAGAAGGCCTGAACAGGCCAGAGGAACCGCTTACTCCTGGATGCGCGTTGGGATGCGGAAAAGAAGGAAACTGACGTCAGCACGCCGGGAGGGACTTATATGGCTCCGCTGACGTCATGTCCGTGGACGACGTCAGGGCGGAGCCATGCGGCGCCGCCACCCGGCGCGCAGAGGTGCTGCTGCAAAAAATTCTCCAGATCTAGTCTGACGCCTGGGGATATTCTAAGTTAAGGAATCTGCGGCTAGATGTCTCTATCAGATTCACCTTTTCAAGTATGCAACCCCAGCCACCAAAAAGAGACCAACTCCAATTTCCACTTTCCATTCCCTTGACATTTTCAAGGATGTCTAATATGTGATTGGTAATGTTGTTTTCCATATTTTTGATGCCGACTACACACTGGTCTCCCACTACCGTGCATACACCACCACTCTTGGCTAGAATGAAATTCACTGCGTATCCAGTCTGTTCAGAATATATTCGCATACTCTCCAACTGAGTAGTGATGTCCAGTAAAGCAGCCACGGTAGTGTTAGATAATATTTGTAACTTGCATCAAAAATATTCTCTAGCTTTCTCACCCCGGGCAATGGAGGTACCACCCAAAGTGAAAATGGAAGAAAGGATGTATCCAAAAGTAATCCCATTACTATAATTATTGACCTCTATATCGGTCACTCCCTCACAAAATTCTTTGGTCAAGGTCCTTTTAACCCAACGGACATTTGGCTTAGCATATTTACAAGGGACACCTAAGGGCAACACCATCCCAAGAGCCACATTATCGGTACCATTATGCACATTAGAATAGGTACCGATAGACAAAAAGTAAAACCCCGGGTGTGCATAAAGAACAAGTTACTTACCTTCGGAAACAATATATCTGCAAGAGACTTAGATTAGTTATAGATTCCTTACCTTAGAATTACCCCCAGGTGTCAGACTGGATCCGGAGAATTTTTCATCAGCAGTACCCCTGGGTGTCGAAAGGTGGCGTCGGTCGGCTTCGCGTTCGTCATTGGCATAGTGGTCGCCGGGATGACGTCACGGTAGCTACTTAGATGCTGCCCTCACGCGCTGACGTCAGTTCTTTTACATAACATTCCACGCCAGAAGCGCAGAGCCATGTAAGACACTGAGCACTGGTGCACAAAACTAGGGCCCTGAAAGGGAGTCCCTTACACTAGAAGTCAGTTCGCAGAATGGGGAGGATGGGTGTGGCGGTAAGGAATCTATAACTAATCTATGTCTCTTACAGATATATCGTTACCGAAGGTAAGTAACTTGTTCATCTGAAAGAGACAATTAGTTATAGATTCCTTACCTTAGAATAGATACCCCAGCAATACCAACCCCGGAGGTGGGTCTGAGAACCAAGTTCACACCAGAAAGTCCTGGAGAACAGAATGGCCAAAGAAGCCGCCTCTCCGGACTTGGCTGTCCAGGCAGTAGTGTTTTGTCAATGTGTGCAGAGATGCCCACGTAGCTGCCTGACAGATGTCATTAAGGGGGACTCCCCATCCCAAAGCAGTGGTGGCCGCCATCGCCGTGGTGGAATGGGCGAGCAGTCCCACTGGAGGCTCCTTCTTTGCCAAAGAATAGCAAGCTTTGATGCACAGAACAACCCATCTGGAGATGGTCCGTATGTGCACGGCCTGACCTTTCTTAGCGCCCACGTAACCAACAAAGAGCTGGTCGTCCACCTGGAATTGTTTGGTGCGATCCAAGTAGAAGGAAAGCGCACGTTTTGGATCCAGACGGTGGAGCCTCTCTTCCTCTTTTGAAGGATGCGGAGGCGGAAAGAAGGTGGGCAAAGTGATGGTTTGGCCAATGTGGAAAGAAGTAACCACCTTGGGAAGAAAGGAAGGTCTGGTTCTGAGGACGACCTTGTCCGGATGAACGGCCAGAAAAAGAGACTTTGAAGAAAGAGCTTGGAGCTCACTCACCCTGCGAGCAGAGGTGATGGCAACCAGAAAGGCAGTCTTTAATGTAAGAAGTCTGAGTGGACAGTTATGAAGCGGCTCAAAGGGAGCGCACATAAGGTAAGTAAGAACCAAGTTCAAGTCGCACTGAGGCATTACGAAAGGGGCAGGAGGAAAAAGATGGGTAATGCCCTTAAGGAAGCGATTTACAACAGGGAACTTGAAAAGAAAAGGCTGATCAGGAAGCCTAAGAAAGGCTGAAATGGCCGAGAGGTAGCCCTTCAGAGTGCCCAGAGCAGAGCCCTGCTGGGCCACAGACAGGAGGAACAAGAGAACCTCAGAAAGAGGGGCAGAAAGGGGATCCACAGCCTTTGCTGTGCACCATGCCACAAATTTGTTCCATCTGCAGGCGTATACCGTCTTAGTGGAGGGACGCCTGGCTGCCAAGATAACATCACAGACTTCGGGAGGAAGGCCAAAGGCTGTCAACTGTCGCCGCTCAATATCGACGCAAGGAGGTGGAGGCTGGACAGGTTCGGGTGGAGGGCCATCCCCTGCTGCTGCGAATGACGATCCTCCCGAAGAGGCAGTCAGATCGGAGGATCGATGGCCATGTGTAACAGCTCGGGATACCAGACTCTTCGTGCCCAATCCAGAGCCACAAGGATGACTTGGGCCCGGTCGCGCTTGATCGTCTTCAGCACTCTGGGCAGAAGTGGTATAGGCGGAAAGGCGTATAGAAGACCGCAACTCCACTCGCGACGAAAAGCGTCACCTAGCGAGTGCCGCCTTGGAAATTCCAACGCGCAGAATTGCTGACATTGCACGTTCTCTTCGGTGGCGAATAGATCTAACCAAGGCTCTCCCCACTGCTGAAAGAGACCTTGCACCACCTCCGAGTGAAGATGCCATTCGTGATCCATCATGCACCTGCGGCTGAGTTTGTCCGCCCTGGCGTTCGGTGAACCTGCCAGGTGTTGAACCACCAGGGTTATGCCCTGATGTTCCAGCCATGTCCAGAGACGGAGGGCCTCTTGACATAGGGTCCATGACCCCACCCCACCCTGTTTGTTGCAGTACCACATGGCAGTGGTGTTGTCCGTGAACACCTGTACTACTCTTCCTCGGACAGAGTGAAGGAATGCCTTGAGTGAAAGACGAATCGCCCGGAGCTCCAGCAGGTTGATGTGGAGCTCGGACTCCGCCGGAGACCAGAGGCCTCTGATCTCCGCCTCTCCCATGTGGCCGCCCCACCCAGCAGTGATGCATCCGTCATCACTGTGAACTCTGGTTGTGGAAGGGAGAGGGATCTGCCGTTGACCCAATCCCGGTTCGTTAGTCACCACTGCAATTGGCGTGCAGTGCCCTCCGAAATATGGACGCAATCGGACAGGTTCCCCTGATGCTGTGCCCACTGGAACTTCAGGTCCCACTGCAGAGCCCGCACATGCCATCTGGCATGATCCACCAGCAGGATGCAGGAGGTCATCAGGCCCAGCAGCTGCAGGGCCACCCTGACCGAAAACCGGGATAGAGGCTGAAAGATCGGAATCATAGCCCAAAAAGCCCGGAATCACTGCTCGGGAGTATAGACCCGAAACTGCGTCGTATCCAGAACCGCTCCGATGAAGAGGAGCTTCTGAGAGGGAGTCAGGTGTGACTTTGGCATGTTGATAGAAAACCCCAGCGAATGCAGGAGGTCGGCCGTAGTCTGGAGGTGGGAGACGACAGCCTGGGGTGAGCCCGCATTCAACAGCCAGTCGTCGAGATAGGGGAAGACTGGAACCCCCGATCTGCGCAGATGAGCTGCGACCACTGCCATCACCTTTGTGAACCCCCAGGGGCGCCGGTGAGGCCAAAGGGGAGCACAGTAAACTGAAAGTGCTCGTGGCCCACCGTGAACCGCAGGTAACGCCGGTGGGCCGGCAAGATGGGGATGTGAAAATAAGCGTCTTGCAAGTCCAACGCTACAATCCAGTCTCCAGGGTCGAGGGCAGAAATGACCTGAGCTAGCGTCATCATTTTGAACTTCTCCTTCCGGAGGAAGCGGTTGACGTTCCTGAGATCCAAGATAGGACGCAGGCATTTGTCCTTCTTGGGTACCAGAAAGTAGTGGGAATAGCAACCACGACCTACTTCTGGGGCAGGAACGCGCTCGATGGCTCCCTTGGCCAAGAGAGCTGTAACTTCCTGTTGGAGAAGGGCCAGATGATCCTCTGACATTCGATGGTACTGAGGTGGCATAGCTGTGGGGTAGCCTCGAAGGGGAGGGAGTAGCCCCTTCGGACTATTTGCAAAACCCACCTGTCCGACGTGATGGTGCGCGAGTGGGGGAGGTGATGGCGAATCCTGCTGCCCACTGGCGATTGGTGGCCCTGAAAGGTCAGACTAAGAGGGTTTGGAGGCTGCTGCAGAGGGGGCGGTGGTGGACTGGCCTGCTCGCTGGCCCCCAGACTCACGACGGTGGGTCCCACGTCCCCGGTCGCGCTGAGGCTGAACAGCTTGCGCCGGCCTGTGGCTCTGGGTGGAACGTAGCGGGGCACCCCTTCCATAGCCACGAAAGGGGCGAAAAGCAGCCTGCGCAGGGCGGGTTTTGGAGAGGCCCAGGGACTTGGCCGTAGCCCTAGAGTCCTTGAAGCGCTCCAGCGCGTTGTCTGCTTTGTTGCTGAACAGGCGACGGCCATCAAAGGGCATGTCCATAAGGGTAGCTTGGACATCCCCGGAAAAGCCAGTCGACCTCAGCCAGGCATAGCGTCGAAAGGCTACTGATGTTGAAATCATCCTGCCTAGCGAGTCTGCGGTGTCCAGCCCACATCGGATAGTAAACTTGGCTGCATCTCTCCCCTCGGCGACTGCACAGGAGAGCACGGCCCGGGCCTCCTCCGGGCACTGGGGCAACACCTGCACCACCATATCCCACACAGAGTGGGTGTAACGGCCCAACAGACATGCAGTGTTTACCGACCACAGTCCCAAGCTGGAGGAAGAAAACATCTTCTTCCCAAGGTGGTCCAGCTTTTTTGGATTCCCTATCATGTGGTGCGTTAGGGACGTTGAGGCTTGGACCACCAAGCTCTCAGGGATGGGTTGTTGGGAGAGGAAAGTGGGGTTGCCCGGGCCGGGCGGTGGCGTCGGGCAATCATCCTATCCACAGGAGCCCCTGTGTTGGGCCTGGACCAGGTTCCCAAAAGGATGTCAGTGAGGGCTTCATTAAACGGTAGCAGGGGCTCCGAAGAGCTCGCTGCTGGTTGAAGCACCTCTGTCAGGTTAGTCCAGACTGCCACTGTAGGTAGCTCGAGGTTGAGAGCCTCGGCCACCCTACGCAACACCATGGCGTAAGACGCTCCCTCCTCCGTAGCCACGGTAGGAGGAGACAACATGCCAAGGTCTTGGGAGGTATCAAGACCACTGGCTTCCCCCAGCTCCTCTCACCAGTCCGGTTCATATCCCAAATGGTCAGTCAAAGGGTCTCCAGACCCCTCCCAGTCCTCCTCCCCCTCCTCTGGTTGCCAATCTGGCCTAAAAGGAACACCAGGGTGGAACAGGGGCACAAAAGTACCCATCGGTGCCAGATCCGGGGTCGGTCGACGCCGGTCCGCCTCTGTGTCCACCTGAGGGTGGAGGCCGGAGTGGACACCGGCTGGGGACACAACCGGCGTAGGCTGCAGAAGCGGTGCAGGTGGAGTCGGCACCGGGGGAGGTGTTACAAGGTCGACCGGCGCCGATCCGGATCCAGGCCTGGATCCAAGGGGACCGAGGCCGAAGCCGCCGGCGTCGAAGGCCCATGGCCCCCAGCCGAGTCCATGGGGCACGAAGGCACGCCGGCAGAGTCGGGCTGCCCAAAGATGGCATGCATTGCTTTGTAGAAACTCCGAAGCTGGGCAGGGGTCGCTCCGGGTCGCAGGAAGGGAGGGAAACTCGAAGCCGACCCAGCGGGTTCTGCACACGGAGCCTCGGGAGGGGCACTGCCCGCATCCCTTGTCGCGTCGGCTGACGGACAGGGAGAAGTCGAAGAGCGACGATGCTTCTTCGACTTCTTCTTGTGCTTTGATTTACCTGAAGAGTGCGAAGACTTGGAAGAGGACTGGTGGTGGTGGCTCCGCGACCGGTCCCTCGACCTCCCACATGACCGGGACCTTGAACGGCGCGGAGCGGACTGCCGGGCCTCGAGAAGCTTCAGGGACTGGTCCCGCAAAGACTTTGGATTCATGGTCCGGCAGTCGGAACACGACTTGGAGTCGTGGTCGGGTTCCAGATAAAACAGGCACACGTGTTGCGGATCCGTCACCGACATCAACCGTCGGCAGGAACCGCAAGCCTTGAAACCTGGCATCCCTGTGCGCACCAGAAGTCGAGGACTCAAAACGGTGTCGACAAAAGTCGACAAAAAGTCAGTCAAAAAGTGACTGGAGGTACCGATCTCTCCGGATCTGCGCTGGTTGGCGCGGAAAAAGAAAGAACTGACGTCAGCGCGCGAGGGCGGTGTCTAAGTAGCTACCGCAACGTCATCCCGGTGACCACGACGCCAACGACGAACGCGGAGCCGACCGATGCCACCTTTCAAAGCGCAGGGGTCCTGCTGACGAAAAATTCTCTGGATCCAGTCTGATGCCTGGGGGTGATTCTAAGGTAAGGAATCTATAACTAATTGTCTCTTTCAGATCCGGTCCTTCATAATCTACTGCAGCATATCTAGTGTTCATTCCAAAGGTACTTGGATCTTTGTCATTCACCAGGGGCATTGTATTTTTGTACAGCACTATTCCAGAACAATTGATATACAAAGAAGTGTCCGTACTATTCACAATAGGGCAGCAAGCAGGATAATAACCAGCCTCCTTGGTGACTATCGTGGTCGGGTTCCAGATAAAACAGGCACACGTGGTGCGGATCCGTCACCGACATGAACCGTATTCAGGAACCGCAAGCCTTGAAACCTGGCATCCCTGCACGCACCAGAAGTCGAGGACTCAAAACGGTGTCGACAAAAGTCGACAAAAAGTCAGTCAAAAAGTGACTGGAGGTACCGCTCTCTCCGGATCTGCGCTGGTTGGCGCAGAAAAAGAAAGAACTGACGTCAGCGCACGAGGGCGGCATCTAAGTAGCTACTGCGACGTCATCCCGGCGACCACGACGCCATCGCAGAGCCGACCGACGCCACCTTTCAAAGCGCAGGGGTCCTGCTGACGAAAAATTCTCCGGATCCAGTCTGACGCCTGGCGGTGATTCTAAGGTAAGGAATCTATAACAAAGAAGTGTCCGTACTATTCACGATAGGGCAACAAGCAGGATAATAACCAGACTCCTTGGTGACTATCAATTCCTTATAATGCCAACCCACCAGTGTGACATTCTGTTCTTCCATATAAAAGTTATCGCAATATGTATTGTTATCACACCCTGGATAACCCATTCCCAGTGGCTTTCTATAATATAAACAAGGACCTGGATAGCCAAAACCAAATACTCCCTTCACTTCTGTAAACTGCGGTGGACGAGTAGAAGTATAGTTCACAAGAGATAATAGGTATGCAGTCCATAAACTAGTGATGGACTCAGTAGGGTAACAAGCGGTCCCTTCTCTAAAGAATCTCTTGTGCGTATCTAGAAACACATTGCTCGGGGCTGTCCTTTTCTTTCTTGGTGGGGAAATAACTTTAAAATTAGCACGTAAAGGCACATCCTTATCATTTTCCAAAACCCATGACACCCCACACAATATTATCAGTAATAAAACCACAAGAGCAAGACATGTCATTTTCTGTTTACTAGTCCACACCATATTATGCTGGGCAACAAGAATCACTGGCTGCTCTTCCTCAGCAACCATTCTACCAAAGGGATGCAAAACGAATGATAAAATGGGGCAAAAGGCGAATGAAATATACAAGTTTCCAGTGTCCGTCAGAGCGTCACTGGTACAGGCCCCTATTGTTCATCAGTACGTTGGCGCTCTTGAGCACCGGCGGTGGAGCTTGCTCGGTCCTAAGCTCGTATCCCACGTCAATCACGATGGTATACCTTCACGGTATACTTTGGTCTTCCCTATCTAATGTTCAAACAACTAACTAAAGTCAGCAGAAATCCTTCACCAAGCTTAATAAATCTCCATTGGTACTATAACTCAGTACAGCCTATCTTACTCCTTAGATGCAATTTCCCTCAGCCGAGTGCGCAAATTGTGCCAGGTAGCCCCAGGCACTGTAGGATCAATAAACAACGGCTCTCAGATAGCTCGTATTTCTGGAGGAACGGCCGCATTCAACACGTTGTCATTTTCCTTATCCGTCTGCGTCCACGTCAGTTGGGCATCACTGAATGGGACAAACCGAGGCACCTGCTTGCACTTGGAGTCCCCGATGTCGTCCTTGACCCACTGATCGTAGAGTAGAGGTAAAGGAACCCTCTGACAATGGGTGGCATGCACCCAGTTCTTACGGCTAGCAACCTTCACAGCAGTACGTGTCACCAACAGGACCTGTTCAGGCCCCTTCCATCGCGGCTCCAAACTTTTCTTTTGCTGAAAGTTCCAGAGAAACACAAAATCACCAGGCTGAACATCGTGGCCGGGTCCCTCTGGTGTAGAGGGCAGGGACTCCAGCACCTGTTGCTGAATAGAACGTAAAGTTTCTGTTAACTGGCCAAGATAATCCAACAACACAGGGTACTCAATATCAGAGAATCAACGAGGGCGTCCCGCCCCAGACATTTGCCGGGCGTCCAAACACGACCTCCTACGGTGACAATCCTGTTCTAGAATGAGCTGTCGTTCTTGTTGACAAAAGTGTTAATGGTAAAGCATCTGGCCACTGTAACCCTGATGTCTCCTGAATGTTCGCCAATTTCAGTTTGAGAGTATCATTGTACTTCTCAACCAAACCCGCTGACTGCGGATGATTGGCAGCATGAAATTTCTGCTTCACATGAAGACCCTCACATGTCAATTGAATCACTTTTGCATTAAAATGACTTCCGTTGTCACTCCAGATCACGTCGTAATGGCTGTATCTTTAGTGGGATAAGCCTCAACCCATTTACTGAATGCACATACAACCACCAAAACATACTTAAGATTATTGCATCTCTCTAATTCAATGTAGTCCATTTGAAGGACTTCAAAAGGAGAAGTAGGTGGTGCAAAGTTACCGGGTGGTGTATGGGCACCCATCCCAGGATTATGCATCATGCATACCATACAGTACTTTACTAAGTGTGCAGCTGTCTTGGAGATGTTATCATTCTGCCATACAGGGTCTAACAATTTACAAATGCCTTTAGCACTAATATGAGCTGGACCGTGGGCCATAGTAACCACAGGAAGAACATATGCATCTGGTAACATCCATCTCTGTTTTCCTGATTTATCAATCCAATATCCCTCCTCATTCAACTGTGCTGTACTTTCCTGCCACACAGCTAATTCTTCTTTCGTAGCTTCACTTTGTATCTCCTTTACACTTTCAAGGGTGTCTTCAAACATGACAACCTCAGGAACCCATCTAGCTGGACCTGCTACAAACATCCTTTTCATCTTTGTCCGGGCCGTTTCCTTAGCTCTCTGATCAGCAAAAGCGTTTCCCCTACCTACATCATCGGTGACCTTCCTGTGGGCACTACACTTAACTATGGCCAATTTCTTGGGGAGCGTCAAATCAGACAAAAGCCTCAATATGAGGTGTCCAAGCTGGATTCTGGTGCCATTGGAAGTAAGGAACCCACTCTCAGCCCAGAGTCGCCCAAAATTATGCGCGACCCCCAAGGCATACTGCCTGTCAGTATAGATGTTGACAACCAGCCCCTCACTTAATTCACAAGCTCGAATAAGGGCAGCTAACTCTGCAGCTTGAGCGGACTGATAAGGGACCCTTGATGTCTCTACTACCGTGCTCAGTGTGGTAATAGCATAGGGTGCAGTGGTGGTACAATCTGGTAATTTAAAACAAGAGCCATCAACATATAGTTCCTTATGGGTCAGATAAAGGAACATCAGTCAAGTCTACCCGTCCTTTCATCTCTTCTTCAGTTTGAAAGATGCACTCATGTTTATCAACTTCATCACTCTCAGAAGGGAGGGGTAGTAACATGGCTGGATTCAGAGTGGCACATCTTTTGATTGTGATGTGTTTAGCAAACAATGTCAATTCATAGCCAGTAAGACGTGCACTGGTGAGGTGCTGTGTCTTTGTCTTATTCAAAAGCGTGTCCACAACATGGGGTACCATGACTGTGAGGTCAGTATCAAGCACGAGTCCAGCCGATTGTATGACTGAAGTGGCCACAGCTGCGACCGCTCTTAGACAACTTGGGAGGGCTCTCGCAACTGGATCAAGCACCAGCATAGAAATAAGCACACGGTCGTTTCTTATCCCCAAATTTTTGTGTTAGGACAGAAAACGCGCAACCAGCCATCTCATGGACGTAAAGCACAAACGGCTTGCCATAGTTAGGTGTACTAAGCACGGAAGCCGAACAAGGCGCAGTTTTCAATTGCTCAAAAGACTGCTGACATTCAGGCGTCCAGGGCAAAGGCTCATGCACTTCTTTTGTTGTTAATACAAGCAAAGGTTTGATTAGTAGGGAGTAATTAGGTATCCAATGGCGACAGTAGGAAGTGATACCTATAAAAGTGCGCACATCTTTTTGAGTTTGTGGAATAGACATTTTAACAATGGTACTAATACGCACAGGGGTCAACCTCCTACCCTCCTTCGAAAGTAGGTGACCTAAATAGGTGACCTCCTGTCGACAAAACTGAAATTTAGAAAGAGACACTTTATGTCCATGATGGGCTAAATGCAGCAATAATTTAACAGTACTATCTTTACAACCTTGTTCCGTGTCAGAAGCAACAAGTAAATCATCAACATACTGCACTAATACATTACCTGGGGGAAGCAAAAGGGAATCCAATTGACCTTTCAACGCTTGGCTATAAATACTCAGACTCTCTGTATAGCCCTGAGGAGCTCGACAGAACCTAAAGCTCCTACCACCTAGGGTGAACCCAAACAGATATCTACTATCTGGATGAATAGGAATACTAAAGAATGCATTTTTTAAATCAATAACAGAAAATAATTTAGCAGTAGAAGGAATCATTGTCAAAAGCGTGGTGATATCAGTAACCACTGGAAACTGGGGAACCACTATTTTATTAACTTCACGCAAATCAATCACAAAACGGTAAACATCCTCATGATCATCAGAGGAACCTGAGGGTGTCCGTTTAAGAATAGGAAGAATGGGACTATTACAAATGTTGGCAGACGTCTCTTCAACTACTCCTTTTGTATCAAATCCTGAATAATCTGTAGAAGGGCTCGCTCTCCCACCTGAGGTATCTTATGCTGAGGAATACAAGGCAAAATAGCATTGTCTTTGACTTGTAACGAAACTGGCGGTATGTGCAACAGTCCTAAATCTGTATCACCTGTCGCCCATAGTGTGGGTGGCACATCAGCTAATTCAACGGGAAGAGGTGCATCCTGAGACAAACACTGTTTAGCACCCACATCAGGGCCCATCGTCATATAAACACCTGCCGGAGAACAATAAATAGTTGCATGCAATTTCTTCAACAAATCCAAACCCATCAAACTTGCTCCAAAATTTGAGGTCAACAAAAACGGAGAATCCACAGTAAAAGGACCAATAGTCAATGCAAGAGGTCGGGAAATGGGGCTTACAACCGGTATACCTGAAAAACCTACCAAAACATTATTATGGCCAGACAGAGCCGCCCCAGGGACCAAATGTCGAGAAACAGAACTCTTCGTTGCACCTGTGTCCACCAAAAATTCCTTAGTCGAGCCTTGCAAATCCGTAGTGACATAAGGACCATGCTGATCTACAGGTATCGGAACTGGTCCCTCACTCTGTCCCTGGCCATCCTAGCTGTAAGACATCCCTGTCACCTCATCTGTATCGTAATCATCATGATAATACTGTCCATTGCAAGGGTCATCAAAGTAATTGTTATCAGAACGACCCTGTGAGACCACAGCATTCTGAGCTCTATCAGTCCCACGACCCCGTCCACGAGAACCTTGCCGTCTAGGAACCGCAACCTTCAGCAAAAGCACAGGGCACTCGCTACGCCAATGGCCCTCCTCCTTACAATATGCACACTGATTCAGCCCCAAAGGTGTCATGGTCGGCTGCCTGCTGGTGCGCGGAAGCTGTCTAGAAGGACCACCGTGTCCTCTACCATTCCCCTAAACGCTTGTTGTAACAGCACCTTCGTTTTCAACTCCTTATGCTTTTTATCTGTCTTCTCTTTCTCCTCTTGGTCCCGATGTTCGTAATATTGAGCCATATTCAAATTAACAGAGGGGGAAGAGGTGGACCTAGTACTCTCAGACGCCTGCAAACGAGTCGCAATTTCAGGGAGCAGATTAGAAACAAATCTGTCAACAAACTATCGAACTCCTCCCTCAATAGACATATGCGGCCCACTATAATCCAAAAACGTATCTTCAAACCACGTAAAGAAATCAGACACACTTTCATCCTTCTTCTGTCGACAAGCCGTCAACTTATCCAAACTCACCTTCTTCGGCGGAATAAGAGAATGCATATATGTAATAATACGACCAGGCAAAGCAAGTATCTCAGCTCGGGGCTTATCACCTGGCTTCCTTTCCCGATCCCATCCCTTAATCTGCTCCCAGGTGCCACCCAACTCTGCAACATGATCTTGAGTATGAACCTGTCTCCAAATATCAACCGGAACGAGAAGACCAAAAAACTTTTCAATATCAGCAAGAGTCATTACAGTAGAAGAGGCAGCTTCGGTCAATTCTTTATAATAGGCAGTGGGATTTTTCCTCGGATCAGGCAAATGAGTCTCAAGGGATAGAACCTCACTTTTCTTCCAAGGAGTATAAACCATTGTTCCTGAAAACGGGCCGCTACACCCGGTCTGGTGACAGTACCGTGCTGATCCATTAACTCTGGTATTTCTGGGTGATATATGGGATGAACCTCCCGCATCGGAAACTGAGATACCGACTTAGGACTATTCTCATACAATCTTCCCCTGTACCTGTAAGCAATTAAAGTCGTAAGATTTCCAAAAACCTGACCTGGTTCCAAATCACTAACATACACACGATCTCTACCATCAAGTAAAATTTGAGGTGCTTCTGTCCCAAAGTGTTGCTGCCAAAGACTAATCAACGTAGCGGACATATGCTTAAGGGTATGTTGCTGTATAAAAGGCTCAAATTCTCGCATGACTTCCCAAACATCCTCCACACTATAGATTGCATTACGAACCCACTACGCAGCTCGATTAGCTATTACTTGTTTTTCTTCATCCCCCAAACCAGACCACACTAAAGGACCCGTGTGCTCCTTAAATTTCGTCCAATCTCTTTCCTCAAATCCGCGTGCTGTCATCTCAATACTCAAAGATGTCGGAGGATGAAAAACCATAGAAGGAGAAGCAACAGAAGTGACAGGTACAATCATCGCTGGTGCTTGTACCTGAGGAGAGAGAACAGAGGTGGCAAAGATGGCAAAGACAAAGAAGGAGCAGCGGGTGCCATGGCCAAAGCCGTCGAAACAACAGCTGTAGATACGGGAACAGTCAGAGCAGATACAACAGGCTGCTGCGACTGTTAATGAACAGTGGGGTATGTCCTCTGCGGGGCATATGGAGGCGGGGTCGAGTGTCTAACAATTCCTCCACAAAAGTATCTGTGTCCTCTTGGGCCAAATAAGATTTATCAATGTGCAACCAAAACCTCCTATCTTCACATTCAACTCCCTCCTCTTGCATGTCTCTATCATATGCTATGGCTTTCTGGGTCAGTGTTTGCATCTTCCCCTTCCGTGAATCCTTTTCCATCTTCAATCATCTCTGTCTAGCTGCTTTCTGCCATGTTCTGAGGGAATCAAACATAGACTTTCTACTTCGTCTTTTAAATAACTGTTCCTGTAAAAACCCAATCTTTTGTTCATCAAAAGTGCCCATCAACGGCCACTGTAACTCCGCATTGTCCCTCGTATATTTGTGCCATAATGTACTAAACATAATAGGGCCAAGACCATGCTTCACATACATATCAAAATTAGTGATGCCTTCTGGAGGCGCTGACTGAGCTTCTTCCAATCGAGCATCTGCAGAACAACAACGACAACAGAAAGACAAGAACTTTCTAAGACCAGGCATTTTCAAAAAAGAAAACAAATTCGCTATTTTTGCCTGGCAAAGCAATTGCAAGTGCTTTTATCCAAAACGGTCCTCAGAATGTACCAAACTCAAACCACAATGGTACCATATCCACAAAGAACCAAAACAAACTCACCTGATATGGGTAGCACAATCAAATCAATTCTCCACTGCTGGCTCTTCAGACCAAACGGTCAGATCCAAGGGTTTTGCCGTTCAGGACTCCAGTCAGGATGACCACTGGGCGAGGCACCGTCTGGCAGGACGGAGAGGGCAGCTGCGAGCAAACAATACTCTTCGTGCAGGGATCCTTGAACCGTCAGTCCAACCCGACGATGGCCTCGACCTCCCCCCCCGTCCGCGGAAGGGGATGGATCAATCACCCGAAGGAGTCCCTCTTCGGGCACCAACTGAAGGAAGTGGCCCGATTCGGCTCACTCGGGTCACTAATGACCACATCTCAGCCTTCCATACCAAATGAAGAGTCAGTCAGACAGTAGAGAATACAAACCAATAGCTGTTTATTAGATAAACTCAGAGCAGAGCCCAGTCTGCCCAGTCACTAGGAGTGCTGCAGAGGGACTGAAATCAACAAGCATAAAGATACATTATGTACATTTCACAACTGGGCTAGAACACGCCCATAGTGGAATTTTCCAGGCAAGTGCTGCTAAGCAATGGAATACAAGGAGAAAAACAATCTCAGTGCTCATATCTTACACAAAGTTGCAAAGTCCAAGGTTGTTCCAGTCGGGCCCGTCACCAGACAAATGGGAGAAGGCCTTTATCTAGCGAGAAAGGTGTGCGCTAATAAGAACAGTCTATTCATTAGCGAAGCAAAACCCAACCTTGGTTAAACGAAACCCAGCAGAGGCCTTTTCTCAGAAATAACTAAGGATTAGTTTCGATCATGATTCAAAATGGCGTCTAAGAAGAAAATGGTACCGCAAATGCTAACTTACATAAGATAATGCGCAAGCTGAAACATTTCTATTCTAACAGGCTTAAATTAATAATATCGAAGTGCTCTATTTGTGGTAGTGTGGACGCGTACTTTAGGCTTATCAGAGTGTAGTATACACAGGGTCAATAAATGAGACACACACTCAAGAAGAAATTCAAGACCAATTTTGAAAAATAACATTGATTTTCATATAATTTTAGACACCAAGATCATCGAAATCAGGTAAGGACTTTAGACGTTTTAGATTATTACTGGTAAAACAGTAGAAAATCAGAGCTGTCATATTTATGACATGAGCCTTGAACACGGTAGTGTTATCCTATGGTAGAAACATTCACTGCTTAGGTACACATGAAACGATTCCCAGGGGTACTCTCCTGGACTTAAGGTGCTTAGGAGCCAGGGTCCAAAGAACCACCAGCTGTTCGGATGTACCTGCCCTGGTGTGTCCGGGTGTCAGCACCATTGCGACTCACGTTCTATGGCCCGCCCCAACCACAATACACACCCTGAAGAAAGGTGATGTTGATTGTTCCCATAGGGCTAAGGTTCATTGTGGTAAAATGCATTATACCACCTCTGCACGTTGGTGGCTGTGTTGTCCTAGGTTGTGCAGTTAGGTTTCCTGTTTCATGTAGAACAAGTTACTTACCTTGGGTAACGATATATCTGTAAGAAACATAGGTTAGTTATAGATTCCTTACCTTAGAATTACCCCCAGGCGTCAGACTGGATCCGGAAAGTTTTTTCGTCAGCAGTACCTCTGCGCGTCGGAAGGTGGCGTCTGTGAGAAGTTGGCCTGGTATATGCTGTCCACTAGTTATAGTGGGCACCTTGCACCAGTCCAAACGACCTTTATTGATGTTAGGTTTAAAGACAACCTTTATTGAAAGCTATCCTAGTGGTAGCTATGGAGAGCAGCCTTCAGGCTAAGTCTTGAAGGAGTGTAAAGCTATTTGTTTTACCAGTCTATCACCTCCTGAATGGCTAAATGAAAGGAGACCACCCCAGGTATATATATAAAATATATGTATTTATTTCTAAACACACCCTACTAGTCTCTTTATGAGGCTAGAGGTCAAAGCACATATGTTACACTTCAAATATCACAGTAAATTAGCACAATACACGATAGGCCCTAGGGGCGGACCAAACCATATATTAAGAAAGTGGTATAAGAACCACGACTTGACTAGACACAAGGCCTAGAGCCTGTGGAATCGCTGGGACCCCAAGGAACCACCCAAGGTAGTGACACAGGGGACCCACGGGGGACGTGTGCAGTGTGTGAACACAGCCGCGAGCTCCGTTAGCGTCTATGGGGAAAGTCGCAGTTAGAGTTTTAAAGTTTAGGGACACTTCGGAGTGGACTAGGAACAAACCCTTTTGGACTTAGAGGTGTCTAGGGCCAACACCCACGGGAGCACTGGAGTACTCGTGTTACCTCACCCAGGGGAGCCGGGTGCATAGGTGTCAAATGGTGTCGGGTCGCGCCGTCGTTTTCAAGGGCCGCTTGCTGGAAAGTGCTGCTGCCGGGAAGATGCGAAGTGTCCGAAGAGATCCAAGCCTGGATCAAAGATGGGAAGAACGTAAAAGCAGAGGAGACAGAGTCTGGGTCACTAGCCAGTGACCAGGGGCACGATAGTCGAATGCCCACCGATGTCGGGTGCTTCAAGTTCGAAGAGGTGAATATTGTCTCTGCAGCCACGAGGACCAGGAGGCATTGACGACGACCAGGAGCTGGATTCGAGCTGTCCCACAAAGGATGTCGCTTGCTGCAGTGTCGGTGCCCGGATTGGACCCAACAAGCCTTGGCAACAGCAACCCACGCAGAAAGAGAACAAAGGCTTTGGTGCGGACCAGGGAGGTCCGAGGGACTCCCCAAGCAAGGGAGAGTCAGGGCAGGCCTGGAGCAACCAGGGAGGCCAGTTGAAAGTAAAGTTGTCCTTCTGAGGGACCCACAAGTCGACAGACAAGGGATCGCGAAGGGACCTCGAGCGGAATCACAAAATGGTGGCCCACAGGTCACTGGGAGTGGCCAGGCCAGCAATCTTCAGTGGATTCACTGCTCGGGTCGGGGCTACAAGTAACCCAAAGCACAGCCTCTAGGATCGACCAGAAGCTTATGCACTTGCAAATGTGCACGGTGTCCAGGGGTTCCGGTTCCACGGTACCCACGAGGGCTACGGGTCTCAGCTTTGCTGGGGACTCGGGTCAGCCTCTGGGAAGTCTGGAAACCCACCTCCTGGGTTGCAAAGTCGTCGGCGTCTGGCGGGAGTTTCGGAGATGCAGACCGGACAGATGCGTCTTAGGTGCCTGCCAAGCAGGGGAGTAACTCCTTTACTCCAAGGGAGATTCTTCAGTCATCTGGCGTTTAACAGATCGTCGAAGGTCCAGGATTCAGTTTCAGAGTTTCGTCCAGGGATATCTAAAGTCCTGTTGCCAGGGGTTCCTATCTTATACCTAAGGAAGGGGTTGGACTAACTCAGGAGACCCACCTATGGGAGGGTTTGGAAAGAGGGGTGGCTACACCCATTTCCTTTGTCCAGTTTCGCGACAGAGCAGGGGCTGGTAGCCCCTGCAGCCGGTTTGAACTGGGCTATGCACAGGGACACCAAATGTGCCCCCAGTGCAGGATTTCAAAGCACTCTGAGAGTGCACCCACCCAGCCCTAATACACTAAAGCCTGTCTGGGAGATGGTAACACCTCCCTGGGACAGGAAACCTATTGTCCAGGCCTCCCCTGCCGGAGTTTTGGTCAGCAGCAGGAGGCCAGACTCATGTCTGTGGCTGCAGCATCCATTTTGTGATGCCAGGGCTCTGTTAGCTGGTACCCGGTGTACCGGTGCTGTCATGTCTCTCCCTCTAGAAGGGTGGGATCATACTCCCACACCAGTTACTGGTGTGGGGGTATGATACCAAGGTGTTTGACACCAAACACGACATGTTTCCGTGCAGCCAGTCCAAAGTTAGCATTTACTGTTTAGTTATAATGCACTTAAGAGTATCTGGTCAGGCTGCATCACAGACAACCCCGGAGAGGAGATTACGAAGGCTGCAGAGGGGCTCTGCTCATGCATGGGCACCCTCTCACATAAAACCAAGCACCCTGCCTTCAGGATTGATAAGGCCTGCCATAGGGGTGACTGATAGGTTTATATGTGCAGTGATAGGGTGAGAAATAGTGAACCTATATCTCAGTAAGGGGTGCATGCACCACCTCACTCAGGCTGCTAAAGCAGTCCTGTGGTGTCATTTTGGAAGGCTGCCCAGGGGTGGCATAATACATGCTGCAGCCCCTGGTAGGCCTCTGGGGTACCTATGCCCTGGGTACATAGTATGCCATATACTAGGGACTTATAAGGGCACCCCAGCATCCAATCCGTGGTGTACCTAAGGTACTAGGAATCAATTTAGAGAGGAAGCAGCTAGGCTGGGGTCCTGTATAGCAGGGCCCCAGCCAGACTAAAGTCGAAAAACAGTGAACATCAGCAAAAAGTGGGGGTAACCATAAGAAGCAGATCCTACTCTCCTACAGCGTCGGTCGGCTCCGGTCCATCGTTGGCGTCGTGGTCACCGGGATGATGTTGCGGTAGCTACTTAGACGCCGCCCTCGCGCGCTGACGTTAGTTCTGTACACGACTTTCCGCGCCAGAAACGCAGAGCCATGCAAGACACTGACCACTGGTGCACAAAACTAGGGCCCTGAAAGGATGTCCTTAACCCTAGAAATCAGTTCGCAGAGCGGGGAGGATGGGTGGGGCGGTAAAGAATCTATAACTAACCTATATTTCTTACAGATATATTGTTACCGAAGGTAAGTAACTTGTTCATCTGAAAGAAACAGTTAGTTATAGATTCCTTACCTTAGAATAGATACCCCAGCAATACCAACGCCGGTGGTGGGTCTGCGAACCAAGATCACACCAGAAAATCCTGGAGAACAGAACGGCCAGTCTCTCCGGACTTGGCTGTCCAGGCAGTAGTGTTTCGTAAACGTGTGCAGCGATGCCCACGTAGCTGCCTGACAGATGTCATGTAGAGGGACTCCTCGTCCCAAAGCAGTAGTGGCTGCCGTCGCCCTGGTGGAATGGGCGCGTAGTCCCACTGGAGGATCCTTTTTTGCTAGAGAATAACAGGCTTTAATACACAAAATGACCCATCTAGAGATGGTCCGCCTGTGCACGGCCCGACCTTTCTTGGCGCCAACGTAGCCAACAAAGAGTTGGTCATCCATCCTGAACTGTTTTGTGCGATCCAGATAGAAGGAGAGCGCATGTTTTGGGTCCAGACGGTGGAGCCTTTCCTCCTCTTTAGAAGGATGTGGAGGTGGAAAGAAGGTGGGCAAAGTGATGGTTTGCCCGATGTGAAAGGAGGTGACCACCTGGGGAAGAAAGGATGGACAGGTTCGTAGGACAACCTTGTCCGGATGTACAGCAAGAAAAGAAGGTTTGGATGAAAGAGCCTGGAGCTCACTCACTCTTCTGGCAGATGTGATGGCTACCAGGAATGCAGTCTTAAGAGTTAAAAGTCGTAAAGGACAGTTGTGAAGCGGCTCAAAGGGAGCGCACATCAGATAGGTTAAGACCAAATTCAAGTCTCACTGAGGGGGATAGGAGGAAAGATAGAAGGTTGATCAGGAGGCCTTAGAAAGGCGGAAATGGCCGAGAGATAGCCCTTGATAGTGCCCAGAGCAGAGCCCTGCTGGGCCAACGAAAGGAGGAACAAGAGAACCTCAGAAAGAGGGGCAGAAAGGGGATCCACAGCCTTTGCTACACACCATGCCACAAATTTGTTCCATCGACAGGCATATACCGCCTTAGTGGAGGGACGCCTGGCTGCCAAGATTACATCACAGACTTCGGGAGGCAAGTCAAACGACGTCAACTGCCGCCGCTCAATCTCCACGCAAGGAGGTGGAGGCTGGACAGGTTCGGGTGGAGGACCGTCCACTGCTGCTGCGACAGAAGATCCTCCCGAAGAGGCAGTCGAATCGGAGGATCTATGGCCATGTTGAGTAGCTCGGGATACCAGACTCTTCGTGCCCAATCCGGGGCCACCAGAATGACTTGGGCCCGGTTGCGCTTGATCTTCTCCAGCACTCTGGTCAGAAATGGTATAGGCGGAAAGGCATACAACAGACCGCAACTCCACTCGCGACAAAAAGCGTCGCCTAGCGAGTGCTGCCTTGGAAATTCCAACGCGCAGAACTGCTGACATTGTGCGTTCTCTTCAGTGGCGAATAGATCTAACCAGGGCTCTCCCCACTGTTGAAAGAGACCTTGCACCACCTCCGAGTGCAGACGCCATTCGTGATCCATCATGCACCTGCAGCTGAGTTCGTCCGCCCTGGAGTTCAAGGAACCTGCCAGGTGTTGAACCACCAGGGTTATGCCCTGATGTTCCAGCCATGTCCAGAGGCGGAGGGCCTCTTGACATAGGGTCCACAACCCCACCAGCCTTGTTTGTTGCAGTACCACATGGCGGTGGTGTTGTCCGTGAACACCTGCACTACTCTTCCCCGGACAGAGGGAAGGAATGCTTTCAGTGCAAGCCGGAACGCCCGCAGCTCCAGAAGGTTGATGTGGAGCTCGGACTCCGCAGGAGACCAGTGGCCTCTGATCTCCGCCTCTCCCATGTGGCCGCCCCATCCCAGTAGTGATGCATTGGTCACCACTGTGAACTCTGGTTGGGGAAGGGAGAGGGATCTGCCGTTGACCCAATGCTGGTCCGTGAGCCACCTCTGCAATTGGTGTGCAGTGCCCTCTGAGATCTGGACGCAATCGGACAGATTCCCCTGATGTTGAGCCCACTGGAACTTCAGGTACCACTGCAGAGCCCGCATATGCCACCTGGCATGATCCACCAGCAGGATGCAGTAGGCCATCAGTCCCAGCAGCCGGATGGTCATCCGGACCAAAACCCGGGATAAGGGCTGAAAGATCGGAATCATAGCCCGAATATCCCGGAGTCGCTGCTCGGGAGGATAGACCCAAAACCGCGTTGTGTCCAGAACCGCTCCGATGAAGAGGAGCTTCTGAGATGGAATGAGGTGTGACTTCGGCACGTTGATGGAGAACCCCAGCGAATGCGGGAGGTCGGCCAGAGTCTGGAGGTGGGAGACGATTGCCTGGGGCGAGCCCGCCTTCAACAACCAGTCGTCGAGATAGGGGAAGACTGGAACCCCTGATCTGCGCAGATGAGCTGCGACCACCGCCATCACTTTCGTGAACACCCGAGGGGCGCTGGTAAGGCCGAAGGGGAGCACGGTAAACTGAAAATGCTCGTGGCGTACCATGAACCGCAAGTAGCGCCGGTGGTCTGGCGGGACGGGGATGTGAAAATAGGTGTCCTGCAAGTCCAACGCTACCATCCAGTCTCCAGGGTCGTGGGCAGAAAATACCTGAGCTAATGTCAACATTTTGAACTTCTCCTTCCGGAGGAAGCGATTGACGCTCCTGAGGTCCAAGATAGGACGCAGGCCCTTGTCCTTCTTGGGTACCAGAAAGTAGTGGGAATAGCAACCACGACCTACTTCTGGGACAGGAACGCGCTCGATGGCTCCCTTGGCCAAGAGAGTCGAAACTTCCTGTTGGAGAAGGCCCAGGTGATCCTCCGACATGCGATGGTACCGAGGTGGCATAGCTGAAGGGGTAGTCTCGAAGGGGAGGGAGTAGCCCCTTTGGACTATCTGCAAAACCCACCTGTCCGACGTGATGGTGCGCCAGTGGGGGAGGTGATGGCGGATCCTGCCGCCCACTGGCAATTGATGGGCCTGAAAGGTCGGACTAGGAAGGTTTGGAGGCGGAAGCAGACGGAGGGTTGGTGGCTGGCCCGCTTGCTGGCCCCCAGAACCACTGCGGTAGTTCCCACGTCCCCGGCCACGCGAAGGTTGTGCAGCTTGCGCCGGCCTGTGGCCCTGGGTGGGACGTAGTGGGGCACGGCCATCAAAGGGCATGTCCAGAAGAGCGCTCCGGACATCCCCAGAAAAGCCAGTCGATCTCATCCAGGCGTAGTGACGAAGGGCTACCGACGTGGAAATCGTCCTGCCTAGAGAGTCAGCGGTATCCAGCCCACAGCGGATGGTAAACTTTGCTGCATCTCTCCCTGCGGCAACAGCCTGGGAGAGGACGGCCCGGGCCTCCTCCGGACACTGAGGCAGCACTTGCGCAACCGTATCCCACACAGAGTGGGAATAACAGCCCAATAGACATGCAGTGTTTACCGACCGCAGTCCCAAGATGGCGGAAGAGAAAACCTTCTTCTCAAGATGATCCAGCTTCTTGGATTCCCTATCTGGTGGTGCGTTAGGGAATGCGCTCTTGGAAGTAGAAGCTTGGACCACCAAGCTCTCCGGGGTGGGGTGTTGGGAGAGAAAAGTGGGGTTGCCCGGGGCCGGGCGGTGGCGTCGGGCAACCATCTTATCCACGGGAGCCCCCGTGTTGGGCCTGGACCAAATGCCCAAAAGGATGTCGGTCAGGGCTTCATTGAACGGCAGCAGGGGCTCCGAAGAACTCGCTGCCGGCTGAAGCACCTCTGTCAGGAGGTTAGTTCTGACTGCCACCGTAGGAAGCTTGAGGTTGAGAGCCTCGGCTGCCCTACGCAACACCACTGCGTAAGACGCTCCCTCTTCCGTAGCCACGGTAGGAGGAGACAACATGCCAAGGTCTGGGGAGGTATCCAGACCACTGGCATCCCCCAGGTCCTCTCTCCAGTCCTGTTCGTACTCTAACTGGTCTGATAAAGGGTCCCCAGACCCCTCCCAGTCTTCCTCACCCTCCTCTGGCTGCCAGGTTGGCTGAAAATGGCCAGGGTGGAACACAGGGGCAAAAGTACCCATCGGCGCAGGATCCGGCGTCGGCCGATGCCGGTCCGGCTCTGTGTCCACGTCGGGTTGGAAGCCGGGGTCGATGCCAGCTGGAGGTCCAGGCGGCAACAGTAGCGGACGCGGTGCCGGTGGAGTCGGCGCCGGTGGAGGTGTCACAAGGTCGACCGGTGCCGATCCAAATCCAGGCCTGGATCCATGGGGGCCCTGCGGCGCCGGAGCCACCGGCAGGGAAGGCCTAGGGCCCCCAACCGAGTCCGCAGGGCCCAAAGGCACGCCGCCGGAGTCGGGCTGCCCAAAGATGGCATGCATGGCTTCGTAAAACTGACGAAGCTGGGCAGGGGTCGCTCCGGGTCCTGGAAAGGGAGGGGAATTCGGAGTCAGCCCTTCAGGCTCCGCATGCGGAGCCGCGGGAGTGGCACCGCCCGCATCCCTCATCGCGTCAGCCGACCTACGGGGAGAAGTTGAAGAACAACTAGGCTTCTTCTTCTTCTTTTTGTGCTTCGACTTACCTGACCCGAGTGCGGAGACTTGGATGACGAGTGGTGATGGCTCCGTGACCGGTCCCTCGACCTCCCTCGTGACTGGGACCTCGAACGGCACGGAGCCAACTGTCGGCGCTCAAGAAGCTTTCGGGACCGCTCCCGCAAAGACTTGGGAGCCATGGTCCGGCAGTCGGAGCACGACTTGGGGTCGTGGTCGCACTCCAGGCAAAAGAGGCACACGCGGTGCGGATCCGTCACCGTCATCATTCGGGAACAGGAACTGCAGGCCTTGAAACCGGGCATCTCTACGTGCACTAGGAGTCGTAAAGACTCGAAAAGACGTTGACAAAAGTCGCTCAAAAAGTGACTGGAGGTACGGCTCTCTCCGGATCTGCGCTGGCTGGCGTGGAAAAAGAAAGAACTGATGTCAGCGCGTGAGGGTGGCGTCTAAGTAGCTACCGCGACGTCACCCCCGCGACCACGACGCCAATGACGGACGCGGAGCCGACCGATGCCACCTTCCGACGCGTAGAGGTACTGCTGACGAAAAAACTTTCCGGATCCAGTCTGACGCCTGGGGGTAATTCTAATGTAAGGAATCTATAACTAACTGTTTCTTTCAGATTGACTGTGTTAGTGTTTTTATTCATGTGCCTTTTCTTCCTCTTTGCTGCTTAACACTACATGTCCCAGCTGCCTTGGGAGGCAGCCATCTTGGGTGTGTACCTGAGCGTGGCATTCCTTGATATAGGCAGCCCTGCCCATCAACCATTGCTTACTATTCTCCTGCTCTCGTCAGAGTGAGAGGTTCGTTTCTCATCCTGGTGCAGATAGTGGGAGTCTTCTTGTTTACTTTATGGCTTGGAAGTCTTAGAAGGTTCTTCGTGTCCCCCCATCCCCCCGCTTATCCTTTGATTTCCAGCCAGCAGAGTACAGCATTTCAGCCGGCTCCAGCAGTGAGTACCGCAACCAGCAGGCCTTTTGCTGAGAATTGTTTTCCTTGCCGGCTCCCACAGAGTTTCAACAATCAGCCTGCTCCCGCTGCATTCCTGATTCTTTGTCGGCTTCCGCTGCAACTCAGTGTTCCCTGTGGGGTTTGCTTTTCCTCGGGAAGTCCACGTTATTAAACAATGGAATTCAAAGCAGGCCGTGTTCTGGGCGGTAAGCCGCAGCGTTGGCATAACAAATTAGCATATTTTTGATAGCGCAATTTCGCGCTCTGTTATTATTTTATTGTGGCATTAGTCTTAACAACGATTAGCATATTGTGAGATATTAGGTCATATACTCACAGTTACAATGTAAGGATTGCTCTACAAATGTAATCTACAATTACAATATAGTAAGAAAGAAGACTTGCTGATTTAAAGAGTCTTGTGAATTATTCTAAAGCATTACTATGGTTTACATGTGTGACATAAACATTCCTATGAGCTGTATCATGGGAGGAATAACACTGTACTCAAGTATTTTCAGCAATCTCAAGGCTGAAATATATGACATGGTTTTGTTTTGTTTTGTACATTAACTTTTATTTTACAGGTCCCCTTCCCCGCTGTTCCAATCCCATACCCTTCCCTCCATCTGGCCACTTTGATTTTGGTGCTATAACAGCAGATGAAAATCAGAAGTGCCAGGAGGTTGGCCATTGAGAGTATCGTGTAGATCCCGAGGAAATCAAATGTCCACCGTGACAGAATAGAGAGCCCAATAATTTTTTATTCCTCCTGATCTGTGCGAGGTTCTTACCATGGCTACCTTAGATGACTTGTTAAAGGTCATTAGCCGATGGCGTCAAAACCGATGTGGCTCCTTCCGGCCCCACGGGGCTTGAGGGGTCGGCCCACTCAAACACCCGTGAGACAGTGGGAAAAACAACAGAATGCTTAGGTTTGTTTTCCAAGGTTTTATTTAGTGTTTTTAGAGTCAGTTCGGTTATTTTGGCTTTCTTCAGGCAAGGCACCGTCTAAAAGGGCTTCTTCTTCTCCTTGGGACGTCTCTTTGGTCCTCGGAAAAAGGAAAACAAGAAGGGGTGAGGACTGTGTCTCTGTGCCTCGGTTTTATAGGGAAAAAGGAGTGAGGGGATTGGCTAGCCACCTGTTCCACCACCAGTGTTGCTTTAGATGCATTACGCGGGCGCCACGTTCTAGGGAGATCCCAACAGCTGGTCTTCCCTCCGTGCTTTCCAGGAGCTATTAACCGCCCACTCCCTTATACTCGGAGGAACCTCCCGTCTCTCCGGAGCCCCTTTGGAAAATACCCCGAAGCCGTGCACGTACCTCTGACAGCCACGTTCCCCCTGGAGCGCGACGGCCTATTTCGCGGTAGCGGATCCGGTCCGGCTCCCTCTCTTGCGTTGTCCTGAGGGAACTGGCTTCTACGCGTCGGGGCTCGGTCCGGGACCCTTCAGGATTCTCTCTTCTTCCGTCCTCCTTTTGCTGCCTCTGCAGGTCGGGCGTGTAGTCCTTCCTCGGCTTCCATTCACTTCCCCCTTCGTCAGCGGAAGCGCTGCCTATCATGGCAGCCGGGCCGTAATCCTCGCTGTTGATTGGATCTAGTGACATGGTCACGTGCAGGTCGTCGAAACCACGGAAGTCCGTGTAGGCGACAGGGATGTCCCGATCCCTCCTAGCTGGATCCTGTGCGGAGGAGAGTTATAGGAGAGGAGAGACATAAGGGGGGAATATGTCTTCGTCTTCACCCTCCATCACGGCGTCTCCAGGTACATTGTGACAACCCGGCACATGGTCTCATAGAATTCTTTGATTTGAGTGAGGGTCGCTCCGCCTCCCGGAAAGGGAGGGAGGCGCGAAGTCGACCCCGGCTTCACAGAACCGTGCCTAGAGCGTCAGTGCTCCTTAACACCTTTATCGACGGATGACAATCGCGGTGAAGATGAAGTCCGTTTGGACTTCTTCTTCTTCTTGTTCCTCTTCCCCGAGTGTCCCGAAGACCTAGAGTGGGACGAACAGGACTTTGGGCTCCGGGAACGGTCATGCGACCTACTCACCTCAATCGGAACCTGGACCTCCGCAGAATCTTGCTGGACGGTGTCGTCTGCCGGGCCGCAAGGAGCTTCAAAGCTTACTCCTGCAAGGTCTTCGGAGCCATAGCCCAGCAGTGCGAGCACGACTTCTGGGTGCGCTCGAGACACCAGAGGCAGAGGAGGTGGGGGTCAGTAACAGACATCGTGCAGGGACAGGCCCCACACGGCTTGAACCCTGTCTTCTTCAAAGACATTTATTCCTCGCACACAATGGAGAAAAAAAAATTCGCATTCGCCAAAATGTTGAGAAAAGGCCTGTCAAAAAGCGACAGAGGGGTAGCTCTTCCTGCATCGGCGCTTAACTGGCACGGAAAGAAAAGAACTGACGTCCGTGCACCTGGGTGGCGCCTATATAGGTACCGCAACATCATAACTGACGCTACCGACGTCACGCGGAGCCGAATGGAGCCACCCGAAGGCGCGCGCAAGGGAATTGCTCAGCAAACGTTTCCGGATCCAGACTGACGCCTGGGAAATTCAAAGGTAAGGAATCTGCAGCTAGAAGTCTCTATCAGATTCAACTTCACAAAGTTAGTGCTCTCATAGATTCAGGGGCCACAGGCAATTTCATCGATAATCTTGTTGCCCAGACTCTACATATTCCCTGTGTCAAGAAGGGGGCCCCAGAAGTAGTACACACTGTAGATGGGAGTATATTGACAGGAGGTCCCTTACAGTGGCAATCCACCAAGATACAATTAATATGTCACAACTAGCAAACGCATGAAAGCCATGCAGAATAAATTCAATTGGATGTAATTTAAGCTCTTCAGTATGGTCTAATTTTAGGGATGCCTTGGTTAAAGCTACATAACCTGCACATAGATTAGGCCACTGATGAAGAGAAAGATAAGGAACTCCCTTCCCAATACGCCATGTATGCAGACGTCTTTGATGAAAAGGGAGCTGAAGAGCTACCAGCACATAGGCTGTATGACTGCCAAATAGACCTAGTGCCCGGGGCTGCCCTACCAAATTGTCGTATCTACGCCTTGTCGGACCAAGAGAACCAGTTTTTGAGAACGTACCTAGACCAATATTTAGCCAACTGGTTTATTCGCCCCTCCAAGTCTCCAACTGCTGCTCCACTCTTCTTCGTCCCGAAAGCCAATGTGGATCTCAGAATTTGTACAGATTACTGCGCATTGAATAAAATCACTGTGAAAAAAAATATCCATTGCCCCTCATTCCAGTTCTCCTTGATCAGGTCGAGTCAGCTGTGATCCATACGAAATTAGATCTAAGGGTAGCATACCATTTAGTACGTATGAGGTCTGGGGACGAGTGGGAAATGGCCTTTAAAACTCGTAATGGTCTGTTCGAATATGCAGCGATGCCCCTTGGGCTCTGAAACGCCCCTGACGCATTTCAATTTTTTTCTAAATGATGTGCTCAGAGAATTTCTGGATTCCTTCGCAATTGTATATATTGATGACATTCTCGTTTACTCAGATAGCGAAGCTAAACATGAACAACATGTACGCCAAATCTTGTTAACTCTAAGGAAACACTATCTTTATTGTAAAAGCAGTAAGTGTGAGTTTCATGTTACTACTGTGGAATTCTTAGGAGTAATGTTATCTCCGTCAGGAATGCAAATGGAAGACAGAAAAATTAAGGCAGTCACAGAATGACAAAATGATTCACAGAGGAGGTCTAGGATACAATACCACACTTATTTAAATTTCGGGAATATAGTCGGCATATGGTGCGATGATCAAAGGAAACAAGACCCCTTAGTTTCCTAATGAATGAAAAGAACTTTCACAACAGACAATTACACAAGTAATTTGATCCGCACACATTAAAGGTAAAGAAATAGTTCCACCAAATATTGTGATTCACACATTCCTTTATTCTTAATTATGTTCTCCTTTCTTCGCAGTAGCCAACGCGTTTCGTCCTATTTAAGGACTTCTTCAGGGCTACAAGACATAGACAACATACAGTGTTTTAAAACCTCATAAAAACACACATGTATATATAGACTAAATAATTAACACAGTTTATATAATCATTCATTAGAACACTATTTACATATTTACATTGTTATAGAGCCCGGAAGTCCGGTACCTCTGAGCCCATAATCCCACTGTACACATTCATCATGCTCATATTTACAATATTGGATCCTCTTTCACCCAAACCCCATAAGTGTGACAGTATGGGAAACTCTTTTTGCGAGTACTGTCTAACACTTACACCATAAGTCTATAATTTTTCATTGAGATACATATATACAAGCTGAGCAGAAAAGTCCTAAGTCTAGGGTTTCAAAAGCGACAGGCTCATGTGACTGTACACTGAAGCATTGGGAGACCAACATATTTTCATAAAATATTTGTCAAAGCCCAACCCTGAAGGGTACATGATAGCATTCAGGGTTGTTTAGCATTGTGTGGTTACCTCATCAGTCGTCCATTAAATAGTATGCATTTTCTTTCTTCTCGAATAAAATCCACCTCGCAATACCTTTTCTAGAGCATATATGAAGAAAAGGGGAGGTTATGATCCCTTACAACCTGTTCTTTTTGATCATGTGTCATAAAACACCAACAAGAGTCTTAACTGAACCATACCTGTATCTCTATAATATAGTAATCCTCAATAGGATAGCCTTTGTCTTATTATCTCCTTCTGTGTATCTTATTTAGAGCGGTGGCAGCATCAAAAAGCTGCAACAAAAAATAAATATAAATACTTCCATAAGTATGTGTATTCACATGCAACATACATTAAATCTAAAGGTTACTATTCAGACTGCATCATTTTTATAAAGATGCCTTTGATATGCGTCAAAATACTATCCCACGGGCCACCCAACACGTTACAAAAGATGTATTTCACTAATAACTGTATACATTAAGACAATTAACTCCTCTAGGTCCCTTGAGTAACCCAGAGTTAACAGTATTAGATCTTTCGTTATATAGTATCTCATACCTGTGCTTCTGTATTTGTAATCCGAAGTGGGAAGAAATTTAAACAGTATCGCTCCTTAGGTAAAACGAGGTCATGGTTGACTCATAAATCTAATAAAAAATAAAAATATATAAAAGAATATATAAGGGTCACATATTATGAGAATTGCCAACCCGTATTAAACAGATATGGAATTTCATTCCGCGTTAAGTTGGCGCAGAAAGTTATTCAAACCCCTCAATTGTTTCTCAAAGCATTCTTCCTGATGTCACGTCTCAGTGCCCCCGGTACCGCAGTTGTGTCTAACTAACTTGTACCTTTTACACCAGTATCATAATAAAGGGACACGCACAATTCAGCACAATTCAACACAGCGCGCCCTCCTCAATACCTATTTGAAAAGTTCTAACAAACGCACCGCAATACACCGCATCGTCATTAGGGTGATAAAGCATTCCTCTAATTGAGGGATAAAGGCGATTTAATGCAGGCGATCTCTCTTATAATTATATCCTAGAACATTAGTTAAAAGTGACATCATCTGTCTCTCGTCTAAAACAAATTAGGGTGCACATCGCACTGTGTCCCATTGCCAATGCGTAATTTAAAAAACACCATAGTTTCGAGGCAAGCGTTGGTATCGCATGGACAACCCCCTTTTAAGTTAGACAGAGAACATACATCAAAAATAACTCGCTGTACGAACCCAAATAATGGTTACTTTCTTGCTCCGATAAACCGGAGCACATAATACCGTAACACCAGCTGGTGTCTCGAGCTCTTACGTTGCACTCACATCATTTAAATCTCAGTGTCATTAGCATAATAGCACAACCATTGTCCGGAGTGCTTGTATACGCGTACACACCATTTAAGTTTCGGTGTCATTAACATAATCACGACACTAGGAGCGTGGCCATTTAACACCCAAAAACTTTGTGGCCATAGAATTCCATTATCAAAGTTGATGTCATACCCATATTGTACTCACCATTACAAGTACTCCGGGCAAAGTGTCCCTCTGTCTACGTCTAACACCGTCAAGACGAGTATCAAACCAGGAGGGCTTTTAAACTTTCCCTCTCTAACCGCGCATGCGCCCTAGATGTTCGGAACGAGTATAAGATCCGCCATCTTGTTACGTGTCCCTTATGGTGGAAGCCTAGGGATATCCGGCATTCCTGCCCTTGAACTTGTTTTTTAATTCAAAAATGTACAAGTAGGTTGTAATTGAACCACTGCAGGGTTCATATCTATCATATCGTGTGCCTGTTAGAAGTCAAAAACGGGCAAACATCGCGTAACAACATATTTTTTCGTAACGTTTCTAGCGCATGCGTGATGAGAGCAATGCACGAATGAAGGGCAGCCATCATGAAATGAAGCCCTTCTACCACAATTAACATAAGTTCCAAACCCACTTATTTGTAAAGTTAACTTCAGCGTCAATATTCTATGGAAACTTTTGCCTATGGTGAAATTAAAGAATGAACCAACAGCAGGCCACGGCATGCGTTTTCGTCACTAAACTAGCTCATGCATGTTTGCAAAACCACGGAAGTAACAGTCATCATACAAGGTGCTACCCCCTATATTATAACTGGGTGTCCCTCTCATCCATAGTTGTCCAAAAGGAGGTGTGGCTCTCTTCTAATTTATGTATCTTGTCTTAACCGAAGAGGCATCTAAACTCATGCCTTTCTATATTTCTCACCCGGGGCATGTTTACATCTGCCACTCCATAGTATAACACTTGGAGCGCGTGAGAGGAGTTCACAAATGCCACAGCCGCTTTATTAGAGAGTGGCCCATGTTAACGGTCGTGTATGCCCTTGTCACAATGTCTTAATAATGTATAACATTATATGCTTTTAAAAAGTCAAAATTCAAAGCCGTACACATGGTAACAGCTGGCTCCACAATTGATCACAACAAACATCAGTTCAAGGGTATAGAACAAACCCAGGATAGTCACAGCACGGGGGCCATAAAACCTTGCCATTGCATATTTTAAATGTAAATTGAAGACGTAACCACAACAGTGCTCAGCAAAAAGTTCAGGCATTAAAACCATGCATAACATTTTTCAGTCTTTGTATACCTTAAAAGAAAAAGGAGAAAAATTGAAAAAATGTGTAATCTGTAAATAACCAATTTCATCCCCATAATGTATCCATGATAACAGTGCACATGGTGTAAGCAGTCTACAGTTCGTTCCCACAAGGATACTCCACCTCATATAATTTATAATAAGCTGACATACAATGGTGGTCATCTATTTGCTATTATACACAGACAATGTACCCATAATAACAATGCCCATGATATCAACGTTCGAAAGTACTTTCCCACAAAGATGCTCTACCATAAGTGATGCGTATCCAAGCATTAATTACTTGGAAAGACTTTATAAAAAGTAATGCATCTCTGAGTTACTATTCAAACCCTGGTGCATCGTACGCAGCCTACATATCCATTTCGCCTCTCTCTGACGGAGATAGAGTTCCCTATTGCCTCCTCTCTCTCCAATACCCAGATGTTCTATGGCATGAAACCAAACATCTCTGTTATCTGGATGTTCATCCTTTATATGTATTGCAATTGGATACCTCTCATCTAAATGTTTTATAGCACGTACATGTTCTTGTATCCTCACCTTAAGGCAGCGTATACTACTCCCTATATAGATCTTTCCACATGCACAACCAATTGCATATACTGTATACGTGGTATTGCAATTGAAGAAGGACATGATTTTGTGGGTTTTGTTGGTATTGTACATAAACTCTGTAGTTCTGTTCCTTCCCAATCGACACACTGAACAATTGCCACAGACATAAAAACCATTTGGTTTGGTTGGTAACCAAGTGCTTATCGTCTGATCGGTGTCCCGTTTCTTTACATAGCTTGGACAGAGCTTATGTTTGATGGAGTTACCTTTACGGTACACCACCTTAGGTTTGCATGGAACAATATCCGACAGGCTTGTATCTGTACACAACATGGGCCAATTCTTTCGCAACACATTATAGATGTGATTACTGTGTTGGTTGTACTGTGTAATAAACAGAACATTATTTTGGGAATCCATGCTTTTTCTGTTATTCTTTGATATGCCCTTATTGGCCGTCAAAGTCTGCTTTCTATTCAATGCCTTGGCTCTAATCTCTGCTTTCTCTAAGCACGCATTTTTATAGCCACGATCTTTAAAATGTGTCTTTATGTCATGTGCAGTCCGTAAAAACTCATCTTCCTCACTACAATTCCTTCGAGCCCGTACCATTTCACCATAAGGTATGGCGTTGATGGTACTCTGGGGGTGGAAACTCGAGGCGTGTAGCACGCTATTGCATGCTGTGGGTTTCTTAAAGATCTTACTCTCAATTCTTCCATGCTTGACATATAGACGAAGGTCAAGGAAGTCAATCACACTTTCGTTATAAGTCATTGTCAACTTGACGTTAAATCTGTTAGTGTTAAGGTAAGCATAGTATTCCATTAAGGTCTCAACACTCCCATTCCAAATCATCAGAATGTCGTCAATATAACAACCATAAAAGATGATTTTGTCAATCCATTTCTGGGCTCCTCTTCCATAGGTCTGCTCCACCTCATACAAACCCATGAAAAGGTTTGCATAAGATGGAGCAAACCTAGAACCCATTGCCGTTCCCTGTCTTTGAAAGAACCACACCCCATCATGCAGAAAGACATTGTTCGTTAGAATCAGTTCAGCCATTTCTATCAGCATCTGGGTATGGTCAAGATGACTAGCACTCCTTCTGTATAGGAAGAATCTCAAGGCTTCCAATCCATTTCTCAATTGTATGCAAGTATACAGACTTTCAACGTCCATAGTTACAAAGAGTAGGTCTTCACTATCCCAGCTAATGTCCAAACACAAGAACAGGCGTCCAAACCAGACAGCAAATTAAATTCAATCAGAACAGGAGATAGATCTCCATGTAGAAACAGGTATTCCAAAAACAGCAAATGATAATGACAGCATGAGTCTTAAGATTGTCAATTTGTCTACACATACACTGACTGCAATTGAAGAAAATGTATTAAGGAAAGGTTTGAACTTTTGTTTATCTGAAAAATGTGATTTCACAGATGCACATATTGATCTATTTAAATTTGTGCCTAAATTAAAATTAAAACAATTTTTCAAGGAACATCAGACCACTCGTGTTAATATGCCGAATGTATCTTCACAATCTTCTTTGTCTATAAAAGATGTAAATGTAATACATACACTTACCACTATAGAAGATGAAGACACATATGGTAAGATAAGAGAATTGGTGAATGATTTAAACATAGAGGAAGACCTAACATTGGATAGTGGTTTGAGACCCACATCAAAGTTCATTCCACCTTCACATAATGATACAACTATCGAAAGATTTTATAGGAAGGTAACGTCAGAATTTTATCAACTAGAGGACAAATATCTGAACAATAAACTCTATACCCGCTCCCCTAATCTCTCCAAAAAAGATAGAGACGCCTTGACTGACCTGAGAAATGACCAAAACATCGTAATACGGGAAGCAGATAAGGGGGGCAATGTTGTCATTTTAAACAAAGAGGACTACCTGAGTGAGCTGAATAAACAACTGAATAACGAAATATGTTATGAGAAGCTGAGAGGGAACCCCATTACTGAGATTGAGCGCAACATCAACGCACATCTGAGAGAATGGCATGAAACCTGCCTTTTATCGGATAGGAGTACATGTATCTCAAAGTAGAGAATTCAAGATTTCCATGTATTTATTCACTCCCGAAAATCCACAAGACCTTACTAAATCCTCCTGGTAGGCCCATTATATCAGGTAATGGAGGGCCGACAGAATGTCTTGCGGAATATATAGATGGATATCTCCAACTCCATGTGAAAAACCTCCCGTCCTACCTGAAGGACAGTCGTGATGTCCTGGACAAGCTGGAGGACTTTAGCTGGGATAGTGAAGACCTACTCTTTGTAACTATGGACGTTGAAAGTCTGTATACTTGCATACAATTGATAAATGGATTGGAAGCCTTGAGATTCTTCCTATACAGAAGGAGTGCTAGTCATCTTGACCATACCCAGATGCTGATAGAAATGGCTGAACTGATTCTAACGAACAATGTCTTTCTGCATGATGGGGTGTGGTTCCTTCAAAGACAGGGAACGGCGATGGGTTCTAGGTTTGCTCCATCTTATGCAAACCTTTTCATGGGTTTGTATGAGGTGGAGCAGACCTATGGAAGAGGAGCCCAGAAATGGATTGACAAAATCATCTTTTATGGTCGTTATATGGACGACATTCTGATGATTTGGAATGGGAGTGTTGAGACCTTAATGGAATACTATGCTTACCTTAACACTAACAGATTTAACGTCAAGTTGACAATGACTTATAACGAAAGTGTGATTGACTTCCTTGACATTCGTCTATATGTCAAGCATGGAAGAATTGAGAGTAAGATCTTTAAGAAACCCACAGCATGCAATAGCGTGCTACACGCCTCGAGTTTCCACCCCCAGAGTACCATCAACGCCATACCTTATGGTGAAATGGTACGGGCTCGAAGGAATTGTAGTGAGGAAGATGAGTTTTTACGGACTGTACATGACATTAAGACAAATTTTAAAGATCGTGGCTATGAAAATACGTGCTTAGAGAAAGCAGAGATTAGAGCGAAGGCATTGAATAGAAAGCAGACTTTGACGGCCAATAAGGGCATATCAAAGAATAACAGAAAAAGCATGGATTCCCAAAATAATGTTCTGTTTATTACACAGTACAACCAACACAGTAATCACATCTATAATGTGTTACGAAAGAATTGGCCCATGTTGTGTACAGATACAAGCCTGTCGGATATTGTTCCATGCAAACCTAAGGTGGTGTACCATAAAGGTAACTCCATCAAACAAAAGCTCTGTCCAAGCTATGTAAAGAAATGGGACACCGATCAGACGATAAGCACTTGGTTACCAACCAAACAAAATGGTTTTTATGTCTGTGGCAATTGTTCAGTGTGTCGATTGGGAAGGAACAGAACTACAGAGTTTATGTACAAAACCAACAAAACCCACAAAATCATGTCCTTCATCAATTGCAATACCACGTATACGGTATATGCAATTGGTTGTGCATGTGGAAAGATCTATATAGGGAGTAGTATACGCTGCCTTAAGGTGAGGATACAAGAACATGTACGTGCTATAAAACATTTAGATGAGAGGTATCCAATTGCAATATATATAAAGGATGAACATCCAGATAACAGAGATGTTTGGTTTCATGCCATAGAACATCTGGGTATTGGAGAGAGAGGAGGCAATAGGGAACTCTCCCTCCGTCAGAGAGAGGCGAAATGGATATGTAGGCTGCGTACGATGCACCAGGGTTTGAATAGTAACTCAGAGATGCATTACTTTTTATAAAGTCTTTCCAAGTACTTAATGTTTGGATACGCATCACTTATGGTAGAGCATCTTTGTGGGAAAGTACTTTCGAACGTTTATATCATGTGCATTGTTATTATGGGTACATTGTCTGTGTATAGTAGCAAATAGATGACCACCATTGTATGTCAGCTTATTATAAATTATATGAGGTGGAGTATCCTTGTGGGAACGAACTGTAGACTGCTTACACCATGTGCACTGTTATCATGGATACATTATGGGGATGAAACTGGTTATTTACTGATTACACATTTTTTCCATTTTTCTCCTTTTTCTTTTAAGGTATACAAAGACTGAAAAATGTTATGCATGGTTTTAATGCCTGAACTTTTTGCTGAGCACTGTTGTGGTTACGTCTTCAATTGACATTTAAAATGTGCAATGGCAAGGTTTTATGGCCCCCGTGCTGTGACTATCCTGGGTTTGTTCTATACCCTTGAACTGATGTTTGTTGTGATCAATTGTGGAGCCAGCTGTTACCATGTGTACGGCTTTGAATTTTGACTTTTTAAAAGCATATAATGTTATACATTATTAAGACATTGTGACAAGGGCATACACGACCGTTAACATGGGCCACTCTCTAATAAAGCGGCTGTGGCATTTGTGAACTCCTCTCACGCGCTCCAAGTGTTATACTATGGAGTGGCAGATGTACACATGCCCCGGGTGAGAAATATAGAAAGGCATGAGTTTAGATGCCTCTTCGGTTAAGACAAGATACATAAATTAGAAGAGAGCCACACCTCCTTTTGGACAACTATGGATGAGAGGAACACCCAGTTATAATATAGGGGGTAGCACCTTGTATGATGACTGTTACTTCCGTCGTTTTGCAAACATGCATGAGCTAGTTTAGTGATGAAAACGCATGCCGTGGCCTGCGGTTGGTTCATTCTTTAATTTCACCATAGGCAAAAGTTTTCCATAGAATATTGACGCTGAAGTTAACTTTACAAATAAGTGGGTTTGGAACTTATGTTAATTTTGGTAGAAGGGCTTCATTTCATGATGGCTGCCCTTCATTCGTGCATTGCTCTCATCACGCATGCGCTAGAAAAGTTACGAAAAAATATGTCGTTACGCGATGTTTGCCCGTTTTCGACTTCTAACAGGCACACGATATAATAGATATGAACCCTGCAGTGGTTCAATTACGACCTACTTGTAAATTTTTTTATTAAAAAACAAGTTCAAGGGCAGGAATGCCGGATATCCCTAAGCTTCCACCATAATGGACACGTAACAAGATGGCGGATCTTATACTCGTTCCGAACATCCAGGGCGCATGCGCGGTTAGAGAGGGAAAGTTTAAAAGCCCTCCTGGTTTGATACTCGTCTTGACAGTGTTAGACGTAGACAGAGGGACACTTTGCCCGGAGTACTTGTAATGGTGAGTACAATATGGGTATGACATCAACTTTGATAATGGAATTCTATGGCCACAAAGTTTTTGGGTGTTAAATGGCCACGCTCCTAGTGTCGTGATTATGTTAATGACACCGAAACTTAAATGGTGTGTACGCGTATACAAGCACTCCGGACAATGGTTGTGCTATTATGCTAATGACACTGAGATTTAAATGATGTGAGTGCAACGTAAGCGCTCGAGACACCAGCTGGTATTACGGTATTATGTGCTCCGGTTTATCGGAGCAAGAAAGTAACCATTATTTGGGTTCGTACAGCGAGTTATTTTTGATGTATGTTCTCTGTCTAACTTAAAAGGGGGGTTGTCCATGCGATACCAACGCTTGCCTCGAAACTATGGTGTTTTTTAAATTACGTATTGGCAATGGGACACAGTGCGATGTGCACCCTAATTTGTTTTAGACGAGAGACAGATGGTGTCACTTTTAACTAATGTTCTAGGATATAATTATAAGAGAGATCGCCTGCATTAAATCGCCTTTACCCCTCAATTAGAGGAATGCTTTATCACCCTAATGACGATGCGGTGTATTGCGGTGCGTTTGTTAGAACTTTTCAAATAGGTATTGAGGAGGGCGCGCTGTGTTGAATTGTGCTGAATTGTGCGTGTCCCTTTATTATGATACTGGTGTAAAAGGTACAAGTTAGTTAGACACAACTGCGGTACCGGGGGCACTGAGACGTGACATCAGGAAGAATGCTTTGAGAAACAATTGAGGGGTTTGAATAACTTTCTGCGCCAGCTTAACGCGGAATGAATTTCCATATCTGTTTAATTCGGGTTGGCAATTCTCATAATATGTGACCCTTATTTATTCTTTTATATATTTTTATTTTTTATTTGATTTATGAGTCAACCTTGACCTCGTTTTACCTAAGGAGCGATACTGTTTAAATTTCTTCCCCACTTCGGATTACAAATACAGAAGTACAGGTATGAGATACTATATAACGAAAGATCTAATACTGTTAACTCTGAGTTACTCAAGGGACCTAGAGGAGTTAATTGTCTTAATGTATACAGTTATTAGTGAAATACATCTTTTGTAACGTGTTGGGTAGCCCGTGGGATAGTATTTTGACGCATATCAAAGGCATCTTTATAAAGATGATGCAGTCTGAATAGTAACCTTTAGATTTAATGCACAAGTTACTAACTTGTGTAACGATATATCTGTAAGAGACAGTAGTTAGTGACAGATTCCTTACCTTAGAATATCCCCAGGCGTCAGGCTGGATCCGGAAAGTTTTTGCGTAGCAGTACCCTTGCGCGTCGGTAGGCGGCGTCGTGCGGCTCCGCGTCCGTCGTCGGCGTCGTGATCGCCAGGATGACGTCGCAGGCAGTACTTAGACGCCGCCCCTGCGGCGCTGACGTCAGTTCTGTACACGACTTTCCGCGCCAGGAATGCAGAGCCATGCAAGAAGCTGACATAGGTGTCTGAAAAATACTAGGGCCCTGAAAGGGATGTCCTTAACTCCTAGAAATCAGTTCGCAGAACGGGGAGGATGGTGGGGCGGTAGAATCTGTCACTAACTACTGTCTCTTACAGATATATCGTTACACAAGTTAGTAACTTGTGCATCTGAAAGAGACACGTTAGTGACAGATTCCTTACCTTAGAATAGATACCCCAGCAATACCAACCCCGGTGGTGGGTCTGCGAACAAAGATCAGACAAGGAAGTCCCGAAGGACAGAACGGCCAAAGAAGCCGTCCCTCCGGACCTGACTGTCAAGGCAGTAATGCTTTGTAAACGTGTGCAGCGAGGCCCACGTAGCTGCCTGACAGATATCCTGCAGCGGAACACCGCGGCCTAAGGCCGTGGTAGCAGCCGTTGCCCTGGTGAAATGGGCACGCAGCCCAACAGGAGGCTCCTTCTTAGCCAAAGAATAGCAGGCTTTGATACACAAGGTTACCCAGCGGGAGATGGTTCTCTTGTGCACCGCCCGACCTTTTTTGGCGCCCACGTAGCCAACAAAGAGCTGGTCATCCATCCGGAAGTGTTGTGTGCGGTTAATATAAAAAGAAAGCGCACGTTTTGGGTCCAGACGGTGGAGCCCCTCTTCCTCTCTGGAAGGATGCGGAGGCGGAAAGAAGGTGGGCAAAGTGATGGTCTGCCCAATGTGGAAGGCAGTAACCACCTTTGGCAAGAAGGACGGACGCGTCCTAAGAACAACCTTGTCTGGATGGACAGACAGAAAGGGAGGTTTGCATGAAAGAGCCTGGAGCTCACTCACCCGCCGAGCGGAGGTGATGGCCACCAGAAAGGCAGTCTTCAGAGTCAGAAGACGAAGAGGACAGTTATGTAGAGGCTCAAAGGGAGCGCACATAAGAAAGGTAAGAACCAAGTTCAAGTCCCACTGAGGCATCACAAACGGAACAGGAGGGAAGAGGTGTGTAATGCCTTTTAGAAACCTGTTAACAACAGGGGACTTGAAAAGGGAGGGCTGATCAGGAAGCCTGAGGAAGGCCGAGATGGCACAAAGATAGCCCTTGATGGTACCCAGGGCAGAAACCTGTTGGGCCAGGGAAAGAAGGAACAGAAGAACCTCAGAAAGAGGGGCAGAAAGGGGATTCACAGCCTTTGCTGTGCACCATGCCACAAACTTGTTCCACCTGCAGGCGTATACCACCTTAGTGGAGGGACGCCTGGCTGCCAGAATCACATCACAAACGTCGGGAGGCAAGTCGAAAGGAATCAACTGCCGCCGCTCAATCTCCACGCAAGCAGGTGGAGGCTGGATATGTTCGGGTGGAGGACCGTCCCCTGCTGCTGCGACAGAAGATCCTCCCGAAGAGGCAGACGGATCGGGGGATCTACGCTCATACTGAGTAGCTCGGGATACCAAACTCTTCGAGCCCAGTCCGGAGCCACAAGAATGACTTGGGCCCGGTCGTGCCGAATCTTCTTCAACACTCTGGGTAGAAGTGGTATAGGCGGAAAGGCGTACAACAGACCGCAACTTCACTCGCGACGAAAAGCGTCGCCGAGCGAGTGCCGCCTTGGAAATTCCAACGCGCAGAACTGATGACATTGCGCGTTCTCTTCGGTGGCGAATAGATCTAACCAAGGCTCTCCCCACTGTAGAAAGAGTCCTTGCGCCACTTCCGAGTGAAGACGCCATTCGTGATCCATCATGCACCTGCGGCTGAGTTCGTCCGCCCTGGCGTTCAGGGAACCTGCCAGATGTTGAACCATCAGGAACATGCCCTGATGTTCCAGCCATGTCCAGAGGCGCAGAGCCTCCTGACAAAGGGTCCACGACCCCACCCCGCCTTGTTTGTTGCAATACCACATGGCGGTGGTGTTGTCTGTGAACACCTGCACTACCTTCCCTTTGAGAGAGGGAAGGAATGCCTTGAGTGCAAGTCGGATCGCCCGGAGCTCCAGAAGGCTGGATATGGAGCCGGGACTCCGCCCGGCGACCAGAGGCCTCTGATCTCCGCCTCTCCCATGTGACCGCCCCATCCCAGAAGGGACGCGTCCGTCACAACTGTGTGCTCTGGCTGGGGAAGGGAGAGGGATCTGCCCATGACCCATTGCCGGTTCGAGAGCCACCACTGCAACTGTTTTGCAGTTCCCTCCGAGATCTGGACGTGATCGGACAGGTTGCCCTGGTGCTGCGCCCACTGGAACTTCAGGTCCCACTGCAGAGCCCGCATATGCCATCTGGCATGAGTGACCAGCAGGATGCAGGAGGCCATGAGGCCCAGCAGCCTCAGGGTCATCCGTACCGAAACCCAGGATAAAGGCCGAAAGATCGGAATCATAGCCTGAATATCCCGGACTCGCCGTTCGGGAGGATAGGCCCGAAACTGCGTCGTGTCCAGAACTGCTCCGATGAAAAGGAGCTGTGGAGAAGGAATCAGATGCGACTTCGGCACATTGATGGAGAACCCCAGCGAGTGCAGGAGTTCGGCCGTAGTCTGGAGGTGGGAGACGACTGCCTGGGACGAGCCCGCCTTCAGCAGCCAGTCGTCGAGGTAGGGGAAGACTGGAACCCCTGCCCGGCGCAGATGAGCTGCGACCACCGCCATCACTTTCGTGAACACCCGAGGGGCACTTGTAAGGCCAAAGGGGAGCACAGTGAACTGAAAATGCTCGAGGCCTACCGTGAACCGCAGGTAACGCCGGTGGGCCGGCAGGACGGGGATGTGAAAATAAACGTCCTGCAAGTCCAACGCTACCAACCAGTCTCCAGGGTCGAGGGCAGTTAAGACCTGAGCTAGGGTGAGCATCTTGAACTTCTCCTTCCGGAGGAAGCGATTGACGTTCCGGAGGTCCAAGATAGGACGCATGTCCTCCTTGTCCTTTTTGGGCACCAGGAAGTAGTGGGAGTAGCAACCACGTCCTACTTCTGGGGTCGGAACATGCTCGATGGCCCTCTTGGCCAAGAGGGCCGTGACTTCCTTCTGCAGAAGTACCAAGTGATCCCATGACATGCGGTGGAATTGAGGTGGCATGGCTGGGGGGTGGTCTCGAAGGGGAGGGAGTAGCCCCTTCGGACAATGTCCAAGACCCACCTGTCCGAGGTGATGGGACGCCAGTGGTGAAGGTGATGGCGGACCCTGCCCCCTACTGGCGTGCTGTGCACCGGAAAGGAGGGACTAGGAGGGCTTGGAGGCCGCGGACGGGTTGGAGGTGGTGGCCTGACCCGCACGCTGGTTGCCCGAACCGCCACGGCGGTATCCACGTCCTCGGCCACGCGAAGACACTTGCTGCGCGGGCTGGTGGCTGGGCAGCTGACGTGACTGGGCGAGAAAAGCAGAGGTGAGCGGAGGGCGTACAACAGAAAGGCCCAGGGACTTGGCAGTAGCCCGTGAGTCCTTAAACCGCTCCAGCGCATGGTCTGCCTTTGAACCAAAAAGACCGACTCCATCAAAGGGAATGTCCATGAGTGTATTCTGGACATCACCCGAGAAACCAGTTGTTCTCAGCCAGGCGTGGCGACGTAGCGCCACCGTCGTCGCAAGCGATCTGCCCAGCGAGTCGGCGGTATCAAGGCCACAACGGATGGTGTATTTAGCCGCATCTCGCCCTTCCGCAATGGCGCGGGTAAGCAGTGTCTGGGCCTCCTCAGAACACTGCGGCAAAACAGCCGCCACCGAATCCCACAGGGAGTGGGTATATCGGCCCAGAAGGCAAGCGGTGTTGACGGACCGCAAGCCAGCACTGGAGGAAGAAAAAGCCTTCTTCCCAAATTGGACCAGGCGTTTGGATTCCCTATCCGGAGGGGCGGTAGGGAAGGCGGTTTGGGAGGCAGAGGCTTGGACAACCAAGCTCTCGGGGGTGGGATGTTGGGAGAGAAACAAGGGGTCGCCCGGAGCAGGGCGATGGCGTCGGGCCACGTTCCTATCCACAGGAGCCCCTGTGGTGGGTTTGGACCAGGCACCCAAAAGAACGTCAGTGAGTGCATCATTAAACGGCAGCACAGTCTCCGAGGAGGAAGCCGCCGGCTGAAGCACTTCTGTCAGGAGGTTAGTCCTGACGGCCACAGTAGTCAACTGGAGATGTAAGGCTCCAGCTGCTCTCACGCAACACCGTTGCAAAATTAGCTCCCTCCTCCGTAGCCATGGGAGGAGACAGCATGCCAGTGTCAGGGAGGTGTCTAGACCACTGGCATCCCCAAGTTCCTCAGCCCAGTCCGGGATCATACTCACACTGTTGTGTGAGATGGTCCTCAGACCCCTCCCAGCTCTCCTGGTCCTCCTCTTGTTCAAAATATGGAGGAGGAGGGACATTTGGGACCCAAGGTCTCATCGGCGCCGGAGCCGGCGTCGAGCGACGTCGGTCCGGCTCCATGTCCGGAGCCGGAGAGAGCCCCGGACGGCGTCAAGAACGGCACCGGGGACATCGGCATCGGCGGAGGCGTGGTTAGGTCAACCGGCGGCGATGGGGGTTGCGGTACCACCGGAGCCGGGATCGAGGCCGGGCCGGAGCCGAGGCCGGGATGAAGGCTGGTGGGACAGGCGACGCCGGGACCGGAGTCGACGGCGGCGCCGGGGCAACCCCATCAGGGCCCGTGGGGCCCGAAGGCGCACCGGAGGGGCCTGAAGGCCCGAAGAGGCGGGCCATGGCCGACAGGAATTCCTGTATTTTGGCCGGAGTCACCCCCGAACCCGGAAAGGATAGGTAATGCGGGGGCGGCTCTACAGGCATGTCCGGGGCCGCGGGGGCGGGGACGGTGCCGACTGGGGCCACAGCCGAGTCGCGAGACCGGCGAGGCGAAGTCTTAGAGCGATGATGCTTCTTAGACTTTTTGTGCTTCGACTTACCCGAGGAGCGCGAAGACTTGGACTCCGACGACCGGCGGGGACTCCGCGACAGGCCCCTCGACCTCTCCCGGGACCGGGGCTTGGTGCGGCGCGGAGCCGACTGCTGGACCTCGAGCAGCTTTCGAGACCGCTCTCGCAAAGCCTTCGGATGAAGTTTCCGGCAGTCAGGGCACGACTTTGTGTCGTGGTCTCGGCCGAGACAGAAGAGACACTCGAGATGCGGGTCCGTGATCGACATCATGCGACCACAGGCTCCGCATGGCTTGAAGCCGGGCATCCTACGACACCTAGGAGTCGTGAAGACTCGATGAAGAAACAGTGAAAAAATTCACAAATAAAAAAGTTAGTCAAAAATTGACTAGGGCACTGCTCTTCCCGGATCTGCGCTTACTGGCGCGGAAAAAGAAGAACTGACATCAGCGCGCAGGGGCGGCGTCTAAGTACTGCCCGCGACGTCATCCCGGCGATCACGACGCCGACGACGGACGCGGAGCCGCACGACGCCGCCTACCGTCGCGCAAGGGTACTGCTACGCAAAAACTTTCCGGATCCAGCCTGACGCCTGGGGATATTCTAAGGTAAGGAATCTGTCACTAACGTGTCTCTTTCAGATGTATGTTGTATGTGAATACACATACTTATGGAAGTATATATATTTATTTTTTGTTGCAGCTTTTTGATGCTGCCACCGCTCTAAATAAGATACACAGAAGGAGATAATAAGACAAAGGCTATCCTATTGAGGATTACTATATTATAGAGATACAGGTATGGTTCAGTTAAGACTCTTGTTGGTGTTTTATGACACATGAACAAAAAGAACAGGTTGTAAGGGATCATAACCTCCCCTTTTCTTCATATATGCTCGACAAAAGGTATTGCGAGGTGGATTTTATTCGAGAAGAAAGAAAACGCATACTATTTAATGGACGACTGATGAGGTAACCACACAATGCTAAACAACCCTGAATGCTATCATGTACCCTTCAGGGTTGGGCTTTGACAAATATTTTATGAAAATATGTCGGTCTCCCAATGCTGCAGTGTACAGTCACATGAGCCTGTCGCTTTTGAAACCCTAGACTTAGTACTTTTCTGCTCAGCTTGTATATATGTATCTCAATGAAAAATTATAGACTTATGGTGTAAGTGTTAGACAGTACTCGCAAAAAGAGTTTCCCATACTGTCACACTTATGAGGTTTGGGTGAAATAGGATCCAATATTGTAAATATGAGCATAATGAATGTGTACAGTGGGATCATGGCCTCAGAGGTACCGGACGTCCGGGCTCTATAACAATGTAAATATGTAAATAGTGTTCTAATGAATGATTATATAAACTGTGTTAATTATTTAGTCTATATATACATGTGTGTTTTTATGAGGTTTTAAAACACTGTATGTTGTCTATGTCTTGTAGCCCTGAAGAAGTCCTTAAATAGGGCGAAACGCGTTGGCTACTGCGAAGAAAGGAGAACATAATTTAACCCGTTTACCGCGGCGAACATTCCGCCGCGGTGCAGTGGTTCTAAAGGGTGGGCGGGGCTGCGTCGGCCAACGGTCGTGCGCAGCACCAGGGAGGTAGTGCTCGCGTCGGCCGTTGGCCGACGCGAGCACGGAAGGGGTTAAAGAATAAAGGAATGTGTGAATCACAATATTTGGTGGAACTATTTCTTTACCTTTAATGTGTGCGGATCAAATTACTTGTGTAATTGTCTGTTGTGAAAGTTCTTTTCACTCATTAGGAAACTAAGGGGTCTTGTTTCCTTTGATCATCGCACCATATGCCGACTATATTCCCGAAATTTAAATAAGTGCGGTATTGTATCCTAGACCTCCTCTGTGAATCATTTTGCTGTTTTTGGATAACCTGCACTATTTTGGGGATTTATGCAAGGACACTTCATTATGAATTTTGAGGATAATCGAGAGGCCATGCTTGGCGATTTGTTTAGCAAAAATTCTGGGGCAGCTAGCAATATGGAATCAAGGGCTCCGAGAAGTGAGGGACTTAAGGAAAAGTTCATTAAATTGGAGCGCTTAAGAAAACAAGAGCTTAGCAAATGGTGGGATGGGAACACCATGCGCAAGTACTTGGAGAACAGAAGAATCCCTAGGGGGCTGCGCATAATGATATTTCCTAACTTTGAGGACCTTGATGCAGATCTGCTAAAAGATTGGGAAGAAGGTTTATATGATGCTTCATATAGGATGATGGAGCTTCTAGTTAAAAATGCTGAGAGAAAAGTTGCGAAATTAAGAGAAGAGATTGATAAACTTGAAAGGGAGATCAGAGAAATGAAGTTAGACGATGCTACAAAGAAGAACTATGATATTTTAAAAGGTGAATTAGCCAGTTATCAGATCTACTTACGAGATAAAAAGCAGAAAAAGATCATGAGGGATGAAGGAGATTATACCAAGGGAAGAATCTTTACCTTCGCCAGGAAATATGATGAAATTCCAACTAAGCAGGGAACTGGTGACCTGAATAGATCTAGGGATCAAAGTGTTTCCTCGAGTAGCATCTCCCTCTCCTCAGTTGAGAGTGAGCAAGGAGGGGCTACAGGCACAGATATTCCAGAGCAGCAAGCTTCTCGTTTTTTAAAGGAAGTTCAAAGATATCGCCTGGGCAACAAAAAGAAACCAATGGGAAGAGGAGGAGAACTAGGAGGGGCGGAAGCAAACACAAGAACAGGCGTCCAAACCAGACAGCAAACCAAATTCAATCAGAACAGGAGATAGATCTCCATGTAGAAACAGGTATTCCAAAAACAGCAAATGATAATGACAGCATGAGTCTTAAGATTGTCAATTTGTCTACACGTACACTGACTGCAATTGAATAAAAATGTATTAAGGAAAGGTTTGAACTTTTGTTTATCTGAAAATGTGATTTCACAGATGCACATATTGATCTATTTAAATTTGTGCCTAAATTAAAATTAAAACAATTTTTCAAGGAACATCAGACCACTCGTGTTAATATGCCGAATGTATCTTCACAATCTTCTTTGTCTATAAAAGATGTAAATGTAATACATACACTTACCACTATAGAAGATGAAGACACATATGGTAATATAAGAGAATTGGTGAATGATTTAAACATAGAGGAAGACCTAACATTGGATAGTGGTTTGAGACCCACATCAAAGTTCATTCCACCTTCACATAATGATACAACTATCGAAAGATTTTATAGGAAGGTAACGTCAGAATTTTATCAACTAGAGGACAAATATCTGAACAATAAACTCTATACCCGCTCCCCTAATCTCTCCAAAAAAGATAGAGACGCCTTGACTGACCTGAGAAATGACCAAAACATCGTAATATGGGAAGCAGATAAGGGGGCAATGTTGTCATTTTAAACAAAGAGGACTACCTGGGTGAGCTGAATAAACAACTGAATAACGAAATATGTTATGAGAAGCTGAGAGGGAACCCCATTACTGAGATTGAGCGCAACATCAACGCACATCTGAGAGAATGGCATGAAACCTGCCTTTTATCGGATAGGGAGTACATGTATCTAAAAGTAGAGAATTCAAGATTTCCATGTATTTATTCACTCCCGAAAATCCACAAAACCTTACTAAATCCTCCTGGTATGCCCATTATATCAGGTAATGGAGGGCCGCCAGAATGTCTTGCGGAATATATAGATGGATATCTCCAACCCCATGTGAAAAACCTCCCGTCCTACTTGAAGGACAGTCGTGATGTCCTGGACAAGCTGGAGGACTTTAGCTGGGATAGTGAAGACCTACTGTCATGCAACCCCACAAGTTTACCTGTTTCTTGCGGAGAGATCTCGCAGAGACGACATGAGCTATCACCCTTGTACCCACCTTACCCCAGTCGAACCTTGAAAACAAACTAGGATAAAGATGGGAGGCGGGGAGGAAAGCTGGGATTGCAGGAGGGTGTCCGGAAGACCGGTAGAGGACGTCCTCCTGTTCGGATTAACTGTGGACACCAACTGCATAGGGAAACAAGGGAACACCTATTACTATCAGCCCAAACACACCCTCTTCCAGTCACTACCATACACTCATGCGGAAGACAGCAGTTACCTCATAATTGGACATCATATGTTCTGAAGTCCTCAATGGTAAGAACAGAATAGCGCTCCTGCGCAAGCACACCAAGGCAACTAGGCGCTCCAGCGCGAGGCACACCAAAGAAACCAGCGCTCCTGCGCAATGTGCACACAGAAAGAAATCAACGCTCCCTCGCAAGGTACCCACAAAGAAATCAGCGCTCCTGCGCAATGTACACCAAAGAACTCAGCACTCCTGCGTGGTGAGAAGAACCCAAAATACAGCGCTCCAGCGCGGTCTGGCTCTAATGGTCAAACAAGGAAAAATAACAAACAAGCGCTCCAGCGCGCTAAGGCAAAAAGTAGAATATCCTGAATGTCACTGACTGGACCCCTTCTCAGGAAAGCAAGGCACATCCAAATACGCAAGGACTAGCCAAGGGAGGAAGGCATAAGGGTGTCAGCAAGTGGTAAGTCACGAAAGAAAAACAAGAAGAACGGCAGCGCTCCTGCGCAGCTCAGAAATACCTGCAAAGGTGTCTGTCCAGGCACGGGCGTCAATACGGAGCGCCCGACCCAAGGGGAATCACTGAGTTTATGTGGATTCCCCGGAAGCGCTGAGTGACGTTTCGGTGGTTTCAGCAAGGAAAGCTGAACCGCTAACCGCCAGTAACCCGGAAGTGAGGGGAACTGTTCCGCACGAGTGAAGGTACAAACGTGCACACAAACATACCTGGTGATCGGGGGAGGAGGAACTCCTACCGAAACATGACACCTACTCTTTGTAACTATGGACGTTGAAAGTCTGTATACTTGCATACAATTGAGAAATGGATTGGAAGCCTTGAGATTCTTCCTATACAGAAGGAGTGCTAGTCATCTTGACCATACCCAGATGCTGATAGAAATGGCTGAACTGATTCTAACGAACAATGTCTTTCTGCATGATGGGGTGTGGTTCCTTCAAAGACAGGGAACGGCGATGGGTTCTAGGTTTCCTCCATCTTATGCAAACCTTTTCATGGGTTTGTATGAGGTGGAGCAGACCTATGGAAGAGGAGCCCAGAAATGGATTGACAAAATCATCTTTTATGGTCGTTATATTGACGACATTCTGATGATTTGGAATGGGAGTGTTGAGACCTTAATGGAATACTATGCTTACCTTAACACTAACAGATTTAACGTCAAGTTGACAATGACTTATAACGAAAGTGTGATTGACTTCCTTGACCTTCGTCTATATGTGAAGCATGGAAGAATTGAGAGTAAGATCTTTAAGAAACCCACAGCATGCAATAGCGTGCTACACACCTCGAGTTTCCACCCCCAGAGTACCATCAATGCCATACCTTATGGTGAAATGGTACGGGCTCGAAAGAATTGTAGTGAGGAAGATAAGTTTTTACGGACTGTACATGACATTAAGACAAATTTTAAAGATCGTGGCTATGAAAATACGTGCTTAGAGAAAGCAGAGATTAGAGCCAAGGCATTGAATAGAAAGCAGACTTTGACAGCCAATAAGGGCATATCAAAGAATAACAGAAAAAGCATGGATTCCCAAAATAATGTTCTGTTTATTACACAATACAACCAACACAGTAATCACATCTATAATGTGTTGCGAAAGAATTGGCCCATGTTGTGTACAGATACAAGCCTGTCGGATATTGTTCCATGCAAACCTAAGGTGGTGTACCGTAAAGGTAACTCCATCAAACAAAAGCTCTGTCCAAGCTATGTAAAGAAACGGGACACCGATCAGACGATAAGCACTTGGTTACCAACCAAACCAAATGGTTTTTATGTCTGTGGCAATTGTTCAGTGTGTCGATTGGGAAGGAACAGAACTACAGAGTTTATGTACAATACCAACAAAACCCACAAAATCATGTCCTTCATCAATTGCAATACCACGTATATGGTATATGCAATTGGTTGTGCATGTGGAAAGATCTATATAGGGAGTAGTATACGCTGCCTTAAGGTGAGGATACAAGAACATGTACGTGCTATAAAACATTTAGATGAGAGGTATCCAATTGCAATACATATAAAGGATGAACATCCAGATAACAGAGATGTTTGGTTTCATGCCATAGAACATCTGGGTATTGGAGAGAGAGGAGGCAATAGGGAACTCTCCCTCCGTCAGAGAGAGGCGAAATGGATATGTAGGCTGCGTACGATGCACCAGGGTTTGAATAGTAACTCAGAGATGCATTACTTTTTATAAAGTCTTTCCAAGTAATTAATGCTTGGATACGCATCACTTATGGTAGAGCATCTTTGTGGGAAAGTACTTTCGAACGTTTATATCATGTGCATTGTTATTATGGGTACATTGTCTGTGTATAATAGCAAATAGATGACCACCATTGTATGTCAGCTTATTGCACAAGTTACTAACTTGTGTAACGATATATCTGTAAGAGACAGTAGTTAGTGACAGATTCCTTACCTTAGAATATCCCCAGGCGTCAGGCTGGATCCGGAAAGTTTTTGCGTAGCAGTACCCTTGCGCGTCGGTAGGCGGCGTCGTGCGGCTCCGCGTCCGACGTCGGGACCACCGGGATGACGTCACGGGCAGTACTTAGACGCCGCCCCTGCGCGCTGACGTCAGTTCTGTACACGACTTTCCGCGCCAGGAACGCAGAGCCATGCAAGAAGCTGACATAGGTGTCTGAAAAATACTAGGGCCCTGAAAGGGATGTCCTTAACCCTAGAAATCAGTTCGCAGAACGGGGAGGATGGGTGGGGCGGTAAGGAATCTGTCCCTAACTACTGTCTCTTACAGATATATCGTTACACAAGTTAGTAACTTGTGCATCTGAAAGAGACACGTTAGTGACAGATTCCTTACCTTAGAATAGATACCCCAGCAATACCAACCCCGGTGGTGGGTCTGCGAACAGATTCAGACAAGGAAGTCCCGGAGGACAGAACGGCCAAAGAAGCCGTCCCTCCGGACCTGACTGTCAAGGCAGTAATGTTTGGTAAACGTGTGCAGCGAGGCCCACGTAGCTGCCTGACATATATCCTGTAACGGGACACCGCAGCCTAAAGCCGTGGTAGCAGCCGTAGCCCTGGTGGAATGGGCACGCAGCCCAACAGGAGGCTCCTTCTTAGCCAAAGAATAGCAGGCTTTGATACACAAGGTGACCCAGCGGGAGATGGTCCTTTGTGTACCGCCCGACCTTTTTGGCGCCCACGTAGCCAACAAAGAGCTGGTCATCCACCCGGAACTGTTGTGTGCGGTTGATGTAAAAGGAAAGCGCACGTTTTGGGTCCAGACGGTGGAGCCTCTCTTCCTCTCTGGAAGGATGCGGAGGCGGAAAGAAGGTGGGCAAAGTGATGGTCTGCCCAATATGGAAGGCAGTAACCACCTTTGGCAAGAAGGACGGACGCGTCCTAAGAACAACCTTGTCTGGATGAACAGACAGAAAGGGAGGTTTGCATGAAAGATCCTGGAGCTCACTCACCCGCCGAGCAGAGGTGATGGCCACCAGGAATGCTGTCTTCAGAGTAAGAAGACGAAGAGGACAGTTATGTAGAGGCTCAAAGGGAGCACACATTAAGAAGGTAAGAACCAAGTTCAAGTCCCACTGAGGCATTACAAACGGAACAGGAGGAAAGAGGTGTGTAATGCCTTTAAGAAACCTGTTAACCACAGGGGACTTGAAAAGGGAGGGCTGATCAGGAAGCCTGAGGAAGGCCGATATCGCACAATGATAGCCCTTGATGGTACCCAGGGCAGAACCCTGTTGGGCCAGAGAAAGAAGGAACAGAAGAACCTCAGAAAGAGGGGCAGAAAGGGGATTCACAGCCTTTGCTGTGCACCATGCCACAAACTTGTTCCACCTGCAGGCGTATACCACCTTAGTGGAGGGACGCTTGGCTGCCAGAATCACATCACAAACTTCGGGAGGCAAGTCGAAAGGAATCAACTGCCGCCGCTCAATCTCCACGCAAGCAGTTGTAGACTGGACATGTTCGGGTGGAGGACCGTCCCCTGCTGCTGCGACAGAAGATCCTCCCGAAGAGGCAGACGGATCGGGGATCGACGCTCATACTGAGTAGCTCGGGATACCAAACTCTTCGAGCCCAGTCCGGAGCCACAAGAATGACTTGGGCCCGGTCGCGCCGAATCTTCTTCAACACTCTGGGTAGAAGTGGTATAGGCAGAAAGGCGTACAACAGACCGCAACTCCACTCGCGACGAAAAGCGTCGCCGAGCGAGTGCCGCCTTGGAAATTCCAACGCGCAGAACTGCTGACATTGCGCGTTCTCTTCGGTGGCGAACAGATCTAACCAAGGCTCTCCCCACTGCTGAAAGAGAGCTTGCGCCACCTCCGAGTGAAGACGCCATTCGTGATCCATCATGCACCTGCAGCTGAGTTCGTCCGCCCTGGCGTTCAGGGAACCTGCCAGGTGTTGAACCATCAGGAATATGCCCTGATGTTCCAGCCATGTCCAGAGGCGCAGAGCCTCCTGACATAGGGTCCACGACCCCACCCCGCCCTGTTTGTTGCAATACCACATGGCGGTGGTGTTGTCTGTGAACACCTGCACTACTGTCCCTTTGACAGAGGGAAGGAATGCCTTGAGTGCAAGTCGGATCGCCCGGAGCTCCAGAAGGTTGATATGGAGCCGGGACTCCGCCGGAGACCAGAGGCCTCTGATCTCCGCCTCTCCCAAGTGACCGCCCCATCCCAGAAGGAACGCGTCCGTCACAACTGTGTGCTCTGGCTGGGGAAGGGAGAGGGATCTGCCCATGACCCACTGCCGGTTCGAGAGCCACCACTGCAACTGTTTTGCAGTCCCCTCCGAGATCTGGACGTGATCGGACAGGTTGCCCTGGTGCTGCGCCCACTGGAACTTCAGGTCCCACTGCAGAGCCCGCATATGCCATCTGGCATGATTGACCAGCAGGATGCAGGAGGCCATGAGGCCCAGCAGCCTCAGGGTCATCCGTACCGAAACCCAGGATAAAGGCCGAAAGATCGGAATCATAGCCTGAATATCCCGGACTCGCCGTTCGGGAGGATAAACCCGAAACTGCGTCGTGTCCAGAACTGCTCCGATGAAAAGGAGCTGTGGAGAAGGAATCAGGTGCGACTTCGGCACGTTGATGGAGAACCCCAGCGAGTGCAGGAGTTCGGCCGTAGTCTGGAGGTGGGAGACGACTGCCTGGGACGAGCCCGCCTTCAGCGGCCAGTCGTCGAGGTAGGGGAAGACTGGAACCCCTGCCCGGCGCAGATGGGCTGCGACCACCACCATCACTTTCGTGAACACCCGAGGGGCGCTGGTAAGGCCAAAAGGGAGCACGGTGAACTGAAAATGCTCGAGGCCTACCGTGAACCGCAGGTAACGCCGGTGGGCCGTCAGGACGGGGATGTGGAAATATGCGTCCTGCAAGTCCAACGCTACCATCCAGTCCCCAGGGTCGAGAGCAGTCAAGACCTGAGCTAGGGTGAGCATCTTGAACTTCTCCTTCCGGAGGAAGCGATTGACATTCCGGAGGTCCAAGATAGGACGCATGTCCTCCTTGTCCTTTTTGGGCACCAGGAAGTAGTGGGAGTAGCAACCACGTCCTACTTCTGGGGTCGGAAAGCGCTCGATGGCCCTCTTGGCCAAGAGGGCCGCAACTTCCTTTTGAAGAAGCACCAAGTGATCCCCTGACATGCGGTGGAATTGAGGTGGCATGGCTGGGGGGATGGTCACGAAGGGGAGGGAGTAGCCCCTTCGGACAATGTCCAAGACCCACCTGTCCGAGGTGATGGCACGCCAGTGGTGAAGGTGATGGCAGACCCTGCCCCCTACTGGCGTGCTGTGCACCTGAAAGGAAGGACTAGGAGGGCTTGGAGGCCGCGGACGGGGCGGGGTTGGTGGCCTGACCCGCACGCTGGTTGCCTGACCCGCCACAGCGGGAGCCACGTCCTTGGCCACGTGAAGACGCTTGCTGCGCGGGCCGGTGGCTGGGCAGCGGACGTGACTGGGCGCCCCTTCCGTGGCCACGAAAGGGGCGAAAAGCAGACTGTTGCTGAGGGCGCACAGCAGAAAGGCCCAGGGACTTGGCTGTAGCCCGCGAGTCCTTAAAGCGCTCCAGCGCATGGTCTGCCTTTGTCCCAAAAAGACCGACTCCATCAAAGGGCATATCCATAAGAGAGTTTTGAACATCACCCGAAAAACCAGTGGTCCTCAGCCAGGCGTGACGGCGCAGCGCCACTGTCGTCGCAAGCGATCTGCCTAGCGAGTCGGCGGTATCAAGGCCACATCTGATGGTGTACTTTGCCGCATCTCTTCCCTCCGCAATGGTGCGGGAAAGCAGTGTCTGGACCTCCTCAGGACACTGGGGCAGAACTCGCGCCACCGAGTCCCACAAGGAGTGGGAATATCGGCCCAAGAGGCAAGTGGTGATGACTGACCGCAAGCCAGCACTGGCGGAAGAAAAGACCTTCTTCCCAAATTGATCCAGGCGTTTGGATTCCCTATCCGGGGAGCGGTAGGGAAGGCGCTTTGGGAAGCAGAGGCTTGGACCACCAAGCTCTCAGGGGTGGGGTGTAGAGAGAGGAACGGGGGTCGCCCGGAGCAGGGCGATGGCGTCGGGCCACGTTCCTATCCACAGGAGCCCCTGTGGTGGGCTTGGACCAGGTGCCCAAAAGAACGTCTGAAAGCGCCTCGTTGAATGGCAGCAGTGGCTCCGAGGAGGTAGCCGCCGGCTGAAGCACTTCCGTCAGGATGTTAGTCCTGACAGCCACTGTAGGCAACTGGAGGTTTAAGGCCCCAGCTGCTCTACGCAACACCGTTGCAAAGTTTGCTCCCTCCTCCGTTGCCACGGAAGGAGGAGACAGCATGCCAGAGTCAGGGGAGGTGTCCAGACCACTGGCATCCCCAAGTTCCTCAGTCCAGTCCTGATCAAACTCACACTGCTGTGTGAGAGGGTCATAAGACCCCTCCCAGTTATCTTCGTCCTCCAATTCAGGTTCAAAATAAGGAGGAGGGACATGTGGCACCCAAGGTCCCAGCGGCGTCGGAGCCAGCATCGAGCGACGCCGGTCCAGCGCCATGTCCGGATCCGGAGAGAACCGGGGAACGACACCGCCCGGAGCCTCGGGCGGCGTCGGGAACGGCACCGGAGAGATCAGCGCCGGTGGAGGTGTCGTCAGGTCAACCGGCGTCGATCGAGGTTGTGGCAGCACCAGAGCCGGGGTCGGGGCCGGGACCGAGGCCGGTGTGACAGGCGGCGCCGAGACCGGAGTCGCCGGCGGCGCCGGAGAAACCCCATCAGGGCCCACAGGGCCCGAAGGCGCACCGGGGGGACCTTGAGGCGGGCCATGGCCGACAGGAACTCCTGTATCTCGGCCGGAGTCGCCCCCGAACTCGGAAAGGACGGGTAATGCGGGGGCGGCTCACAGGCACTCCCGGAGCCGGGGGGCGGGGACGGTGTCGACAGGACCCTTAGCCGAGTCACGAGACCGGCGAGGGGAAGTCGTCGAGCGATGACGCTTCTTTGACTTCTTATGCTTCGACTTACCGGAGGAGTGCGAAGACTTGGACCCCGATGACCGTTGAGGACTCCGCGACCGGCCCCTCGACCTCTCACGTGACTGGGGCTTGGTGTGGCGCGGAGCCGACTGCCGGACCTCGAGGAGCTTTCGAGACCGCTCTCGCAAAGCCTTCGGGTGCAAGGCCCGGCAGTCGGAGCACGACTTCGTGTCGTGGTCGCGGCCGAGGCAGTAGAGGCAATCCCGATGCGGGTCTGTGATCGACATCATTCGACCACAGGCGTCGCATGGCTTGAAGCCGGGCATCCCTACCGACACCTTCGGAGTCGAGAGACTTCGAGAAAACAGTGAAAAAATCACCAAAAAACTTAGTCAAAAAATAACTAGGGCACTGCTCTTCCCGGATCTGCGCTTACTGGCGCGGAAAAAGAAAGAACTGACGTCAGCACGCAGGGGCGGCGTCTAAGTACTGCCTGTGACGTCATCCCAGCGGTCCCGACGCCGACGACGGACGCGGAGCCGCACGACGCCGCCTACCGACGCGCAAGGGTACTGCTACGCAAAAACTTTCCAGATCCAGCCTGATGCCTGGGGATATTCTAAGGTAAGGAATCTGTCACTAACGTGTCTCTTTCAGATATAAATTATATGAGATGGAGTATCCTTGTGGGAACGAACTGTAGACTGCTTACACCATGTGCACTGTTATCATGGATACATTATGGGGATGAAACTGGTTATTTACTGATTACACATTTTTTCCATTTTTCTCCTTTTTCTTTTAATGTATACAAAGACTGAAAAATGTTATGCGTGGTTTTAATGCCTGAACTTTTTGCTGAGCACTGTTGTGGTTACGTCTTCAATTTATATTTAAAATATGCAATGGCAAGGTTTTATGGCCCCCGTGCTGTGACTATCTTGGGTTTGTTCTATACCCTTGAACTGATGTTTGTTGTGATCAATTGTGGAGCCAGCTGTTACCATGTGTACGGCTTTGAATTTTGACTTTTTAAAAGCATATAATGTTATACATTATTAAGACATTGTGACAAGGGCATACACGACCGTTAACATGGGCCACTCTCTAATAAAGCGGCTGTGGCATTTGTGAACTCCTCTCACGCGCTCCAAGTGTTATACTATGGAGTGGCAGATGTAAACATGCCCCGGGTGAGAAATATAGAAAGGCATGAGTTTAGATGCCTCTTCGGTTAAGATAAGATACATAAATTAGAAGAGATCCACACCTCCTTTTGGACAACTATGGATGAGAGGGACACCCAGTTATAATATAGGAGGTAGCACCTTGTATGATGACTGTTACTTCCGTGGTTTTGCAAACATGCATGAGCTAGTTTAGTGACGAAAACGCATGCCGTGGCCTGCGGTTGGTTCATTCTTTAATTTCACCATAGGCAAAAGTTTTCCATAGAATATTGACGCTGAAGTTAACTTTACAAATAAGTGGGTTTGGAACTTATGTTAATTGTGGTAGAAGGGCTTCATTTCATGATGGCTGCCCTTCATTCGTGCATTGCTCTCATCACGCATGCGCTAGAAAAGTTACGAAAAAATATGTTGTTACGCGATGTTTGCCCGTTTTCGACTTCTAACAGGTACACGATATGATAGATATGAACCCTGCAGTGGTTCAATTACGACCTACTTGTAAATTTTTTAATTAAAAAACAAGTTCAAGGGCAGGAATGCCGGATATCCCTAGGCTTCCACCATAAGGGACACGTAACAAGATGGCGGATATTATACTCGTTCCGAACATCCAGGGCGCATGCGCCGTTAGAGAGGGAAAGTTTAAAAGCCCTCCTGGTTTGATACTCGTCTTGACGGTGTTAGACGTAGACAGAGGGACACTTTGCCCGGAGTACTTGTAATGGTGAGTACAATATGGGTATGACATCAACTTTGATAATGGAATTCTATGGCCACGAAGTTTTTGGGTGTTAAATGGCCACGTTCCTAGTGTCGTGATTATGTTAATGACACCGAAACTTAAATGGTGTGTACGCGTATATAAGCACTCCGGACAATGGTTGTGCTATTATGCTAATGACACTGAGATTTAAATGATGTGAGTGCAATGTAAGCGCTCGAGACACCAGCTGGTATTACGGTATTATGTGCTCCGGTTTATCGGAGCAAGAAAGTAACCATTATTTGGGTTCGTACAGCGAGTTATTTTTGATGTATGTTCTCTGTCTAACTTAAAAGGGGGTTGTCCATGCGATACCAACGCTTGCCTCGAAACTATGGTGTTTTTAAATTACGTATTGGCAATGGGACACAGTGCGATGTGCACCCTAATTTGTTTTAGACGAGAGACAGATGGTGTCACTTTTAACTAATGTTCTAGGATATAATTATAAGAGACATCGCCTGCATTAAATCGCCTTTACCCCTCAATTAGAGGAATGCTTTATCACCCTAATGACGATGCGGTGTATTGCGGTGCGTTTGTTAGAACTTTTCAAATAGGTATTGAGGAGGGCGCACTGTGTTGAATTGTGCTGAATTGTGCGTGTCCCTTTATTATGATACTGGTGTAAAAGGTACAAGTTAGACACAACTGCGGTACCGGGGGCACTGAGACGTGACATTAGGAAGAATGCTTTGAGAAACAATTGAAGGGTTTGAATAACTTTCTGCACCAGCTTAACGCGGAATGAATTTCCATATCTGTTTAATACGGGTTGGCAATTCTCATAATATCTTATATATTCTTTTATATATTTTTATTTTTTATTAGATTTATGAGTCAACCATGACCTCGTTTTACCTAAGGAGCGATACTGTTTAAATTTCTTCCCCACTTCGGATTACAAATACAGAAGTACAGGTATGAGATACTATATAACGAAAGATCTAATACTGTTAACTCTGGGTTACTCAAGGGACCTAGAGGAGTTAATTGTCTTAATGTATACAGTTATTAGTGAAATACATCTTTTGTAACGTGTTGGGTGGCCCGTGGGATAGTATTTTGACGCATATCAAAGGCATCTTTATAAAGATGATGCAGTCTGAATAGTAACCTTTAGATTTAATGTATGTTGTATGTGAATACACATACTTATGGAAGTATATATATTTATTTTTTGTTGCAGCTTTTTGATGCTGCCACCGCTCTAAATAAGATACACAGAAGGAGATAATAAGACAAAGGCTATCCTATTGAGGATTACTATATTATAGAGATACAGGTATGGTTCAGTTAAGACTCTTGTTGGGTGTTTTATGACACATGAACAAAAAGAACAGGTTGTAAGGGATCATAACCTCCCCTTTTCTTCATATATGCTCTAGAAAAGGTATTGCGAGGTGGATTTTATTTGAGAAGAAAGAAAACGCATACTAATTAATGGACGACTGATGAGGTAACCACACAATGCTAAACAACCCTGAATGCTATCATGTACCCTTCAGGGTTGGGCTTTGACAAATATTTTATGAAAATATGTCGGTCTCCCAATGCTGCAGTGTACAGTCACATGAGCCTGTCGCTTTTGAAACCCTAGACTTAGGACTTTTCTGCTCAGCTTGTATATATGTATCTCAATGAAAAATTATAGACTTATGGTGTAAGTGTTAGACAGTACTCGCAAAAAGAGTTTCCCATACTGTCACACTTATGGGGTTTGGGTGAAATAGGATCCAATATTGTAAATATGAGCATAATGAATGTGTACAGTGGGATCATGGCCTCAGAGGTACCGGACTTCCGGGCTCTATAACAATGTAAATATGTAAATAGTGTTCTAATGAATGATTATATAAACTGTGTTAATTATTTAGTCTATATATACATGTGTGTTTTTATGAGGTTTTAAAACACTGTATGTTGTCTATGTCTTGTAGCTGTGAAGAAGTCCTTAAATAGGACGAAACGCGTTGACTACTGCGAAGAAAGGAGAACATAATGTAAAGAATAAAGGAATGTGTGAATCACAATATTTGGTGGAACTATTTCTTTACCTTTAATGTGTGCGGATCAAATTACTTGTGTAACAGTCACGGAATGACCTCCATCCTCGCCGGTCCGAGACGTACAATGTTTCCTTGACTTTCCCAATTTTTACCACAGATTCATCAATCATTTCTCCCGTAAGGTGGCACCGATCACCAAGTTGCTGAGAAAGAAAGATCCATTTGTATCGTCTGTGGAAGCCAACAATGCCTTTATTATGCTTGAAAAAGCATTTACCTCAGCACCAGTATTAGCATATCCTGATGTTCAACAACCATTCATAGTAGAGGCCGATGCCTCAGTTGTAGCAATCGGAGCGGTGCTTTCCCAAAGGAATCATGATACAGGACAGTTACACCGTGTGCCTTATATGTTTCGGAAAGTTAATGAAGCAGCACAAAATTATGTGATTGCTGAAAAAAAACTCTTGGCCCTAAGGGATGCATTTAAGGAATGGCGGCATTATTTAAAAGGAGACAAGCATACTATCACAGTGTATACAGATCATTGCAACTTGCAGTTTATGAGCTCAGCCCGCCTTTTCACGCCACAGCAGTTATGATGGATGCTATTCTTTGCAGAATTTGATTTAATTGGGACTTTTTGACCAGAAATAGACAATAGGAAATCAGATGCTTTATCTCGTCAAGAATCTTCTAGTACACACCATTGGTCCTCCTCAATCTATCACAGCTCCATCCAAAGTTGTGTGTGCAGTGGATACAGTGGAGTTTTTTTTACACGATTCAAGACCATTTTACAATCACTGACTGGCAGAAATGGCTTAAGGAATGTCCAAAAAGAGCTATAAAACAAGGTCTACCTCTACATGAATTCCAGCTTTTTTTAATCTCAACAAAGGAATTACAACAAACAGCCTTCATTGGTCACATACTGTTCCAATGGCAGGCCGTCCAGGATCCCAAAAGACCTTAGAGTAAATGCAGAGATATTTCTGGTGGCCAACGTTAAGGAAAGACACAAAAAGAATAATAGCTGAATGTGAGATTTGTGCTCGAAATAAAACTGATCATACAAAACCCAAGGAACTGTTACAACCTCTTCCAACTCCTAACAGACCATGGGCACATAACACTGGATTTTATTACAGCACTCCAGAGAGTGCAAAATTGTTCAGTGATTCTTGTGGTTGGCGATAGTCTAACTAAGTACGCTCACTTCATTGCCTGTGCAAAGTTATCAACTTCTGGACAATTGACAAATCTGTTGTTGCAACAAGCAGTACGTCTGCATGGTCTCCCAACTGTAAATCTCTCAGACCATGGTTCTCAGTTTACCTCCCAACTTTGGCAAACGTGGTGTCAATCATTACGTGTCTCTTCCACCTTATGCACCGGTCATCACCCACAAACAGATGGGCAAACTGAGCATTTGAACCAAAATTTAAAACAATACCTGCCGTGTTATGCAACTGAAGCTACAGGGTCATGGGTGTCATTATTATTATTATATGCGGAGATTGCCTATAATAATTCTTATCACTCGTCCAAAGGTACAACACCATTCTTTGGACTGTATGGTTACCATCCCCACACATTACCCCTTACTGTACCTAACACAGCTGATGTTACACCAGTAGTGAAGGACACGCTTTATCATCTTCATCAAACACAAGTGTCCATTCATAAACATCTAGAACAGGTAAAAAAAATGTATAAAAGATAATACGACAAACATCATAGAGTAGGACCCATTTATCAACCAGGAGATAAGGTGTGGATTTCCACACGGAACATCACGTTCAAACACAGACACATGTTTCATCCCAAATTCATTGGGCCATATATCATAATACGGCAGGTGAACCCAGTTATATATAAACTACAATTGCCTCGCTCTTTGCGCATTCACCCTGTTTTCCATATGTCCCTCTTGAAGGCTGCTGCTCAAAATTGTCGCCCTCGACCTCACCCGGTGTTAGTCCATGGTGAATGGGAATATGAGGTTCTTGCCATATTGGAATGCAAATGGCATAGGGGCACCATTTGGTATCTAGTGTCTTGGAAAGGGTACAGGCCAGAAAATGATTCTTGGGTTCCCGCACATCATGTGCATGCGCCCCGTTTAACTCGACACTTTCATCTCCTCCATCCCTCTAAACGGGCCCTAGAACCCACTTGGGAGGGAGGAATCCTGTCAGCGCCATGGGGATGCACGTTCTAGGGCCCGCCCCAACCACAATACACACCCTGAAGAAAGGTGTGGTTTTTGTTTGTTGAGGTAAAATGCATTATACCACCTCTGCACGTTGGTGGCTGTGTTGTCCTAGGTTGTGCAGTTAGGTTTAAGGTTTCATGTATGACTGTGTTGGTGTTTTTATTCATGTGCCTTTTCCTCCTCTTAGCAGCTTTACACTATATGTCCCAGCTGCCTTGGGAGACAGCCATCTTGGGTGTGTCCGTGGGCGTGGCATTCCTTGATATAGGCAGCCCCGCCCATCAACCGTTGCTCACTATTCTCCCGATCTCGTCGGAGTTGTTATATTCTGTAAAGGTACCATAATATAGGCCTCGGTAACTTCATTACCCTTCACCTCTATTCTTCCCTACATTACACTTGTCACGGTTTACAGGGACTGACCTTTTACCTAGATACTACACTGCATTCAGAAAGCGGGTTTTCCCTAGTTCGAATCTCAAACATTATGCATGAGGATTCTTGGAGGCATAGCAGGACTACCATCTCCTGTATAAAATCTATGTACAAAGTTCATGCCCAACGTCATCCTTAGGCCGACACAGTAACACAGCAAGGTAGGACCCCTGGGGAGACCTATGGGTATATATACATCACATCTTGCTAAGATAAGACAGAGGAGACTGAGACTTCCCGGGCGACACACTGACCAGATACGCTGAGGTTCCTGCATGCAGACACTCCAGCTCGCAGTGGTCTAACATCCCTCGCGGGGTATCCAACTCGAGACCAGGACGGGGTCCCACAGTCTCTCACTTCAGGTAATGGGGTTGACTGAATCCTAGAGGGATTCTTGGCTTAACACCTACATACAGGCTAGGTACACTTAGGTAAATCTAGTTAGGGAAGCATCGTAAGAGTATGCATCCTTTTATCATGTGTTTTATATACTCGGATGTATTCATGATTATTGTAAGATGGTAGAACTATACCATCCATTTACCTTTATAGTACTGCTAATCATTTATATCTTATACTGCCTAACGGTTGTTGCAGCTCATCTATTTTACACCAGAATAACAACTGTTCAATAAATGCTTATTGAAAACGCCCAGCCTGCTTATATTGTGTATTTCTCTGAGACAGACTAAGTAAGCACGAATGACTGAGCGAAAGGTAGTATATTGTTTCCACGGTCCTGAGGGATCAGGGTTGCCATGTTCGATGGTTTCCAGGAACTATTCTCTCCTTGGTAAGAGGAGATTCTAGTGGCACTGTGAGCTAGTTGGTACAAAAGGCCAACATACCCGGTGGGGGTGATCAGAATTTGTCTGACACCGATCCTACAGTGTATGTTGTCTAAACGCGCAGATCCTGTATACTTTTTATAGGAACTACACGACATGGCACCGCCAACGTTGGGTGGGTACTTATTTAACAGTAGAATCTGAGTAGTTCAGTCGTGCTATTCTCAGAAATCCCTATTCACAAAACACCAGAGACGTCTGGAGCGGGTGGGCAAAACTCCGCCACAGCTGAGTAGGCGAAATATTCTATTTATGGCTGTTGGTTTATCAAGCTTGAAAGACACAGTGTTCCTAAAAATTGTGCAAAACACCTTATCTTAGTTCCCTTGAAAAGTTATTTCGTGTTCTAAACAGAATGACTAACCAGGTCTTAGACCCACTAGACCAGCCATTACCGCTCTCGGAAGACGAGGAAGATGTAAACGCAATACATATTGCGGCAAATGTTAGAAATACAGTCACCATGAAGCTGCTTGCACATGGTTTAACACCTAGGGGTGGCATAGTAGCTTTCGTGATTGAGGCACACGAATCATACAGAACAGAGGTATTTTATTTGTGGGTTACATTCCCAGCAGCAAATGCAAGAACAAAAACTTTTCATTTTTACACAGAAGATGAACCACCAGCGGAATATTGTCCGTATGAGGACATTGAGGTTCCGCTCATGTACCAGGGTCACGTATACTGGTTTAAAGACGCCCTACCCCATACAAGCAGAAGAGGGAGACTCGGCCCACTCGGAAGAGAAGGGGCAACATGACCAATATTAGCAGCCTACACACCACATCCTGACATCGAAACAATGCCAGGACCAGACTTACTCATACTTTACAAAGAATTAATAAAACTTTACAGAAACATAACGCAGTTCGTCATTAGGACACTTACAGTCCAGCCAGCAATGGTAACAACAAATACAACTAACGTTCAAATCACAGCAACTAAAATTACACCACAAACATTACACGCAGTAATGGGTAAAATTCCCGCAAAACCTGAACAAATGCCATTCTGGATAGCTCAGAAAATAACGCAGCTGGAAGCAGTATTTCCGAATACTAGCCCTTATGAGAAACACAGAATGCTGACAATCTGCTTGCCCATGGGGATAACACCACAGATAGAGGATTGTACTTCTTGGGGTACAGTTTTCGCTGCCATATATACCAGAACTTATGGTATACCGTCCTTAGCAGTAATACCAGATGTATTAAGACAAATACAAAATGAGTATGGAGCAGAGCCTGCTCTGAACTTAAGGATGAAGTTACTAGGTAACTATGCCCAGGTATCAGCCATAATATTAGCAAATATTAAAGGGGAGGCGGCATCAGTGGCTATCCGCCAACACCTAAGGGAGTTCAGTCCTTTACAACAGGAGCATGAACTACCAAAAATAGTAAAAGTATGCAGAATTAGGCAGGGACAGTTTGGGTAGAAAAGCATTAAAACCACAACTGATGGGTAGTTCCGAGAAGGAGACCTTCGAGCAGACACCTGCTTCTTCTAAAAAGAAGTGGGACAATAACAAAAAACAAAAAGTTAAAGAAAACAGATCTCAATCCGGAGGTAGATCTCCTCCACAGGAGCCCTCCGAAAGGAGGTACAACCTTAGGATAGGGATAATATTAAGAAACCTGACAGGTATCAGGATACTGATAGACGTTCCTCTCGTTCCTTTCAGGGTTCAATGAAAACCTCTGAGAGAGAAGGACGGTCAGACAGACAAGAAGAGCGTACAAAGTCCAGAGACAAGCAACACGCTCAAGAATATACTTCTAAAAAAGAAGATAAACAAAAACAAAAACCACAGTTCAAAAAGAAGAAGGTTGCAGGTCTAAAGGTCTAAAGATCAGACATGCCCAGAATTCTGAGGACTCCACTACTGAACGGGGAATGGGCTCTGACGATGCTAGACAGTGCAGCGGAAGTGACAATAGCTCGCCAGAAGCTGATGGAATTTCTGGTGACAGCGGACTTGAATGATTATATCACGGTGGAAACACCTGATACTAGAGTAAGTGTCCCACACAAATTATATGAAATAACACTCCAAAGAGAGGGGGACAAATGCAGGACAGTTAGAGGTCTCTTTTGGGAGAACCTAACGTTTGGCTATGACATTTTGTTAGCTGAACAGGATTGGCCGCCAGCATTCGTCATGGATTGCCCTAGGGGAGAAACAGTAATTTTACCAGCATTTTCCGACCATGTTCCCAAATACTTCAAATATACATATGCACTGGAGTGGGCGGTAGCCCAAGCCCCAGCATTATACAAAAACCATGTTGGATGGGATGAGGATTCAACCCACCACATAATTACATTAAAAAATACTCCAACTGTACAAAGGTAGTATCCAATAAAGCAAGAAGCTAAAAAACAGGTCAGGGAGATCTTAGATCAACTTGAATACCAAAGAGTGATTGAAACATGCGCCTCTCAAATGAATAACCCTTTGTTTCCCGTATCAAAACCGGACAACACATACCGTCTAGTGTTGGATTACAGACATTTAAACACTTGCACTAAAACATTTGCAGTAAAGAATGCACACAGTGCCGCATTAATGAATAACATTGTGCGGAAAAAATACAGAACGACACTTGATATCTCAAATGGATTTTTTTGCCAAAATATAGCGCTTGAGAGTAAATATTTGACAGCATTCTCAGCGCTAGGGTCCCAGAGTCAATTTTGTCGACTACCCCAGGGGTATAAGAACAGGCCGGGGTTGTTTTCGGCTAGGGTAACTGAATTACTTCAAAATCTGGTTGAGGAGGCATTGTCCTACGTAGATGATATTTATCTGACGGATGATGATTTGGAGGAACACTTGAACAGAGTTAACACCATAATTTTGGGGTTTGCCTCTGAGGGTTACAAATTCAACTTCAAAAAATCAAAGATTGCCCACCTTTATGTCCTTTTTCCTAGGATATGAGTGTGAGAAGTTGGCCTGGTATATGCTGTCCACTAATTAAAGTGGGCATCTTGCACCAGTCCAAACGTCCTTTATTGATGATTAGGTTAAAGACAACCTTTATTGAAAGCTATTCTAGTGGTAGCTATGGAGAGCAGCCTTCAGGCTAAGTCTCGAAGGAATGTAAAGCAGCTTGTTTTACCAGTATATAACCTCCTGAATGACCAAATGAAAGGAGAACCACACAAGGTATATATATAAAATATATGTATTTATTACTAAACACTCTCTACTAACCTCTTTATGAGATTAGAGAACAAGACACACAATATTAAATCACTAGAATGACAGTAAATAGCACAATACACAGTGGACTCCAGGGGGAGACCAAACCATATACTAAGAAAGTGGTATAAGAACCACGACTTGACTAGACACAGTGCCTAGAGCACGTAGAATCGCTGGGACCCCAAGGAACTACCCAAGGTAGTGACACAGGGGACCCACGGAGGACGGGTGCAGTGTGGGAACACAGACGCGAGCTCCGTAGAACTCTATGGGAAAGTCGCGGTTGGGAATTTAAAGATTAAGGACACTTAGGAGAGGACTTTAAGCAAGCCCAGCGAAACATAGAAGGTTCTAAGGCCAGCACCCTTGAGAGTACTGAGGTACCCATTTTACCTATCCCAGAGGAGCCAGGTGCATAGGGGTCAAGTGGTGTCGGAAACCCTCGTTGTTTTCAATGGCGTGATGCGGAAAAGTACTGCTGCCGTGGAGAAGAAAAGTGCCCGGTGTGATCCAAGCCTGGATCGGAGATGAGAAGAACCTGAAAGCAGAGGGGACAAAGTCTGGGTCACTTCACGTGACCAGGAGCGGGGCAATCGAATGCCCACCGATGTCAGGTGCTTCAGGTGAGATGAGGTGAAGCTTGACTCTGCAGCCACGGAGACCAGGAGACGTCTACGACGACCACAGTCTGGATTCGAGCTGTCCCACAAAGGATGTCGAGTGCTGGGGGGTCAGTGTCCGGATTGAACACCAACAAGCCTTGGCAACGGCAGCCCACGCGGTCAGAGGAAATATGCTTCTGTGAGGACCAGCAAGGTCCTGGGGACTCTCCAAGCGATGGAGAGTCAGGGCACGTCTGGAGCCACCAGGGAAGCCCACTAAAAGTTAAAGTTGCCTTCAGAGGGACCCACAGGCCAACGGACCAGGGATCGCGAAGGGACCTCGAGCTGAATCACCAAATACCAGCCCACGGAACACTCGTGGAGTGTAGGCCGGAAATCTTCAGTGGAATTACTGCTCGAGGTCAGGACTACAAGTAGCCCAAAGCACAGCTTCAGGGATCGCCGAAAAGCATATGCTGCTGCAAATGTACACGGTGCCCAGGGGTAAGGGTTTCACGGTCCCCACGAGGGATACGGGCCTCAGAATTCCTGAGAGCGCAGCCTACCTTGGAGACCTCGGGAACCCACCTCCTGTGTTGCAGAAATCTTCGGAGTCCTTCAGGAGCTTCGTAGCTGCAAACTGGTCAGATGCGTTTAGGTGCCTGCTCAGCAGGGGAGTAACTCCTTCACTCCAAGGGAGATTCTTCGGTCGTCCAACGAAGTGTAGATTGTCAAAAGTACTTGGTTTCTGTAGCAGAGTTTAGTCCAGGTAAATCTAAAGTCCTGTAGTCAGGGGTTCCTATTTTATACCCAAGGAAGGGGTGGGACAAACTCTGGGGACCCACCTATGGGAGGTTCAGGACAGAGGGGTGGCTACACCCATAGCCTTTGTCCAGTTTCGCGCCAGAGCAGGAGCAAATGGTTCCTGCAACCGGTTTGAGCTGGACTATGCACAGGGATACCAAATGTGCCCCTAGTGCAGACATCAAAGCACTCTCAGAGTGCACCCACCCAGCCACAATACACTAAAGCCTGTCTGGGAGGTGGTCACACCTCCCTGTGACAGGAAACCTATTGTCAAACCTTCCCCTGCCGGAGTTTCGTCCAGCAGCAGGAGGGCAGACTCGTGTCTGTGGCTGGCAGCATCCATTTTGTGATGCCAGGGTCAAGAAAGCTGGTACCGGGTGTACCGGTGTTGTCATATTTCTCCCTCTAGGAGGGTGGAATCATACCTCCCACACCTATGATTCCAAGGTGTTTGACACCAAACACGACATTTTTCCATGCAGCCGTTTTAAAGTTAGTATTTACCGCGAGGTTATAATGCACTTAAGTATATATGGTTGGCTGCATCACAAACAACCCCGGAATATAGGTTCCGAAGGCTGCAGAGGGGCTCTGCTCATGCATGGGCACCCTCTCACATAAAACCCAGCACCCTGCCTTTAGGATTGATAAGGCCTGCCATAGGGGTGACTGATAGGTTTATATGTGCAGTGATTAGGATAGATATAGTGAACCTATATCTAAGTAAGGGGTGCATGCACCACCTTATACAGGCTGCAGTAGCAGACCTGTGGTGTCATTTTAAACGGTCTCTCAGGGGTGGCACAATACATGCTGCAGCCCCTGGGAGGCCTCTGGGGTACCTATGCCCTGGGTACATAGTATACCATACACTAGGGACTTGTATGGGTACCCCAGAATCCAATCTGGAGTGTACCTAAAGTACATGCAATCAATTTAGAGGAGAAAGCAGATAGACTGGGGTCCTGAATAGCAGGATCCCAGTCAGACTAAGTCGAAAACAGTGAAACATCAGCAAAAAGTGGGGGTTACTATAAGAAGCAGATCCTACTCTCCTACACAACCCCCTCCAAACGTCAGGACATTAAACTAACCTTGACCAGTTGAGTCTTCATGTTCTAAGTGGAATTATCTGGAGAGTCCATCTGCATTGGCATGGTTACTCCCAGGTCTATGTTCCACTGTATAGTCCATCCCCTGTAGGGAAATGGACCACCTCAAAAGTTTGGGGTTTTCACCCTTCATCTGTTTTAGCCGTAAGAGGGGCTTATGGTCTGTCTGAACAATGAAGTGAGTGCCAAACAAGTATGGCCTCAGCTTCTTCAGAGCCCAAACCACAGCAAAGGCTTCCCTCTCAATGGCTGACCAACGTTTCTCTCTGGGGGTCAGCCTTCTGCTAATAAAAGCTACTGGCTGATCTGACCTTCATCATTCAATTGTGATAACACAGCCCCTACCCCCAACTCAGATGCATCTGTTTGGACAATGAATTGTTTGGAGTAGTCAGGACTTTGCAGAATGGGAGCGGTGCACATGGCCTGCTTCAGGTCATCAAATGCCTTTTGACAGCTAACTGTCCACTGAACTTTCTTTGGCATTCTCTTGGAAGTTAAGTCATTCAAAGGTGTCACTATGGATCCATATCCTTTGACAAACCTCCTATAGTACCCAGTCAGGCCCAAGAAAGCTCTGACCTGAGTCTGGGTGGTTGGAGCAACCCAGTCCATGATGGCCTGGATTTTGCTCTGCAATGGTTGAACCTGGCCTCCACACACAAGGTGGCCCAGGTATACAACTGGACTCTGCCCTATCTGGCACTTGGTGGCCTTGATAGTGAGGCCTGCTTTCTGCAGGGCCTCCAAAACATTTCTCAGGTGGAGCAGGTGATCCTCCCAGGTGGAGCTAAAGACAGCAATATCATCTAGATAAGCTGCACTATAGGCTTCCAGACATGTAAGGACTTTATTCACCAACCTTTGAAAAGTGGCAGGTGCATTCTTCAAACCAAAGGGCATCACCACAAATTGCTAGTGCCCACTAGGGGTTGAGAATGCTGTTTTGGCTTTTGCATCCTCAGCTAGTCTGATCTGCCAGTAGCCAGCTGTCAGGTCAAATGTGCTCAGAAACTTGGCTGAGGCCAAAGTATCTATAAGCTCATCTGCCCTAGGGATTGGATGGGCATCAGTCCTAGTGACTGCATTGAGACCTCTGTAGTCAACACAAAACCTCATCTCTCTCTTACCATCCTGGGTGTGAGGTTTAGGTACCAAGACTACTGGACTAGCCTAAGGGCTATCTGAGGGTTCAATCACTCGCAAATCCAACATCTTTTGGACCTCAGTCCTGATGCAGTCCCTGACATGGTCAGGTTGCCTGTAAATCTTATTTTTAACAGGCAGACTGTCCCCAGTGTCCACTTCATGAGTGCACCAGGTAGTCAGACTTGGAGTCAGTGAAAACATATGTCTAAACTGGTTGAGAACTTTTCTGCAATCAGTTTTTCTGGTCAGTGAGGCTGCCTGCTAAGGCTACACCATCTACTGAACCATCATCAGGGTTCTGTGAGAGCAGGTCAGGGAGTGGATCACTCTCTTCGTCCTGTCCCTCATCAGTAGCCATGAGCAAGCCCATGTCTGCCCTGTCAACATATGGTTTGAGCCTGTTGACGTGGAGCACCCTATGGTGGCTCCTGGGAGTTCCAAGGTCCACCAGGTAGGTAACCTCTCCCTTTTGCTCAACAATTGTATGAGGGCCACTCCACTTGTCTTGGAGGGCTGCTGGGGCCACGGCTCCAATACCCATACTTTCTGTCCTGGCTGATAAACAGTCAACACAGCCTTTCGGTCATGCCAGGCCTTTTGCAATTCCTGGCTAGCCTCAAGGTTTTTAGTTGCCTTCTTCATGTACTCAGCCATCCTGGAGCGGAGACCAAGTACATAGTCCACAATAACCTGTTTAGGGGGTTTGAGAGGTAACTCCCATCCCTCCTTCACTAGACACAATGGACCCCCAACTGGATGTCCAAACAGAAGTTCAAAAGTGCTGTAACCAACCCCCTTCTGAGGAACCTCTCTGTAGGCAAAGAGAAGGCAGGGCAAAAGTATGTCCCATCTGCGCCTAAGCTTTTCTGGGAGACCTTTAATCATGCCCTTTAGGGTTTTGTTGAACCTTTCAACTAACCCATTGAATTGTGGGTGATAAGGGGTGGTAAATTTGTAATTTACACCACACTCCTTCCACATAGCAGTTCAGTAACTAGATATGAAGTTTGCATCTCGGTCTGATACTACCTCCTTAGGAAAACCCACCCTGGAAAAGATTCCCAGGAGGGCCCTTGCCACCACAGGGGCAGTGGTAGTTCTAAGGGGAATTGCCTCTGGATACCTAGTGGCATGGTCCACCACCACCAGTATAAATCTGTGCCCAGATGCAGTTGGAGGATCCATGGGACCAACAATGTCAATCCCAACCCTCTCAAAGGGAACCCCCACCACAGGTAGTGGTATCAGGGGGGCCTTTGTAGTACCACCTGCCTTACCATTGGCTTGACAGGTGACACAGGAGCGACAAAACTCCTTGGTGTCCTCAGACATGTGAGGCCAATGAAAGTGAGGGACAATTCTGTCCCAAGTCTTGTTTTGGCCTAGGGGACCTGCTAATGGGATGTCATGGGCTAGTGTCAATAGGAAGCTCCTAAACTTCAGAGGTATAACCAACCTCCTGGTGGCTCCAGGCTTGGGGTCTCTACACTCTGAGTAAAGGAGTCCATCATCCCAGTAGATCCTATGGGACCCACTAGCACTCCAAGCAGCCTCAGCAGCAGCTTGCTGTCTGAGGGGTTCAAGAGAGGGGCAGCTCAGCTGCTCCTGGCTCAGATCTGCCCTGGAAGGGCCCCCTGTCCCCAAGAACTTAACCTGATCAGGTTCAAGCTCATCTGGGACAGTTCCTTCTTCAGGACTAAGATCAGCTCCGGCAAGAGACTGGTCTGGATTCTGAGGCAGGGGAGAAGACAATGCCTTAACCCTACTGCTCCTTCTCTTGGAAGGCGCCTGGTCCATTTTTCCAGGATCCAAGGCCTGTTCAGTGTTAGACATTTTTGCCTGTGACCTGGTCATAGCAAACACATCTGCAGGGAGACCCAACATTTCTGCATGAGTCCTGAGTTCCACTTCAGCCCAAGCTGAAGTTTCTAAATCATTGCCCAACAAGCATTCAACAGGGAGGTGTGCACTTACCACAACCTTCTTAGGGCCAGTTACCCCTCCTCAGGTGAAATTAACAACTGCCAAGGAATGGTCTGTCCTGACATTGCTAGCATTGGTCACTTGGTACATCTCACCAAGTATGATTTGCTCAGGAGCCACAAGATCTTTTGTCACCATTGTGACACTTGCTCCTGTGTCCCTGAATGCCAAGGCCTCTTTTCCATTTATCAAAGGCTGCTGTCTGTATTTGCCCAGATTACTGGGGCTTACAAATAAGGAGGCAATATCCATGCCTCCATCACAGAGCAACACAGCCTGAGTTGGAACTCTGACTAGGCCAGAGTCCATCTCAGATCCCAGGGTTAACCCTACTACACCCTTATTCTGAGTACCACCACTTGGAGCTGAACTAGGGGGAACAGTTGTCTTAGGGGCAGTGGTGGTTGGAGTTGAGTCCTGGACTTGGTACAATCACTTGTCCAATGGGTCTTCTGTTTACAGATTTGACACCATGGCTTCTTCTTGCCTTTACCCTTGTTTGATTGTGACGCCCCACCAGATGCAGATTTTTGGGGCCCTTGAGAAGACTTCTGGTCTTTACCCTTCTCCCCACCCTTATCAGAGTTTTTAGAATCTTGCTTCTTGGAATCAACCCCTTGGTTCTGAACCTTCTGCCTCACCCTGGTTCTGAACCATTTGTCTGCCTTCTCGCCCAATTCTTGGGGAGAGGTCAGATCAGAGTTTACCAGGTACTGATGCAACAGCTGATTTTGACAGTTATTAAGGATTTGCTCTCTCATAATTAAATTATACAATCCTTTAAAGTCACACACTTTACTGCCAAGTAACCAGCCTTCCAGAGCCTTAGTAGCACAATCTACAAAGTCAACCCAGTCTTGAGTCTGTGCCTTTTGGGTATCTCTGAACTTGATCCTGTATTGCTCAGTGGTTAAGCCAAACCCATCAATCAGAGCACTCTTCAAGACTTTGTAATTATCAGCATCCCCTTCTCTAACAGTGAGGAGCTTGTATCTACCTTTGTCTGCAAAGGAGAGCCACAAGATTGCTGCCCACTGCTCCTGAGGGATCCTCTGTACCTTACAGGCCCTCTCCAGTGCAGTTATCCATTTGTGGATGTCATCTCCACTCTGGTAGGGAGGGACAACCTTGTTCAGGTTCCTATGGTCATGAGTATGTTCTCTACCTCTAGGGAAACTGTTGCTGCCACCATGGGGCTCTAGCCCCAACTTCTGAGAAGCTCTCTGAAGCTCCAGGGATTCCCTATCTAAGGCCAATTGCTCTCTCTTGATTCTGAGCTTAGCTCTCTCAAACTCAAGCAGTTGGCACTTCTTCTCATTAGAGGACTCCCTTTTATGAGAAGCAGAGGTCCTATGAGCAACAGAGGTCCCTACAGATGTACCAGAATGATTAGACTCCTGAGAAGGAGATCTTGATCTTCTTGGTAAACTGTTAACCCTTCCAGGTGGGATAAAGAGAGGGCCACTAAGGCCTCCTTCCTCACATTCAGGAAGAATTGGATTGTCCAGGGTAGAATCATTTTGATCCTCCTGGCCAGCATCAGAGTCTAAGTCATTGAAGTTCTCACTTCCTGGCCTTTCCGCTTCTGCTGTCCCACCCAACTTGCCTGCCTCATCAGACCCTGGGGTCTTTCTGGGGTCATCTAAAATCAAACTCTCTATGAGACGTTGAGTGTTTGGGTTTTTCCCTGTCTTCAGTTTCCTAGATGTACACATGGTTCTATATTCTTGGAATGAGAGATGGTCATACTTAGTTGGCAAGGAGCCACTGGCTTCAGGCCTAGAAGACATGCTAGTGTGGTGTGGTGTATGCACCTACCTATCCTAGTGGGAACTGAACTCTCTTGAGTTGGAGAAAGGGTGTGCTCGGCCCTTGACTTACCCAACTCTAAGTTCAGTAGAACTTACTTTATTCTAGTCTTGATTTATATGTACCTAAGTACCTTTAGTGGTTTTCAGTTAGTCACTCAATGAGATTATCTGGTAAAACAATAGCAAGCTTGAATCCCAACCGCTGCACACCAATGTGAGAAGTTGGCCTGGTATATGCTGTCCACTAATTAAAGTGCGCACCTTGCACCAGTCCAAACGACCTTTATTGATGATTAGGTTAAAGACAACCTTTATTGAAAGCTATCCTAGTGGTAGCTATGGAGAGCAGCCTTCAGGCTAAGTCTCAAAGGAATGTAAAGCAGCTTGTTTTACCAGTATATAACCTCCTGAATGACCAAATGAAAGGAGAACCACACAAGGTATATATATAAAATATATGTATTTATTACTAAACACTCTCTACTAACCTCTTTATGAGATTAGAGAACAAGACACACAATATTAAATCACTAGAACGACAGTAAATAGCACAATACACAGTGGACTCCAGGGGGAGACCAAACCATATACTAAGAAAGTGGTATAAGAACCACGACTTGACTAGACACAGTGCCTAGAGCACGTAGAATCGCTGGGACCCCAAGGAACCACCCAAGGTAGTGACACAGGGGACCCACGGAGGACGGGTGCAGTGTGGGAACACAGACGCGAGCTCCATACAACTCTATGGGAAAGTCGCGGTTGGGAATTTAAACATTAAGGACACTTAGGAGAGGACTTTAAGCAAACCCAGCGAAACATAGAAGGTTCTAAGGCCAGCACCCTTGAGAGTACCGAGGTACCTGTGTTACCTATCCCAGAGGAGCCGGGTGCATAGGGGTCAAGTGGTGTCGGAAACCCTCGTTGTTTTCAATGGCGTGATGCGGAAAAGTACTGCTGCTATGGAGAAGAAAAGTGTCCGTGTGATCCAAGCCTGGATCGGAGATGAGAAGAATGCCCACCGATGTCGGGTGCTTCCGGTGAGATGAGGTGAAGCTTGACTCTGCAGCCACGGGGACCAGGAGACGTCTACGATGACCACAGTCCGTATTCGAGCTGTCACACGAAGGATGTCGGGTGCTGGGGGGTCAGTGTCCGGATTGAAAACCAACAAGCCTTGGCAACGGCAGCCCACGCGGTCAGAGGAAAGATGCTTCTGTGAGGATCAGCAAGGTCCTGGGGACTCTCCAAGCTATGGAGAGTGAGGGCACATCTGGAGCAACCAGGGAAGCCCACTGAAAGTTAAAGTTGCCTTCACAGGGACCCACAGGCCAACGGACCAGTGATCGCGAAGGGACCTCAAGCTGAATCACCAAATACCAGCCCACGGAACACTCGTGGAGTGTAGGCCGGAAATCTTCAGTGGAATTACTGGTCGGGGTCAGGACTACAAGTAGCCCAAAGCACAGCTTCAGGGATTGCCGAAAAGCATATGCTGCTGCAAATGTACACGGTGCCCAGGGGTACGGGTTTCACGGTCCCCACGAGGGATACGGAGCTCAGAATTGCTGAGAGCGCAGATCGACCTCGGAGACCTCGGGAACCCACTTCCTGTGTTGCAGAAATCTTCGGAGTCCTTCAGGAGCTTCGTAGCTGCAAACTGGTCAGATGCGTTTAGGTGCCTGCTCAGCAGGGGAGTAACTCCTTTACTCCAAGGGAGATTCTTCTGTCGTCCAACGAAGTGTAGATCGTCAAAAGTACTTGGTTTCTGTAGCAGAGTTTAGTCCAGGTAAATCTAAAGTCCTGTAGTCAGGGGTTCCTATTTTATACCCAAGGAAGGGGTGGGACAAACTCTGGGGACCCACCTATGGGAGGGTCAGGACAGAGGGGTGGCTACACCCATGTCCTTTGTCCAGTTTCGCGCCAGAGAAGGAGCAAATGGCTCCTGCAACCGGTTTGAGCTGGACTATGCACAGGGACACCAAATGTGCCCCCAGTGCAGACATCAAAGCACTCTCAGAGTGCACCCACCCAGCCCCAATACACTAAAGCCTGTCTGGGAGGTGGTCACACCTCCCTGTGACAGGAAACCTATAGTCAAACCTTCCCCTGCTGGAGTTTCGTCCAGCAGCAGGAGGGCAGACTCGTGTCTGTGGCTGGCAGCATCCATTTTATGATGCCAGGGTCAAGAAAGCTGGTACCGGGTGTACCGGTGTTGTCATATTTCTCCCTGTAGGAGGGTGGAATCATACCTCCCACACCAGTTACTGGTGTGGAGGTATGATTCCAAGGTGTTTGACACCAAACACAACATTTTTCCATGCAGCCGTTTTGAAGTTAGCATTTACCGCGAGGTTATAATGCACTTAAGTATATATGGTTGGCTGCATCACAAACAACCCCGGAATACAGGTTTCGAAGGCTGCAGAGGGGCTCTGCTCATGCATGGGCACCCTCTCGCATAAAACCCAGCACCCTGCCTTCAGGATTGATAAGGCCTGCAATAGGGGTGACTGATAGGTTTATATGTGCAGTGATTAGGATAGATATAGTGAACCTATATCTAAGTAAGGGGTGCATGCACCACCTTACACAGGCTGCAGTAGCAGACCTGTGGTGTCATTTTAAACGGTGTCTCAGGGGTGGCACAATACATGCTGCATACCCTGGGAGGCCTCTGGGGTACCTATGCCCTGGGTACATAGTATACCATATACTAGGGACTTGTAAGGGTACCCCAGAATCCAATCTGGAGTGTACCTAAAGTACATGCAATCAATTTATAGGAGAAAGCAGATAGACTGGGGTCCTGAATAGCAGGATCCCAGTCAGACTAAGTCGAAAACAGTGAAACATCAGCAAAAAGTGGGGGTAACTATAAGAAGCAGATCCTACTCTCCTACAGTGAGCGTTCAAGTGAAGGAAAAAGTCTAGCAGCTAACTTTTTAGAAAAATGTGTGCTGCTCCAACCTCCAAAATTATTACAAAATGTACAATCAATCCTGGGATTCCTGAACTTTCACAGAACATACATTTTGGATTACGCAGAAAGAGAAAAACCTTTCTATGATTTAATAAAAGCTACATTTTTAGTCAGAAGTGGACACAGAAACACACAGATACTCTTCGTTCCTTACAAGCTGACATGATAGCTTCAAAACACTTACAGACACGCGTAAATGTACGCAACCTGGTGATCCTTATAGTTGCGGGCCAATCTGGGTACACCTATCTAACATATAATGAAGGTGAGACAGTACCAATAGCATACAAATCACATTTGTACACAAATGCTGAGATGCGTTTTGCATCAACTGAAAAAAATCTAACAGCAGTACAGACGGCTGTAGTCAGAGAAAGAGCCCTGGCTCAGGGGATGAAGGAAGTGACCCAACTAGGGCCACCCGGGTCACTCTCGACCTCCTCTAGCCTTCCAATAATGAAGAGTCGATGACACAGTAGAGACTGCAAGCAAACTAGTTTATTCACAGAGTACACTGCAGTGGAGTCCAATCTGACCAGCCTCCTATGATGGCTGACGAGGGACTGATTCTAACAAGCATAAAGTTACATTATGTATGTTGCGGAGCCCACAAAGACCCGCCTACTATGGAAAAACTCTGGTAGCTGTTGTAATACAATGGGGGTACAGAACAGAAGTTTCGATTCCACAGCCTGGTACAAGCTATCTACTGCCCAAGGTCGTCTGGCTTATTCTCCCCACTAGACAGGTGGGAGAGGGCCTCTATGTAACAGAAAAGGAACGCGTTAATGAGCAAGATTCAGATTTGAAGAAACAAAACTTACCAAGGACCATTTCTCGTAAATGATCAAGTAACAGTTTCGATTATAATACAAAATGGCGTCTTCGAGAGGTAAAATGGTGGCACAGATGTCAGCCTAACGAACAAGTTACTTACCTTCGGTAACAATATATCTGTAAGAAACATTAGTTAGTTATAGGTTCCTTACCTTAGAATTACCCCCAGGCGTCAGACTGGATCCAGAAAGTTTTTTCATCAGCAGTACCTCTGCTTGTCGGAAGGTGGCGTCGGTCGACTCCGCGTCCGTCGTCGGCGTCGTGGTCGCCGGGATGACGTTGCGGCAGCTACTTAGATGCCGCCCTTGCGCGCTGACGTCAGTTCTGTACACGACTTTCCGCGCCAGAAACGCAGAGCCATGCAAGACACTGACCATTGGTGCACAAAACTAGGGCGCTGAAAGGATGTCCTTAACCCTAGAAATCAGTTCACAGAACGGGGAGGATGGGTGGGGCGGTAAGGAATCTATAACTAACTAATGTTTCTTACAGATATATCGTTACCGAAGGTAAGTAACTTGTTCATCTGAAAGAAACACGTTAGTTATAGATTCCTTACCTTAGAATAGATACCCCAGCAATACCAACCCCGGTGGTGGGTCTGCGAACCAAGATCACACCAGAAAATCCTGGAGAACAGAACGGCCAGTCTCTCCGGATTTGGCTGTCCAGACAATAGTGTTTCGTAAACGTGTGCAGTGATGCCCACGTAGCTGCCTGACAGATGTCATTTAGAGGAACTCCTCTTCCCAAGGCAGTAGTGGCTGCCGTCGCCCTGGTGGAGTGAGCGCGTAGCCCTACTGGAGGCTCTTTTTTAGCCAGAGAGTAACAAGCTTTAATACTCAACACGACCCATGGTGAAATGGTGCGTTTGTGTACGGCCCGACCCTTCTTTGCGCCCACGTAGCCAACAAAAAGTTGATCATCCACCCGGAACTGTTTGGTGCGATCCAGATAGAAGGAGAGCGCACGTTTTGGGTCCAGACAGTGGAGCCTCTCTTCCTCCTACGAAGGATGCGGAGGCGGAAAGAAGGTGGGCAAGGTAGTGGTCTGCCCAATGTGGAAGGCAGTGACCACCTTAGGAAGGAAGGATGGACGGGTTCGGAGAACCACCTTATCCAGATGGACAGATAGGAAAGGAGGTTTTGAAGAAAGGGCCCGGAGCTCGCTCACCCTTCTAGCAGAAGTGATGGCTACCAGGAAAGCAGTCTTAAGAGTTAAGAGCCGTAAGGGACAGCTATGAAGCGGCTCAAAGGGAGCGCATATTAGATAAGTTAGCAAAAGATTCAAGTCCCACTGAGGCATAACGAAGGGGATTGGAGGAAAAAGATGTGTTAAGCCTTTTAAGAAACGGTTAACTACCGGGGACTTGAAAAGAGAAGGCTGATATGGCAGCCGAAGGAAAGCAGAGATGGCTGACAGATAGCCCTTGACAGTGCCCAGAGCAGAGCCCTGCTGGGCCAAGGAGAGAAGGAACAAGAGTACTTCAGAAAGAGGGGCAGAAAGGGGATCCACATCCTTTGCTGTGCACCATGCCACATTCGTTCCACCGGCAGGCGTATACCGTCTTAGTGGAGGGACGCCTGGCTGCCAAGATTACGTCACAGACTTCGGGGGGCAGGTCGAAAGACGTCAACTGCTGCGGCTCAATCTCCACGCAAGGAGGTGGAGACTGGACAGGTTCGGGTGGAGGACCGTCCCCTGCTGCTGCGACAGAAGATCCTCCCGAAGAGGCAGTATGATCGGAGGATCGATGGCCATGTTGAGCAGCTCGGGATACCAGACTCTTCGTGCCCAATCCGGAGCCACAAGAATGACTTGGGCCCGGTCGCGCTTGATCTTCTTCAGCACTCTGGGCAGAAGTGGTATAGGCGGAAAGGCATACAACAGACCGCAACTCCACTCGCGACGAAAGGCGTCGCCTAGCGAGTGCCGCCTTGGAAATTCTAACGCGCAGAATTGCCAACATTGTGCGTTCTCTTTGGTGGCAAATAGATTTAACCAAGGCTCTCCCTATTGTTGAAAGAGACCTTGCACCACCTCCGAGTCGAGATGCCATTCGTGATCCGTCATGTACCTGCGGCTGAGTTCGTCCGCCCTGGAGTTCAGGGAACCTGCCAGGTGTTGAACCACCAGGGATATTCCCTGATGTTCCAGCCATGTCCAGAGGCGGAGGGCCTCTTGACATAGGGTCCACGACCCCACCCCGCCCTGTTTGTTGCAGTACCACATGGCGGTGGTGTTGTCCGTGAACACCTGCACTACTCTTCCCTGGACAGAGGGAAGGAATGCCTTGAGTGCAAGACGAATCGCCCAGAGCTCCAGAAGGTTGATGTGGAGCCCGGACTCCGCCGGAGACCAGAGGCCTCTGATCTCTGCCTCTCCCATGTGGCCGCCCCATCCCAGAAGGGACGCGTCCGTCACCACAGTGTGGTCTGGTTGGGGAAGGGAGAGGGATCTGCCATTGACCCAATCCTGGTTCGTGAGCCACCACTGCAGTTGACGTGCAGTGCCCTCCAAGATCTGGATGCAATCGGACAGATTCCCCTGATGCTGCGCCCACTGGAACTTCAGGTCCCACTGCAGAGCCCGCATATGCCATCTGGCATGATCGACCAGCAGGATGCATGAGGCCCAGCAGCCTCAGAGTCACTCTGACCGAAACCCGGGATAGAGGCTGAAAGATCGGAATCATAGCCTGAATATCCTGGACTCACTGCTCGGGAGGATAGACCCGATACCGCGTCGTGTCCAGGACCGCTCCGATGAAGAGGAGCTTCTGAGAGGGAATCAGGTGTGACTTCGGCACATTGATGGAAAACCTCAGCGAATGCAGGAGGTCGGCCGTAGTCTGGAGGTGGGAGACGACTGCCTGGGGCGAGCCCGCCTACAACAGCCAGTCGTCGAGATAGGGGAAGACTGAAACCCCTGATCTGCGCAGATGAGCTGCGACCACCGCCATCACTTTCGTGAACACCCGAGGGGCGCTGGTAAGGCCAAAGGGGAGCACGGTAAATTGAAAATGCTGGTGGCCTACCGTGAACCGTAGGTAACGCCAGTGGGCCGGCAGGACGGGGATGTGAAAATAAGCGTCCTGCAAGTCCACTGCTACCAACCAGTCTTGAGGGTCGAGGGCAGACAAGACCTGAGCAAGCGTCAACATCTTGAACTTCTCCTTCCGGAGGAAGCGGTTGATGTCCCTGAGATCCAAGATAGGACGCAGGCCCTTGTCCTTCTTGGGGACCAAAACGTGGTGGGAGTAACAACCACAACCTACTTCTGGGGCAGGAACGCGCTCGATGGCTCCCTTGGCCAAGAGAGCCGTAACTTCCTGCTGGAGAAGGGCCAAATGATCCTCCGACATGCGGTGGTATCTGGTGGCATGGCTGGAGGGGTAGTCTCAATGGGGAGGGAGTAGCCCCTTCGGACTATCTGCAAAACCCACCTGTCCGACGTGATGGTGCGCCAGTGGGGGAAGTGATGGCGAATCCTGCTGCCCACTGGCGTTTGATGGGCCTGAAAGGTCGGACTAGGAGGGTATGGAGGCTGCTGCAGAGGGGGGGTTGGTGGACTAGCCCGCCCGCTGGCCCCCAGAACCATGCCGGTTGTTCCCACGTCCCCGGCCGCGCGAAGGTTGGGTAACTTGCTGCGGCCTGTGGCTCTGGGCGGGACATACCGGGGCACCCCTTCCGTAGCCACGAAAGGGCGAAAAGCAGACTGCGCAGGGCGGGTGGAGAGGCCCAAGGACTTGGCCGTAGCCCGTGAGTCCTTGAAACACTCTAGAGCGTTGTCAGCTTTGTCGCCAAAAAGGCAATGGCCATCAAAGGGCATGTCCATCAAGGTGTTCTGGACATCCCCTGAAAAGCCAGTCGACCTCATCCAGGCGTAGCGACAAAGCGCTACTGACGTTGAAATGGTCCTGCCCAGAGAGTCGGCGGTGTCCAGCCCACAACGTATGGCAAACTTTGCATCTCTCCCGGCAGCCACAGCCTGAGAGAGCACTGCCCGGGCCTCCTCCGGACACTGAGGCAGCACCTGCGCCACCGTATCCCACACGGAGTGGGAATAACAGCCCAAGAGACATGCAGTGTTTACTGATTGCAGTCCTAAGCTGGCGGAAGAGAAAATCTTCTTCCCAAGGTGGTCCAGCTTCTTGGATTCCCTTTCCGGGGGAGCGGTAGGGAATGCGCTTTTGGAAGTGGAGGCTTGGACAACCAAGCTCTCCGGGTGGGGTGTTGGGAGAGGAAAGTGGGGTCGCCCAGAGCCGGGCGGTGGCGTCGGGCAATCATCCTATCCACGGGAGCCCCCGTGTTGGGCCTGGACCAGGTGCCCAAAAGGACGTCGGTGAGGGCCTCATTGAATGGCAGAAAGGGCTCCGAAGAGCTCGCAGCCGGCTGAAGCACCTCTGTCAGGAGGTTAGTCCTTACCGCCACCGTAGGAAGCTCGAGGTTGAGAGCCTCGGCCGCCCTACGCAATACCACTGCGTATGACGCTCCCGCCTCCGTAGCCATAGTAGGAGGAGACAAAATGCCAAGGTCAGGGGAGGTGTCCAAACCACTGGCATCCCCCAGTTCCTCTCTCCAGTCCTGTTCACTTTCCAACTGGTCAGTTAAAGGGTCACCTGACCCCTCCCAGGCCTCCTCATCATCCTCTGGGTACCACTGTGGTTGAAAAGGGACCCCAGGAGTGAACAGGGGCATGAAAACCCCACCCAATGCCGGATCCGGCGTCGGACGACACCGGTCCGGCTCCGTGTCCACATCAGGATGGAGGCCGGGGTCGACGCCGGCCGGGGGGGCCAACCGGCGTCGGACGTGGTAGTGGTGCCGTCGGAAGTGGCGCCGGTCGAGGCGTAACGTGGTCAACTGGCACCGATCCGGATCCAGGCCTGGATCCAAGGGGGGCCTGCGGCGCCGGGGCCGGAGCCACCGGCAGCAAAGACCAAGGCCCCCCAACCGAGTCCGCGGGGCCCGAAGGCAAGCCGGCGGGGTCGGTTCGCCCAAAGATGGCATGCATCGCCTCGTAGAATGTACGAAGCTGGGCGGGAGTCGCTCCAGGTCCCGGAAAGGGAGGGAAACTCAGAATCGGCTCTGCAGGCTCCGCGCGCGGAGCCGCGGGAGGGGCACCACCTGCGTGCCTCGTCGGATCGGCCGACCGACAAGGAGAAATCGAAGAGCGACGATGCTTCTTCGACTTCTTCTTGTGCTTCGACTTACCCGACCCCGAGTGCGATGACTTCGATGACTTTGAACCGGAATGGTGGTGGCTCCGCGACCGGTCCCTCGACCTCCCTCTCGACCGGGACCTCAAACGGCGCGGACCCGACTGCCGATGTTCAAGCAGCTTTCGTGACCGCTCCCGCAAAGCCTTCGGCGCCATCGACCGGCAGTCGGAGCACGACTTGGGGTCGTGGTCGCGCTCCAGGCAAAAAAGACACACGCGGTTCGGATCCGACATCAGTCAGCTACAGGAACTGCAAGCCTTGAAGCCGGGCATCCCTCGTGCACCTTTTCGAAGTCGGAGACTCGAAAAAAGAAGTCGACAAAAGTCGAGAAAAAGTTAGTCAAAAAATGACTGAGGTACCGCTCTTCCCGGATCTGCACTGGCTGGCGCGGAAAAAGAAAGAACAGAAATTACGTCAGCACGCGAGGGCAGCGTCTAAGTAGCTACCACGACGTCATCCCGGCAACCACGACGCCGACGACGGACGCAGAGTCGACCGACGCCACCTTCCGATGCGTAGAGGTACTGCTGACAAAAAAACGTTCCGGATCCAGTCTGACGCCTGGGGGTAATTCTAAGGTAAGGAATCTATAACTAACGTGGTTCTTTCAGATTAACGTATCATCTGCATTTATTGGTTGCGTATGCATACAATATGCATATATAATGACTTAGCTATATAAATGCTAACATACTATCAGATAAAATACGAAACGTATAATAGTCGTCACCCCGGTTCCAGCCTTAGAGGCTGCAACAAAGGCAAGCGTTCCCAACTCTAAAGCCTTACATCCAAGATGGATACAGTGGGCTAATTCGCTCACTGCATCAGATGTAGAATACAGGTACGACCCAAATCGAAAAACACAAGCATTTCTGCAATACGAACAAGAATATCCTCTACCAAATGAAATAATGCCTCTAGATCAGTATGAATATATAATTTACACTGACGGTTCTGCGCAACCAGCCATAGGGAGCAAACAGCAATACAGCGCCGCGTGTGCTATCGTTAAAGGATGCATGCAGGATGGAAAGTTTCAGCTGAAGTGTACAAAAACACAGTCTCTAGGAGACTGCATGGCACAGTTGGCAGAACAAAAAGCACTAATACTGGCACTGGTAAATCCGGATCGAGAATTCCCCACACTAATCGCGTGTGATTCCTTTTACTGTGTACAGTCATATAATGAATATTTACATCACTGGGGACGAATCGGGTTTAAGGATGCAAAAGGTGGCACGATAAACCATAAAATGCTATGGGAAGAGGTAGTGGAGTTGAAAAACGAACTAGCAAGGGCTCACGTGATACATACACTGAGTCATCAACGTAATGGCGTGCACGCTGAAGGAAATTCATTGGCTGACGAAGCAGCAAAGGGGGCTGTATGTACGGCTTCCGTAGCGGCAATCACTCGTTCAAAAACGAGAATAGACGGTGAGATAATGGTTGTGATTATTTCTACACGCAATAATTCAGCAGTACCGAAAAGGTTTCCACTTAAATACTCCTACAAGTTAGATGCAAACAATGTTCCATTTGCTCAAATTCCTGGAGTGAGGGATAGAGTAATACCAAATATGGATCGTAGGTTAGGATTAATTCTAGCAGCACACGAGGGTATAGGGTCTGCACATGCAGGAGTTACAGCAACTGTTTCTCTACTGAAACAGCGCTATTGGTGGCAGGACTAAGAAAGCAGACTAAGGACTATGTCTTGAAGCACAAGTTACTAACTTGTGTAACGATATATCTGTAAGAGACAGTAGTTAGTGATAGATTCCTTACCTTAGAATATCCCCAGGCGTCAGGCTGGATCCGGAAAGTTTTGCGTAGCAGTACCCTTGCGCGTCGGTAGGCGGCGTCGTGCGGCTCCGCGTCCGTCGTCGGCGTCGTGATCGCCGGGATGACGTCGCGGGCAGTACTTAGGCGCCGCCCCTGCGCGCTGACGTCAGTTCTGTACACGACTTTCCGCGCCAGGAACGCAGAGCCATGCAAGAAGCTGACACAGGTGTCTGAAAAATACTAGGGCCCTGAAAGGGATGTCCTTAACCCTAGAAATCAGTTCGCAGAACGGGAGGATGGGTGGGGCGGTAGGAATCTATCACTAACTACTGTCTCTTACAGATATATCGTTACACAAGTTAGTAACTTGTGCATCTGAAAGAGACACGTTAGTGATAGATTCCTTACCTTAGAATAGATACCCCAGCAATACCAACCCCGGTGGTGGGTCTGCGAACAAAGATCAGACAAGGAAGTCCTGGAGGACAGAACGGCCAAAGAAGCCGTCCCTCCGGACCTGACTGTCAAGGCAGTAATGCTTTGTAAACGTGTGCAGCGAGGCCCACGTAGCTGCCTGACAGATAACCGGCAGCGGAACACCGCGGCCCAAGGCCGTGGTAGCAGCCGTTGCCCTGGTGGAATGGGCACGCAGCCCAACAGGAGGCTCCTTCTTAGCCAAAGAATAGCAGGTCTTGATGCACAAGGTAACCCAGCGGGAGATGGTCCTTTTGTGCACCGCCCGACCTTTTGGCGCCCACGTAGCCAACAAAGAGCTGGTCATCCACCCGGAAGTGTGTTGTGCGGTCAATATAGAAAGAGAGCGCACGTTTTGGGTCCAGACGGTGGAGCCTCTCTTCCTCTCTGGAAGGATGCGGAGGCGGAAAGAAGGTGGGCAAAGTGATGGTCTGCCCAATGTGGAAAGCAGTAACCACCTTTGGCAAGAAGGACGGACGCGTCCGAAGAACAACCTTGTCTGGATGAACAGACAGAAAGGGAGGTTTGCAAGATAGAGCCTGGAGCTCACTCACCCGCCGAGCGGAGGTGATGGCCACCAGAAAGGCTGTCTTCAGAGTCAGAAGACGAAGAGGACAGTTATGCAGAGGCTCAAAGGGAGCGCACATTAAAAAGGTAAGAACCAAGTTCAAGTCCCACTGAGGCATTACAAACGGAACAGGAGGGAAGAGGTGAGTAATGCCTTTTAAGAACCTGTTAACAACAGGGGACTTGAAAAGGGAGGGCTGATCAGGAGCCTGAGGAAGGCCGAGATAGCACAAAGATAACCCTTGATGGTACCCAGGGCAGAACCCTGTTGGGCCAGAGAGAGAAGGAACAGAAGGACCTCAGAAAGAGGGGCAGAAAGGGGATCCACAGCCTTTGCTGTGCACCATGCCACAAATTTGTTCCACCTGCAGGCGTATACCACCTTAGTGGAGGGACGCCTGGCTGCCAGAATCACATCACAAACTTCGGGAGGCAAGTCGAAAGGAATCAACTGCCGCCGCTCAATCTCCACGCAAGCAGGTGTAGACTGGACAGGTTCGGGTGGAGGACCGTCCCCTGCTGCTGCGACAGAAGATCCTCCCGAAGAGGCAGACTGATCGGGGGATCTATGCTCATATTGAGTAGCTCGGGATACCAAACTCTTCGAGCCCAGTCCGGAGCCACAAGAATGACTTGGGCCCGGTCGTGCCGAATCTTCTTCAACACTCTGGGTAGAAGTGGTATAGGCGGAAAGGCGTACAACAGACCGCAACTCCACTCGCGACGAAAAGCGTCGCCGAGCGAGTGCCGCCTTGGAAATTCCAACGCGCAGAACTGATGACATTGCGCGTTCTTCTTCGGTGGCGAATAGATCTAACCAAGGCTCTCCCCACTGTAGAAAGAGTCCTTGCGCCACTTCCGAGTGAAGACGCCATTCGTGATCTATTATGCACCTGCGGCTGAGTTCGTCCGCCCTGGCGTTCAGAGAACCTGCCAGGTGTTGAACCATCAGGAACATGCCCTGATGTTCCAGCCATGTCCAGAGGCGCAGAGCCTCCTGACAAAGGGTCCAAGACCCCACCCCGCCCTGTTTGTTGCAGTACCACATGGCGGTGGTGTTGTCTGTGAACACCTGCACTACCTTCCCTTTGACAGAGGGAAGGAATGCCTTGAGTGCAAGCCGGATCGCCCGGAGCTCCAGAAGGTTGATATGGAGCCGGGACTCCGCCGGAGACCAGAGGCCTCTGATCTCCGCCTCTCCCATGTGACCGCCCCATCCCAGAAGGGACGCATCCGTCACAACTGTATGCTCTGGCTGGGGAAGGGAGAGGGATCTGCCCATGACCCATTGCCGGTTCGAGAGCCACCACTGCAACTGTTTTGCAGTCCCCTCCGAGATCTGGACGTGATCGGACAGGTTGCCCTGGTGCTGCGCCCACTGGAACTTCAGGTCCCACTGCAGAGCCCGCATATGCCATCTGGCATGATTGACCAGCAGGATGCAGGAGGCCATGAGGCCCAGCAGCCTCAGGGTCATCCGTACCGAAACCCAGGATAAAGGCCGAAAGATCGGAATCATAGCCTGAATATCCCGGACTCGCCGTTCGGGAGGATAGGCCCGAAACTGCGTCGTGTCCAGAACTGCTCCGATGAAAAGGAGCTGTGGAGAAGGAATTAGATGCGACTTCGGCACATTGATGGAGAACCCCAGCGAGTGCAGGAGTTCGGCCGTAGTCTGGAGGTGGGAGACGACTGCCTGGGACGAGCCCGCCTTCAGCAGCCAGTCGTCGAGGTAGGGGAAGACTGAAACCCCTGCCCGGCGCAGATGAGCTGCGACCACCGCCATCACTTTCGTGAACACCCGAGGGGCACTGGTAAGGCCAAAGGGGAGCACGGTGAACTGAAAATGCTCGGGGCCTACCGTGAACCGAAGGTAACGCCGGTGGGCCGGCAGGACGGGGATGTGGAAATACGCGTCCTGCAAGTCCAACGCTACCAACCAGTCTCCAGGGTCGAGGGCAGTCAAGACCTGAGCTAGGGTGAGCATCTTGAACTTCTCCTTCCGGAGGAAGCGATTGACGTTCCGGAGGTCCAAGATAGGACGCATGTCCTCCTTGTCCTTTTTGGGCACCAGAAAGTAGTGGGAGTAGCAACCACGCCCTACTTCTGGGGTCGGAACATGCTCGATGGCCCTCTTGGTCAAGAGGGCCGTGACTTCCTTCCGTAGAAGCACCAAGTGATCCCCTGACATGCGGTGGAATTGAGGTGGCATGGCTGGGGGGTGGTCTCGAAGGGGAGGGAGTAGCCCCTTCGGACAATGTCCAAGACCCACCTGTCCGAGGTGATGGTGCGCCAGTGGGGAAGGTGATGGCGGACCCTGCCCCCTACTGGCGTGCCGTGCACCTGAAAGGAGGGACTAGGAGGGCTTGGAGGCCGCGGACGGGTTGGAGGTGGTGGCCTGACCCGCACGCTGGTTGCCCGATCCGCCACGGCGGAATCCACGTCCTCGGCCACGCGAAGACGCCTGCTGCGCGGGCCGGTGGCTGGGCTGCTGACGTGAAGGGGCGCCCCTACCGTGGCCACGATAGGGGCGAAAAGCAGAAGGCAGCGGAGGGCGTGTAGCAGAAAGGCCCAGGGACTTTGCAGTAGCCCGTGAGTCCTTAAAGCGCTCCAGCGCATGGTCTGCTTTGGACCCAAAAAGACCGACTCCATCAAAGGGCATGTCCATGAGAGTATTCTGGACATCCCCTGAAAAACCAGTGGTTCTCAGCCAGGCGTGGCGCCGGAGCGCCACCGTCGTTGCAATCGACCTGCCCAGCGAGTCGGCGGTGTCAAGGCCACAACGGATAGTGTATTTGGCCGCATCCCTTCCTTCCGCAATGGCGCGGAAAGCAGTGCCTGGACCTCCTCAGGGCACTGGGGCAAAACATCCGCCACCGAATCCCACAGGGAGTGGGTATATCGGCCCAAAAGACAAGCGGTGTTAACGGACCGCAAGCCAGCACTGGAGGAAGAAAAACCTTTCTTCCCAAACTGATCCAGGCGTTTGGATTCCCTATCCGGAGGAGCGGTAGGGAAGGCGGTTTGGGAAGCGGAGGCTTGGACAACCAAGCTCTCAGGAGTGGGGTGGACAGAAAGAAACAGGGGGTCGCCCGGAGCGGGGCGATGGCGTCGTGACACGTTCCGATCCACAGGAGCCCCTGTGTTGGGCTTGGACCAGGCGCCCAAAAGAACGTCAGTGAGGGCGTCGTTAAACGGCAGCACAGTCTCCGCAGAGGAGGCTGCCGGCTGAAGCACCTCTGTCAAGATGTTAGTCTTGACCGTCAAAGTAGGGAGCTGGAGACGTAAGGCCCCAGCAGCCCCTACGCAACACCGTACCAAAATTGGCCCCCTCCTCCGTAGCCACGGGAGGAGACAGCATGCCAGTGTCAGGAGAAGTATCCAGACCACTGGCCTCCCTAGACTCTCTGTCCAGTCCTCATCATACTGACAGTTGCGTGTCAGAGGGTCATCAGACCCCTCCCAGTCCTCCTGGTCCTCCTCTGGTTCAAAATAAGGAGGAGGAGGGACATTTGGGACCCAAGGTCCCATCGGCGCCGGAGCCGGCGTCGAGCGACGTCGCTCCGGGTCCATGTCCGGAGCCGGAAGGAACTGGGGGACGACGCCGCCCGGAGCCCAGGGCGGCGTCGAGAACGGCACCGGAGACATCGGCGCCGGCGGAGGTGTCGTGAGGTCGACCGGCGTCGATGGGGGTTGTGGAGCCGGGATCGAGGCCGGGGCCGAAGCCGGAGCCGGGATCGAGGCTGGAGGCTCGGGCGACGCCGGGGCCGGAGCCGCCGGCGACGCCGGAGCAACCCCATCAGGGCCCGCGGGGCCCGAAGGCGCACCGGAGGGGCCTGAAGGCCCGAAGAGGCGGGCCATGGCCGACAGGAACTCCTGTACCTTGGCCGGATCCGCCCCGAACCCGGGAAGGGCGGGTATGACGGGGCGACTCCACAGGCAAGTCCGGGGCCGCGGGGGCGGGGACGGTGCCGGGAGGGGCCTCAGCCGAGTCGCGAGACCGGCGAGGCGAAGTCCGAGAGCGACGATGCTTCTTGGACTTCTTGTGCTTAGACTTACCGGACGAAGAAGTCGACGACCGGTGTGCACTCCGCGAGCGACCCCTGGACCTCTCACGCGACCGGGGCTTCCGCGGAGCCGAATGCCGGGCCTCGAGGAGCTTTCGAGACCGCTCTCGCAAAGCTTTCGGGTTGAGGGCCTGGCATTCGGGACAAGACTCGGTGTCGTGGCCTCGGCCGAGGCAGAAGAGACACTCCCAATGCGGGTCGGTGACGGACATCATCCGCGCACAGGCGCCGCATCGCTTGAAGCCGGGCATCCCTACGACACCTTAAAGTTGGAAAAACCAGTGAAAAAATCACCAAAAAGTATGGTCAAAAATTGACCAGGGCACTGCTCTTCCCGGATCTGCGCTTGCTGGCGCGGAAAAAGAAGAACTGACGTCAGCGCGCAGGGGCGGCGCCTAAGTACTGCCCGCGACGTCATCCCGGCGATCACGACGCCGACGACGGACGCGGAGCCGCACGACGCCGCCTACCGACGCGCAAGGGTACTGCTACGCAAAACTTTCCGGATCCAGCCTGACGCCTGGGGATATTCTAAGGTAAGGAATCTATCACTAACGTGTCTCTTTCAGATATGCGACATCTGTCAGCAGATGAAAGGCTCCACCGTAACACGTCCAGCGCAGACACCATTATTAATATCAGACAAACCACTGGCGTGTGTCTATTTGGACCACTGCGGCCCCTTACAATGAGATGGGGCTTACAAGTATATCATGGTTGCAGTGGATTCCTGCTCTAGGTTCCTAAGGGTGTGGCCCCAGCGCTTGGCTGACGCTCGAACTGTTATAAAAGATTTGTGAGTCTTTATAGGGACATACGCAATTGGCACATTACATTCTGACCGTGGCCCCGCGTTTAGCTCTAGGGCTTACAAGGAAGCCATGGGAAGTTTGAGTGTAGCATTGCGGTACTCCTCTACGTACCATCCTGAGGGAAATTTGGTTGTGGAGAGGAAAAACCGGGACTTAAAGCAGTCTTTAACAGCTAGAGTATTAGACTAGGGTGGAAACTGGGTAAAACATCTGTATGGAGTACAAAGAGCATAAAGTAATCAGCCAAGAAGCTCTCTAGGGGGTGTCACTCCTTATGAGGTCCTATTTGGGACGAGAATGTGGGTACCTGATCTTGATTGTGAAGGCACAGTGGCGGATGATAAACCTTTTGACATCCATAAATGTTTGGCTGTTTTACAGGACCTAAATGAATCCAGGGCACTACAGAGTAATGTCCAGGTGAAAAGGACCGGCACTGGGGAAGCAAAAAGTTTCACGGCAAGACCTGTCTGGATCCCTAAAGTTGGGGATCTGGTCAGAGAGAAAATAGTGGACAAGAAATAATTTGGGCCATCATACAGAAAGCCTGTACCTGTCCGGGCAGTTGAAGGAACAATAACAGTACTTCTGACACCTCTTGCCGGTAACTAGGAGAAAAGATTTGTCTCATTTGACGTAATCAAACCACACTATGTGGCCGATACTGAATAGTAGGCCACGTGGACTCCGGAGTAACAGACACCCTTCTCTCACAACTATTCAAGAAGTTCAAACAGAAAGACTCATCACGTTTGAAGGGTCATCTACACGGGATGATGAATATCCAACAATGCAATGGAACTCGTTCCTCATGACACCGAAGTTCAAAATGAGCACTCAACAGAAAGACAAATTTCAATTCGGCCAAACACGGATATCTATGTCAACATGCCCCAACCAAAGCAAGCTACAGTTTCCACAAAACCTGCGGAATTACCAAAAATTGATCGAACTGCATCTGGCTATTTCATTGACTTTGATACGTTTTCATTGGATCCGAGTGAACTGGAAACTACGCCAGCCAAAAGAACTCGTCTACAGCAATTTAAAGATTTCCTGAGCTTTCCTAAAAAGACCTACCTGGTATCACCTTGGGTGGAACTCTGGGTAACTACCGGGATACTTTACTTTCTTTTCTGGATAGACCTAGTAACTGTCTTTAGAATGTTTATTAATGGAACTTATCTTCGAGAAAGCTCTGCAGCACAAAAAGTGAATGTGATTCTGAAACCACATCTATCATCACATTGTGAAAAAAGAGACCTATCATCAGTGAACATTACAGCAGTTCCTATACCTGACGGTATAGTATGGGACAAGGTTGATTATGATATATTTGGCTCGACAGAACTTTTAAAAATACCACATTTATTTAAGATTTCATTAAGTGATATCATTACCTCCAGTACATTTTCCGATGATTGGGATTATGAAACTGTAAATAATATGTTGTCTGATTTAGAAAAATCTGCTGCTTTTTCTAATAATGAAATGTTAGGAGCACATCAGACTTTGAAACAATGTATTGCTATCAACATTATGGTCATCACTTTCTGCATAAATCTGCTAATCCCAGAAATGTTTTCAGATACGACCAATGGGAACATTGCCCAACACTGCCGAAAAGCAGTTAAAATACGTTTGTACAAAAGTTTCCATATTTTCCTGGGTTTAACAAATCAGACCCAGCCTCATATTATTATAAGGTTGCACCAACACCAGCACGGAAAAATATGTTAACAAACACCAAACAGATTTATTCCGCTACCTTTATCGCACAATTGTCTGAACAGGGTTTCGACTTATGGAAAGACACCATAGACTTAATCGGTCTGGGGTACTAGAGAGTGGCAGGTCCAGGGAACAGAGGCGCTATTTAGAGCATGCCTTATTCCTCAGCAAATAATGTTTTTGAATGAAACAGTGCAACAAACGACCTGTCTTTGATTAGCGAAGAATAAAGATTTGAATGCACCTCGGATGCCCACACCATCACACACTGAAGGTAATATAACATCACAAGAAGAGGTTACATTAGATGACATCATGCAATACAATAGATCTGACCCGGATTGGAAGGGATGGTTGATTTGGCCCATAGACACCAATAACTGTCAGGAAAGATTCTTGGGTAAAACTAAAGGATTTAGTATCAATAGGTCAGATCCACGTTATGTACAGAGACAACACCCAGGGGTAGTGACATCTTACAATGTTGGGAAGTTATGCCTCGATTGGCTAAAAACCTCAACACTTACACATGTGAAACAACACTTATCCTTACTTTCAGAGGCAGTGGACCTATGGGATTTTTTATTAGGTCCTAGGAAGCCACGTCACAAATGTTTCTATTATGCTGTCTACAATGAGATTTGGAAAATATCACAGCAAGAGGCCGCGGAAAGATTACAAGAAATAGATCGTATAAACCTAGAGAAAACTCTAGCAGTGGTCGACAATGGGTTAACAACACTAACCTCCAGAATATATTCTCTAAGCAACATTGTATCTTCTGCTATTGATATACTGGAACAGGATCTGTCCATATTACAACACGGGCAATAACAATTGCGTTCTATTATATTTTTAAGCTGGACGCTGCAGTCTTTGCGCGCAGGCTATGTGCCTTGGCGTTTCATAAACAGTACGTCTCTGTTTTCTTCGTACAATCTGACAGAAAAACAGATAGAAATGGCACAAAGGGGGGCAAAATATACAATGCTGCGTATTGAAAAACTGGATAGATTAGCATTTACAGTGGCAGAGTCACCGTCCACGGAATGGCTAATCCATGGCCACATAACTCTTCCGGTCACAACTTTTCAATTCCAATATTGCCTTGAACAAATGCAGGCAGGCAGATATGAAGAAATGGGTAGGGAATTCATCAAGGAATCTTGGCAATTACCGTACAGATTTCAATGCCGGAGTGGGAAAAAGAAGTGTTTCTGAGCGGTACAAACTGTGAGAGTACTTTAAGTGGATCACTTATATGTCAGGATATAATGCTTCATGGGGCCTGTAACGGTTCAGTAGCAAACTTATCCTGTCACTTAAAGGGTGCCCCAGCTGCCGTGATCACTCCAGTGTTCAGGCTACTTTCGAATGGGAGTTACTTGATGCTGAACGATCAAGGTTGCTGTGGGATGCTTCCGGGCATCGCATATCTGGTAACTGTGAGTTCCAGGGTTACTTGCTGTATGCAAGTATTGTTTCCACCAACACATACAGTCAGGGAGGCGCCGTTATGGCCTTCGTTAAATGTTTCATTAATACGGTTTGATGCTTTGAGCAGAATGAAAGCCATGCTTATACAGAAACCCGTGCCCTTAACCTCCGCTCAAGTAGTAAGGTCTTCGGCAGAGATACAGGCACTTATACGTACAAATTGCCCTTTCCATTTAGCAGAAATGGTAAATCGTGTCTTTAACATGTCTGATAGGACAGGCATTGTCCACCTATTTAAGACGATAGGTTCTGGACTATTAAGCACCTTTCAGACGGTCCTCGGAGTTATAACAAACTTTATACACTCCGTATTTGGAAGCATCTTTGGAGGGCTGCTGCTGATCCTGTTTCTAATAGCAGGTATCCTGATTGTCATTTTTCTGCTACGCAATGGACGTCCCAGTAACCAAGGAGATGGAAACGGTACTCCTGGAGAGAAAATACTGTGATCGCATGGTACAACTTCTAGGCACACCTCGCCTAAGGAAACTAAGTGGTTCTTGTCATTCAGTCCAGTCTGGATGGACTACAGCTTACCTGTCTTCCGATGCCTGTTTTGCGGAGAAGAATGCATGTTGGATCACTGTCTGACACTCCCATCATGTTTGCAACCGAACGTTGATGCTTTACTGGACCCGATAACGGCCCATGTTCTGCAGTGTCCCCAGCGTATTCCCATGTTGATGGCGGCATTCCTAGAGCCACCACAGGTAGTATCTGCTCCTGTTGGTATGGACACCGGCTCCTCCTCTGACACCCAGGCCTTGGATGGCGCACAGGCTGCCCCAGCACCGGCTGTGGATAGTACGGAAGACCATCTGTGCTCAATTGACATAATATGCGAGGTGTTACAGGGACCGTCGACTGCAGAGGCAAGCAACGAAAATGTTGCATCTACCATCCAGGACACAAACATTTGACTCATTTAGCCCGTCGTGTGCTGGGAAAAAATTAGACTTTTGGAAAACAAACGGAAAATTGGAACTCTGTATCAAAATTGACATTCTTTTTAAGCATGCATGGCTTTCCAAAGCTTATAGTAGTTCGAACTATACCTGCAGACATATTAGAACTATAGCTTGAGTGTCAATTTCCATTTTTCCCTTAGAATATATTTTTTTAAACCTTTTAACTTTGTAATCATTGTTTTATTTAGCAAAACAAAGAAACTAATGCTTTTAACGATTTGTGTACCAATATCTAGTCAGCCTAGTAGTACGCTTAGAAATGTAACTATGTCGTCCATTCGGAAGAGGAGTGGGTGTTATATTCCATATAGGTACCATAATATAGGCTTCATTACCCTTCACCTAAATTCTTCCCTACATTACACTTGTCACGGTTTACACGGGACTGACCTTTTACCTAGATACTACACTGCATTCAGAAAGCGGGTTTTCCCTAGTTCGAATCTCAAACATTATGCATGAGGATTCTTGGAGGCATAGCAGGACTACCATCTCCTGTATAAAATCTATGTACAAAGTTCATGCCCAACGTCATCCTTAGGCCGACACAGTAACACAGCAAGGTAGGACCCCTGGGGAGACCTATGGGTATATATACATCACATCTTGCTAAGATAAGACAGAGGAGACCGAGATTTCCCGGCCGACACACTAATCAGAGTCGCTGAGGTTCCCGCATGCAGACACTTCAGCTCGCAGTGGTCTAACATCCCTCGCGGGGTGTCCAACTCGAGACCAGGACGGGGTCCCACAGTCTCTCACTTCAGGTAATGGGGTTGACTAAATCCTAGAGAGAATCTTGGCTTAACACCTACATACAGGCTAGGTACACTTAGGTACATCTAGTTAGGGAAGCATCGTAGGAGTACGCATCTTTTTATCATGTGATTTATATACTCTGATGTATTCATGATTATTGTAAGATGGTAGAACTATACTTTACACCAGAATAACAACTGTTCAATAAAAGCTTATTGAAAATGCCCAGCCTGTTTATTCTGTGTATTTCTCTGAGACAGACTGAGTAAGCACGAATGACTGAGCGAAAGGTAGTATATTGTTTCCACGGTCCTGAGGGATCAGGGTTGTCATGTTCGATGGTTGCCAGGAACTATTCTCTCCTTGGTAAGAGGAGATTCTAGTGGGACTGTGAGCTAGTTGGTACAAAAGGCCAACATACCCGGTGGGGGTGATCAGAATTTGTCTGACACCGATCCTACAGTGTATGTTGTCTAAACGCGCAGATCCTGTATACTTTTTATAGGAACTACACGACAGAGTGAGAGGTTCGTTCCTCATCCTGGTGCAGATAGTGGGAGTCTTCTTGTTTATTTCCTGGCTTGGAAGTCTTCGGAGGTTCTTCGGTTACCCCCTTGCTGGGCCTTTGCTTTCCAGCCGGCTCCCACAGAGTACAGCATTTTAGCTGGCTCCTGCAGTGATTACAGCAACCAGCAGGTCTTTTGCTGAGAAATGTTTTCCTTGCCGGCTCCCGCAGAGTTTCAACAATAAGCTGGCTCCCGCTGCATTCCTGATTCTTCGTCGTCTTCCGCTGCATTCCAGTGTTACCGGTGGGGGTTCCTTTCTTCGGGCAGTCCACGTTATTGAACAACAAAATTCAGAGCAGCCGTGCTCTGGGTGGGAAGCCGCAGCATTCGCATAACGAATTAGCATATTTTTGATAGCACAACTTTGCGCTCTGTTATTTTATTGTGGCATTAGTCTCAACAACGATTAGCATATTGTGAGATATCGGGGCATATACTCACAGTTACAATGTAAGGATTGCTCTACAAATTTAATCTACAATTACAATATAGGGCCCGATTCCGATCTCGTACGGAAAGCATTCCTACCGACTCTGTCCCGGAATGCTTTCCAAGCGAGTCGACCGCAAGCTGTCCGAATGACTGAGTACGATGAAATAGATGGAAACTCCAACCGACACGTTTGGAGTCGATTCACCCGACCAAGTCGTCCAGAAACAAGCCCGATCTGACCGACTGGTTTAAGAAAGCTGAACATAGCATTGCGGGCATAAATCAGACACGGTTCAACCCGCAAACATATGACGATGCGTACGACGTGGTCTTTGAAACGTGACGGCTAGTGACGGAAAATGCAACCGACTCGTTTAAGAACGCTGAACACAGCATTGCTGGCATGAATCAGACACGGTTCAACCCGCGAACAGATGACGATGCGTACGACGAGGTCTTTGAAACGTGTTGGCTTGTGACAGAAAATGCAACTGGGAAATGTTAAATATTAGGAAAGCAAGCATTGGCCACGCCCCCAAAAGAAAATTAAAACACATTAGCCACACCTACCAATCCACCTATATAAAGGGCAAAACAGATGACCATGGTTCTTTGCAACAACTGAACTGCTGAGAGGACACAGACAGCCACAGATTCACTGCTTTCTGCCTCATACACTCACACTTCACACTTCACCCACCACACAACTTGCACACATTTTTATAATAGCTAAAGTACACTCTCAAACACACACTCTTTTACTTATTCACACTCACCTTCACCTACATCTTCACCTTCACCATACCCCCAAAGCAGGCACGTTTCACAGATAAGGAGTTGGAAGTACTTGTGGATGAAATAGTCATAGTAGAGCCAAAGTTATTTGGGAACCATGTCCAACATACCCCCTGTCCCTGAGAAATAGGATGTGGGAGAGGATAGTTGACCAGGTGAACACTCAAGCACCTTGACTGCACACAATGGACGATATCAGGAACAGGTACTATGATGTGCCGCCGGAGGGAGTCTATGGAATACCAGGAGCACCAGAGCCTGGTGAGTACCTACTAAACTGTCCAATAATGTTATCAATTACACATCCACACACATCTCTGTCAAGGATACAGTGATACAAATCACTGTTAGCAAAGCCATAACAATATGGAGCAAATGACCATGTGATGTGTATGCCACTTTGACAAACAAAATACCTGCAATGTCAGAGTACATTTAAATATGTCATAACATGTACAAACTTTTAACAAACTCACAGTAAGGCTGTGTGCTCCAAACAACAGTCACCAGCGTCAGCCACCTTGCCAGCACACTTTCTCTCACTCACAGGGAATCTGTGTCACAGGAAGGAAGGTTGGGATGGCTGGAAAGGTGGGTGTGGGCACAGGCCTCATGGGAGTTGGAGTCACAGATAACAATTCTCCTCCCACATAGCCCAACAATCCCACATGGAAGTATGCTTTCCTCACAGTGAGTGGAAAAGTACTGGCAAGATGACTGACACTGGCGACTGGTGTGGTGATCACAAAGCCCTGATGAGAGCTGTGTTCAAATCAAAAAGCAGGCCCCAGTATCAGCCATCTTGCCAGTACATTTCCACTCACCATCAGGGACAGCATAGTCACAGGTGTGCCATCTTGAATGTACACTTTACATCAGTGATGGCTGGTGACATTTGAAAGTGGTGGGGCGTAAAATTATTGCCATGCTGCACAGCGGCGAGCGAGCACAGCGAGAGAGCCCGAATAACCCACGGGGGGTTCCGGGGGTTTCTCCCCCCGAGAAAATTTTGAAAAAAGAGTGGATAAATGGTGCATTTTCAAGCAAATTTGAGGAAGCAGGAAGTTTAATAAAGCAATACGATTGAATTATTTATCATTTAAGAAATTGCCAATTTTTATGAGCTATAGAGGACAATCTTTGCATATGCTGATGTTATCATTTGCCCATATTAACTTTTGAACACACTGATACACTTGTAATGGTTTTAACTATACAATAAATACATTAATTGACTGTGCAGTGCTGTACATCAATATGATGACACCATTTCCTTAAATTAATTTTCTGTTTTCATGCATGAAACACCATTTTTTTTTAAAGTGCAGAAAATATGAATGCATTTTAAGTAGTAATCTGTGTAAAAAAGGCCTGCATGTAACAGCAAAGGCTTCCCATGTATCGTTTCCCAAAAGTATAAGGAGATGAAAAGCAGAGGTGGAGTGGTGACAAAATGAGAAGTGAGGTGTAGAAAGACAGGTTAGGTAAAGCGAGTAGAAGCACAGAGCAAGAGGGATGAAGAACTGAAAGATGATTTGTAGAGGGAAAAGATGAAGTAGATAGACACTGACATTCCTGCAGAACTAATACTGAACCCCATTGACAGGTACAGCTTAAAAGCTAAGCCCTTCATTTTGAGCTGAACGCTATGGGGTGCAATAATTGTCACACGCAATTAAAACTGACTCCGAGGTGTTAGGTATTTACCACAAACAATTGTTATTGCCTCCCACGTTTTTTTTTTTAGAAATTACGTGCAGATTTTAGTGCACTGTTTACTGGCCATTTCCCCTCTAATAAATATAATCAGGTTTGAACTACCAGTATTTACTACAAAACTCTTAATGACTGCCTTAATATCCCAACTTGAGCACGAAATCCTGAGAAAAGCGTCTATAAGTCACAGGCATGAAACCATTGTGTCACAGACACTACGCGCTCAGCTGAGTCACAGGAGCAATCTGATCAATTAAGTAAGTCGGAACTACGGTACTATAGTGTTTTTCCTTGTCAACTTTGCAGAGTTAGCAAAGATTTTAAATAGACTCTGAAGTCTACAGGCTGATTGTTCTCGTGGCTGCACTACTCACGACTCCGGTCGCCCAACCTCCATCCATTTGCCAGTTCACTGACTTAATGTTTCCCATTGCAAGCACTGATGACTTGAAAGTACTGATAATAAGGAACAGTTTTTTTCATATAGTGCTTTAAACGTGTAGCACTCAAACGCTACAATAAGTGGTTACCCAGCTCAATGATGGTCTAATCTTGCAAGGAATTAGGCACATTGTTCCTCTACGCATTTGAAACTCTGCCCTAAATTACCTACAGGTCCATCATGGCATGCGCACATTCCAACTGCATGGGCAACTCAAAGAAAATTACGTCACCGTTGCTGTTCCGAACACTGAAATGACGCCATCCGCATCAGGGCTACGCGCTTTATTGTGAGAGAATAGTGTTTCAATGAGTTAGGCCGTAATTTTTAAGGTCATTATAGTAAGTTGAATAAAGTGTATATTAAGGCTTGTCCTAGCGGGGCAATGGGAACACCAGGCTCAATAACGGAAGTGTCCGAACGCTGAGAAGCGCGAGATGCAAAATCATAGAGAATAAAAAAGCAGCGCCATGAGCTGTTTTGCACGATGTATTCATATTACGTAATGATTTAACATGCATGAGACATATGGGACACTTAACCTAACAGAGTGCCAAGAGGTTAAATTCCTACCATAAACTTGCGAGCTGCGGGTATTTTTATATTTTGTGTTGCGCTCTTAACTTTAGCTAATATATTTCCAGTGATTGATAAATATACATTTCTCAAGATAGTGCAATATTATTTTATAAAGTTTAACTTATGCTTTTAAGGACTCTCCATGACTAGGTCCTTGCTATACAAACACCGCAAAGAAAGAAATAACAAAAACGGCAAGTAATCAAAAAGGTCAGTTATGTACATTTGATAATGAAACCACAAGCTAACATACAAACTATCGAAGTCTGGGGAAAATCCAAGACACCATAAGTTCTAGGTTATTTTATTTTTGCTGGTAAATTTAAAACTTACATTTTAAAATATACACCGGAAAGCCTGTTGACGGACATTAACGTATGCAACCTTGCCTTGCCAGGTAGGTCGCCAGGTAGGTCGCTCCCCCACCACACAGCTCCGCCTGTGCTGTCCGCCCGCTGCTGCTGCTGGTAAGCTCGCCCCTCCGCTTGTGGCCTCGGTGCCCGTGTTTTCCTCTGTTTTCCCTCGCTGCCCCCACTGTATTGTGCCCGTGTTTTCCTCTGTTTTCCCTCGCTGCCCCCACCTCCCTTGTGTCCATTTTGCCTTCTGTGCCCTCGCTGCCCCCACTGTATTGTGCCCGTGTTTTCCTCTGTTTTCCCTCGCTGCCCCCACCTCCCTTGTGTCCATTTTGCCTTCTGTGCCCTCGCTGCCCCCACTGTATTGTGCCCGTGTTTTCCTCTGTTTTCCCTCGCTGCCCCCACCTCCCTTGTGTCCATTTTGCCTTCTGTGCCCTCGCTGCCCCCACTGTATTGTGCCCGTGTTTTCCTCTGTTTTCCCTCGCTGCCCCCACCTCCCTTGTGTCCATTTTGCCTTCTGTGCCCTCGCTGCCCCCACTGTATTGTGCCCGTGTTTTCCTCTGTTTTCCCTCGCCGCCCCCACCTCCCTTGTGTCCATTTTGCCTTCTGTGCCCTCGCTGCCCCCACTGTATTGTGCCCGTGTTTTCCTCTGTTTTCCCTCGCCGCCCCCACCTCCCTTGTGTCCATTTTGCCTTCTGTGCCCTCGCTGCCCCCACTGTCTTGTGCCCGTGTTTTCCTCTGTTTTCCCTCGCTGCCCCACCTCCCTTGTGTCCATTTTGCCTTCTGTGCCCTCGCTGCCCCCACTGTATTGTGCCCGTGTTTTCCTCTGTTTTCCCTCGCTGCCCCCACCTCCCTTGTGTCCATTTTGCCTTCTGTGCCCTCGCTGCCCCCACTGTATTGTGCCCGTGTTTTCCTCTGTTTTCCCTCGCTGCCCCCACCTCCCTTGTGTCCATTTTGCCTTCTGTGCCCTCGCTGCCCCCACTGTATTGTGCCCGTGTTTTCCTCTGTTTTCCCTCGCTGCCCCCACCTCCCTTGTGTCCATTTTGCCTTCTGTGCCCTCGCTGCCCCCACTGTATTGTGCACGTGTTTTCCTCTGTTTTCCCTCGCCGCCCCCACCTCCCTTGTGTCCATTTTGCCTTCTGTGCCCTCACTGTATTGTGCCCGTGTTTTCCTCTGTTTTCCCTCGCCGCCCCCACCTCCCTTGTGTCCATTTTGCCTTCTGTGCCCTCGCTGCCCCCACAGTATTGTGCCCGTGTTTTCCTCTGTTTTCCCTCGCTGCCCCACCTCCCTTGTGTCCATTTTGCCTTCTGTGCCCTCGCTGCCCCCACTGTATTGTGCCCGTGTTTTCCTCTGTTTTCCCTCGCTGCCCCCACCTCCCTTGTGTCCATTTTGCCTTCTGTGCCCTCGCTGCCCCCTCTGTATTGTGCCCGTGTTTTCCTCTGTTTTCCCTCGCTGCCCCACCTCCCTTGTGTCCATTTTGCCTTCTGTGCCCTCGCTGCCCCCACTGTATTGTGCCCGTGTTTTCCTCTGTTTTCCCTCGCTGCCCCCACCTCCCTTGTGTCCATTTTGCCTTCTGTGCCCTCGCTGCCCCCACTGTATTGTGCCCGTGTTTTCCTCTGTTTTCCCTCGCCGCCCCACCTCCCTTGTGTCCATTTTGCCTTCTGTGCCCCTCACTGCCTCTCTCCATTCCAGCCGCTGCGTCCCCTGCGGCCCGCCCCCCTGACTGCCCATTCGCTGCCCCTGCCTCCCAGCTGCTCCTCCCTCCCACCTCCCCATATATGGCGGCCACTGCGCGGCCGCGCCGCTGGCGCGCCGAAGGCGCGCCTAAGGCAAGCCCGTCTGCGCCCGTCCGCGACTGGACCGCGCCCAGCGCCAGAACCCCTGGGCCGTGCGCCCCCCGCACCAGCCTCGAGGATCGACGCCGATACGATGCCACCACACTCCACGCTCTCAACCCCGGACGGACGCACAACTGCTTCAAGGCCGCCCGAAACGCACCCATGGTCCCTTCACCTGCCGGAACTGCAGCTACACCAGCCTCAGAGCCACCGAGGTGCCCGCCAAGAAGGACCTCAACCACCTCCGGTGCATCCTACTGAACACCCGCTCCGCACGCAAACACGCCGTCGAGCTCTGGGACCTGCTCGACACATCATCACCAGACGTCGCCTTCCTGACTGAGACCTGGATGAACGACTCCTCCGCCCCCGACATCGCCATAGCCATCCCAGACGGCTATAAGATCACCCGCAGAGACCGCATCAAAGCAGTAGGAGGAGGAATCGCCATCGTCCACAAGAACACCATCAGGGTCTCGACCAGCACCGACGACACTCTCAGCACCGCCGAACACATGCACATCCAGATCCACACGGACCCGAACACCACCCTTAGAGGCACCCTTGTCTACAGACCCCCTGGGCCCCGACCCCAGTTCAGCGACTCCATCGCCGACTTCATCAGCACGCACGCCCTGACCTCTACCGACTACATCCTCCTCGGAGACCTGAACTTTCACCTGGAGAACAACAACGACAGCAACTCCACCACCCTGATCGACAGCCTCGCCAACCTCGGTCTGAGCCAGCTCGTCACAACACCGACCCATTCCGCCGGCCACACGCTTGACCCCATCTTCTCCTCAAGCTCCCACGTCTCCTTCAGCCACACCACGGAACTCCTCTGGACCGACCACCGCTGCATCCATTTCACCTTCCAGAAACCCACCACACACCACCGCACCCTACAGATCCCACGCCGCTGCTGGAGCAAAGTCACCTCAGACGAACTTCGGGCAACCCTCGCTCTCAGCCCTCCCTCCGACCCATCCAACACCGACGACGCTGCCTGCAACCTCAGACGATGGATGGACGACTGTGCCAAACACCCTCGCCCCGCTGAAAAAGCTCACCTACAGTGACACCACCAAAAGAGCCAGCTGGTTCACCTCGGAACTCCTAGCTTCCAAGCGTACCTGCCGGAAACTAGAGAAGAAATGGCACAGTGATAAGACACCGGACAGCCACACAGCCCACAAAGACGCCATCCGTAACCACCACCACCTCATCAGGTCCGCCAAGAGAATCTCCTTCAAAGACCGCCTCAACAACAACGCACACAACAGCAAGGAGCTTTTCAACATAGTGAAGGAACTCTCCAACCCCAGCTCCAACACCAACGACATCCCGCCGTCGCAACCCCTGTGCGACTCCCTCGCCACCTTCTTTCACCGCAAGATCGCCGACATCCACGACAGCTTCAACACCCAGACAGCCCCAACTAAGATCGATGCACCAGACCCGCCGCACACCATCGACCACGACCCCCTGCCATCCTGGGCCAGCGTGAACATCGAGGACACCATCAAGACCATGAGCACAATACACTCCGGCTCCCCGTCAGACCCTTTCCCGCACCACATCTTCAACAAAGCCAGCAGCTCCATCGCACCCCACCTGTGCAACGTCATCAATCTCTCCTTCGAGACCGCTGGAAACACGCAGAGATCAACGCCCTACTCAAAAAACCCAAGGCGGACCCGAGAGACCTCAAAAACTTCCGGCCCATCTCCCTGCTTCCGTTCCCAGCCAAGGTCATCGAGAAGATCGTCAACAAACAGCTAACCCGATACCTCGAAGAAAACAGCATCCTGGACCCATCCCAATCGGGGTTCCGCAGCAACCACAGCACTGAGACTGCCCTCATCGCCGCCACCGACGACATTCAGGATCCTGCTGGACAATGGTGAGACCGCAGCCCTCATCCTGCTGGACCTCTCCGCCGCCTTCGACACTGTCTGCCACCGCACTCTACGCGCACGCCTCCACGACGCAGGGATCCGAGACAAGGCCCTGGAATGGGCCACCTCCTTCCTCGCCGGCAGAACCCAGAGAGTCCGCCTCCCACCATTCCGATCCGAAGCCTCCGAGATCATCTGCGGCGTACCCCAGGGATCGTCCCTCAGCCCAACACTGTTCAACATCTACATGACCCCGCTCGCACGCATCGCCAGACAACACGACCTCAACATAATCTCCTACGCCGACGACACTCAACTGATCCTCTCCTCACCAAGGACCCCTCGCCGCCAAATCCAACCTCCATGAAGGAATGAAGGCCGTCGCCGATTGGATGAAGATCAGCCGACTAAAACTGAACACGGAGAAGACAGAGGTCCTCATCCTCGGCTCCAACCCCTCAGCCTGGGACGACTCCTGGTGGCCAACGACGCTGGGAGCAGCTCCGACACCCACCGACCACGCACGCAACCTGGGAGTCATCCTCGACTCAACGCTCTACATGGACAAGCAAGTCAACGCAGTCTCATCCTCCTGCTTCAACACCCTCCGCATGCTTCGCAAGATCTACAGGTGGATCCCGACAGACACAAGAAGAACGGTCACCCAGGCCCTCGTCAGTAGCAGACTTGACTATGGGAACGCCCTCTACGCGGGAGCCCCGGCCAAGCTCATCAAGCGGCTGCAACGCATACAAAACGCCTCCGCACGCCTGATCCTCGATGTACCACGCCACACCCCCCACCTGAGGAACCTGCACTGGCTCCCCGTCGACAGGAGAATCTCCTTCAAACTCCTCATCCACGCACACAAGGCACTCCACAAGACTGGCCCAGCCTACCTCAACAGACGACTCCTCTTCTACGTCCCCAACCGCCAACTCCGCTCCGCCGACCTCTCCCTCGCCACCGTCCCTCGCATTCGAAGAACTACCACCGGCGGCAGATCCTCCTCCCACCTCGCCGCCAAGACCTGGAACACCCTTCCACTAAGCCTACGACAGACCCAAGACCTGTTGACCTTCAGGAGGCTACTCAAGACCTGGTTGTTCGACCAGTAGCAGCACCCCCCCCTTTTCTTTTTTCCCTAGCGCCTTGAGACCCTCACGGGTAAGTAGTGCGCTTTACAAATTCTGTGATTGATTGATTGATATGCAGACACAACTAAAACTTTTTGTGTGCTTTATGAGGTCCAAAAAGTTATAAGCTCGTTACTGGATGTAAACGTTTCAGACTACATTTAAAGGGTGCCTCTAGACCATGGGTACTCATAGTACGGCCCGCGGGCCGCCAGCGGCCCGGCAAGCCTTCCTTTGCGGCCCTCGGACGTTGCAGACATCGTACCTGTGTGTTTTTTTTTTTTTAAAGAGTGTCAGCAAACACCGCTGGTTGCTGCTCTATGGGGGCCGGGCGATTCCAGCGATAGTCAGAGTGGAGATGCAGGGGCGCTAAGAGGAGGTCAAATAACACAAAGCCTCATTAACAAATAAATGGTCTTTTAAAGACCTGTGAAGTACTTGGGTGACTGGCGTCAAAGGGGGGCTTTGATCTGACAGCTCGGGGTGAGGCACAAGTTACTAACTTGAGTAACAATATATCTGTAAGAGACAGTAGTTAGTGACAGATTCCTTACGATAGAATATCCCCAGGTGTCAGACTGGATCCGGAAAGTTTTTTGCGTAGCAGTACCCTTGCGCGTCGGTAGGCGGCGTCGTGCGGCTCCGCGTCCGTCGTCGGCGTCATGACCGCCGGGATGACGTCGCGGGCAGTACTTAGACGCCGCCCCTGCACGCTGACGTCAGTTCTGTACACGACTTTACGCGCCAGGAACGCAGAGCCATGCAAGAAGCTGACATAGGTGTCTGAAAAATACTAGGGCCCTGAAAGGGATGTCCTTAACCCTAGAAATCAGTTCGCAGAACGGGAGGATGGGTGAGCGGTAGGAATCTGTCACTAACTACTGTCTCTTACAGATATATCGTTACACAAGTTAGTAACTTGTGCATCTGAAAGAGACACGTTAGTGACAGATTCCTTACCTTAGAATAGATACCCCAGCAATACCAACCCCGGTGGTGGGTCTGCGAACAAAGATCAGACAAGGAAGTCCCCGAGGACAGAACGGCCAAAGAAGCCGTCCCTCCGGACCTGACTGTCAAGGCAGTAATGCTTGGTAAATGTGTGCAGCGAGGCCCACGTAGCTGCCTGACAGATATCCTGCAGCGGAACACCGCGGCCTAAGGCCGTGGTAGCAGCCGTTGCCCTGGTGGAATGGGCACGCAGCCCAACAGGAGGCTCCTTCTTAGCCAAAGAATAGCAGGCTTTGATACACAAGGTTACCCAGCGGGAAATGGTTCTCTTGTGCACCGCCCGACCTTTTTTGGCGCCCACGTAGCCAACAAAGAGCTGGTCATCCACCCGGAAGTGTTGTGTGCGGTTGATATAAAAGGAAAGCGCACGCTTTGGGTCCAGACGGTGGAGCCTCTCTTCCTCTCTGGAAGGATGCGGAGGCGGAAAGAAGGTGGGCAAAGTGATGGGCTGCCCAATGTGGAAGGCAGTAACCACCTTTGGCAAGAAGGACGGACGCGTCCGAAGAACAACCTTGTCTGGATGGACAGACAGAAAGGGAGGTTTGCATGATAGAGCCTGGAGCTCACTCACCCGCCGAGCGGAGGTGATGGCCACCAGAAAGGCTGTCTTCAGAGTCAGAAGACGAAGAGGACAGTTATGTAGAGGCTCAAAGGGAGCGCACATGAGAAAGGTAAGAACCAAGTTCAAGTCCCACTGAGGCATCACAAACGGAACAGGAGGGAAGAGGTGTGTAATGCCTTTTAGGAACCTGTTAACAACAGGGGACTTGAAAAGGGAGGGCTGATCAGGAAGCCTGAGGAAGGCCGAGATAGCACAAAGATAGCCCTTGATGGTACCCAGGGCAGAACCCTGTTGGGCCAGAGAAAGAAGGAACAGAAGAACCTCAGAAAGAGGGGCAGAGAGGGGATTCACAGCCTTTGCTGTGCACCATGCCACAAACTTGTTCCACCTGCAGGCGTATACCACCTTAGTGGAGGGACGCCTGGCTGCCAGAATCACATCACAAACTTCGGGAGGCAAGTCGAAAGGAATCAACTGCCGCCGCTCAATCTCCACGCAAGCAGGTGGAGACTGGACAGGTTCGGGTGGAGGACCGTCCCCTGCTGCTGCAACAGAAGATCCTCCCGAAGAGGCAGACGGATCGGGGGATCGACGCTCATACTGAGTAGCTCGGGATACCAAACTCTTCGAGCCTAGTCCGGAGCCACAAGAATGACTTGGGCCCGGTCGCGCCGAATCTTCTTCAACACTCTGGGTAGAAGTGGTATAGGCGGAAAGGCGTACAACAGACCGCAACTCCACTCGGGACGAAAAGCGTCGCCGAGCGAGTGCCGCCTTGGAAATTCCAACGCGCAGAACTGCTGACATTGCGCGTTCTCTTCTGTAGGCGAACAGATCTAACCAAGGCTCTCCCCACTGCTGAAAGAGACCTTGCGCCACCTCCGAGTGAAGACGCCATTCGTGATCCATCATGCACCTGCGGCTGAGTTCGTCCGCCCTGGCGTTCAGGGAACCTGCCAGGTGTTGAACCATCAGGAATATGCCCTGATGTTCCAGCCATGTCCAGAGGCGCAGAGCCTCCTGACATAGGGTCCACGACCCCACCCCGCCCTGTTTGTTGCAATACCACATGGCGGTGGTGTTGTCTGTGAACACCTGCACTACCGTCCCTTTGACAGAGGGAAGGAATGCCTTGAGTGCAAGTCGGATCGCCCGGAGCTCCAGAAGGTTGATATGGAGCCGGGACTCCGCCGGAGACCAGAGGCCTCTGATCTCCGCCTCTCCCATGTGACCGCCCCATCCCAGAAGGGACGCGTCCGTCACAACTGTGTGCTCTGGCTGGGGAAGGGAGAGGGATCTGCCCATGACCCATTGCCGGTTCGAGAGCCACCACTGCAACTGTTTTGCAGTCCCCTCCGAGATCTGGACGTGATCGGACAGGTTGCCCTGGTGCTGCGCCCACTGGAACTTCAGGTCCCACTGCAGAGCCCGCATATGCCATCTGGCATGATCGACCAGCAGGATGCAGGAGACCATGAGGCCCAGCAGCCTCAGGGTCATCCGTACCGAAACCCAGGATAGAGGCTGAAAGATCGGAATCATAGCCTGAATATCCCGGACTCGCCGTTCGGGAGGATAGGCCCAAAACTGCGTCGTGTCCAGAACAGCCCCGATGAAAAGGAGCTGTGGAGAAGGAATCAGATGCGACTTCGGCACATTGATGGAGAACCCCAGCGAGTGCAGGAGTTCGGCCGTAGTCTGGAGGTGGGAGACGACTGCCTGGGACGAGCCTGCCTTCAGCAGCCAGTCGTCGAGGTAGGGGAAGACTGGAACCCCTGCCCGGCGCAGATGAGCTGCGACCACCGCCATCACTTTCGTGGAACACCCGAGGGGCACTTGTAAGGCCAAAGGGGAGCACGGTGAACTGAAAATGCTCGAGGCCTACCGTGAACCGCAGGTAACGCCGATGGGCCGGAAGGACGGGGATGTGGAAATAAGCGTCCTGTAAGTCCAACGCTACCAACCAGTCTCCGGGGTCGAGGGCAGTCAAGACCTGAGCTAGGGTGAGCATCTGGAACTTCTCCTTCCGGAGGAAGCGATTGACGTTCCGGAGGTCCAAGATAGGACGTATGTCCTCCTTGTCCTTCTTGGGCACCAGAAAGTAGTGGGAGTAGCAACCACGTCCTACTTCTGGGGTCGGAACATGCTCGATGGCCCTCTTGGCCAAGAGGGCCTTGACTTTCTTCTGCAGAAGCACCAAGTGATCCCCTGACATGCGGTGGAATTGAGGTGGCATGGCTGGGCGGGTGGTCTCGAAGGGGAGGGAGTAGCCCCTTCGGACAATGTCCAAGACCCACCTGTCCGAGGTGATGGCACGCCAGTGGTGAAGGTGATGGCGGACCCTGCCCCTACTGGCGTGCTGTGCACCTGAAAGGAAGGACTAGGAGGGCTTGGAGGCCGCGGACGCGGGCGGGGTTGGTGGCCTGACCCGCACGCTGGTTGCCTGACCCGCCACGGCGGGAGCCACGCCCTCGGCCACGCGAAGACGCCTGCTGCGCGGGCCGGTGGTTGGGCAGCGGACGTGACTAGGCGCCCCTTCCGTGGCCACGAAAGGGGCGAAAAGCAGAGGTTAGCGGAGGGCGCACAGCAGAAAGGCCCAGGGACTTGGCAGTAGCCCGTGAGTCCTTAAAACGCTCCAGCGCATGGTCTGCTTTGGTACCAAAAAGACCGACTCCATCAAAGGGCATGTCCATGAGTGTGTTTTGGACATCTCCCGAGAAACCAGTTGTCCTCAGCCAGGCGTGGCGACGCAGCGCCACTGTCGTTGCAAGCGATCTGCCCAGCGAGTCGGCGGTATCAAGGCCACAACGGATGGTGTACTTTGCCGCATCCCTTCCTTCCGAAATGGCGCGGGAAAGCAGTGTCTGGACCTCCTCAGGACACTGGGGCAAAACGAGCGCCACCGAATCCCACAGAGAGTGGGAGTATCGGCCCAAAAGGCAAGCGGTGTTGACGGACCGCAAGCCAGCACTGGAGGAAGAAAAGGCCTTCTTCCAAAATTAATCCAGGCGTTTGGATTCCCTATCCGGAGGGGCGGTAGGGAAGGCGGTTTGGGAGGCAGAGGCAACCAAGCTCTCGGGGGTGGGATGTTGAGAGAGAAACATGGGGTCGCCCGGAGCAGGGCGATGGCGTCGGGCCACGTTCCTATCCACAGGAGCCCCTGTGGCGGGCTTGGACCAGGTGCCCAAAAGAACGTCAGAAAGTGCATCATTAAACGGCAGCAATGGCTCCGAGGAGGTAGCTGCCGGCTGAAGCACTTCCGTCAGGAGGTTAGTCCTGACAGCCACTGTAGAGCAATTAGAGGTGTAAGGCTCCAGCTGCTCTACGCAACACCGTTGCGAAATTTGCTCCCTCCTCCGTAGCCACGGAAGGAGGAGACAGCATGCCAGTGTCAGGGAAGTGTCCAGACCACTGGCATCCCCAAGTTCCTCTGCCCAGTCCTGATCATAGTCACACTGCTGTGTGAGAGGGTCATCCGACCCTCCCAGCTCTCCTGGTCCTCCTCAGGTTGAAAATAAGGAGGAGGAGGGACGTCCGGGACCCAAGGTCTCATCGGCGCCGGAGCCGGCGTCGGGCGACGTCGGTCCGACGCCGCGTCCGGATCCGGAGATAACTGGGGAACGACGCCGCCCGGAGCCACGTCGATCGGCCACGTCACAGTTGTCCGGTATACTTAAATCGGTCGCGGCTCGCAATAAACGGGGGGTGGGGGAGGGGAACCGGTAAAGCAAAATATAAATAAAACTTACCTGACCGGGTCCCGCGCCGCCTCTGCTCCTGGGTCGGGTCCCACGCCGCCTCTGCTCCTGGACAGGAACAGGCATGCTCCCTCCCCTCCTGTAAGCCAATCACAACGCTGCAATGGCAGCGTTGTGATTGGTGTGGAGTCCCGGACGGCGCCCAGCCGGGCGCCTGTATGGAGGCCATTTTCCCTATGTAGGCTGCATGCAGCCTACATAGAGAAAATGTAGAGTGCGCATGACTGCGTTGGTCGGCCCCAGGGCCGAGCAAACAGTCAGGGCACTCAGAGTGGTGCAAGCCACTCCTCCCCGACCCGCCCGCCCCCAACCAGGCATACACCTGTTTTCTGCTTTCGCATAGCGAGAAGCAGAAAATAGAATGGTATTTTAAATACCATTTTATTTTCTGCTTCTCGCACTGCGAGAAAGCAGTGGGGCGGCGCTCTGACGCCCTAATGGAGCGGCCGCCACTGCTTTAGACATTGTCAGGACATCAAACTCCCTGATGGCCTGGTTGGGCTTGGTGGTAGGAGGACTGTATGCACTGACAGACAAGTTACTTACCTTCGGTAACGATATATCTGTAAGAAACATTAGTAGTGATAGATTCCTTACCTTAGAATATCCCCAGGCGTCAGACTGGATTCGGAAAGTTTTCGTCAGCAGTACCCCTGCGCGTCAGTAGGTGGCGTCGTGCGGCTCCGCATCCATCGTTGGAGTCGTGGTCGCCGAGATGACGTCGCGGGCGCTACTTAGACGCCGCCCACGCGCGCTGACATCAGTTCTGTACACAACTTTCCGCGCACAGCAACGCAGAGCCATGCAAGATACTGACCACTGGTGCATTGAAACTAGGGCCCTGAAAGGGATGACCTTAACCCTAGAAATCAGTTCGCAGAATGGGGAGGATGGGTGAGGCGGTAAGGAATCTATCACTACTAATGTTTCTTACAGATATATCGTTACCGAAGTAAGTAACTTGTCCATCTGAAAGAAACACATAGTGATAGATTCCTTACCTTAGAATAGATACCCCAGCAATACCAACCCCGGTGGTGGGTCTGCGAACTAAGATCACACCAGAAAGTCACGGAGAACAGAACGGCCAAAGAAGCCGTCTCTCCGGACTTGGCTGTCTAGGCAATAATGCTTGGTAAACGTGTGCAGCGAGGCCCACGTGGCTGCCTGACAGATGTCTTGCAGGGGACACCACGTCCCAATGCAGTAGTGGCTGCAGTAGCTCGGGTGGAATGAGCACGCAGCCCCACCGGAGGTTCTGTTTTTAGCCAAAGAGTAACAGGCTTTGATACATAAGAAAACCCAGCGGGAGATGGTTCTCCTATGGACCACCCGACCTTTCTTGGTGCCAACGTAGCCAACAAAAAGCTGGTCATCCACCCGGAACTGCTGTGTGCGGTTAAGATAAAAAGAGAGCGCACGTTTTGGGTCCAGACGGTGGAGCCGCTCTTCCTCTCTGGAAGGATGCGGAGGCGGAAAGAAGGTGGGCAAGGTAATAGTCTGCCCAGTGTGAAAGGCCGTAACCACTTTTGGCAAAAAGGAAGGACGGGGCCTGAGCACAACCTTGTCCGGATGGACTGAAAGGAAAGGAGGCTTACAGGAAAGAGCCTGGAGCTCACTCACCCACCTGGCGGAAGTGATGGCCACCAGGAAGGCAGTCTTTAAAGTCAAAAGACGAAGAGGACAGTTGTGAAGTGGCTCAAAGGGAGCGCACATCAAGTACGTCAGAACCAGATTCAAGTCCCACTGAGGCATCACGAAATGAATAGGAGGAAAAAGGTGTGGAATGCCTTTGAGAAATCTATTTACAACAGGGGACTTGAAAAGAGAGGGCTGATCAGGGAGCCTGAGAAAGGCCGAAATAGCAGAAAGGTAGCCCTTGATAGTGCCCAGAGCAGAGCCCTGCTGGGCTAAAGAGAGAAGGAACAGTAGTACTTCAGAAAGAGGGGCAGAAAGGGGATCCACAGCATTTGCTGTGCACCATGCCACAAATTTGTTCCACCTGCAGGAGTATACCACTTTAGTAGAGGGACGCCTGGCTGCCAGAATAACGCCACAAACTTCAGGAGGCAAGTCGAAGGGAATCAACTGCCGCCGCTCAATCTCCATGCAAAGAGGTGGAGGCTGGACAGGTTCGGGTGGAGGACCGTCCCCTGCTGCTGCGACAGAAGATCCTCCCGAAGAGGCAGTCGGATCGGAGGATCGATCCCAAGCTCTTTGATTTTTCAATTCCAGCAAACCATTGGTTGTTCATAACCGGATGGTGTCCTGCTATTCACAAGGACTCCATTTCTGACTGGATCACCCAGGTCGTACACAGTGTCCTGCCAGCACTGCCCACATAGGCCAGGTCTATTGCATACAGGCATGTAACTCTAGTGTCCTGAAGATGATCCCTCTATTTATTCAAGGGATCGAAACGCCGTCGACAAAATGTACACCATATACATTCACTAAACTGCTATGTTTGAATATGTAATGGTGTTTCTACGATATTCTGTCTGTTTCATTTGTATCACATTTGTATACAGACACGTTCTCTTTGCCTGAACCCTTTACTTAATGTTGTTTGTCTGTTCATGTTAGTAGGACGCAGGCTGTGTCCCACTTGGATTGTTTCCCTTACTTTATGTTATACTTTTATTGCATATTAAATACCTGTCCGGCTGGACAGAAATATAGTACTGATTGAGTCTATATTAATTTGTATTGTACTAGAATACTGTCTAGGGACCATTGTTTTTTGAAATAATGAACCTACCCAAGGTCCCTGACCGATTGCATATTGGGTTCCCTTGTGCTTTTCAACTATATATAAATATGCAGCCTAAACCATAATACTAGGCTCAAATATGCCAATATTGCATTGACATTTTTTCATTTGAAATACTTAAAAAGAAACATATAAAATTACATTTTCATGACACAGAGAAAATGCCTTTAACTTGTTTTTGAACATAGCCTTTATTTTCAAAGGAAAAAGGCAAGGTCATAGAGGCAGATTAGCCTAGAGAGGCTGCATATAGAACACTCAGTAAAAACTGGCGCCATGCCTTTAAGACCTCCAGGACCTCCAGGCTCCCATCATGCCCCACAGGTGACAGTTAGGTCAGGTCTTTTTGACGGCGTATAACATTATATTCATAACATGAGTAACAGATACATTCTTATAGACATGGTATTCGTACGGGGAGGAGGGAGGGTTGCTTATGACTTTGATGAGTATACCCCTGGAAGAGAACTAGGATTACAGGTAAGTAACTTATCCTTCTCTTCCAGGGGATACTCATCAATAGTCATAAGCACTGAATAGAGTAGCAAGCCCATCCCTGGACCCTGCGGACGAATACCAACATATCAAAAAACTATTTTCAATCATGTATTACCCAAATAAATTTCTCAGGGATGCTTGCCCAAACTGAGCATCCGCCTGAGTATCAGAGTCTAAGCAGTAATGGCATGCAAATGTGTGGACTGAACGCCATGTGGCTGCTTTGCATATCTCTTGAATAGGTAAGTTTTTAAGCATAGCTGTAGTAGCAGCTTTTCCCCTCGTAGAATGAGCCCTTGGCTTGCCAGGGAGCTGTCTGTGTGCTAGCTGATAGGATAACGTGATGCAAGACACTATCCATCGAGCGATGGACCTTTTAGAGGAGGGGAAACCAGTATGTAATGGACCATAGTTAACAAAGAGACAGTCCGACTTTCTTATACCCTTTGTTCTATCCAGATAGAATTTCAACACTCTTTTAAGATCCAGAGAATGTAACGCCCTCTAAGCAGGCGTGGTAGGATTAGGAAAAAATGTGGGAAGAGTGATTGATTGATTAATATGAAACTCCGAGATCACCTTAGGAAGGAAACTCGGGTGAGTCGTCAACACCACTCTGTTAGTATGGAAAACGAGATAAGGCTGTGTAGAGCATAAGGCCTGCATCTCGCTCACCCTGCGAGCAGATGTAATCGCCACTAGAAAAGCGGTCTTCCAAGAGAGGTGTTGTAGAGAGACGTTGTGAATTGGTTCAAATGGGGGGCCCATTAAATTAGATAGGACCACATTAAGTTCCCAGGAAGGAGACGGCAACCTAATAGGTGGGTAAACGTTTTTTATCCCCTCCAGGAAGTCTTTAACAACTGGCATTTGAAAGAAAGAAGCCTGAGTGGGAAACTTTCTATACGCTGTAATCGCTGCCAGGTGTACTCTGATAGAAGAGAATTGTAAACCTGCTTTGGCTAAGTACAACAGATAGGGTTAAATAACCTGCTCTTGACCCCGGATAGGGTCATGACCATTAGCCGTACACCACAGATAAAACCACTGCCATTTGAAAGCGTATGATTTTCTCGTCGAAGGCCTCCTAGCTTCCTTTAAGATCTGCAAACAGTCTTGCGAGAGGCCTAAGTGTCCATATTGGAGGAACTCAGGAACCATGCTGTCAACCTCAGTGACGGTAGGTTGGGATGAAACACTTGCCCTCCCGACTTGGTCAGTAGATCCGGATGACATGGCAGTCTCCTGTGTGGCACTTTGGACAGATGTAGAAGGTCCGGGTACCACCACTGACGAGGCCACTATGGTGCAATCAGGATCATCTCTGTCCTGGACTTTTACAGTTTGTTGATCACCAGTGGTATGAGAGGGACTGGTGGAAAGGCATAGAGTAATTTCTCTGACCAGTCGATCAACAGAGCATTCCCCCTGGAGCCTGGTTGAGGGTATCTGGATGCGAAGGCGCGGCATTTTGCATTTTCTGCGTCCGCTAAAAGGTCTATGTCTGGCGCGCCCCATCTGCGAAAGATGTCTTGAGCTTTCTCTTCTTTTAGCACCCAGTCATGCGCTTCTGCGAAGTTTCGACTTAGGTCGTCCGCTTGAACATTGAGGGCGCCTGGGAGGTGAACTGCAGATATCGTCATGTTCCTTGCGAGAAGCCACTTCCAGATCGCTTGAGCCTCCAGAGACAGGGGTCTGGACCTGGTCCCTCCCTGCTTGTTCAGGTAATACATTGTTGTTGTATTGTCCGTCTGAACTAGCAGGGAATTTGACTTGATGGAGGGAAAGAACGCCTTGAGCGCCAGATGCACTGCTCTGACCTCTAGCATGTTGATGTGGTAAAGCTGTTCCTTTTCTGACCACATTCCCTGCATCTGGAGGGATCCCATGTGAGCGCCCCATCCCTGAAGGGACGCATCTGTGACAAGAGTTTGCTTTGAAAGTTCCTGGTGGAAAGGAACTCCTTTAAGAAGATGAGATTGTTGCATCCACCATCTTATGGAGATTTGGACTGAATGAGGTAGGGTTATAGTGTCCTCCCAGCGATTGGAGACCTGAGACCTTTGGTTCTCCAGAGCTTGTTGTAAGGGTCCTATCTGTAGCCTGGCATTCGGGACAATGAATATGCACAAGGCCATCGAGCCCAGCAGAGATGTCACCTGTCTGGCCGTGGGATGAGATGTTCTCAGGAGAGTTTGACTCTTGTGGAGAATGGATAATAGTCTCTCCTCCGAAGGAAACGCTTTTGCGCTTGCTGCATCCAGAGTTGCGCCCAAGTAGTGTATCCTCTGCGTTGGATTGAGGATGGATTTCTTGAAGTTGACGCACAGGCCTAACTGGTTTAAAAGGTGAATGCAGCATCTTAGATGTTCCTGCAGCAGGGTGGGAGAGGCACTTTTGAGCAACCAATCGTCTAGATAAGGGTAGACGAAAATCTTCTTCTTCCTCAAGAACGCCGCTACCACCGCCATGCATTTCGAGAAGGTGCAAGGAGCCGACTTTAGCCCGAAAGGCAGGACCTTGAATTGGAAGTGGTTCGATTGTATTCTGAACCTTAGGAACTTCCAATGCTTCAGAGAGATTGGGATGTGAAAATAAGCATCCTGAAGATCTATGGAACACATCCAGTCTCCTTGATGAATGTGTGGGATGATTTGATGTAATGCCAACATTCTGAACCTTTCCCGGAGAACAAACTTGTTTAATAGTCTGAGATCTAGTATAGGCCTGAACTCCTTGTTTGGACCTTTCTTTGGGACCAAAAAGTAACGGGGAATAGATACGCAGTTGACGTTGGTGCCAGGGAACCGCCTCAATGGCATGTTTTTGTAGCAGGATGGAGACCTCCTCTCTTAGCATACTTATGCGATGTACTGTGTCTTTCCGAGGAGGTACAGAAGGTGGAGGTGACTTGAATCTGATTGAGTACCCATTCCTCACAAGATTGAGCACTCATCTGTCCTGCGTTATTTTGGTCCACTCGTCCTAAGTGAAAACCTATACATCGCCACACCGGAGTGGGTAACGGAGTTGGAGGAAGCAAGCACTCACTGCTTTGCTTGTTGTTTAGCTGCAGGGGTTGCCTGTCTTGAACCTCCTCTTCCTCTACCAGGTCGACCTTGGTGGTAGTGAGATCTTCCTTGATGTTGCTGCGACGACCAGTGAGGGGTTTGAACCCCCTACTGGTACTGGCGCCGATCATATGGTCGGTAGCGACGCCTGAAATCTTTTCTTTTTTCTAATCCCACCGCCTTCACTGTGTCTAGTTCGGTGTTCATTCGAGACATCTCATCGTCAGCATGAGAGCCAAAGAGTGATGTTCCGTTGAAGGGGAGATTAAGAATCCTATGCTGGGCCTTTGGCTTCAACCCCGTAAGTCTTAACCAAGAGGATCGACGGGCGCAGACTCCATGAGAATAACTATGAGCAGCAAGATCAGAGGCATCTGCTGCCGCACTTATAACTTGATTGACCACAAGACCCCCTTCATGTAGGATTTCTTGAAAATCCTGTCTGTCTTCCTTCGGTAGCTTCTCTGCAAAACGTGATAGAGAGTCCCAAAGAGAGCAGTCATATCGGCCCAACAACGCTGAAGCGCTGGCCACCTTCATGTAGGCCACAGATGTGTTGCACATCCTTTTGCCAATTGAGTCAATGGCTTTACTGTCCTTATCTGGGGGAACAGTAGAAGATGATGACCCAGTGTGATTCTTCCTAGCCGCTGACACGATGACAGAGTCAGGGGGTGGATCAGACCTAAGAAATAACGGGTCCTGCTCAGGTGCCCTATACTTCTTTGTTATCCGTGACGGTGCTGCTCCCACCGAAGCCGGAGTTAGGAATGTATAGAGAGCCGGTTCTAGCAATCCAGGTACCAGAGGAAGTAGAGGTCTTGAGGAGGACCTGTGATGTAGAGTCTAGGCCTGGGCGTAGTTCGCAAAGTTTTGCTACGCGGAACTCCGCGAAGTTACAAAAAAACTCAGCGAAGTTCCGCGAGTGGCTGTGCGAACTGCAGTTTGTGCTGGTATTCCTGCAGCTCGGGTAGAAATTCTACCCGAGCGGCTGCTCGCGCTCGCAAACTTACCGTTTGCGAGCGGGAAAAAACTCAGCTGCACATCGCGAAGCGGAGTTTTCTGCACTCCGGAGTGCGGAGTGCAGAAAACTCCGCAAACTCCGCGAACGGAGCAAAGTTCACTGCCCAGGCCTAGTAGAGTCTCAAAGATCACAGATGTCGAAGGAGCAGAAGAAGGCCTTTCGATGTTTAGCTTTGCAGCCCCTCTGCACAAGACCTCATTAAAAGTCACAATATCATCTACTGGTGCTATCCTAGTCGGTGGAGTAGATGAGAGAGTCGGCGAGTAGTCGGTTTTCGAGGGCCTGGAGTCAGAGGACCACGAAGGTGACCTGCATCTTCGTTTTCTAGGAGAGCGGCATTGAGATCTTGTAGATCGACTCCTAGGAGACCTTGATCTGTGTCTCCTCGAGATTGGCGATCTCTGAGGTGTGGCACGCCTCTCTTGTCTGTCAGGAGAATGAACAGACCTACTCCTAGGAGACCTTGACCTGTGTCTCCTCAAGACTAATGACTTCTGAGATGTGGCACATCTCTCTTGTATGTCAGGAGAGAGAGCAGGGGAATGAGAAGGAGAACAAGAATGTCCTGTCAAGTTGATTTTCCTTATTTTCCAGTCCTTTATGTTTCCCAACCATCTCGGGGAGATGTTAGTAGGACGTTCTGGAACTGGAGAGACTTCTTGCGTGATCTGTACAATCCGGAGTTCAAGAGAAGATGAAACACTCTTGGAAGTCAGCACCTGGATTTCCCTTGACGTCGACGGACCTCTCGTCGTCGATACTGGAGACCGATCTGACCTCTGTCTCTTGGCAGGTGGAGACCTGTGGATGGACGTCCTCCACAGCGTCGACCTCCTTGTCGTCGATCTAGACGGCGATCTCCTTTCCGGTGACCTTCTCAACGAAGGAGACCATTTCCTTGACACCGGGGGCGACCTTTGCACCGTTCTCGACGTCGACCTTCTCGATGTCAACCTTCTCGTAGGTGACCTCCTCGACGGCGATCGTCCTGACGGCGATCGTCTCGGCGGTGATCGTCTCGACGGCGACCGTCTCGAAGACGGTGATTTGTTTTGACCCGCCGTCGGCGATGACGCCCTCGAACAACTGTGCCTTACCGGCGTGGATTTCTTCGGTGTCGGTTTCAACGTCGTTGTCTGAGGTGCTCTCGACGCCGGAGGTGTTCTCGACGTCGGCACAGATACCCTTGACGGCAATCTTTCTTGTCGAAGATGAGATGTTGACATCGAGCGTCTGACTCCCGCCGTCATAGGCGAGCCGGATCTGGACCGTCTACGAGGTGGTGTCGACTTAAGCCTGGGTTTAGAATTCGTACCTGAAGTCGTTCGCTTCGACGGCAAAGGGGGCCTCGACTGCGACGCTGAAGGTGAGCATAAGGGTATCTTCGACGTCGATCTGCCCCTCGAAAGGCGAATTTGCCCGGCGTCTTCTTTTTTCACCCTTTTCCTTATGCTCTAACCTTTTCTGAGAGGAGGGCTCTTTAGAGGGATGTCCTTCCCGGCCACTTGTTGACTCCTTTCCTCTCTCCTGCATGGCATGCAGTTTGATCTTCTCCCTTTCCCAAAGGGTTCTTTTGGAAAACTGCAGACAATAGTAGCACTCATCAGGTCTGTGAGAAGATGGTAGGCACACAATACAGACTGTGTGCGGGTCTGACTTTTCCATCTTTTTCCCACAGGAAGGGCACTTATTAAATAAGGCCGGCATTCTTACAGGAATTTTTTTTTAAAAGTCAGAAAAAAGGATGAAATTAGCACAATAAGTACTAAAGACGTTGAGTGAAGTCAAAAAAATTCACTAGAAATAACCAATTAGTGACAAAAAACCACTAACTGACGAGCTCAATGCTCCAGGATCCTCACAGAAGGAACCGGAAAAACGAACTGACCTAACTGTCACCTGTGGGGCATGATGGGAGCCTGGAGGTCCCGGAGGGCTTAAAGGCACGCCTCCAGTTTTTTCTGAGTGTTCTATATGCAGCCTCTCTACGCTAATCTGCCTCTATGACCTTGCCTTTTTCCTATGAAAATAAAGGCTATGTTCAAAAACAAGTTAACCCCTTCGCTGCTAGGCCTTCCCCCCCCCTGTGCTAAGCCTTTTTTTGGCTACTTGGGGTAGTTCGCGCTTAGGCCCCTGTAACTTTTTGACCACATAAGGTATCCACGCCAAATTTGCGTCCTTTTTTTCCAACATCATGGGGATTCTAAAGGTACCCAGGGTTTGTGGATTCACCTGGAGGGGACCCACAAATTAGCCAAAATACAGCTAAATTTAGTTTTTTTGGGGAAAAATGGAAAACAAGGGCTCCAGATGAAAGCGTCTGGTTTTTTCCCCTGCAAATGGTATCAAAAAAGGGGTTGTGGTGCTGAAATCACCATCTTCCCAGCTTTCAGGGACAAGCAGACTTTTGTCAGAAAACCAACATGTTTTACACAGTTTTGGCGTTTTTCTGGGACATAGCCTATTTTTGCTATTTTTTGCGCTTTCAACCTCCTTCCAGTTAATGGTAGACATGGGTATGAAAGCAATAATGGATCCTGGAGAGCTATACATTTTAGAAAAGTAGGCAAAATTCTGAATTCAGCAAGGGGTCATTTGTGTAGATCCTTTAAGGTTTCTTCATAGAAACTAACAGTTAAATATAGGAAAAATTGAAAATTAGTTGAAAAAACAGCCATTTGTGTCAACGTTTTCACCTGTAACTTCTTCTAATTACAACAGCTGTATGAAAGCAATATACCGTTACATTTGCTGGACCTTTCTGATTGTGGGGATATATAGGACTTGTAGGTTCACCAAGAACCCGACGAACCCAGAGCCAATAACTGAGCAGCGTCTTGTAATGGTTTTTTATTATGTACCGGGTATATAGCAATTATTTGGGGAAAATCTATACATGGAAAAAATTGGTATGATAGACACCTATGTATTTCTGAAATTGGAACAAAATATAGAGTTTAGAAACAGTAGATATTTGCACATTTCCGAAATTGGGAGTACCCATACTAGCATGAGAATTATAGGTCATTTTTCAAAATGACTTCTTTTACACATTGTCTTTCATTTGGAAGGCAGAAATGCATCAGAAGTCAATAGGTACTAACAGTTGCTCTACAATTCTGTGTTACACTAAGTCTCCCGAGAAAAATGGTACCTCACTTGTGTGGGTAGGCCTAGTGCCCGTGACAGGAAACGGCCCAAAACGCAACGTGGACACACCACATTTTCACAGTGAAAAATTACCCTTTTTTTGCAAAGTGCCTAGCTGTACTTTTTGAACCCTAGCTCTGCCGGCACCTAGGGAAACCTAGCAAACCTATAAATTTTTGAAAACTAGACACCCAGGGGAATCTAGGATGGGGTGACTTGACTGGCTCTCACCAGGTTCTATTACCCAGAATCCCTTGCAAACCTAAATAATTGTCAAACAAACCCCACATTTTCCTCACATTTCTGTGGTGGAAAGTTCTGGAATTTGCGTGGATCCACAAAATTCCACCCACCCCGCGTTTCCCAAAGTCTTCCGAGAAAAATGGTACCTCACTTGTGTGGGTAGCCCTAGTGCCCGCGACAGGAAACGGCCCAAAACGCAAGGTGGACACACCACATTTTCAGAGCGAAAAATGACCCTTTTTTTGCAAAGTGCCTAGCTGTAGTTTCTGAACCCTAGCTCTGCCGGCACCTAAGGAAACCTAGAAAACCTATACATTTTTGAAAACTAGACACCCAGGGGAATCCAGGATGGGGCGACTTGACTGGCTCTCACCAGGTTCTGTTACCCAGAATCCCTTGCACACCTAAACAATTGTCAAAAAAACACATTTTCCTCACATTTCTGTGGTGGAAAGTTCTGGAATCTGCGTGGATCCACAAAATTCCACCCACCCCGCGTTCCCCAAAGTCTTACGAGAAAAATGGTACCTCACTTGTGTGGGTAGGCCTGGTGCCCGCGACAGGAAACGGCCTAAAACGCAAGGTGGACACACCACATTTTCAGAGTGAAAAATGACCCTTTTTTGCAAAGTGCCTAGCTGTAGTTTTTGAACCCTAGCTCTGCCGGCACCTAGGGAAACCTAGAAAACCTATACATTTTTGAAAACTAGACACCCAGGGGAATCCAGGATGGGGTGACTTGACTGGCTCTCACCAGGTTCTGTTACCCAGAATCCCTTGCAAACCTAAACAATTGTCAAAAAAAACCCATTTTCCTCACATTTCTGTGGTGGAAAGTTCTGGAATCTGCGTGGATCCACAAAATTCCACCCACCCCGCGTTCCCCAAAGGCTTCCGAGAAAAATGGTACCTCACTTGTGTGGGTAGGCCTAGTGCCCGCGACAGGAAATGGCCCAAAACGCAAGGTGGATACACCACATTTTCAGAGTGAAAAATGACCCTTTTTTTGCAAAGTGCCTAGCTGTAGTTTTTGAACCCTAGCTCTGCCGGCACCTAGGAAAACCTAGCAAACCTATACATTTTTGAAAACTAGATAACCAGGGGAATCCAGGATGGGGTGACTTGACTGGCTTTCACCAGGTTCTGTTACCCATAATCCCTTGCAAACCTAAAAAATTGTCATAAAAAACACATTTTCCTCACATTTCTGTGGTGGAAAGTTCTGGAATCTGCGTGGATCCACACAATTCTACCCACCCCTCGTTCCCCAAAGTCTTCCGAGAAAAATGGTCCCTCACTTGTGTGGGTAGGCCTAGTGCCCACGACAGGAAACGGCCCAAAACGCAAGGTGGACACACCACATTTTCAGAGTGAAAAATGACCCTTTTTTTGCAAAGTGCCTAGCTGTAGTTTTTGAACCCTAGCTCTGCCGGCACCTAGGGAAACCTAGCAAAGCTATACATTTTTGAAAACTAGACACCCAGGGGAATCCAGGATGGGGTGACTTGACTGGCTCTCACCAGGTTCTGTTCCCCAGAATCCCTTGTAAACCTGAAAAATTGTCCAAAAAAACACATTTTCCTCACATTTCTGTGGTGGAAAGTTCTGGAATCTGCGTGGATCCACAAAATTCCACCCACCACGCATTCCCCAAAGTCTTCCGAGAAAAATGGTACCTCACTTGTGCGGGTAGGCCTAGTGCCCGTGACAGGAAAGGGCCCAAAACGCAAGGTGGACACACCACATTTTCACTGCGAAAAATGACCCTTTTTTTGCAAAGTGCCTAGGTGTAGTTTTTGAACCCTAGCTCTGCCGGCACCTAGGGAACCTTAGAAAACCTATACATTTTTTAAAACTAGACACCCAGGGGAATCCAGTATGGGGTGACTTGACTGGCTCTCACCAGGTTCTGTTACCCAGAATCCCTTGCAAACCTGAAACATTGTCCAAATAAAACACATTCGCCTCACATTTCTGTGGTGGAAAGTTCTGGAATCTGCGTGGATCCACAAAATTCCACCCACCCAGCGTTCCCCAAAGTCTTCCGAGAAAAATGGTACCTCACTTGTGTGGGTAGGCCTAGTGCCCGCGACAGGAAAGGGCCCAAACCGCAAGGTGGACACACCACATTTTCACTGCGAAAAATGACCCTTTTTTTGCAAAGTGCCTAGCTGTAGTTTTTTAACCCTAGCTCTGCCGGCACCTAGGGAAACCTAGCAAACCTATACATTTTTGAAAACTAGACACCCAGGGGAATCCAGGATGGGGTGACTTGACTGGCTCTCACCAGGTTCTGTTACCCAGAATCCCTTGCACACCTGAAAAATTGTCAAAAAAAACACATATTCCTCACATTTCTGTGGTGGAAAATTCTGGAATCTGCATGGATCCACAAAATTCCACCCACCCCGCGTTCCCCAAAGTCTTCAAAGAAAAATGGTACCTCACTTGTGTGGGTAGGCCTAGTGCCCGCGACAGGAAATGGCCCAAAACGCAAGGTGGACACACCACATTTTCACAGTGAAAAATGACCCTTTTTTTGCAAAGTGCCTAGCTGTAGTTTTTGAACCCTAGCTCTGCCGGCACCTAGGGAAACCTAGCAAACCTATACATTTTTGAAAACTAGACACCCGGGGGATGCTAGGGAGGTATGGCTTGCATGGATCCCCCAACGTATTCTTACCCAGAATCCCCTGCAAACCTCAAATTTAGTTTAAAAAAATCACTTTTTCCACATTTTTGTGTGGAAAAGTTGTGGCATCACCGGGCTGACACAAATTTCCTACCACCCAGCGTTCCCCTGGGTCTCCCAATAAAAATGGTGCATCACTCATGTGGGAGGCCAAAGTACCCGCGACAGGCAAGGGCCCAAAACGTATTGAGGCGACATCAAAATTACCTATCACAAAACGACCTGGTTTTGCAAGGGGGGTCATCTGGGTTTTTGGCCCCGTGCTCGGCGGCCAGCTAGGGAAACCTACCAAACCCACACTTTTCTGAAAACTAGACACCTGGGGAATTTCAGGGAGGAATGGCTTGCATGGATCCCCCAACGTTTTCTTACCCAGAATCCCCTGCAAACCTCACATTTAGCTAAAAAAATCACTTTTTCCACACATTTTTGTGTGGGAAAGTTGTGGCATCACCGGGCTGACACAAATTTCCTACCACCCAGCGTTCCCCCAGGTCTCTCGATAAAAATGGTGCCTCACTCGTGTGGGAGGCCCAAGTACTCGCGACAGGCAAGGGCCCAAAACGTATTGCTGCAACAACAAAATTGCCTATCGCAAAACGACCTGGTTTTGCAAGGGGGGTCACCTGGGTTTTTGGCCCCGTGCTCGGCGGCCACCTAGGGAAACCTACCAAACCCACACATTTCTGAAAACTAGACACCCTGGGGATTCCAGGGAGGTATGGCTTGCGTGGATCCCCCAAAACTTTCTTACCCAGAATCCCCTGCTAACCTCAAATTTAGCTGAAAAAATCACTTTTTCCACACATTTTTGTGTGGGAAAGTTATGGCATCAACGGGCTGACACAAATTTCCTACCACCCAGTGTTCCCCCAGGTCTCCTGATAAAAATGGTGCCTCACTCATGTGGGAGGCCCAAGTACCCGCGACAGGCAAAGGCCCAAAACGTATTGAGGCGACATCAAAATTGCCTATGGCAAAACGACCGGGTTTTGCAAGGGGGGTCACCTGGGTTTTTGGCCCCGTGCTCGGCGGCCACCTAGGGAAACCTACCAAACCCACACATTTCTGAAAACTAGACACCCCGGGGATTCCAGGGAGGTATGGCTTGCGTGGATCCCCCAAAACTTTCTTACCCAGAATCCCCTGCTAACCTCAAATTTAGCTGAAAAAAATCACTTTTTCCACACATTTTTGTGTGGGAAAGTTGTGGCATCACCGGGCTGACACAAATTTCCTACCACCCAGTGTTCCCCCAGGTCTCCTGATAAAAATGGTGCCTCACTCATGTGGGAGGCCCAAGTACGCGCGACAGGCAAGGGCCCAAAACGTATTGAGGCGACATCAAAATTGCTTATCACAAAACGACCTGGTTTTGCAAGGGGGGTCACCTGGGTTTTTGGCCCCGTGCTCGGCGGCCACCTAGGGAAACCTACCAAACCATCACATTTCTGAAAACTAAACACCCGGGAGATTCCAGGGAGGTATGCTTGCGTGGATCCCCCAACGTTTTCTTACCCAGAATCCCCTGCAAACCTCAAATTTAGCTGAAAAAAATCACTTTGTCCACATATTTTTGTGTGGGAAAGTTATGGCATCACCGGGCTGACACAAATTTCCTACCACCCAGAGTTCCCCCAGGTCTCCCGATAAAAATGGTGCCTCACTCGTGTGGGAGGCCCAAGTACCCGCAACAGGCAGGGGCCCAAAACGTATTGAGGCGACATCAAAATTGCCTATCACAAAACGACCTGGTTTTGCAAGGGGGGTCACCTGGGTTTTTGGCCCTGTGCTCGGCGGCCACCTTGGGAAACCTACCAAACCCACACATTTCTGAAAACTAGACATCCGGGGGATTCCAGGGAGGTATGGCTTGCGTGGATCTCCCAACGTTTTCCTACCCAGAATCCCCTGCAAACCTCAAATTTAGCTGAAAAAATCACTTTTTTCACACATTTTTGTGTGGGAAAGTTGTGGCATCACTGGGCTGACACAAATTTCCTACCACCCAGCATTCCCCCAGGTCTCCCGATAATAATGGTGACTCACTCGTGTGGGAGGCCCAAGTACCGCGACAGGCAAGGGCCCAAAACGTATTGAGGCGACATCAAAATTGCCTATCACAAAACGACCTGGTTTTGCAAGGGGGTCACCTGGGTTTTGGCCCTGTGCTCGGCGGCCACCTAGGAAACCTACCAAACCCACACATTTCTGAAAACTAGACACCCGGGGATTTCAGGGAGGTATGGCTTGCGTGGATCCCCCAACGTTTTCTTACCCAGAATCCCCTGCAAACCTCAAATTTAGATGAAAAAATCACTTTTTCCACACGTTTTTGTGTGGGAAAGTTGTGGCATCACCGGACTGACACAAATTTTCTACCACCCAGCGTCCCCCCAGGTCTCCCGATAAAAATGGTGCCTCACTCATGTGGGAGGCCCAAGTACCCGCGACGGGCAGAAAGACTGTGGCTATTTTTTGTGGGGTGGGGGCATTGGTATGACCATTTTGGGCAGCCCCCACGCATAAAAAAGCCAGCGTAATCGCTGGCGCCTAGTGGGCTTTCTGCCTCCCAGGGGCAGATCAGGGGCCACTGCCCCATCTGCCCTCCCGGGGGCAGAAAGACTGGAATTTCTCTGGGGGTGGGGTGGGGGTATTGTCATCCCCATTTTGGGCAGCCCCTACCCCTACACAAATAAAAAAAAAATCCCTGGTTTCTAGTGGGCTTTCTGCCCCCCCGGGGGGCAGATTGGGGGCTACAGCTCCTATATGCCTCCCGGGGGGCAGAAAGACTGTCATTTTTGGGAGGGGTGGGGGCATTGGAATGCCTGTTTTGGGCAGCCCCCACCCTAATTCAAATTGCCCCAAAAAAAATCCCTGGCATCTAGTGGGCTTTCTGCCCCCCCGGGGGGGCATATTGAGGGCTACTGCCCCCATATGCCCCCCAGGGGGGGCAGAAAGGCTGTAATTGTGGCGGGGGCGGGGGCATTGGCATGCCCATTTTGGGCAGCCCCACCCTAATTACATATGGCAACAAAAAAATCCCTGGCGTCAAGGGGGCTTCCTCCCCCCCGGAGGGGCAGATTGGGGGCTTCTGCCCCCATCTGCCCCCCAGTGGGGGCAGAAAGGCTGTAATGGTGCCGTGGGGGTGGGGGCATTGGCATGCCCATTTTGGGCAGCCCCCACCCTAATTACATATGGCAATGAAAAATCCCTGGCGTCAAGTGGGCTTTCTGCCCCCCCCGGGGGGCATATTGGGGGCTGCTGCCCCCATCTGCCCCCCCCAGGGGGGGCAGAAAGGCTGTAATGGTGGCGGGGGGTGGGGGCATTGGCATGCCCGTTTCGGGCAGCCCCCACCCTAAAAACAAATGCGCAAAAAAAAATCCCTGGCGTTTAGTGGGCTTTCTGCCCCCCCCCCTCGGGGGGCAGAAAGGCTGTAATGGTGGCGGGGGTGGGGGCATTGGCATGCCCGTTTTGGGCAGCCCCCACCCTAATTATATATGGCAACGAAAAATCCCTGGAGTCAAGTGGGCTTTCTGCCCCCCCGGTGGGCAGAAAGGCTGTAATGGTGGTGGGGGGGGGTGGGGGCATTGGCGTGCCCATTTCGGGCAGCCCCCACACTAAATAAATTGTGCAAAAAAAAATCCCTGGTGTTTAGTGGGCTTTCTGCCCCCCCGGGGGGGCAGAAAGACTGAATTATGCCAATTTTTTTATGGGGGGAGCGAAGGCCCTTGCCCAAGGGGCCGCTCCCCCCTCCCTGGTGTCTAGTGGGTGGATCCCTGCTTGGGGATCGCCCTCCTGGGGCGATCCCCAAGCAGGGATCCACTGGGGAGGGGTACCATTGGAAAGGGGAGATACCTCTCCCGTCTTTCTACGTGCTCAGGGGGCTGAGATAGCCCCCTGAGCACATAGAAAGTGAAACTGAAATGAGCCTAAAGGCTCATTTCAGTTTTGGTTTCAGTGAAATGACGTCAGCGCGACGTGCGCGCTGATCGTCATTTCACTGAAATGGGGGGGGGGCCTCGGGAGCTGGGGAAGCTCTTCCCCAGCTCCCGAGGCTACAGGGGAGAAATAGAAATCCCTCTGGTGCCTGCACCAGAGGGATTTCCGGGGCCATGTGCCATGACGGCCGGGAGCCGTCGTGCGCACATGAGCACCGTTGCGCACGACGGCTCCCGGCCTTCGTGCGCATGGAAAGGGTTAAAGGCATTTTCTCTGTGACATGAAAATGTTATTTTATATGTTTCTTTTTAAGTATTTCAAATGAAAAATGTCAATGCAATATTGGCATTTTGAGCCTAGTATTATTGTTTAGGCTGCATATTTATATATATGAATATTATATATATATATTTATATATATATATATATATATATAGGTGTATATGCATATATTTTTGTTATTGCTCCGGGGTCCCCGCACGTGGGTGGGACTATTCAGTGCTTATGACTATTGATGAGTATCCCCTGGAAGAGAACCAGTAATTACTGCTAAGGGTGCACTTAGCACCCAGCATGAGGCATGAACATCATAGCATTACCTAGAATAGACTATTATGCGTACATCACAATCACATCAGGCCCAGCTTAGGCCTAAACCTCATCAGAGGTAGAGTACCATATCATCATTACTGCACATGTGGGTAGTCAACATTACGTTATGCATACACAGATCCTCAGTAGTGCACCCCAGTAAGCACTTACAGTAGTGCACCTCTCTTAAGAACCAGAACATCCCCTCACCGCATGATCCCAAATCCGGAACATATAAGAAGTGGTGATAGGTAACCACCAAAACACAGTACCATAGGCTTATTACCCTTCACTCCTCTGGTGATAGGGCACCTCACTTCTGTGCCTCTCTTAGGGAAAGTGGTACTTTTAACCAGGGGCCTCCGTTGATAGGGCACCTTCCTCCTGTGCCGCTATGTAGGAAATGCTGAGTGCAGGACCCGCTCCGGTGCGACTAACGCACCCGAAATAATTCGGCCACAGGCCCCTCAAGGGCAGGACGATCTCACTTGGCCTTCCTCCACCCCTGGCGAAACTAGGAAATGGCCCCCAAAGCGGCCGCCCGATACCCTGCGGTGCGGCTGCCTTGGTATTACAAAAGCGAGCGACGTTGACTTCCCTCCGACCGGCTCTTCGCCGGAGAACTCACCTCCCAGCTAGGAGTCTCTTCTACTGGACCACCCAATCCTCTTTGGCGGTCCAAATGCCGTGATTGATTGATTGATTTGGGCAGCAAATCTTTAGTAGGTCCGGGACATCCGCCTTGGCTCCCAGGACAGCGGCGGCCCGCGACCATGCGGGGGAACTCTTCAGTTGCGGGGAAGGGGAGCGAAGTCTCCGTCGGCCCCAGTGTCTCCGGCTTCTTTCCTGAACGCGTCCCCGCCCACAACCAGGCTAAGGGAACATGCGGGGCTCTTCTGCTTACGGGAGCCCCGCCCCCAGTTAGGCATCCTCTGCCTGACGTCCGGTGCTCCTCACGGCCCGAGGACACGGAGCAAAGTCTCCGTCAGGCCCCGAATCTACCTGGCAATCTTCCTGGCCCTGTAGAAACCAGAGCTCACCAGGCGCTCTCCTCTCTATGGCTCTCCCATCTCAGGCAGAATTCTCCAGTACTACGGGGCCGAAACACACATGGCCTCATGCTTCACCCACGCAGTGATTAGGGAGGAGGTAGACCACACAGCACTCGCCACACCCTGCAACAGATGGGCAAGTGCAGAGTCCAAAGGGCCCACCACACACTGGGCCAACGTCACCCAGAGCCAGCCACACAGCCCTAGGTATCGGTGGGGGCCCCAAGCAGGGGAGCAGGCTCAGTCCAGCACACCTGCAAAGTCCAGATGGCGGTCCCCTGGCAGCCCATCGATCCCCCTGGTCCCACGCAGTCTCCTCCGGCTCCAAGTAAGCACAACAGCAGCAACACATGGGGTCACAGCCCCAATACTTACACCACTTAGTGTCTTTGTTCTCCCCCTGGAACAGGGCTCTGCGCCAGGTCCAAACCAGTTCCGGGGGGTACTTCCCTACATCTTTTCATGTGCACCACTACCCTTATTGTTAATGTACGCTCTGGCCCCAGACACACCACAGGGGGGCAGAGCCAGCATTGTGGAAGGCAGGCACAGTCCTATTCAGGCCCAGGTGCTACTCCTCCCACCACTCCAAATGCAGATTGGCCTATTCAGCCTAGTGCTGACTCACCCAGCCCCTCTTGAGCCACTGCACCTCCCCAGCCCATGTCACACCAGAACCAGACATGCAATACACATCAGGCAGGCACAAAGGCACATAGCACACAGATATGTCCACTTCTAAAAATGGCATTTCTAAAATAGTGATAATAAATCTGCGAACACCATTACGCAGCATTTATTACCACTATTCCAAACATACCAAACTTGACCACCCTACTCCTCTCAGGTCAGGAATTACCACTGAAGCACGTATGACGGAATCCCCGAAGGCATTCCTATGAGAGGGCAGCCTCACAGTAGTAAGAAACCAAAATGGCTGTTTGTCACTACCAGGACATGCCACACAGCTAAGGCACATGGCCTCCCTTTTACCTACAGCTCACCCTGCCCATAGGGCTAGATAGGGCCTACTTTAGGGGTATCTGATATGTAGTAAAAGGGGAGTCACAGATGTGGCAACCACTTTATGTGCCACGTCGCAGCGGCAGTAAACTGGGCGCGCAGGCCCTGCAATGGCAGAGGCCTGAGACAGGTTTGAAAGGCTACTTTGGTGGGTGGCACAAGCAGCTCTGCAAGCCCACCAGTAGCATTTAATTTACTGGTCCTGGGTATCTGAGATACCACTTTACAAGGGACTGATAAGTAAATTAAATACGCCAAACAGGTGTAGACCAATCTTACCACGTTTTACCATAGAGAGCACATGCACTTTACACTGGACAGCAGTGATAAAGTGCCCAGAGTCCTAAAACCACCAACACCAGGTCAGAAAAAATACCAGGAGGAAGGCAAAAAGTTCAGGGATGACCCGGCAAAAAGAGCCAAGTCTAACACAACCCCCTTCCAGCCTAAATCCAGGGTAGACCAATCAATACCTTGATGGACTTCCCTGCTTGGGGCGATAGAACACAGACGCGGGCCCGCAACTGCAGGGGCACACTCCAGTTCTACCCCAATCTGAACCTGTGTGGTTCCCTGTGTCTAAGCTCCCAGGACCAACTAAGCTACCCCACTGGGACTACCTAGCTGTCCATGGCCAGGACCAGGCCCTAGGCCATCCAGATGTCTCTGGTCCTTGCCATCTCACAGAGTGGGGCGGTAGCCCCAGGTACATAGTATCCATTCTCCACTCTACCTCTCATCAGTGCAGTTCTAAACTGCCACTGATCCTCTAAACCCAGGGTCTGCACCCTCAGGCTGACCAGGAGTCACGGGTGAGGCTCTCCTCCCTCTACCCCTCCTTCTAGGGTTCCGCACTCTCCTCCTAGGAGAGGCACCCTCAGAACACAACTCTCCCACCAGTTCAGGACCTCTCTCCTGCAACTGGTCCCCCAAACTAGGATCTAAACCCTCAGGTTGAACCAGGGCCAGAGGCCAGGACTCCCTCCCTCTGTACCCCCTTCCAGAGTTCTGCACCCTCCCACCTGGAGTGGTACCCCCGGAAGACAAAACGATAGGGACACTTGTTACAGATGTCTTTTCCTCCAGGTCAGGCAGAACCTGAACCTGGCCTCCCAACCCAGGGTCTAAACCTTGCGACTGAGCACCCACCTGGCACACCAGGGCTTCCTGAGGAGCACGCATGCCCCCCCAAGGGTAACACATACCTCATGTGTTGCGTGACAGTCTGACTGGCGCGGATCTCCCGACCCCTGTCCATCTGATAGTGCGTGAAGACCCCTCAGGACAGAAGTGGTGTCACTATGGTCACTCCTAGAAGGCTCAACCCTTATGGCTGGCCCTTGACCCATTGGTTCTCCCACTGGGGACTCCCTCCCCCTCTCACCCCTCCATCTGGACTCCTGCACCCTCCACTCAGGAGCAGCACCGCCAGACACCAGAACTGATGGAGCTCTGCATACAGACACTCCAAGTTCTCCTGACACTAGGAGATCCCCCTCAACGGATGGCCTACTAGTACAGCCTAGGCTCCCCACCTGGTGTTCCCTTAGGGAACCCTCCAGGCCCTGAGACTGGGTTGCGGCACCTTGGGACGCATCCCATCCTCACTCCTTCTCTGCGGAGGCAGGACGTGAGCCCCTACATCCCTCCCACTACACAGGGACCTATCTGGGCTACTAAGAACCTTTCCCACCACCCTGGGCTGGGAATCACCTGAGCCACTCCTCTTAGGGTCACTCCCAAATGCCTCCTCAGACCCTCTGGCACTCACCCAGAGGTCTGCCTCCCGTGCAAGCTCCCTGGGATCAGAGAACTCACACTCCAACAGGTGTTGGCGTAACCCTGGAAAACAACAACGGAACGTGCTCTCTGACAAACAGATTGAACAGCCCTTCAAAATTGTTTGCCGTGCTACCCATCACCCAACCTTCCAGTGCATCACAACACTCATCCACAAACTCCCCCCATGACTGGTGACGCAGCTTCCTACTGCCCCTGAACCTCAACCTATACCCTTCAGGTGTGACACCCTCTTCCTGGGAACTAGGTACCACGCTCTGGGATCTGGGAGTGGGACTTCCTACACTGGACTCACTTCTGCTGCCACCACTGGACCCCATCCTCACTGGTGAATCCAGACCACTAAAACTACACTCAGGGGACATATCCTCAAGAGCTAGCCTTTCTCTGGCAAAGGCCCTCTCTGCCTCCGCCATCCTCTCCTGCGCTAAGACCCTCTAAATCTCCAGCTTTTTTTCTTCAAGGACCAACTCTCTGAGTCTCAACTCCTGAGCCAACAAGGCCTTTTTCTCCTCCACACCCAGCTGCGCTATCTCCTTGGCATGTTCCCACCTGAGCATTTCCAAAGCCAGCTGGTGCTCCCTTTCTTACCTCCTATCTACCCACTCCTCTGAGAACAGGGAAAGGGATGGGGCACTGCCCCCGGTACTGGACCCAGCAAGGGACTCCCTCTCTACGGGGTCCTCACTACCTACTGGCGTCCCTGCCCTGTCATTTTCTCCCTCCTGTGCAGACTCTTCAGGGCTACCCTCAGACCCACCACCCTCTTGGTATGCGGACAGGGCACTCTCCTTCTCAGAGTACTCAAGTCTCCATTCATCCTCTTGCCATTGGAGCGGGATTTTCTGAAGGCTTAGCTGGGTGTCTGACCCACTCACTGCTATGTCTCTCTCCTCACAGAACCCCTTTAATTCCAACATACTGTATTTGAACAGATCACCTACAATAAAGGCAGATTCCATTTTTGGCAAAGCACTAAGACACAAGTTCAACACAAGAGACCTAGGTGTAAGAGCTGCAACAGGAGTACACAGTAAAAAATGACTTTTGTGAGGAGAAATAATAAAATCAGGAGAAATCCCCAAACATGTGATTGTCTAAAATGCAGAGTTTAGTAGTGCAACCATGCATCACTGTGGTACTGCGCAAACGCAAGTCAATCAATTCAATATATTTATTTAAAGATTTGGAACTCCAAGGAGGTCCACATAAAATGCATACATATTATTTCAGATAAAAGAAAAACACATAACAAGCACAATCCACTAACCATCATAAAATTATCAAAAGCCTGCCTTAGATCAGCTGAATTTCTTGTAAATAGAAACAAACAATATTGTCAGAGAGCCCAGATCATACAGTACTTAAGACTTTCCACATTACAACTCCTAAGATGTACATAGGACATTAAAAAACTGACAATTCATTAAAAGAGGTCCAAAAGTTCAATTTCAGCTAGAAAATTAATTTAAAATTAGAGGCAAGATAAAACATGGGCATGTCCAGACCTGTGCAAAAGGCAATTCAATAGCAGCCGGCTCATTAGCAAAATACCTCCTGAATCCCACTACATTTAAGTTTTTAAAATTAACAACAGAACATAGTGGGTAGCAGACGCAACCTAACCCTATTTTGAAGAAAAAAAAAAAGATCGGTTAATAGCTGCCTATCAATGTGCAAAATACAAATTAATAAAAACTAGAATACTGATACTTTGCAGATGGAGAGGCTAGCTAAGAGGATAGCCGCCGGTTTAAAAAGTGTGCTAAAAAGGAAGAATTCAAATATGTGCATAAACTCCAAAAAGAAAAAAAAAATTAAAAAGTTTTAGTCACACTGCTTCATTTTTGTTCAGAAGTGATAGTCTCGGGTTGATACTACATTTTTTACACAATCTTGTAAGAACACCGGTACAAGTTTAAAAAATATACATGAATTCCTTAAAAAAATTAAATAGTTTTACACACACTGCTTCGTTTTTAGGACAAAAGAGATAATCTCGGGCTGATGCTACATTTTTAACAGAGTTTTGTAGAAACATCGGGCGAAGCCAGCGGTAACGGCTCAATGCCAATGCAGGACATACAAATAAAACATGGTCCAGAGTCTGGGTACTCAACATACACAAATTACAAATTTTCCCATTATTCGGATTCTGAGACCAGTTTGCTGTAAGGTCATTTAAAGGCAGGAGATTCATACGACCTAAAATAAGCAAGCGTCGAATACCGTGTTCTAAATTCCAAAATATATATTTTTGTGCAATTCTCGGTGAGTTTGTCCTAATTATTAGTTTTAATCTTTCTTTAGAGTTGCAGAATTGAATGTCTCTATCGAAACTAATTTTGCCACTCAGAGTTTTCAAGAGTGACTTAAATCCTAATAATGGAAGGGTGAGCACTAGTTCTTCTTGTATACTAAAGGCTTTTAGTGCCAATGAGAAGTCACGGTAAAAGGAGTAGTTACCTGCCTTAGCATCAAAGATTTCATGGCATAGAGCACCTCTTAGTGAATCTGGCTCGCTATGTTTTAGCTGATAACCCCAGCGTAAAACCCTGGATAAGCCTTGAGTATAAGAGCTTATCAAACCAAATTCCAACCTAATTGCTGCCGTAGGAACTAACGTGCTAAAGTTACATATTTTACGTAGTATCTGACCTTCAACCTTATCCAAAAACTCCAATCCTTAACAGGAATTGATTCAATCGCATAAAGCAGGGTTGGAGGGATTTTTGCCTTAAAAACCGTCAATAAGTGTAAAAATGTCTTCTACCCATTTCGCTTATAAAAATGCGCAAACCATTGGCGTGCGATGTAGCTTTTACTAGTACAGTGTGAAATGTGAGGTTTATTTTTCGAGCTGCTTGTTAAAAATTTCCCTAGATAAAGGTATGAATCTACCACCTCCAGCCTTTCGGGACCGATTTGCCAATTAAAATTATATGATTTTCTACTTTTAGTACTTTTCAAAATTAAAATTTTACTTTTGGATATGTTTATTTTCAAAAAGTGGCCCACAGTATATTTTTGTAGGGAAGCCAACTTTCTATTCAACCCAATAGGGGTTAAGTCCATTACTACTATGTCATCTGCATAGAGTAGACATGCAAAAGAGCGGGAACTTATCTTCGGGGCATCTCCATCAGCTTGAGCAAAACAATCGGGTAAATCAGCTATATATAAGGAGAATAGCAACGGTGCTAACAAGCAACCCTGTTTGAGTCCATTTTCAGTAGGGATTACTTTTGATAATCCTTGATTTCCACCCATTAATATCTTGCACCAAGTTTGCGAGTGGAGTGCTATGATCAAGGATAGCAGGGGGAAGGCAAACCCATTTTTGCAGTTTTCTCCATAATAGAGGTCGATCTACCTTATCGAAGGCTGTGGAGAAGTCAATAAAAGCCATAAATACATTTGAATTACGGTAGATTGTGTATTTTTCCTCTATTAGTTTCAACATAAAAATATTATCTAGCGTAGAGTGATTTTTCCTAAAGCCTGCTTGCTCAATGGGTAGAACTTTCTTCTCTACCACCCATTCCGTAAGGTGATCGAGGATTCTACGTGCGAATATTTTCCCGTCGCATCCAGTAAGGCTATTTGCCGATAATTACCTGGATGCGATCTAAGGCCTTTTTTGTATAGAGGAATTAAAATACTTCCTGACCAAGATGGTGGGATTTTCCCATTAGAGTAGCAAAAATTAAATAATGGAGCTAAATAGGTAGCCCACAAGAGAGGCTCCTTTTAATTAGCGTCATGGGAATTTCATCAGGGCCCATTGCTCCTGAGGATCTCATTTTTTTAATAGCCCCGACCACTTCATCGATAGAATGGACATAGTTGGGTACTAAAATTAAAGGCTGGTCCAATGCCACAATATCAAATCTGCAGGAATCGAAATTCACAGAGTACAATTCCAGCAAATAAAATTTCCAATCCACTTCTTTTATGGGTATTGGGAGAGATTTCACCCTAGTGCCGCAGCAGTCGGAGATTATTTCCCAGTACCTTTTTGAATTATTTTTGAAGCTGCCTCTTTTAGCTGTGTCCATGCACCATCTTCCTTTATTTGCCTTAAGGAGCGATTTTTCTTTGTCTTTTCCTCTTTAGCAGGTTTATTAAATTGCTTCGCTCCTGCGAAAAATACATGAACTGGGCCCTCACTAGTTTATTTATTTCCCTATTTAGAGTGAGCAATGGGTCAAAATATGGTCTCCGTTGCACAGGGACATGAGTTGATTTACTCAGATTTAGCCAAGAGGCCAATGTTACGGGAAAAGACATCAAGTAAATCAGGTTGAGTACAGTCACATTCAACTGATTCTGAGGGCAGCTGATCTCTTATTAGTGTTGATAAGTGCGCTTTAGTTTAGAGGTCGCTTGAGTGTTCCAGTGGCTTCTTCCATTTGTTACATTAAACCCTACAGTAGCACCTTTAAAATTCCAGGAGCCTACCTTATCACAAATGAAGTCGATTTTAAAGCAAATCAGCATGTGATCACTAAAAACATTTCCCAAGACTTCCATATTTGTAAGTTTGTAAAAAAATCTGCAGAGACAATTAGATAATCCAGAATTGATCTCCCAGTAGGAGCCTTATGGGTATAGTTTGCTGGAATATCTTTCCCCAACCTCCCGTTAGCAATTATAAGATCTAAGCTTCTCAGACCTTCTAGAAGTAAAACTCCTCTTGTATCTGTCCTGATATTGTTCGGGAATTGAGCAGTGGGAATATTTAGGGCTTCATTTTTTTCAATGTTAGAAAATACCTTTAGACTATGCGATGAGACTTTAGAGTTCAGATCTCCCACTAATATTGTGTACCTACAGTCTTCAGATTCCAGAATGGAGGAAATAAAGGAGAAAAGATCTTTTCCTATCCTCACCGCTGACAACCAATGTTAGAAATGGGATTTCTGGTTGGCTAGGGCAAGCGCCTAAGCCAGGCAGAAACCACCACTCTAGTCAGGGCAAGGGAGTTACACGCTGAAGATAACCCCTGCTCAACCCCTTGGTAGGTTGGCACGAGCAGTCAGGCTTATCCCAGAGGCAATGTGTAAAGCATTTGTGCAACACACTCACACAGCAGCGACACACTAGGCACACCACAAAAGAACCTCAACACAAGGTTATATAAAAAATAGCCTTTGTATTATGCATAAAACACATTAGAACATATCACATATATACACTGTGCCCCCAGGCACTTGTCATGTATTTACAGGGATCACATAAGTCACCAGGCCAATCGGGCCACTGTTATAAACACCACAACCCACAGTTAGCGAAGACAATCAGTAATTACTGGTAAGGGTGCACTTAGCACCCAGCATGAGGCATGAACATCATAGCATTACCTAGAATAGACTATTATGCATACATCACAATCACATCACGCCCAGCTTAGGCCTAAACCTCACCAGAAGTAGTGTATCATCATTACTGCACATGTGGGTATTCAACATTACGTTATGCATACACAGATCCTCAGTAGTGCACCCCAGTAAGCACTTACAGTAGTGCACCTCTCTTAGGAACCATAACATCCACTCACCGCATGATCCCGAATCCGGAACATACAAGAACTGGTGATAGGTAACCACCAAAACACAGTACCATAGGCCTATTACCCTTCCCTCCTCTGGTGATAGGGCACCTCATTTCTGTGCCTCTCTTAGGGAACATGGTACTTTTAACCAGGGGCCTCCGTTGATAGGGCACCTTCCTCCTGTGCCACTATGTAGGAAATGCTGAGTGCAGGACCCGCTCCGGTGCGACTAACGCACCCGAATTAATTCGGCCACAGGCCCCTCGAGGGCAGGACGACCTCACTTGGCCCCCCTCCACCCCTGGTGAAACTAGGAAATGGCCCCCAAAGCGGCCGCCCGCTACCCTGCGGTGCGGTTGCCTTCGTATCAAAAAGCGAGGGACGGTGACTTCCCTCCGACCGGCTCTTTGCCGGGGAACTCACCTCCCCGCTAGGAGTCTCTTCTACTGGGCCATCCGATCCTCTTTGGGCAGCAAATCTCTGGTAGGTCCGGGCTGTCCGCTTGGCTCTCAGGACAGCGGCGGCCCGCGACCTTGCGGGGGAACTCTTCATCTGCTGGGACGCGGAGCGAAGTCTCCGTCGGCCCCGGTGTCTCCGGGTTCTTCCCTGAACGCGGCCCCGCCCACGACCAAGCTAAGGGAACACGTGGGGCTCTCCTGCTTACGGGAGCTCCGCCCCCAGTCAGGCATCCTCTGCCTAACTTCCGGTGCTCCTCACGGCCCGAGGACACGGAGCGAAGTCTCCGTCGGGCCCCGAATCTTCCTGCCAATCTTCCTGGCCCTTGGAAACCAGAGCTCATCAGGCGCTCTCCTCTCTATGGCTCGCACATCTCAGGCAGAATCCTCCGGTACGACGGGCCGAAACATACATGGCCTCGTGCCTCACCCACGCAGTAATTAGGGAGGAGGTAGACCACACAGCGCTCGCCACACGCTGCAACAGATGGGCAAGTGCAGAGTCCAAGGCGCCCACCACACACTGGGCCCATGTCACCCAGAGCCAGCCACACAGCCCAAGGGATGGCTGGGGCCCCAAGCAGGGGAGCAGGCTCAGTCCAGCACACCTGCAAAGTCCAGATAGTGGTCCCCTGGCAGCCCATCGATCCCCCTGGTCCCACGCAGTCTCCTCCGGCTCCATGTAAGCACAACAGCAGCAACAAATGGGGTCACAGCCCCAATACTTATACCACTTAGTGTCTTTGTTCTCCCCCTGGCACAGGGCTCTGCGCCCGGTCCAAACCAGTTCCGGGGGGTACTTCCCTACAACTTTTCATGTCCACCACTACCCTTATTGTTAATGTAGGCTCTGGCCCCAGACACACCACAGGGGGGCTGAGCCAGCATTTTGGAAGGCAGGCACAGTCCTATTCAGGCCCAGGTGCTACTCCTCCCACCACTCCAAATGCAGATTGGCCTATTCAGCCTAGTGCTGATTCACCCAGCCCCTCTGGAGCCACTGCACCTCCCCAGCCCCTGTCACTCCAGAGCCAGACATGCAATACACAAAGGCACATAGCACACAGAAATGCCCACTTCTAAAAGTGGCATTTCTAAAATAGTGATAATAAATCTGCGAACACCATTACGCAGCATTTATTACCACTATTCCAAACATACCAAACTTGACCACCCTACTCCTCTCAGGTCAGGAATTACCACTGAAGTACGTATGAGGGAATCCCCAATGCATTCCTTTGAGAGGGCAGCTTCACAGTAGTGAGAAACCAAAATTGCTATTTGTCACTACCAGGACATGCCACACAGCTAAGGCACATGGCCTCCCTTTTACCTACAGCGCACCCTGCCCAAAGGGCTAGCTAGGGCCTACCTTAGCGGTAACTGATATGTAGTAAAAGGGGAGTCACAGACGTGGCAACCACTTTATGTGCCACGTCGCAGCGGCAGTAAACTGCGCGCGCAGGCCCTGCAATGGCCGAGGCCTGAGACAGGTTTGAAAGGCTACTTTGGTGGGTGGCGCAAGCAGCGCTGCAAGCCCACCTGCAGCATTTAATTTACTGGCCCTGGGTATCTGAGATACCACTTTACAAGGGACTGATAAGTAAATTAAATAGGCCAAACAGGTGTAGACCAATCTTACCACGTTTTACCATAGAGAGCACATGCACTTTACACTGGACAGCAGTGATAAAGTGCCCAGAGTCCTAAAACCACCAACACCAGGTCAGAAAATATACCAGGAGGAAGGCAAAAAGTTCAGGGATGACCCTGCAAAAAGGGCCAAGTCTAACACAACCCCCTTCCAGCCTAAAGCCAGGGTAGACCAATCAATACCTTGATGGACTTCCCTGCTGGGGGCGATAGAACACAGACGCAGGCCTGCAACTGCAGGGGCACACTCCAGTTCTACCCCAATCTGAACCCATGTAGTTCCCTCTGTCTAAGCTCCCAGGACCAACTAAGCTACCCCACTGGGACTCCCTAGCTGTCCGTGGCCAGGACCAGGCCCTAGGCCATCCAGATGACTCTGGTCCTTGCCATCTCACAGAGTGGGGGGCAGTAGCCCCAGGTACATAGTATCCATTCTCCACTCTACCTCTCATCAGTGCAGTTCTAAACTGCCACTGATCCTCCAACCCAGGGTCTGCACCCTCAGGCTGACCAGGAGTCACGGGTGAGGCTCTCCTCCCTCTACCCCTCCTTCTAGGGTTCCGCACTCTTCTCCTAGGAGAGGCACCCTCAGAACACAACTCTCCCACCTGTTCAGGACCTCTCCCCTGCAACTGGTCTCCCAACCTAGGATCTAAACCCTCAGGTTGAACCGGGGCCAGAGGCAAGGACTCCCTCCCTCTGCACCCCCTTCCAGAGTTTTGCACCCTCCCACCTGGAGTGGTACCCCCGGAAGACAAAACGGTAGGGACACCGGTTACAGATGTCCTTCGCTCCAGGTCAGGCTGAACCTGAAACTGGCCTTCCAACCCAGGGACTCAACCCTGCGGCTGAGCACCCGCCTGGCACACCAGGACTTCCTGGGGAGCACGCATGCCCCCCCAAGGGTAACACATACCTCATGTGTTGCGTGACAGTCTGCCTGGCGCAGATCTCCTGACCCCTGTCCATCTGACAGTGCGCGAAGACCCTCAGGACAGAATTGGTGTCACCAAGGTCACTCCTAGAAGGCTCAACCCTTATGGCTGGCCCTTGACCCATTGGTTCTCCCACTGGGGTCTCCCTCCCCCTCTCACCCCTCCATCTGGACTCCTGCACCCTCCACTCAGGAGCGGCACCGCCAGACACCAGAACTGATGGAGCTCTGCTTACAGATGCTCCAAGTTATCCAGACACTAGGAGATCCCCCTCAACAGATGGCCTACTAGTACAGCCTAGGCTCCCCTGCACTCAGGAGCAGCACCGCCAGACACCAGAACTGATGGAGCTCTGCATACAGACAGTCCAAGTTCTCCTGACACTAGGAGATCCCCCTCAACGGATGGCCTACTAGTACAGTCTAGGCTCCCCACCTGGTGTTCCATTAGGGAACCCTCCAGGCACTGAGACTGGGTTGCGGGCACCTTGGGACGCATCCCATCCTCACTCCTTCTCCGCGGAGGCAGGACGTGAGCCCCTACATCCCTCCCACTACATCGGGACCTATCTGGGCTACTAACAACCTTTCCCACCACCCTGGGCTGGGAAATACCTGAGCCACTCCTCTTAGGGTCACTCCCAAATGCCTCCTCAGACCCTCTGGCACTCACCCAGAGGTCTGCCTCCTGTTAGAATTGAAACGTATTACTGCCATATTACTCGTATTTTACCTGGTATTATGTTAGCATTTATTTAGCTATCTCATAATACATTCTTGCTGGATGCATACGCAATTAACAAGGGCAGATGTTATGTAAGTTAGGTTGATATCTGAGCCACCATCTTACCTCTAGTTGACGCCATCTTGTATTTGAATCGAAACTGTTACTTGATCATTTACGAGAAATGATCCTTGGTGAGTTTCGTTTCTCAAATGTTGAATCTTTCTCATTAACGCATGCCTTTCCCTTTGTGTAGAGGCCCTCTCCCACCTGCCTAGTAGGGAGGATAAGCCAGACTACCTTGGGCAGTAGATAGCTTGTGCCAGGCTGCAGAATCAAAACTTTTGCTCTATACCCGTATTGTATTACAACATCTACCAGTGTTTTTCCATGATGGGCGGGACTTCTTGGGCTCCCCAACATACATAATATAACTTTATGCTTGTTAGAGTCAGTCCCTCGTCAGCCATCTTAGGATGCTGGTCAGACTGGACTCCACTGCATTGTACCTTGTGAATAAACTAGTTAGATTGCATTCTCTACTGCGTCATCGACTCTTCATTTCTTGGAAGGCTAGAGGAGGTCGAGAGTGACCCGGGTGACCCTAGTTGGGTTACTTCCTTCAGTTGGCGCCCGAACAGGGACTCCACCAGGTGACCCTTCCCACCCGTAATCGGGTGGTGGGGTCGGGGTTGCGTCCGGTCGGATGGGCGGATCGGGGATCCCCATATGATAAAGCCTGGTTCTCGCAGCTGCCCCGCCTGTCTGATAGGGTGGCTCCTCGTCTAGTGGTCATCTCGGCTGGGGTCCTGAAAAGGCGAAACCCTTGGATCTGACTGTTTGGTCTGAAGAGTCGGCAGTGGAGAATACTCTTGTTTGACCTGTGTGCACCAGGTGAGTTCATCTTAATTCTTGGTATATGCGGCGCCGTCTTGATTAACTGGGTGGGTCTGCGGACCCTTGTGATACGGAGCGTTTTTGAACGTTCTGCCAGGTCACTTGAAAAGGCCTGGGGCTAGAGCCTATCTTGTCTTGGTGCAGTCTGAGGACTGACTTGTCTTGGGGCAGTCTGAGGACTGTTTTTGAGAGCTCTTTGTTTGTGTGTGTCTTTATTGCGTGTGGGTGCGTGTTGATTGAGTGAATAGTGAATGTGTCTGATGCTAGGATGCCTTGTTGGAGTAAAGTGTGGTGCCTGGGGTGCCGCTGCTGTTCTGCTGAACATCGGCTGGAGGAAAGGCAGCCTGCTCCTCCAGAAGGCACTCCGTGTTTTGAGATGTATGTGAAGCAAGGTATTGGCCCTATTATGTTTTGTACATTATGGCACAAGTATACGAGGTACATTGCTGAGCTTCAGTGGCCACTGGATGGTACCTTTGACGAACAAATATTGAATTATTTACAGGACAAATTGTTCGCTAGAAGAAGTAGGCAGTCAATGTTTGATACTTTGCAGGTATGGCAGAAGGAAGATAAGCAGAGGCGTATACGGGCCGAGAAGGAGTCTAGGAAGAAGGCAGTGCAGACAGTGATTCAGAAAGCTGTAGCTTATGATAGAGAACAAACTGAAAAAGGTATTGAGTGTGCAGATAGGACGTTTCGATTACAATGTAATAAGTCCAAGGTTGTTCGAGAGAATGAGGATCCCTTTGTGGAGGATCTGTTGGACACTCGTCCCCCACCTCCCTATGCCCCACAGAGAATATATCCTGTTGTTCCAACGTCTCAGTCCCCTGTTGCTCCTTTGCCTTCCTCTGGTCTTTCTGCGGACTCGACTGCTTCGGCTCCAGCCCTGCTTGCCTCCCCTCTGGTTTCACAAGCTGTGAGTGTGGTGACTGCAGGCACCCCCGCAGTATCTGCTCTATCTGCTCATGTTTCTCCTCCTTCTCTTACACCTACAACCTAGTCATTGCTAACCTTGTCACCTGCGTCTTTATCTCTTGTGTCTTTCCCAGCCATTTCATCCTCAGTGTTGTGTAGTGTTGGGACACCGGTGCGTGGGTCGGATGGAGGGAATTGGGCAGCAGCACGGGAGTGAATGGAGGGGGTATTGATTTGATCTGATGTGGGTCAAGAGGAGAAAAAGATGGTTGCAAATCAGGCAGCGCAATGGGCTCGGAGTCCGATTTATAGTGTGGAGGATATATGGAGTGTGATGAGAGATTTCGAGCCATTTGTGCAGCAGCATGCCCTTCAACATATGTCGGCTACATTGATTGGTTTGTGGGAACAGGGTATTGGTGGCACAGCTCCTCAAATTATTTATGACATTCAAGATTGTGTGTATTCCCTGGTATGGCCCCTGCAGAAGTTCTCAGTAATGTTGGGACACTTCTCGGTTATCGGGAAAGATTACATCACCGTACTCCGCCCAGTGTGTCCCAATTTCCGATGAGGGAGGTGCACCCTATTTTTCATCCCGAGATCCCGGAGCAGCGTAACCAGAGAGGTGATGTGGTTCAACAGCGGGTAGCGGCTCATTTTCAGGTACAGTGGGTCTATACCCCGTGGAAGAGAAGTGAGGTGCCAGCTCTTAAGAGTCAGTTACCGGATCCTAGGAAGAACCCTACGGCGTATTATAAAGAGTTTACAGAGGCCGCCTCCTCATCAGTTATGACCTTAGCAGATATTGAGATGTTTTTTGGGCTCTTGGTGCCTGTCGATATCTGGCGGCAGGTGCATACGCAGGACCACGTAGTGGAGTTGGGTGGCACTTGGAATGAGATTAGGGCATGGGATAAGGAGAGGAAGGCGGGTGAAAAACCTAAAGCTGAGATTCTGGCTTTGCTGAGCTGCATTATCACCTGTATGCATTCGCTTATCCCACCCAGACGAGTAGATTGGGATAAGCTGACGGCATGTCGTCAAAAGAAAGAAGAGAGTGTGTCTGATTTTTTTACTCGGTTTGAAGGGGTGTTTTGGGATTTCAGTGGGCAGGATTTGTCAGTCGAAGGTGGTGTTCGTCTGTTTGTTAACAGGTTTGTTACGAATTTGCTTCCAGAGATTGCAGCTCGGTTGCAAGCTTCTGAGAGTACTTGGACTACCTCCTCCCCTTCGGTGATATTGAGCATGGCTCAGTACTATGAGCATCGAGAAAATGAGGAAAAGGACAAGGTGGAGAAGAAGAGTAAGGATTTGAAGACGAGGGTGTTGATGCAGCAGGCTGCAAGGGGGTTCAGCAGGGACGAGGCACTAGTCCAGCTCAGAGGTCGCGGGGTGCCGGTAGAGGCAGTGCACCCCTAGGGCCGAATCAGTGTGCGTATTGCAAAAAGGAGGGACATTGGCAAAGTGAATGTCCAGATTTGTTACAGAAAATTGCAGTACCTAGAGGGCGGGGTTCAAGTGGACGGGGCCGTGGGGAGATTGGTCGGGATGAGGCTCAAGCTGGTGCATCCTCGTGGGGTCGTTCTGACCAGAACTATTTTGATGAGCCCCGGGGAAGGCAGTACTATCATGATGATTATAATATGGATGAAGCTGCAGGGATGTCCTATAGCTAGGACAACCAGGGACAGGGAAGGGGACCAGTCCAAATTCCTGTAGATCAGCGTGGTCCTTATGTCACAGCAGATTTGCATGGTTCGGCACAGAAATTTTTGAATAGCTCTGTTTCTCGTTCGCTGGTCCCCGGGGCAGCCCTGTCTGGCCGTAATATTATTTCGGTAGGTTTTTCAGGCGTACCGGTTGTGAGCCCCATTTCCTGACCTCTTGCTTTGACTGTTGGTCCTTTTACTGTGGACTCCCCATTTCTGTTGACCGCGAATTGTGGGGAAAATTTATTAGGATTGGATTTGTTGAAGAAGTTACATGCTATTATTTATTGTTCTCCGGATGGTGTATATATCACTCTTGGACCTAATGTGGTTAGTTCAAAGCAGTGTTTGGCAAAGGATGCGCCGCTTCCTGTTGAATTTCAGGATGTGCCGTCCTCATTGTGGGCCACAGGGGATACGGATGTGGGGCTGTTGCAGACCCCCAGTTTCAATACAGTTCAAGGATAATGCTGTGCTCCCTCGTGTTCCCCAATACAAAATATCACAGGCTGGGGAACAGGCTTTGATGCAGATTATACAAGACTTGATCAAATCGGGGGTGGTTGAAGAGACAGTAGCGAATGTATGCAATAGCCCCATTCTTCCTATTCTTAAGAAGGCACCTTTGGATTCCCCTGATGCACATCCTGATGTCTATCGCTTTGTGATTGATCTGTAGGAGGTTAATAAATTCGTAGTCCCCCAGTTTCCGGTAGTCCCAGACATTACTGTTCTTTTGACAATGATTCCTGCCAGAGCCAAATTCTTTTCTGTAATTGATTTGAAAAATGCTTTCTTTAGTATTCCTATTCATCCAGACAGCAGGTATCTTTTTGGATTTGCTCTGGCCGGTAGGAGCTTCCAATTCTGTCGAGCTCCTCAGGGGTACACTGAAAGTCCCAGTATTTATAGCCAGGCTTTCAAAAGTCAATTGGACTCTCTCTCTCTTCCCGCAGGTAATGTATTATTGCAGTACGTGGATGACATTTTGATAGCCTCCGATACCGAAGAGGTTTGTCAGGATGCCACAGTAAAATTGTTGAAGCATTTGGCGAATAAAGGACATAAAGTGTCTCTTTCCAAGTTCCAATATTGTCAACAGCAGGTCACCTATTTAGGTCATCTGCTGTCGAAGGAGGGTCGGAAGCTAACTCCTGAACGAGTTGATGCCATTGTTAAGATACCTGTCCCAGTGACACAGAGGGATGTGCGTGCTTTCATAGGCATCACCTCGTATTGTCGACACTGGATACCCGCTTATTCTTTATTAATACAGCCCCTGCTTCGCCTAACAACTAAAGATGTGAATGAACCCTTGCCCTGGACGCATGAATGTCAGCATGCTTTTGAACAATTAAAAGTTGTGCTTTGCTCTGCACCTGTGCTTGGTACGTCTAATTATAAGAAGCTTTTCGTGCTGTATGTACACGAAACGGTTGGGTGTGCGCTTTCGGTGTTAACACAAGCCTTTGGAGGTAAGCAGAGGCCGTGTGCTTATTTTTATGCTACGCTTGACCCTGTTGCAAGAGCCCTCCCGAGTTGTTTAAGGGCCTCGGCGGCTGCGACGGTCTCTATTCGACAATCGGCAGGGCTCGTCCTTAATCATGATCTCACAGTAATGGTACTTCATGCTGTGGATGTACTTTTAAACAAGACAAAGACGCAGCACCTCACCAGTGCTCGTCTGACTGGTTATGAATTGACTCTATTTGCACCTCATATTACTATCAAAAGATGTGCCATTCTGAACCCAGCCATGTTACTACCCCTCCTTCGGAAGATGAGTACAGATGTCCATGATTGTTTGTTTCGTACTGAAGAAGAGACGAAGGGACGGGATAGACCTGACTGATGTTCCCTTATCTGACCCACAAGGGGAACTATATGTCGACAGCTCTTATTTCAAATTGCCAGATGGCACCACTACAGCAGCGTATGCCATTACCACGCTGCGCACTGTAGTTGGAACATTACATGTTCCTTACCAATCAGCGCAGGATTCGGAGATGATAGCCCTTTTGCGAGCATGTGAATTGAGTGAAGGACTGACTATCAACATTTATACTGACAGCCAGTATGCCTTCGGGGTGGCTCATAATTTTGGGTGCCTCTGGGCAGAGAGAGGATTCTTGACTTCACATGGTATTAAGATTCAACATGGTCCGTTGATAGAGAGGCTTTTGACAGTCTTGACCATTTCCAAACGATTGGCAATAGTGAAGTGTAGTGCCCATAAAGCAATTACTGATGATGCGGGGAGGGGGAAATGCGTTTGCAGATCAGATAGCAAAAGAGACAGCCAGGTCGAAAATGACAAAAATGTTTGTGGCAGGTCCTGCTAGATGGGTACCAGATGTTACTATGTTTGAAAATTCGTTAGAAAGTGTTAGAGAAATACAGAGTGACGCAACAGTTGAGGAGTTGGCAGTGTGACAGGAGAGTACAGGGCTTTTAGATGACGAAGGGTGCTGGACTGAAAAGTCAGAAAAACAAAGATGGATGTTACCCGACGCATATGTATTTCCTGTAGTTACAATGGCACATGGTCCAGCTCATATTAGCGTAAAAGGAATTTGTAGGTCATTGGATCCTGTGTGGCGAAATGACAATATCCCAAAAGTTGCTGCCCATTTGGTGAAACATTGTATGATTTGTTTGAAGCATAATCCTGGAAAAGGTATCCCTACACCTTCTGGTAATTTTGCGCCACCTTCCTTCCCTTTCGAGGTTCTCCAGATGGATTATATTGAAATGCAACGAGTTAATAACTTGAAATATGTGCTAGTGGTTGTTTGTGCATTTAGTAAATGGATTGAGGCTTACCCAACGAAGGAAAACACAGCCATGGCAACGGCAAAAGCTCTTATTAAGGAGTTTTTCCCGCGCTATGGCTTGTTCCGTTTGATTTGGAGTGACAACGGAAGTCACTTTAATGTAAAAGTGATCCAGTTGGTGTGCGATGGTCTGCACATCAAGCAAAGATTTCATGCAGCAAATCATCCTCAGTCAGCAGGTTTAGTTGAGAAGTACAATGGTACTCTCAAGCTAAAATTGGCAAAGATTAAGGAAAGTACTGGGTTGCAATGGCCAGATGCATTACCCCTTGCTCTATTGTCTACCAGAATGACAGCCCATTCTAGAACAGGATTATCGCCTTATGAGGTGGTCTTTGGCCGTCCCGCAAATGTGTGGGGCGTCCCTAGACCGAAAAGGTTTTCTGAAATTGATTATCCTCTGCTTGTCGATTATTTATATGATCTCACTAAAATCTTACGTTCTATTCATCAACAGATACATGAAGCTTTGCCTCCAGCACCTGAGGTGCCCGGGCACACCATACAGCCCGGTGACTTTGTTCTAGTCAAGAACTTCCAGAGACAAGACAGTTTGGAACCCAGATGGAAAGGGCCATACAGGATGGCAGTGAGAGTGGACGGCCGAAAGAATTAGATACACTCATCTCATTGTCGACGAATTCCGCTCCCTCTTCCCTACGATGGTTGGGTTTGTGATAGAAAAGGGGATCACGAGACGGAGAAGGTTCCACGTTTTGTCCCTTTTTCTGATGCCCAACTGAGTTGGGCGCAGACCGAGGAGGAGAATGATGCAGTTTTGAATGCGGCAGTTCCCCCAGAAATTAGGGCTGCCCAGGCTACTTCTTCATCTGATCCACAGGAGCCTAAGTCTCAGTCTCCAACACCCCCTGAATTTCAGATACTTCTCCGTGATGAGACAGTGCCTGGAGTAGCACGGTACAATTTGCGTCCTCGACAGAAGGATAGTGCACCAAAAGAGAAGTGAGTGTAGCAGGGATGGACTTTGTGGATAAGATTAGTGAAAAATGCCCCTTGTTTCTGCTTTTTCCTATAAGACTAGGGATCAGAAGATTGGTGCACTGCTTGTGACGCAGGACAGGATAAGCTGAGGGTATTTTCCCAAGGAGGGAGAGTGCCCTATCCTGAGAACAGTGAACATTTGCAGATGGGCTGCAACAGTGTGGCTCCACCGTGAAGTGCTCAATAGCACCAACGAGGATTGGACAATAGAAGCCTGACAGGGAGGCTTCTGACGTACCCTGATCTTTTTGGCGTTTTCTTTTTTCCTCCTCTTTTTGTGTCCTTTCCATCGTTGGCTCCATTACATGACGTCTCTTTCTCTGGTGATTCTATTTGTAATTTCATAGTAAAAATGTATCTGTTTGGTCGTCCCATTGCAGAAGATGAACAGCCTTTTGTTGCCCTGCGACCGGGGCAGATCAGTTTTGATTGGTTGTTCAGGAAGAAGGTGTACTGTGCTGTTTTTATATTGATGTTCCTATTGGTGGGAGGGGGATGTTCTGGTGATACCCCATTGTGTGTTTTATATCAGATTGTCTCTTCAGATCGTAGTAAAAGAGCTATGCAAAGTAATATTTTCTTAGACACGCACAGGAAATTTTTGCGGAGATAACACAGCTTGTTATCCCACTGATTCTGTTACAAGTTTATGGACTGCTTATCCATTATCACTGGTGAATTATACATACGTTCGTCCTCCCCACTTCGTAGAGGTAAAGGGTGAATTTGGCATGGGATATCCTGGCCCCTGCTTGTATTATAGAAAACCGAGAGGGACAGGGTACCCAGGTTGCATTCCTGATATGTATTGTGATAATCTATATATGAAAAAACTAAACGTCACTCTAACAGGTTGGCATTATCAAGATCTGACAGTTACTCAAGAGGCAGGTTATTATCCTGCGTGCTGCCCAATAATAAATGGTACCGACGCTTACTTCTATTTAAATTGTTCTGGATCAGTATTGTACAAAAAATATAATGCGTTTAGGAAAAAAGGATGATCCCAGCATGAAGGGAATGAACACTAGATATGCTCCGGTAGATTATCAAGGTCCGCTTTATGCACATCCAGGTTTTTATTTTCTATCGAATGGTACATACTCCAATACATATAATGGCACAGAAGATGTGGCTTTGGGAATGGTGTTACCTCTTGGGGTACCTTGCAAGTATAGTAAAGCAAATACGAGATGGGTAAAAAGAACATTGACCTAGGAATTTTGTGAGGGCGTTACTGATTTGGAAGTCAATTATTACAGTAACGGTATCACTTTTGGATATATACTTTCTTCTTTTATCACATTTGGTGCTACCACCATGGCCAGGGGTGAACGGGCTAGAGAATATTTTGGGTGTAAACTGCAAATCCTGTCTAACTCTACAGTGGCATTTTTACGTGACATCACCACTCAGTTGGAAAGTATGCGCATATACTCTGAGCAAACGAGATATGCGGTCGATTTTATTTTAGCTAAAAGCTGTGGTGCATGCGCAATAATAGGAGAGCAGTGTCTGGTCGGTATCACAAATATGGAAAGGAATATCACTCAGCATATTTTAGACATCCTGGAAAATGTTCGAGGAATGGAGAGCGGTAACTTGAGTTGGTCTTTGTTTGGTGGTTGGGGTTGGATATTCGAAAAAGTGATATATTTCATTGTACTCTTAATTTGTTGCTGTGTTCTGATTCAGTGCCTTCCTTTATGCTGCACGTACTGTGTTACTTGCCTGTCTCCCAAAAGGATTTCAGTTCATGATACTAATGCCATCCTAATGCTTCAAAAGGAGCTTGATACTATTATGCAAATAGATGAAAGTGTTTTTGGTTCAACTACTTCTCTTGCAGGTTCTGTTCCTGATGTTACTTGTACTGCTAATGTCTAGTGTTATTTTCTTCCATATGTTTGCTATGCATATATACATACATATATATCCATACTTGACATGTTATTGCCTATATTTCTATATTGTCTCTGTGAGAAGATGGCCTGGTATATGCTGTCCACTAATTAAAGTGGGCACCTTGCACCAGTCCAAACGACCTTTATTGATGATTAGGTTAAAGACAACCTTTATTGAAAGCTATCCTAGTGGTAGCTATGGAGAGCAGCCTTCAGGCTAAGTCTCGAAGGAATGTAAAGCAGCTTGTTTTACCAGTATATAACCTCCTGAATGACCAAATGAAAGGAGAACCACACCAGGTATATATAAAATATATGTATTTATTACTAAACACTCTCTACTAACCTCTTTATGAGATTAGAGATTAAGGCACACAATATTAAATCACTAGAACGACAGTAAATAGCACAATACACAGTGGGCTCCAAGGGGAGACCAAACCATATACTAAGAAAGTGGTATAACAACCACGACTTGACTAGACACAGTGCCTAGAGCACGTAGAATCACTGGGACCCCAAGGAACCACCCAAGGTAGTGACACAGGGGACCCATGGAGGATGGATGCAGTGTGGGAACACAAACGTGAGCTCCGCACAACTCTATGGGAAAGTCGCGTTGGAAATTTAAAGATTAAGGACACTTAGGAGAGGACTTTAGGCAAACCCAGCTAAACATAGAAGGTTCTAAGGGCAGCACCCTTGAGAGTACCGAGGTACCTGTGTTACCTATCCCAGAGGAGCCGGGTGCATAGGGGTCAAGTGGTGTCGGAAACCCTCGTCATTTTCAACGGCGTGATGCGGAAAAGTACTGCTGCCGTGGAGAAGAAAAGTGTCCGGTGTGATCCAAGCCTGGATCAGGGATGAGAAGAACCTGAAAGCAGAGGGGACAAAGTCTGGGTCACTTCACGTGACCAGGAGCGGAGCAATCGAATGCCCACCGATGTCGGGTGCTTCAGGTGAGAAGAGGTGAAGCTTGACTCTGCAGCCACGGGGACCAGGAGACGTCTACGATGACCACAGTCCAGATTCGAGCTGTCCCACAAAGGATGTCGAGTGCTGGGGGTCAGTGTCCGGATTGAACACCAACAAGCCTTGGCAACGGCAACCCACGCGGTCAGAGGAAAGATGCTTCTGTGAGGACCAGCAAGGTCCTGGGGACTCTCCAAGCGATGGAGAGTCAGGGCACGTCTGGAGCAACCAGGGAAGCCCACTGAAAGATAAAGTTGCCTTCACAAGGACCCACAGGCCAACGGACCAGGGATCGCGAAGGGACCTCAAGCTGAATCACAAATACCAGCCCACGGAACACTCGTGGAGTGTAGGCTGCAAATCTTTGGTGGAATTACTGCTCGGGGTCAGGACTACAAGTAGCCCAAAGCACAGCTTCAGGGATCGCCGAAAAGCATATGCTGCTGCAAATGTACACGGTGCCCAGGGGTACGGGTTTCACGGTCCCCACGAGGGATACGGGCCTCAGAATTGCTGAGAACACAGATCGACCTCAGAGACCTTGGGAACCCACCTCCTGTGTTGCAGAAATCTTCTGAGTCCTTCAGGAGCTTCGTAGATGCAAACCGGTCAGATGCGTTTAGGTGCCTGCTCAGCAGGGGAGTAACTCCTTTACTCCAAGGGAGATTCTTCTGGCTTACAACGAAGTGTAGATCGTCAAAAGTACTTGGTTTCTGTAGCAGAGTTTAGTCCAGGTAAATCCAAAGTCCTGTAGTCAGGGGTTCCTATTTTATATGTAAACACAAATGGGGCTGCCCCTAGTTGGGATTTCTACAGGTCTTTTAGAGATGCGTGTGAAGTGGGGGCATCTCACAAAAAGTGTAGGACTGGCATCACACACCACCTGGTGTCATGCTTCATCATAGGCCGGCCTTGCCCTCTAAAAACTCGGTTTGATAGAGGGCGGGCATATACCTGACGACAGGGATGCACTACTAAATTAAGCGGGGGTCCGTGAGTGGTGAAAGTGATTTAAAAACCATTACGGTTGTCATAAAGACTAGTTTTTAATTAATTAGGCAACTGTATGGTATTAAAAGAAGTGAGCGGTGACTTGGGAACTGATTATCCCTTCACCGTGATGGTTGTGGTCAACATGTTTCTGCTAGATGTCCCCGAAGGGTACGTAGCATTTGTCAGGACCATGTATCTATGGGGCTCCGTCTTTATATTTAAATGTGAGTAAATAAAGACCAACCACTATCTGGGGTGTGTATTGTCACTACCCCCGCCGGTATAGTACTCCAAAATATGCCCTAGGTAATTACCCTACTTTCTCCATGGGAGGTCGAGAGGGGAAAGCCACTACACTGACATTTGTCTTAGGTGCGCCTTCCGCCGTGTAGCCTACAGGTGTCCGCTTCGCCTCCCCGTCGAAGGAAGGGGTGGGACAAACTCTGGGGACCCATCTATGGGAGGGTCAGGACAGAGGGGTGGCTACACCCATGTCCTTTGTCCAGTTTCGCACCAGAGCAGGAGCAAATGGCTCCTGCAACAGGGTTGAGCTGGACTATGCACAGGGACACCAAATGTGCCCCCAGTGCAGACATCAAAGCACTCTCAGAGTGCACCCACCCAGCCCCAATACACTAAAGCCTGTCTGGGAGGTGGTCACACCTCCCTGTGACAGGAAACCTATTGTCAAACCTTCCCCTGCCGGAGTTTTGTCCAGCAGCAGGAGGGCAGACTCGTGTCTGTGGCTGGCAGCATCCATTTTGTGATGCCAGGGTCAAGAAAGCTGGTACCGGGTGTACCGGTGCTGTCATATTTCTCCCTCTAGGAGGGTGGAATCATACCTTCCACACCAGTTACTGGTGTGTAGGTATGATTCCAAGGTGTTTGACACCAAACACAACATGTTTCCATGCAGCCATATTAAAGTTAGCATTTACAGCGAGGTTATAATGCACTTAAGTATATATGGTTGGCTACATCACAAACAACCCCGGAGAATAGGTTCCGAAGGCTGCAGAGGGACTCTGCTCATGCATGGGCACCCTCTCACATAAAACCCAGCACCCTGCCTTCAGGATTGATAAGGCCTGCCATTGGGGTGACTGATAGGTTTATATGTGCAGTGATTAGGATAGATATAGTGAACCCATATCTAAGTAAGGGGTGCATGCACCACCTTACACAGGCTGCTGTAGCAGACCTGTTGTGTCATTTTAAATGGTCTCTCAGGGGTGGCATAATACATGCTGCAGCCCCTGGGAGGCCTCTGGGGTACCTATGCCCTGGGTACATAGTATACCATATACTAGGGACTTATAAGGGTACCCCAGAATCCAATCTGGAGTGTACCTAAAGTACATGCACTCAATTTAGAGGAGAAAGCAGATAGACTGGGGTCCTGAATAGCAGGATCCCAGTCAGACTAAGTCGAAAACAGTGAAACATCAGCAAAAAGTGGGGGTAACTATAAGAAGCAGATCCTACTCTCCTACACACTCCACCTTTAGAATTGTAAAGACCCTTACCTGATAGCAAGAATAAAGGCGTTCGCGTTAGCTAAATGATGCTAAAAGGAGGGTCTGTTAGAATTTAAACGTATTACTGCCATATTACTCGTATTTTACCTGGTATTATGTTAGCATTTATTTAGCTATCTCATAATACATTCTTGCTGGATGCATACGCAATTAACAAGGGCAGATGTTATGCGAGTTAGGTTGACATCTGTGCCACCATTATACCTCTAGTAGACGCCATCTTGTATTTGAATCGAAACTGTTATTTGATCATTTACGAGAAATGGTCCTTGGTGAGTTTCGTTTCTCAAATGTTGAATCTTGCTCATTAACACATGCCTTTCCCTTTGTGTAGAGGTCCTCTCCCACCTGCCTAGTAGGGAGGATAAGCCAGATGAACTTGGGCAGTAGATAGCTTGTACCAGGCTGCGGAATCAAAACTTATGCTCTGTACCCCCATTGTATTACGACATCTACCAGTGTTTTTCCATGACAGGCGGGCCTTCTTGGGCTCCACAACATACATAATGTAACTTTATGCTTGTTAGAGTCAGTCCCTCGTCAGCCATCATAGGAGGCTGGTCAGACTGGACTCCACTACAGTGTACCTTGTGAATAAACTAGTTAGATTGCATTCTCTACTGTGTCATCGACTCTCCATTTCTTGGAAGGCTAGAGGAGGTCGAGAGTGACCCGGGTGACCCTAGTTGGGTTACTTCCTTCACTCCCATGCAAGCTCCCTGGGATCAGAGAACTCACACTCCAACAGGTGTTGGCGTAACCCTAGAAAACAACAATGGAACATGTGCTCTCTGACAATCAGGTTGAACAGCCCTTCAAAATTGTTTGCCGTGCTACTCATCACCCAACCTTCCAGTGCATCACAAAACTCATCCACAAACTCCCCCCAAGACTGGTGAGGCAGCTTCCTACTGCCCCTGAACCTAAACCTCTACCCTTCAGGTGTGACACCCTCTTCCTGGGAAATAGGTACCACACTCTAGGATCTGGGAGTAGGACTACCTACACTGGACTCACTTCTGCTGCCACCACTGGACCCCATCCTCACTGGTGAATCCAGAACACTAAAACTACACTCGGGACATATCCTCAAGAGCTAGCCTTTCTATGGCGAAGGCCCTCTCTGCCTCCGCCATCCTCTCCTGCGCTAAGACCCTATAAGTCTCTAGCTTTTTCTCTTCAAGGACCAACTCCTTGAGTCTCAACTCCTGAGCCAACAAGGCCTTTTTCTCCTCCACACCCAGCTGCGCTATCTCCTTGGCATGCTCTCACCTGAGCCTTTCCAAAGCCAGCTCGTGCTCCATTTCTTCCCTCCTATCTACCCATGCCTCTGGGGACAGGGAAGGATTAGTTACTTACCTGTAATCCTAGTTCTCTTCCAGGGGTATCCTCATCAAAGTCATAAGCACATGAATATTCCCGCCCATGCGCGGGACCCCGGAAACACATTACATATATGTGAAAACCATATATGTAGCTCTATATATATATCCATATATATATATATAAAAAACACACAATGTAGCCTCCCATAAACATGCTGAGCAATGTTGTAATGAATTCTCTTGCACATAAACATATTCCAATAACGCAGGGAGAAATAAACTTTTGAAAACTGCTTTAATACATAGCAGACAACACAATCCTGCGAGGAATAATGAAGAAAACATTGCCAGCACATAGGCTGCATTGTGGAAACATTAGTGTAGAAAGCTGAAAAGCTAACCCACATAAACACTCAGATAAACTGGCACCGTGCCTTTAAGGCAGCCATGACCCCTAGCTTCCCATCATGCCTCAGGGGTGACAGTTAGGTCAGTTGTTCTTTGCGGATATCCGCAGACCTTTTTCAAAGAGATGTATGAATCATGTTCACTTGCCCGGGAGGCGGGTGGGTTGCTTATGACTTTGATGAGGATACCCCTGGAAGAGAACTAGGATTACAGGTAAGTAACTAATCCTTCTCTTCCAGGGGATCCTCATCAATAGTCATAAGCACATGAATAGAATAGCAAGCCCATCCCCTCATCCTGCGGGTAAGTAAACAGAGTACCATCAAGATACATAGATGCCATAAGGCCTATACAGACTCCAATAGGTTAGCATTGGAACAGATTCCTCAAGGAGGCCTGGCCCACTTGTGTATCTGCTCTGGAGTCAGAATCCAGACAGTAATGTCTGGTAAATGTATGGACCGATTTCCAAGTTGCCGCCTTGCAAATCTCGGCCATCGGTACATTATGTAAGAATGCAATCGTAGCAGCCTTACCCCTAGTAGAATGAGCTTTAGGGGAGACAAACAGAGGCTTATTTGCAATCTGGTATGCCAACTTTATACAAGATACTATCCATCTTGAAATGGATCTTTTAGAAGTTGGGAAGCCTTTTCTAACAGAACCATAGTTTATAAACAATTGATCTGCTTTTCTAATGGATTTCGTTGCATCCAAATAGAATTTGAGAACCCTCTTGAGGTCTAGCGAATGAAGAGACCTTTCCGCTGGTGTGGATGGATTGGGAAAGAAAGAGGGTAGAGAAATTGTCTGATTAACATGGAACTCTGACACCACCTTAGGTAGGAAGGAAGGGTGAGTTCGCATAACCACCCTATTATGGTGGAAGACCGTATAGGGTTCTTTAGAACAGAGTGCTTGTATCTCACTCACTCTGCGTGCTGATGTAATTGCTACTAGAAAAGCTACTTTCCAAGAAAGGTGTTGCAATGTAGACTTATGAATGGGTTCAAATGGAGGTCCCATCAATTTAGACAATACCAAATTCAACTCCCAAGGAGGAGAAGGAGGTCGAACAGGGGGATAAACCTTTTTCAACCCCTGTAGGAAGTCCTTGACCACCTGAAGTTGAAAGAAAGAAGGCTGGTTAGGTGATTTACGATATGCTGTGATAGCCGCCAAATGCACTTTAATGGAAGAATATTTCCAACCAGATTTGGCCAAATGTAGCAAATACGGCAAGATTACCTCCTCTTGCCCGTTAATTGGACTCCAATCATTACTGATACACCACAAGTAAAACCTCTTCCACTTTAGAGAGTATGAGGATCTTGTGGAAGGTCTCCTTGACTCCCTTAAAATGTCCATGCAGTCCTGAGGGAGGTTCAAATGTCCGTACTGCAGGACTTCAGGAGCCATGCTGTCAAGCTGAGTGAGGGAAGGCTGGGGTGCAGAATTTTCCCTCCCATCTTGGTGAGAAGGTCCGGCCTGCACGGAAGTCTCCGATGAGGGCGAACCGAGAGTTGCAAAAGGTCCGGATACCACCATTGGCGAGGCCAGTCCGGTGCTATGAGTATCATCCTCATTCTGGATCGCAGAAGTTTGGCCACCACCTTCGGAATTAGAGGGAGGGGTGGAAAGGCGTATGCAAACGTCCCTGACCACTCTATTAAAAGAGCATTCCCTCTCGTTCCTGGTCGGTAAAACCTGGATGCGAAGGCGTGGCATTTTCTGTTTTGATCGTCTGCAAAAGGTCGATGGAAGGATGACCCCATTGATGAAAGATTTCTGCCACCACTTCGTCGTTGAGCACCCAGTCTTCTTGCTCTTGGAAGTGACGACTGAGGGCGTCTGCTCGCACGTTCTGCTCTCCCGGCAGATGTATTGCCGTGATCGATAGGTTCCTGGCTAGCAGCCAGTGCCAGATTGCCTGGGATTCGAGAGACAGAGGGCGAGAGCGAGTTCCACCTTGTTTGTTCAAGTAATACATGGTGGTTGTATTGTCCGTTTGCACTAGGATCGATCCGATCTGAATTGACGGTTGAAAAGCTTTGAGGGCTAAATGAACTGCCCGCAGTTCCAGCATATTGATGTGATATGTCTGTTCTCTGCTGGTCCATCTGCCCTGAGTTTGCAGATGACCCAGGTGCGCTCCCCAGCCCTGAAGTGAAGCATCCGTGATCAGAGATTGTTCTGGCAGAGGCTGATGAAAAGGAACTCCCACCAGTAGGTTCTGTGGTTGCAGCCACCAGAGAATGGACTTCTTTGCTGCAGGAGAGAGGACAATCCGGTCGTTCCACTGACCCGAGGATTGATTCCATTTGTCCTCGAGATCTTGTTGTAACGGTCTCATCCTCAATCTGGCGGTGGGTATGAGAAAAATGCACGAGGCCATTGACCCCAGTAGAGAAGCCACCTGTCTTACTGATGGCTGATAAGCCTGAAGGATGATGTTGCCCTTGTCTTTCATTGATGACAATCTCTCCTCCGAAGGAAACACTTTTCCGAGGTCGGAGTTGAGGTTGGCGCCCAGATAGTGGAGTGATTGAGTTGGGCGAAGGATCGACTTGTCCAGGTTGACATGCAGGCCTAAGCGCTGAAGTAGATCTAGGCAGGCACGAAGATGTTCTTGCACCATTTGAGGAGAGGATCCCTTCAGCAGCCAGTCGTCCAGGTATGGATATACGAACAGGCCTTGGCGATGTAATGCTGCCGCTACCACTGCCATGCACTTGGTGAATACCCTCGGAGCTGATTTTAGGCCGAAGGGTAAGACTTTGAACTGGTAATGTCTTGTTCCCACCGTGAATCGCAAGAACTTGCGATGTCGTGCTGTGATTGGGATGTGAAAATACGCATCTTGTAGATCCACCGAACACATCCAATCGCCTTTCCTTAGATGTGGAAATATTTGGTGGAGCGCCAACATCCGAAACTTTTCCTTTTTGATGGACTTGTTCAGAGAACGTAGGTCCAGAATTGGTCTGAACTTGTTCGGTTGATCTTTTTCTGAACAAGGAAGTATCGTGAGTACACTCCCTTTCCTCTCTGCGCTTGAGGGACCTCTTCTATTGCTTGTTTCTTGAGAAGGGTCAACACTTCCTGACGCAGGAGGTCTATATGTAGATGACGAGATTTCACAGGAGGAATGTCTCTTGGGGACGTCCAAAAACGTAGTGTGTACCCATTTTTTAGTATATTTAGCACCCACTGATCTTTGGTTATGTTGTTACACTCTTGAATGTAACTTGAGATACTTCCTCCCACTGGAGTGTGCAACGGTGCTAGAGGAAGCAGAGACTCATTGCTTCCCTGGAGTTTTTGATGTAGAGGAGGACTGCTGTTGATGTCCTCCTCTTCCTCTCGAGGAACGGCGGCCTTGATACTGGTATTTGCCCTGTTTGTTCTGTGACCATTGAGGGGTTTGAACCCTCTGCTGGTAACTTTTCCGATTGTAGGTCCAGTACCTCTTCCTAAACTCCTTTTTCTTTTCTAGGCCCACCGCCTTTAAGGTGTCCAACTCGGCCTTCATCCTCGCCATTTCTTCATCTGTGTGAGCACCAAACAGTGAAGTGCCAGAAAAAGGGAGATTCGGGATGCGTTGTTGTGCTTCTGGTTTTAACGCTGTGAGGCGCAGCCAGGAAGATCGTCGTGCACAGATGCCATGTGCATACGAGTGAGCCGCCAGGGACGCACCATCTGCTGCAGTGCTTATTACCTGATTAGCAACCAGAGCACCTTCGTGAAGGATTTCAGAAAAGTCCTGCTGATCCTCCTTTGGGAGCCTGTCCTTGAAGCGCTCCAGTGAGTCCCATAATGATCTGTCATAACGACCAAGTAGAGCCGCAGCGTTGGACACTTGCAGAGAAGACGCTGCAGAACCACAAGCCTTCCGTCCCCAAGAGTCTTGTGCTCTACTCTCTTTATCCGGAGGAGCGGAGGAGGAAGATGCAACCGCATGCGTCTTTTCGCTGCTGCAATTATAACAGAGTCCGGAGGTGGATCTGATCTAAGAAAAAGAGGATCCGATGCAGCTGGCTTGTATTTTTTAATAATCCGAGCTGGAGCTGCTTTAGTCGATGCTGGTGTAAGGAAGAGATCCATTACCGGCTCGATGATGCCTGGGACCAAAGGAAGTAATGGTCTAGTCGCAGACCTTTGGTGGAGAGTCTCAAAAATGATGGACTTGGTTGTCTGAGGAGCTGACATAGTGATGCCCAGCTTCTGAGCCCCTCTGTTGAGAACATCATGGAAAGTGTTCACATCATCAATAGGCGACACTCTGGAGGGAGGACTATCCGTCAGGGTAGGTGAGTAATCCCTTTGGATGAATGTGTCGAAGAGGAAGACCAAGATGGTGTACGCCGCCTCTTGCGATGTCCCTGAGACGACCTGCGTTCAGGGGATCTGCCTCGGTGTTCCCTAGCCCGAGTGGTGGGTGATTTGTCCACTTCCTGCACAAGACGCTGTAATGGTGATCTGTGCCGCGGACTGGAGTAGGTCGTAGGTCGTTGAGCGTGACCTGTGGACCCCGTCTGCCAATGATGTAGTGGTTGAAGCCATCTGGGAGAGAGATGGATGGAAGGAGAGTGCTGTCTCCTTGGAGAACCTCCTGGCGGTGCTTTTGTAGGCTCCTGTGAGTGAACAGAAGCACTGCGTGATGACGCAACCGTCTGGGGTGAGCTCCGGATGGAGTGAGAGGACTCTCTGCGGCTTCTGGAGCGTGATCGGCGTCTGGATGAGCGATGTGACGTCGATGGGGTGTGTCTCGACGTCGACCTGCTCTGTGTCACCATCACTGGTGAAATTCTCTTCGACGTCGACCTCTCAGTGTGCCTAGACCTCGCCTTCGACGTTGAGCGTGGAGACCTCAACGATGAACGGGTAGACGGAGAAAACCTTCTCGACGTCGATCTTTCTCTCGACGTTGATCTTCTCGCCGTCGACGGAGACCGCCGTCTCAACGTCGATCTTTCTCTCGACGCTGACCTTCTCGCCGTCGACGGAGACCGCTGTCTCGACGTCGAACAACGTCTGGTATATTTTACCTTTGGTCTTGACGCCGAATACCTCGCCGTCGGAGAGGATCTTGCCTTCGACGTCGAACGCCTTCTAGGCGACGGCAGAGGCGACGAGTGTCTATCCTCAGGTGACGAGGTGTGTCTCGACGTCGACTGCCGTCTGGGTGACGTCGACTGAGATCTTTGCTTCGACGCCGACCGATGGAGACCCTGCGACGGCGGAGCCTGCCTCGACGTCGAACGCCGCGACGACGGAGACCTGTCTCTCGACGCTGGGCGAGCCCGCACCAACGGAGAGCGACTCCTCGACGCCAATCGTCGCCCGGTTGACGACGGCGGAGGATTCGACGTACCTTTCTTCGACGACGACCGGTGTTCTCTCGACGGCGAGCCCGCCGTCGATGGTCTTCTCGTCGACGTTTTTGCTGCCAATGAAGGGAATTGAGGCGCCGAGCCCGACGCCGATGGAGAGCATACTGGAATCTTACTTGTAGATAAGCTCTCTTTCCTCTTCTTCATCGGAGTCTTGTCTTTAGAAGGTGATTTTCTCTTCTCAGCTAATCCATGGAGACGAATCCTTTCTCTGTCCTTTAAAGTTCTGTTGGACAGCAGCTTGCAATGCTGGCAGGATTTAGGATTATGCTCAGAAGGAAGGCATAGAATACAGACAGGGTGGAAGTCTGATTTGGCCTTCTTCTTGCCACAGGAAGGACAAGAGTCAAAAAGAGAGGGCATTCTGTTGTAAAATAATGCTCAACTCTCTAAAAAAAACAGTAGAAAATACTTTAACACCAAAAAGATGTCGAAGTAAGAGCTTTTATCAAAAATTGTAGAGTTTTCTGACAGAAAATCAGAAAAAAGGTAGAGCTGAAGTAACCAGGGTCCTGACAGAAGGAGCCGGAAAGAACAACTGACCTAACTGTCACCCCTGAGGCATGATGGGAAGCTAGGGGTCATGGCTGCCTTAAAGGCACGGTGCCAGTTTATCTGAGTGTTTATGTGGGTTAGCTTTTCAGCTTTCTACACTAATGTTTCCACAATGCAGCCTATGTGCTGGCAATGTTTTCTTCATTATTCCTCGCAGGATTGTGTTGTCTGCTATGTATTAAAGCAGTTTTCAAAAGTTTATTTCTCCCTGCGTTATTGGAATATGTTTATGTGCAAGAGAATTCATTACAACATTGCTCAGCATGTTTATGGGAGGCTACATTGTGTGTTTTTTTATATATATATGGATATATATATAGAGCTACATATATGGTTTTCACATATATGTAATGTGTTTCCGGGGTCCCGCGCATGGGCGGGAATATTCATGTGCTTATGACTTTGATGAGGATCCCCTGGAAGAGAAAGGGATGGGTCACTGCCCCCAGCACTGGACCCAGCAAGGGACTCCCTCTCTACGGGGTCCTCACTACCTACTGGCGTCCCTGCCCTGTCATTTTCTCCCTCCTGTGCAGACTCTTCAGGGCCACCCTCAGACCCACCACCCTCTTGGTATGCAGACAGGGCACTCTTCTTCTCAGAGTACTCAAGTCTCCATTCATCCTCTTGCCATTGGAACAGGATTTTCTGAAGGCTTAGCTGGGTGTCTGACCCACTCACTGCTGTGTCTCTCTCCTCACAGAACCCCTTTAATTCCAACATACTGTATTTGAACAGATCACCTACAATAAAGGCAGATTCCATTTTTGGCAAGGTACTAAGGCACAAGTTCAACACAAGAAACCTAGGTGTAAGAGCTGAAACAGGAGTACACAATAAAAAATGACTTTTGCGAGGAGAAATAATAAAATCAGGAGAAATCCCCAAACATGTGATTGTCTAAGATGCAGAGTTTAGTAATGCAACCATGCGTCACTGTGCTACTGCGCAAACGCAAGCCCTATCCTCACCGCTGATGACCAATGTTAGAAATGGGATTTCTGGTTGGCTAGGGCAAGCGCCTAAGCCAGGCAGAAACCACCACTCTAGTCAGGGCAAGGGTGTTGCACGCTGAAGATAACCCTTGATCACCCCCTTGGTAGCTTGGCATGAGCAGTCAGGCTTATCCCAGAGGCAATGTGTAAAGCATTTGCGCAACACACTGACACAGCAGCGACACACTAGGCACACCACAAAAGAAACTCCACACAAGGTTATATAAAAAAATAGCCTTTGTATTATGCATAAAACACATTAGAACAGATGCACAAGTTACTAACTTGTGTAACGATATATCTGTAAGAGACAGTAGTTAGTGACAGATTCCTTACCTTAGAATATCCCCAGGCGTCAGGCTGGATCCGGAAAGTTTTTTGCGTAGCAGTACCCTTGCGCGTCGGTAGGCGGCGTCGTGCGGCTCCGCGTCCGTCGTCGGCGTCGTGATCGCCGGGATGACGTCGCGGGCAGTACTTAGGCGCCGCCCCTGCGCGCTGACGTCAGTTCTGTACACGACTTTCCGCGCCAGGAACGCAGAGCCATGCAAGAAGCTGACATAGGTGTCTGAAAAATACTAGGGCCCTGAAAGGGATGTCCTTAACCCTAGAAATCAGTTCGCAGAACGGGGAGGATGGTGGGCGGTAGGAATCTGTCACTAACTACTGTCTCTTACAGATATATCGTTACACAAGTTAGTAACTTGTGCATCTGAAAGAGACACGTTAGTGACAGATTCCTTACCTTAGAATAGATACCCCAGCAATACCAACCCCGGTGGTGGGTCTGCGAACAAAGATCAGACAAGGAAGTCCTGGAGGACAGAACGGCCAAAGAAGCCGTCCCTCCGGACCTGACTGTCAAGGCAGTAATGCTTTGTAAACGTGTGCAGCGAGGCCCACGTAGCTGCCTGACAGATAACCGGCAGCGGAACACCGCGGCCCAAGGCCGTGGTAGCAGCCGTTGCCCTGGTGGAATGGGCACGCAGCCCAACAGGAGGCTCCTTTTAGCCAAAGAATAGCAGGTCTTGATGCACAAGGTAACCCAGCGGGAGATGGTCCTCTTGTGCACCGCCCGACCTTTTGGCGCCCACGTAGCCAACAAAGAGCTGGTCATCCACCCGGAAGTGTTTTGTGCGGTCAATATAGAAAGAGAGCGCACGTTTTGGGTCCAGACGGTGGAGCCTCTCTTCCTCTCTGGAAGGATGCGGAGGCGGAAAGAAGGTGGGCAAAGTGATGGTCTGCCCAATGTGGAAAGCAGTAACCACCTTTGGCAAGAAGGACGGACGCGTCCGAAGAACAACCTTGTCTGGATGAACAGACAGAAAGGGAGGTTTGCAAGATAGAGCCTGGAGCTCACTCACCCGCCGAGCGGAGGTGATGGCCACCAGAAAGGCTGTCTTCAGAGTCAGAAGACGAAGAGGACAGTTATGTAGAGGCTCAAAGGGAGCGCACATTAAAAAGGTAAGAACCAAGTTTAAGTCCCACTGAGGCATCACAAACGGAACAGGAGGGAAGAGGTGAGTAATGCTCTTTAAGAACCTGTTAACAACAGGGGACTTGAAAAGGGAGGGCTGATCAGGGAGCCTGAGGAAGGCCGAGATAGCACAAAGATAACCCTTGATGGTACCCAGGGCAGAACCCTGGTGGGCCAGAGAGAGAAGGAACAGAAGGACCTCAGAAAGAGGGGCAGAAAGGGGATTCACAGCCTTTGCTGTGCACCATGCCACAAATTTGTTCCACCTGCAGGCGTATACCACTTTAGTGGAGGGACGCCTGGCTGCCAGAACCACATCACAAACTTCGGGAGGCAAGTCGAAAGGAATCAACTGCCGCCGCTCAATCTCCACGCAAGCAGGTGTAGACTGGACAGGTTCGGGTAGAGGACCGTCCCCTGCTGCTGCGACAGAAGATCCTCCCGAAGAGGCAGACGGATCGGGGATCTACGCTCATATTGAGTAGCTCGGGATACCAAACTCTTCGAGCCCAGTCCGGAGCCACAAGAATGACTTGGGCCCGGTCGTGCCGAATCTTCTTCAACACTCTGGGTAGAAGTGGTATAGGCGGAAAGGCGTACAATAGACCGCAACTCCACTCGTGACGAAAGCGCGTCGCCGAGCGAGTGCCGCCTTGGAAATTCCAACGCGCAGAACTGATGACATTGCGCGTTCTCTTCGGTGGCGAATAGATCTAACCAAGGCTCTCCCCACTGTAGAAAGAGTCCTTGCGCCACTTCCGAGTGAAGACGCCATTCGTGATCCATCATGCACCTGCGGCTGAGTTCGTCCGCCCTGGCGTTCAGGGAACCTGCCAGGTGTTGAACCACCAGGAACATGCCCTGGTGTTCCAGCCATGTCCAGAGGCGCAGAGCCTCCTGACAAAGGGTCCACGACCCCACCCCGCCTTGTTTGTTGCAGTACCACATGGCGGTGGTGTTGTCTGGGAACACCTGCACTACCTTCCCTTTGACAGAGGGAAGGAATGCCTTGAGTGCAAGTCGGATCGCCCGGAGCTCCAGAAGGTTGATATGGAGCCGGGACTCCGCCGGAGACCAGAGGCCTCTGATCTCCGCCTCTCCCATTTGACCGCCCCATCCCAGAAGGGACGCGTCCGTCACAACTGTGTGCTCTGGCTGGGGAAGGGAGAGGGATCTGCCCATGACCCATTGCCGGTTCGAGAGCCACCACTGCAACTGTTTTGCAGTCCCCTCCGAGATCTGGACGTGATCGGACAGGTCGCCCTGGTGCTGCGCCCACTGGAACTTCAGGTCCCACTGCAGAGCCCGCATATGCCATCTGGCATGAGTGACCAGCAGGATGCAGGAGGCCATGAGGCCCAGCAGCCTCAGGGTCATCCGTACCGAAACCCAGGATAAAGGCTGAAAGATCGGAATCATAGCCTGAATATCCCGGACTCGCCGTTCGGGAGGATAGGCCCGAAACTGCGTCGTGTCCAGAACTGCTCCGATGAAAAGGAGCTGTGGAGAAGGAATCAGATGCGACTTCGGCACATTGATGGAGAACCCCAGCGAGTGCAGGAGTTCGGCCGTAGTCTGGAGGTGGGAGACGACTGCCTGGGACGAGCCCGCCTTCAGCAGCCAGTCGTCGAGGTAGGGGAAGACTGAAACCCCTGCCCGGCGCAGATGAGCTGCGACCACCGCCATCACTTTCGTGAACACCCGAGGGGCACTGGTAAGGCCAAAGGGGAGCACGGTGAACTGAAAATGCTCGAGGCCTACCGTGAACCGAAGGTAACGCCGGTGGGCCGGCAGGACGGGGATGTGGAAATAGGCGTCCTGCAAGTCCAACGCTACCAACCAGTCTCCGGGGTCGAGGGCAGTCAAGACCTGAGCTAGGGTGAGCATCTTGAACTTCTCCTTCCGGAGGAAGCGATTGACGTTCCGGAGGTCCAAGATAGGACGCATGTCCTCCTTGTCCTTTTTGGGCACCAGAAAGTAGTGGGAGTAGCAACCACGCCCTACTTCTGGGGTCGGAACACGCTCGATGGCCCTCTTGGCCAAGAGGGCCGTGACTTCCTTCTGTAGAAGCACCAAGTGATCCCCTGACATGCGGTGGAATGGAGGTGGCATGGCTGGGGGGTGGTCTCGAAGGGGAGGGAGTAGCCCCTTCGGACAATGTCCAAGACCCACTTGTCCGAGGTGATGGGACGCCAGTGGTGAAGGTGATGGCGGACCCTGCCCCCGACTGGCGTGCTGTGCACCTGAAAGGAGGGACTAGGAGGGCTTGGAGGCCGCGGACGGGTTGGAGGTGGTGGCCTGACCCGCACGCTGGTTGCCCGAACCGCCACGGCGGTATCCACGTCCTCGGCCACGCGAAGGCGCTTGCTGCGCGGGCCGTTGGCCGGCCTGTGGACGTGACTGGGCGCCCCTTCCGTGGCCACGAAAGGGGCGAAAAGCAGACGTTTGCGGAGGGCGCACAACAGCAAGGCCCAGGGACTTAGCAGTAGCCCGTGAGTCCTTGAAACGCTCCAGCGCATGGTCTGCCTTCGAACCAAAAAGACCGACTCCATCAAAGGGCATGTCCATGAGAGTATTCTGGACATCCCCTGAAAAACCAGTGGTTCTCAGCCAGGCGTGGCGACGCAGCGCCACCGTCGTTGCAAGCGATCTGCCCAGCGAGTCGGCGGTATCAAGGCCACAGCGGATGGTATATTTAGCCGCATCACGCCCTTCCGCAATAGCGGGTAAGCAGTGTCTGGACCTCCTCAGAACACTGCGGCAAAACATCAGCCACCGAATCCCACAGGGAGTGGGTGTATCGGCCCAAGAGGCAAGCGGTATTAACAGACCGCAAGCCAGCACTGGAGGAAGAGAAAGCCTTCTTCCCAAAGTGATCCAGGCGCTTGGATTCCCTATCCGGAGGGGCGGTAGGGAAGGCTGTTTGGGAGGCAGAGGCTTGGACAACCAAGCTCTCAGGGGTGGGGTGTTGGGAGAGAAACAGGGGTCGCCCGGAGCCGGGCGATGGCGTCGGGCCACGTTCCTATCCACAGGAGCCCCTGTGGTGGGTTTGGACCAGGCACCCAAAAGAACGTCAGTGAGTGCATCGTTGAACGGCAGCACAGGCTCCGAAGAGGAGGCCGCCGGCTGAAGCACTTCAGTCAGGAGGTTAGTCCTGACGGCCACTGTAGGCAACTGGAGATTTAAGGCTCCAGCAGCTCTACGCAACACCGTTGCAAAATTAGCCCCCTCCTCCGTTGCCACGGGAGGAGACAGCATGCCAGAGTCGGGGGAGGTATCCAGCCCACTGGCATCCCCAAGTTCCTCAACCCAGTCCGGGTCAAACTCGCACTGTTGTGTGAGAGGGTCGTCAGACCCTCCCAGCTCTCCTGGTCCTCCTCAGGTTGAAAAGATGGAGGAGGAGGGACATAAGGGACCCAAGGTCTCATCGGCGCCGGAACCGGCGTCGGGCGACGCCGGTCCAGCTCCATGTCCGGACCCGGGAGAACCGGGAACGACGCCGCCCGGAGCCCCGGACGGCGTCGGAAACGGCACCGGGGACATCGGCGCCGGCGGAGGCGTGGTTAGGTCAACCGGCGTCGATGGGGGTTGCGGCACCACCGGAACCGGGGTCGAGGCCGGGGCCGGAGCCGAGGCCAGGACGAAGGCTGGTGGGACAGGCGACGCCGGGACCGGAGTCGACGGCGACGCCGGAGCAACCCCATCAGAGCCCGCGGGGCCCGAAGGCGCACCGGGAGGGACCTTGAGGCCCGAAGAGGCGGGCCATGGCCGACAGGAATTTCTGTAGCTCGGCCGGAGTCGCCCCCGAACCCGGGTAGGACGGGTAATGCGGGGGCAACTCGACAGGCACGTCCGGGGCCGCGGGGGCGGGGACGGTGCCGACAGGGACCTCAGCCGAGTCGCGCGACCGGCGAGGCGAAGTCTTAGAGCGATGACGCCGCTTAGACTTCTTGTGCTTCGACTCTACCGGAGGAGCGCGAAGACTTGGATTCCGACGAACGGCGGGGACTCCGCGTCCGGCCCTCGACCTCTCCCGGGACCGGGGCTTGGTGCGGCGCGGAGCCGACTGCCGGACTTCAAGGAGCTTTCGAGACCGCTCTCGCAAAGCCTTCGGATGAAGTTTCCGGCAGTCAGGGCACGACTTCGTGTCGTGGTCTCGGCCGAGACAGAAGAGACACTCGAGGTGGGGGTCCGTGATGGACATCATACGACCACATTCCTCGCAGGGCTTAAAGCCGGGCATCCCTACGACACCTTAGGAGTCGTGAAGACTCGTTGAAGAAAACAGTGAAAAATTTCACAAAAAAGATAGTCAAAAAGTGACTAGGGCACTGCTCTTCCCGGATCTGCGCTTACTGGCGCGGAAAAAGAAGAACTGATGTCAGCGCGCAGGGGCGGCGCCTAAGTACTGCCCGCGACGTCATCCCGGCGATCACGACGCCGACGACGGACGCGGAGCCGCACGACGCCGCCTACCGACGCGCAAGGGTACTGCTACGCAAAAAACTTTCCGGATCCAGCCTGACGCCTGGGGATATTCTAAGGTAAGGAATCTGTCACTAACGTGTCTCTTTCAGATCACATATATGCACTGTGCCCCCATGCACTTGTCATGTATTTACAGGGATCACATAAGTCACCAGGCCACTGTTATAAACACCACAACCCACAGTTAGCGAAGACAAAAAGCAATTACTGGTGAGGGTGCACTTAGCACCCAGCATGAGGCATAAACATCATAGCATTACCTAGAATAGACTATTATGCATACATCACAATCACACCAGGCCCAGCTTAGGCCTAAACCTCATCAGAGGTAGTGCACCATATCATCATTACTGCACATGTGGGTAGTCAACATTACGTTATGCATACACAGACCCTCAGTAGTGCACCCCAGTAAGCACTTACAGTAGTGCACCTCTCTTAGGAACCAGAACATCCCCTCACCGCATGATCCTGAATCCGGAACATACAAGAACTGGTGATAGGTAACCACCAAAACACAGTAACATAGGCCTATTACCCTTCCCTCCTCTGGTGATAGGGCACCTCACTTCTGTGCCTCTCTTAGGGAACGTGATACTTTTAACCATGGGCCTCCGTTGATAGGAAACCTTCCTCCTGTGTCGCTATGTAGGAAATGCTGAGTGCAGGACCCGCTCCGGTGCGACTAACGCACCCGAATGAATTCAGCCACAGGCCCCTTGAGGGCGGGACAACCTCACTTGGCCTCCCTCCACCCCTGGCAAAACTAGGAAATAGCCCCCAAAGTGGCCACCCGCTACCCTGCGGCTGCCTTCGATCACAAAAGCGAGGGACGGTGACTTCACTCCGACCGGCTCTTCCACGGGGAACTCACCTCCCCGCTAGGCGTCTCTTCTACAGGGCCACACAATCCTCTTTGGGCAGCAAATCTCTAGTAGGTCCGGGCCGTCCGACTTGGCTCTCAGGACAGCGGCGGCCCGCAACCATGCGGGGGAATTCTTCAGCTGCGGGGTCGCGGAGCGAAGTCTCGGTCGGCCCCGGTGTCTCCGGCTTCTTTCCTGAACGCGTCCCCGCCCACAACCAGGCTAAGGGAACAAGCGGTGCTCTCATGCTTAAGGGAGCCCCGCCCCCAGTGAGGCAACCTCTGCCTGACTTCCGGTGCTCCTCACGGCCCGAGGACACGGAGCGAAGTCTCCGTCTGGCCCCGAATCTTCCTGCCAATCTTCCTGGCCCTTAGAAACCAGAGCTCACCAGGCGCTCTCCTCTCTATGGCTCTCCCATCTCAGGCAGAATCCTCCGGTACGACGGGGCCGAAACACACATGGTCTCGTGCCTCACCCACGCAGTGATTAGGGAGGAGGTAGACCACACAGCGCTCGCCACACGCTGCAACAGATGGGCAAGTGCAGAGTCCAAAGCACCCACCACACACTGGGCCAACATCACCCATTGCCAGCCACACAGCCCTAGGGATGGCTGGGGGCCCCAAGGAGGGGAGCAGGCTCAGTCCAGCACACCTGCAAAGTCCAGATGGCGGGCCCCTGGCAGCCCACCGATCCCCCTGGTCCCACGCAGTCTCCTCCGGCTCCAAGTAAGCACAACAGCAGCAACACACGGGGTCACAGCCCCAATACTTATACCACTTAGTGTCTTTGTTCTCCCCCTGGCACAGGGCTCTGCGCCCGGTCCAAACCAGTTCCGGGGGGTACTTCCCTACATATTTTCATGTGCACCACTACCCTTATTGTTAGTCTAGGCTCTGACCCCAAACACACCACAGGGGGGCGGAGACAGCATTGTAGAAGGCAGGCACAGTCCTATTCAGGCCCAGGTGCTACTCCTCCCACCACTCCAAATGCAGGTTGGCCTATTCAGCCTAGTGCTGACTCACCCAGCCCCTCTGGAGCCACTGCACCTCCCCAGCCCCTGTCACTCCAGAGTCAGACATGCAATACACATCAGGCAGGCACAAAGGCACATAGCACACAGAAATGCCCACTTCTAAAAGTGGCATTTCTAAATCAGTGATAATAAATCTGCGAACACCATTACGCTGCATTTATTACCACTATTCCAAACATACCAAACTTGACCACCCTACTCCTTCAGGTCAGGAATTACCACTGAAGCACATATGAGGGAATCCCCAATGCATTCCTATGCGAGGGCAGCCTCACAGTAGTGAGAAACCAAAATGGCTGTTTGTCACTACCAGGACATGCCACACAGTTAAGGCCCATGTCCTCCCTTTTACCTACAGTGCACCCTGCCCATAGGGCTATCTAGGGCCTACCTTAGGGGTGACTGATATGTAGTAAAAGGGGAGTCACAGACGTGGCATCCACTTTATGAGCCATGTCGCAGCAGCAGTAAAATGCGCGTGTAGGCCCTGCAATGGCAGAGGCCTGAGACAGGTTTGAAAGGCTACTTTGGTGGGTGGCGCAAGCAGCGCTGCAAGCCCACCAGTAGCATTTAATTTACTGGCCCTGGGTATCTGAGATACCACTTTACAAGAGACTCATAGGTAAATTAAATACGCCAAACAGGTGTAGACCAATCTTACTATGTTTTACCATAGAGAGCACATGCACTTTACACTGGACAGCCGTGATAAAGTGCCCAGAGTCCTAAAACCACCAACACCAGGTCGAAAAAATACCAGGAGGAAGGAATAAAGTTCAGGGATGACCCTGCTAAAAGGGCCAAGTGTAACAATGGATGATTGTTGTGATGGTCTCTTTGAGGACACTGGTGTGTGCTAAAGCGATTGGCATCACAAGAGTAGTAGCCTCCACCTAGCCTTGGCTTGTGTGAGTCGTGTGTGTGCATGAGTGGCAAGTTACCCTTTGTAGTCAGTAGTGGTCACTGATTGGTCAACAATGCCCTTGTATGATGCCCTGGGATAGAGGTGGTGCTTGCTTCTGATGTTCAGTCATGATGCTGGAACATTGGCTATCATTACACTGCTTAGTGTGTTATTGGCACCTCAAGTAAATGTGCAGGGATGTGTGTAGTTATGCCACCTGTGCTCAGACTAGTCCAGACATGCATCCCCACACTTGCCAGTATACTACACACGCGTGGATATTCCTTGAATAGCCAAGATGAAGGGGCACCAGGGGAGAGGACTCATTGTGATGACATCTACGGTTGTGCTGAGGACAACAGTCTGCACTGTGAGCAAACTCACAAGTGACAGTAGAACAGTTCACACATTTCCATAGGTGTTGGCATTGTCAATTTCTTGGTAGCTATCATCTGGTATGGCAAGGGTGGGACTTGTAGGTGTTCATGAGGGCTCACAATCAGGACTTTGTTCCCTGCCCTGGAGCTTGAGGTTCATATGTCTTTGTTGTGGGTCTCCTTTACGGATTAATGGGTTTTGATACAGTGATAAAGTACAAATTGTGGGCAAGACAGATTTCATTCTGCACATGTCCGCCATCCTCACAAGATGTACCAATTTACACTATCTTGTGGATAGCTATGTGGATTGTGTATGTGACCCACAGATTGCTCCCTCCCCCGGCTTAGTCACCAGGGCTGTCAGATTCTCTTACACATTTGGCTGTGCATTGGAGCCTCCAAAGCCTGTTGGTATCCTCTGTCCGGTGACTCATTAGTCATCCAAGGTTTCTGCAGTACACAATCTGCATTATCGAAACGGCATTAGTCATTAGCTGCACATATATCAGCTTTTGTAGTTTTGTGCCAACTTGCTGAGAATGACATGCAACAAAGTTGACAGTGTACATGTTCTGAATTACACTTGTGTGCAGCACCACCAGGACACACATGGTGACTGTCTCCAACACTGTTGTTGGTCCTATGATTTTCCCAATTGCAAGTAGGAATGTAGTCTACAGATGTGGCTCTGACAACTGTGACACAAACACTTCTGGTTTGTTGTAGTGGTAGGTTCATAGTTTATTTTTGATAGTTTGTATACTTGTGTGCTGTTGGGTCTGGTCTCCTCTGTGCTTCAGTGTATAGAGACTCATCACAAAGTCTACCTTCTGTGAGTATGTGTACTACTGTTGCCCTGAGATGTTTGAGTGTGTGTTGTGTTAGACGGATGCTTGGACAATGTGTCACATACATATTTGTAGGTCTGGCACTTCCTGAACCACCGTCAAATGTGTGTTTCTCCTAGTATGTAGCGTGCTAGGTGTGCCTACCTGATGCCGACATTCCCGAATTGGTCATACTCAACATGCTATGGACCCATGGTCAGATTTGAAGCACAATGATGCCTAGGCACACCTGATCGTCGCTGTCATGGTGGCCTCTGCGATGTCACCTGTCGATCTTGTTTTCAATGAGGCACAATGCTGTGGATCAAGGGAGGTGGGGGTTAGACTGTCCAATAATGAGTTTGATCCCTGCAAGGCCCCTACCTCCAATACATCCTCCCTGCACCTGCCATGCCTTGAAAGTCATGTTTGGGTGTGTGAGAAGACACTGCTACTTGCAAGGCACGTGACACAAGGCGCAACAGAGTGTCTGCTCTGAAGTGTGGCCCACATCATCAATTTGCAGCACAGCAGCACAGCGGACCAGATACTGTCACCACAGTGCTGTGGCCTGGTGGGGACTTGGGAAGTGATTCAGTCTCTTGTCGTGGTTGTTGGAGGCCACCCACAGTTTGGGCTGCAGGTGACCCTGGTGCACCCGCTCATCGACAAATACCTGATTACCCAGATTGCCAATCCAAGGCCTAGCCAGGCCACTTCCGGATTGGACTCAACACACGGATGGCTCAGTGGAGTTCAGCACCCCCATTGTGTGCGTCATGCCAGGCTGACACAGTTTACACACACACATGTTGAAATTGATCTTATGTGCGGGGCCGGCCTGTTGTCCTTGTGCATCAGCACCCGTGTATTTCACCTGCATTTGAGGGACATAGAGTTGATGTTGCTCTGTGTTCTTTTTTTCTCCAGGCCCTGGGCCTCCAACATCTCCACTCTGGCCATTCTTTAAGCTTGCCAGTCAACATTAATGCCACAGTGTGTGACTGAGTTTCATCAAAAGTGAGAATTGGCTTAGAATATTTTTTTTTGCAGCAGCAGCTTGTACTCCAATTAGGTGTATGGATGCATTTCTGAGTGTCAAATAATACATTGTCCAATTACACATTGCTGGAAGTGTCAAGCCCCCCAAACACCAGATAGATTGGCTTAACATATCTGTGTGTGTGTGTAACCCCCCCCACACACAACAATGCTTGGCTGTACGTTGCTGAGGGTATTTGGCCACCAACACACAACTAATATATAACTTGCGTGTGTGGGTTTGCCCCCCCTCCAGCCCTTCGGATTATGCCATGCTAGGGGTATTTGACCCACACAATCCCCAGATTTGCCTCTACATTGCATGGGGTTAACCCCAAACCCCATATTGTCTCCACATTGCTGGGGGGGTTACCCCCCAGACCCAATATTGTTTCCACTTTGCTGGGGAGTTACCCCACAAACACCATATTGTCTCCAGATTGCTGGGAGGGGGTTACCCCCCAAACACCATATTGTCTCTAGATTGCTGGGGGGGGGGGTTACCCCCCAAACACCATATTGTCTCCAGATTGCTGGGGGGTTACCCCCTCCAAACACCATCTTGTCTCCATATTGCTGAGGGGGCCCCCAAACACCATATTGTCTCCAGATTGCTGGGGGGTTACCCCCTCCAAACACCATCTTGTCTCCATATTGCTGAGGGGGCCCCCAAACACCATCTTGTCCACACATTGCTAGGGGGGTTACCCCCCAAATCCACATATTGTCTCCAGATTGCTGGGGGTGTTAGACCCCCAAATACCCATATTGTCTCCAGATTGCTGGTAGTGTTAGCCATCCAACCCCCTATGGGCATTAAATTGCTGGGAGTGTTAGCCATCCATCCCCCTATGGGCATTGGAGTGCTGGTAGTGTTAGCCATCCACCTCCCAGGGTAGACAATGCTAGTAGTGTTAGCCATCCACCCCCTATTGGGCATTAGATTGCTGAAAGTGTTAGCCATCCACCCCCCCCCCCCCATGGCATTAGATTGCTGGGAGTGCTAGCCATCCACTCCCCCATGGGCATTAGATTGCTGGGAGTGTTAGCCATCCAACCCCCTATAGGGTAGACAATGCTGGTAGTGTTAGCCATCCACCCCCTATGGGCATTAGATTGCTGGGAGTGTTAGCCATCCCCTCCCCCCCCTATGGGCATTAGATTGCTGAGAGTGTTAGCCATCCACCCTCTACTGGAATTGTAGTGCTGGTAGTGTTAGCCAACCACCCCCCTATGGGCATTAGATTGCTGGGAGTGTTAGCCATCCACCCCCCTATGGGCATTAGATTGCTGGGAGTGTTAGCCATCCACCCACCTACTGGCATTGGAGTGCTGGGAGTGTTAGCCATCCACCCCCCTACTGGCATTGGAGTGCTGGGAGTGTTAGCCATCCACTCCCCTATAGGGTAGACAATGCTGGTAGTGTTAGCCATCCACCCCCCTATGGGCATTAGATTGCTGGGAGTGTTAGCCATTCACCCCCCATACTGGCATTAGACTGCTGGGAGTGTTAACCATCCACTCCCTTATAGGGTAGACAATGCTGGTAGTGTTAGCCATCCACCCCACTATGGGCATTAGATTTCTGGGAGTGTTAGCCATCCACCCACCCTATAGAGTAGACAATGCTGGGAGTGTTAGCCATTCACCCCCATATGGGCATTAGATTGCTGGGAGTGTTAGCCATCCACGCTCCTATAAGCATTAGATTGCTGGGAGTGTTAGCCATCCACCCCCTACTGGCATTGGGGTGCTGGTAGTGTTAGCCATCTGTAGGAAGGTGGAATCTGACTGCATGGTTGCCCCCACTTTTTTCCTGGTGTTTTGCTGGTTTTCGACTTAGCCAGACTGAGGCCCTGCTAATCAGGACCCCAGTCTATCTGCTTTCTACTCTAAATTGATTGTATGTACTTTAGGTACACTCCATATTGGATTCTGGGGTACCCTTATAAGTCCCTAGTATCTGGTATACTATATACCCAGGGCATAGGTACCCCAGAGGCCTACCAGGGGCTGCAGCATGTATTGTGCCACCCCTGGGAAGCCTTTTAAAATGACACAACAGGTCTGCTACAGCAGCCTGTGTAAGGTGGTGCATGCACCCCTTACTGAGATATAGGTTCCCTATATCTCTCCATATCACTGCACATGTAAACCTATCAGTCATCCCTATGGCAGGCCTTAACAATCCTGAAGGCAGGGTGCTGGGTTTCATGTGAGAGGGTGCTCATGCATGAGCAGAGCCCCTCTGCAGCTTTCGGAATCTTCATTCCGGGGTTGTTTGTGATGCAGCCAAACCATATACTCTTAAGTGCATTATGACCTCGCGGTAAATGCTAACTTGAGAATGGCTGCATGGAAACATATCGTGTTTGGTGTCAAACACCTTGGAATCATACCTCCACCCCAGTAACTGGGGTGGAGGTATGATTCCACCCTACTAGAGGGAGAAACATGGCACATCCAGTACACCCGGTACCAGCTTAACAGAACCCTGGCATCACAAAATGGATGCTGCAGCCACAGACACGAGTCTGCCCTCCTGCTGCTGGACGAAACTCCGGCAGGGGAGGCCTGGACAATAGGTTTCCTGTCACAGGGAGGTGTGACCACCTCCCAGACAGGCTTTAGTGTATTGGGGCTGGGTGGGTGCACTCCAAGAGTGCTTTGAAGTCTGCACTGGGGGCACATTTGGTGTCCCTGTGCATAGTCCAGCTCAAACCGGTTGCAGGGGCTACCAGCCCTGCTCTGGCATGAAACTGGAAAAGGAAATGGGTGTAGCCACCCCTCTTTCCTGACCCTCCCATAGGTGGGTCCCCAGAGTTTGTCCCACCCCTTCCTTGGGTATAAAGTAGGAACCCCTGACTACAGGACTTTAGATTACACCTGGACTAAACTCTGACACAGAAACCAAGTACTTCGACGATCTACACTATGCTGGATGACTGAAGAATCTCCCTTTGAGTAAAGGAGTTACTCCCTGCAAGGCAGGCACCTTTAACGCAACTGACCGGTTGGCATCTCCGCAGCTCCTGAGGACTCCGAAGAATATTGCCACACAGGAGGTGGGTTCCCGAGGTCTCTGAGGTCGATCTGTGCCTACAGCAAGTCTGAGGCCCATATCCCTCGTGGAGACCGTGCAACCCGAACCCCTGGACACCGGGACCATTTGCAGAAGCATCAGCTTTCCGGCGACTCCTGAGGCTGAGCTTTGGGTTACTTGTAGCCCTGACCACGAGCAGTTCTTACACCGAAGATTGCTGGCCTACACTCCACGAGTGTTCCGTGGGCCGCCATTTTGTGATTCCTCTTGAGGTCCCTTTGCGATCCCTGGCCCGTTGACCTGTGGGTCCCCAAGAAGGCAACTCTAATTTTAATTGGGTTTCTCTGGTTGCTCCAGATGTGCCCTGACTCTCCATTGCTTGGGGAGTCCCCAGGACCTTGCTGGTCCGCACAGAAGCATCTTTTCTCTTCCTGCGTGGGTTGCTGTTGCCAAGGCTTGTTGTGTTCAATCCAAGCACCGACACCCCAGCACTCGACATCCTTTGTGGGACAGCTTGAATCCAGCTCCTGGTCAACCTCGACATCTCCTGGACCCCGTGGCTGCAGAGTCAAGCTTCACCTCTTCGCACCTGAAGCACCTGACATCGGTGGGCATTCGATTGCTCCGCTCCTGGTCACTGGCTAGTGACCCAGACTCTGTCCCCTCTGCTTTGAGGTTCTTCACATCTTCGATCCAGGCTTGGATCATCCCGGACACTTTTCTTCTTCACGGCAGCAGCACTTTGCATCAGATCGCCATTGAAATCAACGACGATTCCCGACACCCTTTGACACCTATGCACCCGACTTCCCTGGGTGAGGTAACTCGAGTACTCCGGTGCTCACGTGGGTGTTGGCCCTAGAACCCCTTAAGTCTAAAGGGGTTTGCTGAAAGTCCTCTCCTAAGTGTCCTTTATCTTAAAAATTCCAACCGCGACTTTCCTCATAGAATCCTACGGCGCTCGCGGCTGTGTTCTCACACTGCACACGTCCCCCGTGGGTCTCCTGTATCACTACCTTGGGTGGTTCCTTGGGGTCCCAGCGATTCTACGTGCTCTAGGCACTGTGTCTAGTCAAGTCGTGGTTCTTATACCACTTTCTTAATATATGGTTTGGTTCCCCCCTGGGGCCCATTGTATATTGTGCTATTTACTGTCGTTTTAATACTGTGATATTGTGTATCTTGGACTCTAATCTCATAAAGAGATTAGTAGTGAGTGTTTAGAAATAAATACATATATTTTATATATACCTGGTGTGGTTCTCGTTTCATTTGGTCATTCAAGAGGTTATAATCTGGTAAACAAAGCTGGTTTACACTCCTTCAAGACTTAGCCTGAAGGCTGCTCTCCATAACTACCACTAGGATAGCTTTCAATAAAGGTTGTCTTTAAACCTATCATCAATAAGGGTCGTTTGGACTGGTGCAAGGTGCCCACTATAACTAGTGGACAGCATATGCCAGGCCAATTTCTCACACCATCCACCCCCCTATAGGGTAGACAATGCTGGTAGTGTTAGCCATCCACCCCCCTATGGGCATTAGATTGCCGGGAGTGTTAGCCATTCACCCCCATACTGGCATTAGAGTGCTGGGAGTGTTAACCATCCACTCCCCAATAGGGTAGACAATGCTGGTAGTGTTAGCCATCCACCCCACTATGGGCATTAGATTGCTGGGAGTGTTAGCCATTCACCACCCTCCTGGCATTAGAGTGCTGGGAGTGTTAACCATCCACTCCCCTACAGGGTAGACAATGCTGGGAGTGTTAGCAATTCACCCCCATATGGGCATTATATTTCTGGGAGTGTTAGCCATCCACCCCCCTATAGGGTAGACAATGCTGGTAGTGTTAGCCATCTACCTGCTATGGGCATTATATTGCTGGGAGTGTTAGCCATCCACCCCCCCTACTGGCATTGGGGTGCTGGTAGTGTTACCCATCCACCCCCCTATGGGCGTTAGATTGCTGGGAGTGTTAACCATCCACCCCCTACTGGCATTGGAGTGCTTGGAGTGTTATTCATCCACCCCCCCCCTATAGGGTAGGCAATGCTGGTAGTGCTAGCCATCCACCCCTCTATGGGCATTAGATTGCTGGTAGTGTTAGCCATCCACCCCCCTATGGGCATTAGATTGCTGGGAGTGTTAACCATCCACCCCCCCTATATTGTAGACAATGCTGGTAGTGTTAGCCATCCACCCCCTATGGGCATTAGATTGTTGGGAGTGTTTGCCATCCACCCCCCCTATGGGCATTAGATTGCTGGGAGTGTTAGCCATCCAAGTGTTAGCCATCCACCCCCCCTATGGGCATTAGATTGCTGGGAGTGTTAGCCATCCACCCCCTACTGGAATTGGAGTGCTGGTAGTGTTAGCCATCCACCCCCCTATGGGCATTAGATTGCTGGGAGTGTTAGCCATCCACCCCCCTAGGGCATTCGATTGCTGGGAGTGTTAGCCATCCACCCCCCCCTGTGGGCATTGGATTGCTGGGAGTGTTAGCCATCCCCCCCCCTACTGGCATTGGAGTGCTGGTAGTGTTAGCCATCCACCCCCCTATGGGCATTAGATTGCTGGGAGTGTTAGCCATCCACCCCCTACTGGAACTGGAGTGCTGGTAGTGTTAGCCATCCTCCCCCCTATGGGCATTAGTTTGCTCGGAGTGATAGCTATCCACCCCCCTATGGGCATTGGATTGCTGGGAGTGTTAGCCATCCACCCCCCTATAGGCATTAGATTGCTGGGAGTGTTAGCTATCCACCCCCCTACTGGAACTGGAGTGGTGGGAGTGTTAGCCATCCACCCCCCTATAGGGTTGATAATGCTGGTAGTGTTAGCCATCCACCCCCCTATAGGGTAGACAATGCTGGTAGTGTTAGCCATCCACACCCCCCCATGGGGTAGACAATGCTGCAAGATTTCCACCCACCACAATGGTGACTGTGGTTTCTCACAAGCTGTATGTAATGTTGCCTTTCGTGGGGTAGTACCGTTTTTGTGTGTGGTAGGTGTCTGACTTACTGTCTGTGACGAACGCGTCGGTTAGAGTTGTAGTATAGGCTGTACGCATGGAGTATGGGTATGACGTGAGCGATAGGATACATTGCTGCACAGTCTCGTTTGCAGGGATCGTGTTGTGGCGCGAATCAGAACTGAAATCCTCCCCTTCTGGATGCTCTGACGTCTGGGGCAGGGTGGGGGCTCTTGCCAGCACCACTGAGACTGCTTGAAGGGCACATTTGGAGCCATCCTTGCATAGTCCAGTTCAAACCAGTTCAGGGAGCCATTGGCTCCTGCTCTGGCACGAAACTGGACAAAGGACATGGGAGTATCCTCCCCACTGTCCAGCCCCTCGCCTGGGAGGGAACCCTGAATCGTCCCAACCTTTTCCTTAGGGTACTTAAGGGCTTACCTGTGGGTGGGTCCCTAGATTCGTCGCGGGACAAGATTCATATCAAGACACCACTTCATCTTCGACTGTCGGGGCATGCAGGACTTCGCTGGACTTTGCTCTGGGCACCAAGACTGCAACTGGGAAGACTCCTGCTGCTCCTGGTCTCGTCGTCCTGCTCGTCTGCTGCAACGTCTGTGCCTGTGCTCCATACAGCAACCTTCCAAGGCCTGTGGACATCCAAGACACCTGAAGGAATCTCCCTTGAAGTGAAGGATTCACTTCCCTGCATCTGCAGGCACCGCAACCAAGCTAACCGGTCTGCTGCTTCTGGAATCCCAAGGACTCCGAAAGGCTCAACAACACAGCTGTTGGTTCCACAACTCCCTCGAGGCCTGCACTGTCTTCTCACCAAGTTTGAGGCCAGTATACCTCGTGGTAACTGCAGGAACCAAACCCTTTTGCACTGCATCGACCTGTAGTTGCAGAGGCTTGTTGGCTCTCTTCCTCAGAGATCTTCGGGCTCCAAGTAGCCCGAACCTCAAGCATCTCCTGTGACCAAGATCTTCATCCTCACCGCATCTCTTGCACCGTGGGCCTGCATCTTTGGTGAGTTGCTCGAGATCCTCTTGCAACTCCAGTGCCTCCGGCCTGTGGGTCCTCTTGAGGGTATTCTTTGATTCCCGTGGGCTCCTCTGATTGCTCGGGACCTACTCTGACTCCCCTGCTTGTGGTGAGTCACCTGGACCTTGCTGGTCCCGACACTGCGCATTTTTTGCTTTTTACGTTGGTTGCAGTTGCCAAGGCTTGTTGGTGTTCCTGACGGACACCGACCCCACAACTCCTGACATTCGATGTGGGACAGCTCATGAACGGCTCCTGGTCTTCCACAGTGTCACCTAGTCCACACAGCTGCACCTCCAAGGTCACGTCAACTCTCCTGCAACACCAGACATCGGTGGGCATTCGTATTCAGTACCTCCTGGTCACTCCTGAGTGGCATAGGCTCTGTCCCCTCTGCTTGCAGGTACTTCTCATCTTGAATCCACTTTTGGGGTCCACCGGACACTTTCATCTTCTTCACCAGCGGCATCTTGCTGAAGTCCTCCATTGAATTCGACAGCAGTTTCCGACGCCACTTCACACCTATGCACCCGGCTTCCCTGGTATGGTATCTGGGTTCCTTGGGTATCCACGGGTGGGGTGGCTCTCCAACCTTCTGTCTTACACAGGGTTTCTTCAGGGTGCACTGGGAAGGGTCCTTCTTCTTTAAAATTGCAATCGCAACTTACCCATTGACTTGAAAGGAACACCCAGTTGTGTTCTCACTCTGCACACTGCCTCCGTGGAGTTCCTGGGTACTTACCTTGGCTGGTTCCTTGGATCTCTAGCACTTCTACATCTTCTGGGTATAGTCTTGTCTTGAGTCGTGGTTCACACACACCACTATTTTAGTACATGTTTGGCTCCCCCTGGCGACCACTGTGTATTCGTGCTACTTACCTGTTTTATTTTTAAAGTATTGTGTGCATTGTGTATATCTCCAGGTAGAAAATATTTGTATGTGTTAGTGAGTTTCTTATAATAAATACATATTTGTATAAATGCACTGTGTGGTTCTTTTTCACTTAATCTATACCAATAAGATTACATTCTGCTAAAACAAGCTGCTATACACTCCTTCTGGACTAAGCCTGAAAGCTGCTCTCCACAGCTACCACTTAGAGAGCTTTCGAAGGTTGTCTAACCCCACTAAAACCACCATGAGGATTGTCTGGATTAGTGCAGGGTGCTACACTTACATAAGTGAGCACCATACACTAAGCCAGCCTCCTACATGTGTGATCACCATCCGCCAGAGCAGGCAGTTACTGACCTCTGAGAGTTTGGGCTCTCACCTTCAGCTGGGTAACTCGCAATGACTAGTGCCCAGTGCATATGCTTAAGATAGCTTCCTGAACACTTGCAATGTCGTATCAATAGAACCAAACATCACAGGGACAAATCTTCTGTTGCAGATATGTCCTCACATATAATATAATGCACTCTGCCTTAGGGCTCTAAGGTCTGAGGTAGGGGTGACTTGCATATACTATATGTAGTGTGCATGGGCAAGATACGAAGGAAGTGTGTTATGTCGTGTTTTAAAAAATGGTTTGCACCATTTCACACAGCCTTCAATCGGAGTCTGCATGCAATCTGTGTTTGGGTGCGTTAGGGTGGCATAATACATACTGCACCCTTAAGGACCCTCTTTAGTACCCATGCCCTTGGTATCAAGGGTACCACTTACTAGGGACTTACAGGGGTGCTAAAGGCCTTATCAATTGTGATACAATTAGACACTTACCTTATTTTAAGGGAAAGCTCGCTGGGGCCTTTTAGCAGGGACCCAGTGTACTAGGGCAAAAAGTAGGGGTGACCATGTCAAAAGAAGGCACTTTCATACACTCACCTTCATAATAGATACCAAAGCAGTACTTCCCAAGTTGGCGGATATGAGGAATAGCTCAAACTAAAACGTCCTGTAGGACTAAGTAGACAAAATGCTCATCTAGAAAGACCTTACTGCTGAAGCAGTAGTGCTTTATGAACATGGAATCTGATGCCCACGTAGCTGCCTGACATATATCCAGGACAGGCACTCTGTGTGCCAATGCAGTGGTAGCAGCCTTGGCCCTCAAAGAGTAGGCGCTTAGGCAGTGACGGCCAGTGCAGGTAAGAGCGGTGGGCAGTGGGCTGGGATGCGGGGGGTGACAGACGACAACGAAGGAAAATAAAATTGAAAAAAAAGAAAAACCCTTACCTTGCACTCGCTGCATCGCTGACTCTGCAATGAATAACAATGGAGTCTCTCTTCCTCTTTCGAGACATGAGGCAGAGCAAAGAAGGTCTGAAGCGTGATGGCTTGTTCAGTATGAAAAGGAGTCCCCCCATTTTGTAGGAATGAGGCTTGTGTCTTAACACTCGGTTGTCTGGAAAAAAGTTGATATAGGAAGGCTGACCGAAGAGTGCCTGCAGTTCACTCCCCCATAGTACAGATGTTATCACAACCAGGAATACAATTTTAAGGGTGAACAGGCCAATAGACAACTGTACATTGATTCAAAAGGGGTACACACTAAAAATGTGAGAACCAGATTTAAGTCCACCTGTGGCATCACGAAGGGCTTAGGTGGCAACATGAGTTGTAAACCTTTTAGAAAGCACATCACAACTGGATATTTGACTTGAATAAGGGTGGTTGGGCCGGTAAATGTAAAAGTCTGAAAGGGCCAACAGATACCTTTCAACTGTGCCCAGAGCAAGTCCTTGCTGGGCTATAAACCAAGCAAACAACAGACCTGAAAGTTTTGTCTGCAATGGGTCCAACTGACTGGCATTCAATCAATCAGGGTATTTGAAGTGGGCTACTCACCCGTGAGGGTCTCAAGGCGCGGGGGTGAGCAGCTACGTTCAGTTGAAAAGTCAGGTCTTGAGTGTCTTTCTGAAGATGTTCAGGGAGGGGGCGCGTCTGATGTCGATCGGGAACTCGTTCCAGGTTTTGGCCACGATGTAGGAGAAGGCTCTTCCCCCTGTTCTGGCTCTGCGGTTGCGTGTGGTTTCGACGAGGGCGAGGTCGGCAGATAGGAGGTTTCTATTGGGTACGTGGAAGGAGATTCTCTCGTTGAGGTATTGGGGTCCGGTGTTGTGGAGGCATTTGTAGGCGTGGGTGAGAATATTGAAGGTGACTCTCTTCTCAACCGGGAGCCAGTGGAGGTTCTGCATATGTTGGGTGATGTGTTCGTGTCGAGGGATGCAGAGGACGAGTCTGGCTACGGTGTTCTGTATGGTCTGGAGTTTTCGGATCAGGGACTTGTTTATCCCGGCGTAGAGGGCATTTCCGTAGTCCAGTCTGCTGGTTATGAGTGCGTTGGTGACGGTCTACCTTGATTCGGGGAGGATCCATTTGAAGGTCTTTCGGAGGATGCGGAGGGTGTTGAAGCAGCTGGAGGCGACGGCGTTGACCTGTCGCGTCATAGAGAGGGAGGAGTCGAGTATGATGCCGAGGTTGCGGGCGTGGTCAGTAGGGGGAGGGCTGCCGAGGGCGGTGGGCCACCAGGTATTGTCCCATGCAGAGGGGGATGGTCCGAGGACCTCTGTCTTCTCCGAGTTGAGCTTCAGGCATCTGTTGCTCATCCAGCATGCAATGTCCTTCATTCCTTCTTGGAAGTTGAGTCTGGTGGTGATGGGGTCCTTGGTGAGGGAGAGGATGAGCTGGGTCTCGTCGGCATAGGATACTATGCTGAGTCCGTGCTGTCTGACAATGGCGGCGAGAGGGGCCATGTAGATGTTGGAGAGCGTGGGGCTGAGTGACGATCCATGGGGTACTCCGCAGTTGATTTCTGTGGGTTCAGAGAGGAAGGGTGGCAGTCTGATTCTTTGGGTTCTGCTGGTGAGGAAGGAGCGAATCCAGTCAAGGGCGGTTCCCTGTATGCCGGCGTCGTGGAGTCTGGCAGTGAGTGTGCGGTGGGAGACGGTGTCAAACGCTGCGGAGAGGTCTAGCAGGCTGAGGGCAGCGGTGTGTCCTTGGTCGAGGAGGGTGCGGATGTTGTCTGTGGCGGCGAGTAGAGCGGTCTCGGTGCTGTGGTTGCTGCGGAATCCGGACTGGGAGGGGTCAAGGATGGAGTTTAATTCGATGAATTTTGTTAGCTGGGCATTGACGCTCTTCTCGGTGACTTTGGCCGCGAAAGGGAGAAGGGAGATGGGTCGGTAGTTCTTGAGGTCCGTGGGGTCTGCTGAGGGCTTCTTGAGCAGGGGACTCACTTCTGCTCGTTTCCAGTCGTCGGGGAAGGTGCCGGTCTTGAAGGTGGCATTGATGGTGCGTCATAGTTCTGGAGCAATGGTGGCAGTGGCTCTTTGGAAGATGTGCGGTGGGCAGGGGTCATGGGGGCTCCTGGGTGAATGCCTTTTATGGTCGAAGTGGTGTCTTCGGTGGTGACTGGGGTCCAGGAGGAGATGGTGGGCTGGTTGGCGTTGCTGGAGAAGGAGGTGGTTTAAGCGTCAGGTGTCTGGTCGTTAAAGTGGTCGTAGAGGCTCTTGATTTTCAGATGGAAGTAGGATCCGAGTTTGTTGCAGAGGTCCTGGGAGGGGGTGATGTCCGTGGTTTCGCTGGGGGGTTTGGTGAATTTGTGGATGACGCTGAAGAGTTCCTTAGAGTTGCTGGAGTTGGTGATGATCTTATTTTGGATGAAGGTCCTTTTGGTGGATCTGATGAGTTGGTGGTAATCCGTCATTGCGTTCTTGTAGGTGGTGTGGTCTACTGACGTTTTGCTGTTTCTCCAGTTCTACTCGAGATGTCTGCAGGTGCGTCTGGATTCTTGGAGGTCGGTGGTGAACCAGGTGGCCTTCCTGGGGCGCTGTCTGTCGGAGTTACGTAGGGGTGCGAGTTCGTCTGCGCAGTTGGAGATCCATCTGTTGAGTTCTTTGGCTGCGAGGTTGGCGTCGGTTGAGGTGGTCGGGGCGTTGCGGTTGAGGGTGGAATTGAGCTGCTCCCCTGTGATTTTGCTCAAGTTCCTTCATGGAGGGTGCAGTGCAGGTTTGGGCTTCGTGGGTTTTTCGATGTGGAAATGTATGCAGTGGTGGTCTGTCCATGGGGGTTGCGTGGTGTGGCTGAAGTGGATGTTATTGCCTTCTGCGAAGATGGCGTCAAGGGTGTGACCTGCCTTGTGGGTGGGCGTGGTGACGAGCTGTTTAAGGCCGATGTTGGAGAGGCTGTACAGGAGGGTGGTGGAGTTGGGGTCGTTGGGGTTGTCGAGGTGGAAGTTCAGGTCTCCGATGAGTATGTAGTCCATGGAGGCGATGGCGTGGGGTGCGACGAGGTCGGCGATGGTAGTGGCGAACGAGGCGTGAGGACCGGGGGGCCTGTAGGTGAGGGTGCCACGAAAAGTGGTTCCAGGGCTGGTCTGGATCTGGAAGTGGAGGTGTTCGGTGGTGGAGAGGGAGTCACTCGTGGTGGAGGTGGAGAGTCGGAGGGAGCTCTTGTGTGCGATGGCGAGTCCTCCTCCTGGGTGGTTGGGGCGGTCCTTCCTCTAGATCTTGTATCCGTCGGGGATGGCAGTGGCGATGTCGGGGGCGGAGGAGGCGTTGGTCCATGTTTCTGTAAAGAAGGCGACGTCTGGCGAGAGGGTATCAAGGAGGTCCCAGATCTCTATGGCATGACAGCAAGCCAAAAACTTGTCCCAGCATCCAGCATACACAGACTTCATTGAAGGGCATCTGGCTGTCAGGATAACATCAGCAATCTCAGTAGGAAGGTCAAAGGGGTTCAACTGCTGCTGATCAATCTCCACGCTTGGAAGTACAGGTTGCGCAGGCTTGGTGCAGGACCCTGCCTTGCTGTTGAGATAGAAAGATCCTCCTAAAGTGGCAGCCTAATCGGTGGACGAATGCTCAAGCCCAGAAGCTTCGGGTACCACACACTCCTGGCCCAATCTAGATCACTAAAATGGCTTGGGTCTGGTCATTCCTGATCATCTTCAGAACTCGGGGCAGGAGAGGAAGCAGCTGGAAGGCATAAAGGAGTCCTGTGGTCCACTTCCACTCTAGATGGAATATGTCTCAGAGAGAGAGCCTTCTTGGGAACCTCAAAGTGCGAAGGTGCTGACATTGAGTGTTCTCTGCAGTGGCGAAGAGACCGGGAGAGCGTTCTCCCCATTGTAGCTGCCATTCGTGACGCACTAGGCACTGCCGGATGAGTCTCTTCACGCTGACATTTAAAGATTCCACCATGTGGTGTACCACCAGAGGGATCTCTTAATGATTCAGTCAGATCCAGAGGCACAGTACCCACGACCAAACCTCGCCCTGATGGTTGCAGGACGACATGACAGTGGTGTTGTCTTTCAGAACCTGCATCAGTCATCCTCTGATAAAAGGGAAGATGGCATTCAACGCCAAGCGAATTGGACGCAAAACCAACAAATTGATGTGGAGATGTGTCTCTGCCAGAGACAAGAGTCCTCTGATCTCCTGGGGCAGGGAGAGGGGTCTGCCACTGGTCCAATTGAGGTTGCGCAGTCACCACTGCAGGTCTTTTACAGTCTCCTCTGACACCTGGATGGAATATGAAAGGTTCCCCTGGTGCTGGGCCTTCTGATACTTCAGGTCCCACTGCAAAGTTTGCATGTGTCACCTGGCATGGTCGGCGAGCAGGATGTAAGATGCTAGTAGGCTCAAAAGCCTCAAACCATATTCACTGAGACCCAGGACAGGGGTTAAAACATCGGCATGTCCTGGACTCATTTTTCCGGAGTAAGGGTCAAAAGTGCACCATAACAAGGATGGCTCTGATGAAGTGGCACCTCTGTGAAAGAGTCAGATGTGACTTTGGCAGGTTGATTGAGGACTCCAAAGATGTAAGCAGGTTTGCTTTCATCTGGAGGTGGTCTGGGACTAACAATGGTGAGTATGCCTTCAGCAGCCAGTTGTCGAGGTAGAGGAAGACTGGTACTTCCAACTTCCAAAGATGGGCAGTGGCCACTGCCATCAACTTTGTGAACACTTGAGGGGCACTGGTGAGTCCAAAAGGGAGTGCGGCAAACTGACAACTAACAGTTCTTGTAGCCCAACGTGAACTGAAATTAGCATCTGTTGGCCTGCAGGAAGAAGATGTGCAAATAAGCATCCTGCAGGTCCAATGCCACCATCCAGTCTCCAGACTCCTGGGCAGAGAAAACCTGGGCCATGATGAGCATTTTGAATCTATCCTTCTGCAGAAAGGCATTGAATAAGAAAAGACCTGGGATAGGACGGAGTCCTCCATCCTTCTTTGGCACAAGGAAGTAGTGGGAGAACCTACTTCTGAAGCTAGTACCCTCTCTATGGCCCCTTTAGCCAGAAGAGCCCGTACTTCCTGCCATAAAATGGACATGTGGTCCTCCGAGAAGTGCTCTGAAGTAGGTGACAGGTGCTGTGGGTTGAAAAGGAATGGCCAGGCATAGTCTGTTGGACAATTTTCATGATCCATTTGCTTGATATGATTTGTTGTCACACCTGCAGGAGATGGTGGATCCTGCCTCCTACTGGGTAGCTGTCCACTGGTAAGGGGGCATTAAAGGGACTTTGAATGTTGTGACCAGAGAAGTGGAAGATTGGGATAAATGCTGCCCCTGGTACCTAGCTCATTGTATATTGGACCCACAGCACAACCTCAAAAGGGCTGGGAAGCCTGTTGTGTGAGCAAAGGAGTCTGTTGTTGCAGATATGCCAAGTCCATTTCTCAGAAAAGGATAACATTGTTGGAGGGATTGCCTGACTGGAGCTGAAAGGCCCAAGGAGTAGCATGCCATGGCCCAGCTCTATCCATCTTCTCACCAAAAGGCAAGGGCCATCAAAAGGCATGTCATCCAGAGGAAGCAGGAAGCATGCAAAAGATACACAGCATGGCTTCACAAAAGGCCTGATACATGGTGTTGATGGACCCCAAACTTGGGGTGCATCAGGACCACAGGTGGAATCAGCCCTTTGGTGGAACGGAAGTGAGACCTGGGGACAAAATTATGCCTTGCACCTTTTCTGGAGGGGGCATATTTACAAAGAAATGGCGGAGCGTGGTGCTGCTGCAAATTTTGCCATCCCAAGCTCTGCCATTGATAAAACGCAGGAATGTGCTAAATTTACAACAATACGGCACACCCCTTTGTTTTCCTTAGCATTGGTGTTAAAAATAGCTGCCTAGCACCAACACAGACACCCTTGTGCCATAGTGCAAGGGTGCATGCATTGCAGGGAATGATTGTTTATGTGCAGGAAGGTTTCCCTTCCTACACATTAACAATCAATAATAGTGTTTTGCTCTTTCTATGTGTGCTGCAAAATGCAGCACAGATAGAAAAAGGAAAAACAAGGAGAAATAAAAGTATTTCTCCTCGTTGCGCCATTCTAATGCCTGCTATTGCATGGTGTTAGTTTTTGGTGTTGCCTCAGATTTACACATTCTTGTAAATCTGGGGCAGCGTCAAAAAGCAATGGGTGTTGCGGTGGAACGCCCACAGCAACGTCCATTACACATCCCTTTCACGCAGACAACTGCTTGAAAGGATATCATATTTACAGAGCAGCATTAAGCCACAAAAAGTGGAGTAACACCACCTTGTAAATATAGAGCAGGGCACTGCGCCACAGGAAAGTTGGTAAAAGTGACGTTCCTGTGGCACAATCCCCTTGTAAATATGCCCCTAAGAGTGGACTTTTAATGTTGTTTTTTCTTCAACTTACCCGAAGACTTCAAGCGTGAGGAAGGCATGCAACTTTCTGGTGCTTTACCAACAAACAGCTTTGCCTCACGGTCACAAATGGCCAACTTAGGATTAATCTGGGTGCAGTTGTCGCAGACCATGCAGTCGTGTGAGGACCTTAAAGAACGAGTTACTTACCTTCAGTAACGATATATCTGGTAGAGACACAGTCTAGCCGCAGATTCCTTAACTTAGAATATTCCCCAGGCGTCAGACTGGATCCGGAAAACATTTTTCCCCAGCAGTACCTCTGCATGCCGGGAGGCGGTGTCGCCCGGCTCCGTCCTGACGTCGTCCACGAAAGTGACGTCAATGGAGCCATAAAAGGCCCTCCCGGCGTGCTGACGTCAGTTTTCCTTAGTGAAACTTTTCCACGCCACAACGCGGAGCCATGACAAAAACTGCGAGAGTATAGGAAGTGTGTCAAAAAAAAAAGCAAAAATCGTTGAAACAATCATGATAAGAAACATGAGAATGATAAACAAATCATTAGAATGAGAAACAACACCATGTTGAAAGAGAACCCAACACAAGAAGGGACTGAAGGGAGCGAACAGAGCACCCGCCCCAGCAAAGTTCCATCAAAGCGAAGAGCCGTGCCCCTCCCCCCTAAGAGGCAACGGCAGCGGAAACGAATGGCATGACAAATGAAGGACAGTTCGCAACTACAGGAGGGAACTGTAAAGACCCACAAGACTGGAACAACATGAGTTACAAGTGACCAGAAGTGAACATCCACATAGAACGTTCACCACACCCCTTCCCCAGTGACCTATGAACTGTAGCATAGTCAAAGAGAATCTCAACCCAATCGACTGCAGCATAGACAAGGAGAAACAGACGAGGGCGGAGGGAGGGCAGGAAAACATGAGAATCTCCACACTGGGAGAAACCAGGTGGAGCAGCATTGAAAAGCACAGAACCCAGCCACCCAAAAACGAGAATGGATGGAGGGCCAGAAAGCCCAAAACAGAATGACACACCCTGCCCCAGAGGGAGGTCACGAGAGCACCCCTCAGGAAGACCAAGGCCACCTGTAAGGAGGCGAGGTGGAAGAACCCCACCTGAAAAGGCCTTCACAGAGCGGGGAGGATGGGCGGGCGTTAAGGAATCTGCGGCTAGACTGTGTCTCTACCAGATACATCGTTACCGAAGGTAAGTAACTCGTCATCTGATAGAGACATCTAGCCGCAGATTCCTTAACTTAGAATAGATACCAAAGCCATACCGCAGTGGAGGAGGGTCTGCGACTGAAACCCACCAAGACCCAAAAGAACTTCTCCGTCAACAACATTGACGAATCACGGTGGGAACAGCAGCACCAGCGCGGCTGACACCAGACCTATGAAGCCCCGTACGGGAGCACTAGCAAGGGAGGCAAAGGCACCACAATCCGTCAGAGGACGGTACAAAATCTCCCTCGTCCAGACAGGGATGACAGAAGACACAGAGCCAGAAAGGGCAGTGCAGAACGGAAGAAAGTTTAGAAACGTCTGCAACAAGACGGTAAACTGAACACCGGAGTCCATGAATCTGCCAGAAACAGAGGTCCCAGAAAAAGAGACAATAGAGCATGCTATCCCCAGAGCATACCCACGGAACAGACACCACAGAGGATGCCGAAAGGTGAAATGTGAGGGGACAGATGTCACCAAGCAGAGATATACAGAGTCATGACTACCAGTAGATACAGGCATGTGGATGACAGGATACACACAAGGAGACAAGGAGTAGCTTGAGAACTACACCACCGCCAAACAAATCCTAAGGAATGGGATTACCAACAGCCCACCTGCGGCGGAAAAGAGAGGCAGGCGCATCACCAGGTAGTCAACCAGCCAACCGTACCCAGAGGTACAAACGGCGAAGGGAAACCGGCAAGGCCGGGGACACACATAGCGCTCCTTTCCATGAGAGAGAGAGAGAGAGAGAGAGAGAAAACCCCCGATACCAGGGCGAGGAAAAACCGAGCAGGCATACTCTCTCACTGTGTGTATAATTCATGCCTAAGACAAGAACGTAGATACAGTGATATATAACAAAAATGAAGGGAAAATGAAAACACAAGGGGGAAACTCGAAGAGCACGCCCCAGAGAAAAGGAAAGTCGCACAATAGGTACCAACGGCACTGGTGTGAAGCGTAGCAGGACACAACAGTGTCAAAAGCACTGAAAGACGACAACATCCCCTCAGACGGGGAAGGAACCATGGCTCCCCGTGAGACAAGCGGGAACACCACACTCACGCGGAAGGAGTGGGAAACACACAGACAGAGGTCTGTTAGAAAAAGGGGGTCAGAGACAGACCCATACAGGCACTGCATAATGGCAACGAGTATCCTGAAGAAGAATACCGGCACCGCATCATACACAAAAGCAACAGTGCCTTTAGTTATGAGTGGCAACTCACAACCAGTGAAACACCTGGAGTGGAACACAGAACCGTGGAATAAGAGCGACAGCCCTGAACCACTAAAGTGAATCAGAAAAACCCCCACAGAGGGCAGGAACGGAAGGACCTGAACCCCTGCGTGTATTAAGCAAAGGGACCAAAGTCCCTGCCAGGAAAGTGCATAAAAAAATAGGGTACAAAGGAACACGCAGCAGAAAAGTAGCTGGCGGAAACACCACAGCCCGTGGGCAAAAAGCCCCACGGGACCTGAGCCATGAGAAAAGGCGTAAGCACTTCCCCACACCAAGAACTGAGAATAGAACGCAGCCAAGACAGGGTCGGAAGGACACGTCCTGCGTCCAGTGACAGCGACCATAGCTGGTGTGTACACACATAGAGTGTCTCCACAGAGACCGGAAACAGCTACGGACCAACCGTAGCCCACAACACAAAACCCTAGGAGAGAACAGCAACAACCCCACGGGTCTCACAAGAGGGGATGCCCTACAACCGTAGGAAGAGCGTAGACAAAAGAGAAGTAGCCGTAGAAAACTCCGCAGGAGCTGTTGAAACTTCCCGTGCCAGGAAGAGCGGCTACACAATAGCCAACAAGTACCCCACATAGGGTATGGCACATCCCATAAAAGCAAGGGACACCTCTTGGAGCCGAGCTCCTAGACAGAGGACCAGAAAGAAACACAGAAACAGCTGGCCAGCTGAAACAAAAGAAGGACAAGACGGCCAGGTCAGGTAACAACGTCCGGAACCCAGAGACAGAGCACCAGAAAAAGCAGTGACAATACTGCAACTAAAAGCCAAAGTCCACAACCAGGACTACAAACCATGGAAATCATAGAAACCCAGACATGAGACGTTGCACCGCCGAGTCAGCATGTCTGTCGAACAGGGTGACTCCATCAAAGGACAAATCCCTAAGACGCTCCTGGACGTTGGCAGGGAAACAGCCCTTGCGCAGGCATGGCGCGCAGAGCAACGGACTGGGCCATAGCTCGACCCACCGAATCAGTGGTGTCTATGGCCGACCGAACGGAAAATTGCGCCATTTCCCGGCCATCACGAACCAACCGTGCCAGGTGAGTCCGAGGACTCTCCGGAAGAGTGGGGAGGAGGAGCTCGACCGAGTTCCAAAGGGCAGAAGTAGCCCGGGCAAACACGCAAGACGTGTTCAGGGATCGAAGGCCTGCACTGGTGGATGCAAAAACATGGCGGCCACACGACTCCAACCACCGAGATTCCCAAGTGGGAGGGAGAAACGGAGGAGGGGCAGAAGGCATCGAGCCTGAAGCCGCCTGAATCACCAGCCCCTGAGCCCTAGGGTGGAGGGACAAACAGACAGGGTCGTCTGGAGCCGGGCGATGTCAATGTGCAATAGCACGATCCACCGGGTCCCTTGAAGAGGGCCTCGCCCAAGTCCCCAAAAGGACGTCGTACAACGACTCACCAAAAGGCAACAAGGGCTCCACTTCCACGGTGCCCTGGTGGAGCAAATCCAGCAAGGGATCCGAGGGCAGAGAGACTGAGGGAGGCTGCAGTTGTAAAATGTCGACAGCCCTGCGAACCGCCCTCGCAAAAGCCGCACTGGCCACCGTGGCCATTCAAGGTGGCGACAACAGGGGACGGCAAGAGGCTAACCCTGCCACCAAAATGTGGTGGCTCTAAAGCCCGAGGACATACAAGGCCCTGCCAGGGCATGGGTATCTGGCCAGAAGGACAGCGAAACAACCCAGAGGGTGGCAAACCCACAGGGGCCTCCTCAGTCTAGGACTCCACATGCTCCACCAACCGATGAACGGCCGGGGATGGCACCGGCATCGCACGGCGCCGAGACGGTGTTGACTCGACGTCGAGGACCCCCGAAGGAGCCACATCCGCCCGGCGCCGGACCGGCGTCGATGCGACCTCCACCGAGGTGGGAACCTGCGGAGAGGAACGGAGTCGACTCGGAGTCGAGGGCAGTGGCGCAGCCGGCGTCGATGCAGGGAGCCGCTCAGGGCTGTGCGAAGATGACATGGAAGACTTGGACGTGCAAGAGGGATGCCCCTCCGGGCCATGCCCCGACGTCGCAGCGACTCCGGAAGTTCGATGGGTGCCAAGGGCGAACCCGCTGGCGAAACCCCGATCGGAGCCCCTACCCCCTCTGTGGGGCCCGAAGGCGTGCCAGGGAGAGGAGGTGACCCAAAGATGGATAGAAGGGCCCTAGTCGCCCCAGCGCCAGGAATGGCGGGTAAGTGGGGGTCGACTCTTGAGGAGCCGAGTCCGGTGAAGACCGGGAGCAGCGGGCCCCGCCGTCGCGTGAGGTCGGCGACCTCCGCGACTTCTTTTTCTTGTGTTTACCTGTGGCAGGAGAGCGACGTCCACGGGAACGACTCCGCGACCTGTCCTGACTCGACCCCCCAGCACGAGAAGGAGACCGGCGGCGTGAGGGCTCCGAACGGGGCATCCGGGCGGTCAGCAGTTCCATGCGACGTTCCCGCAAAGACTTCGGCTTCAGCCGTCGGCAGGCGTTGCACTCCTCGGAGTCGTGGTGCTCGCCCAAGCACCACATACAGATGGCATGTGGATCCGTCGCCGACATCTGCCACGTACAGGATTCACACGTCTTGAAGCCCGAAGGCATGACACACTGTTCCCAGACGCCAAAGGCGTCGAGAAGGCCTGAAAAACAACAAACAGGCCAGAGGTAACCACTTCTCCGGATCCGCGTTGGGACGCGGAAAAGAAGAAAACTGACTTCAGCACGCCGGGAGGGCCTTTTATGGCTCCATTGACGTCACTTCCGTGGACGACGTCAGGACGGAGCCGGGCGACGCCGCCTCCCAGCGTGCAGAGGTACTGCTGGGGAAAAAAGTTTTCTGGATCCAGTCTGACACCTGGGGAATATTCTAAGTTAAGGAATCTGTGGCTAGATGTCTCTATCAGATTACCAGATACACACCTTGTGGGGATCTGTCACAGACCGCTGTTTGTGACAATTCCTACAAGGTTTCAATCCTCACATTTTAGGGGGTGAAATCCCTTGTACACTGGAACATTTTTTGAAGAAAATTCTCTTCACAGAGTGAAGAAAGGAGCAAATCTGGATCTGTGTCTGATGGGGAAGAGAGAAAGGAACTGACGTTAGCGTGCATGGGTGGTGCGTTAATTCTGGAGTCAAATGGCACAGATGCACATTCTCACGCTGCCACCTACTAGTACGCAGAAGCATTGCGTTTGAGTTTTCTGAATCTAATTTGGCACCTGTGGGAGATTCCAAAGGCAAGGAATCTACAGTTAGAAGTATCCACCATTCCTCGGCAAAAAACACACATTGCCCACAACAATGGCCGAAAAAGAGGACAAGATAAGCCTGAAAAGAGTCAAAGCTAATTCACCAAACCCAGACTCTCCAATCAAAAACAAGCAGGACATTAACGCCACAATGGACATTATCTTAAAAAAGCTTGCAGACGTTCATGATCTTGCCAAATATAGATATTACATACTTGCATGCCATTCAGAGATCATACAAATGCCGAAAGCATAGAATCTGTAACACACTCTAAACTGGGGGATGCTTGGCCGTAGATCTGTGTATTAAGTTACCCTGATGACTTGTTCACCACAAACTATTAAAATAATCTTCCTGAATGTAAAGGGAATTAATCACAAACTCACAAAGGAGTTACCCTAATGTAATGAAAAGGGACAGGGTATATAACACAAAAACAAAGAGGACCCTTTTCACTGGATTCAGAGAAATAAATTAGTTTTACAAACCGGCAAAGCCCTAACTGGACGAAAGTATTTTGGGAATTGCGTTTTTAGATTGAAAGGCAGTGTATAAACAATTCTAGCCACTTCAAAGTTGCAACAAAAGTGATATGGATAATCATAAGCAAATATAAATTTGAGTATACAGTTTCATTATTACGAAATCTTTTTATTTTTCATAAAAATCATAAGAATTATTTAAAAACATTAAAAACAACTGAAGGATCTGCACCAATGAAATGAAATGAAATGAAATGAAATGAAAATAATATTTATAAAGCGCATAGTTACCCGCGGGCATCCCAGCGCTGTGGGCAAGTCGAATCAGCTGTGACACGATCAATTGGGGAAAAGCCAAGTTTTAAGCATCTTACGGAATGACATGTAGTTGGGTTCCTTTCGGAGCTGCAGAGGAAGTGAGTTCCATAGCTTAGCGGCGTTGTAAGAAAAAAGACGTCCGCCGCTTCGGGCCTTCTTAATTCTAGGCACAGACGCCAAATGAAGATTATTTGAGCAAAGGTCCCTAGTAGCTAAATGGGGCTGGATCAAAGATGAGATAATAGGAGGTCCATTCCCTCCTATCAGCCTGTGAGTGATACACAAAGCTTTAAAATGGACTCTTTCCAAAACTGGAAGCCAATGGAGAGCCTTTAGGGCAGGCCTTGCTGTTTGGCGACTATGAATTCCCATAAGAATCCTAGCGGCACAGTTCTGCACAGTTTGAAGTTTGGCCAACACCAGGCTAGGGGCAGCAAGGTACAGTGCATTTCCGTAGTCCAAACGAGATAAAATAAGCGATTGGACTACAAGCTTTCTAACCTGGTGGAGTAGCAGAGGAAGCACTTTGCGCCGCATTCTTAAAATGCCAAAACAGGAGGCAACAACCTTTCTGGCTTGGGTTTTAAAACCGAGCTCAGAGTCAATCCAAACACCAAGGCTCTTTATCTCTGATTTAGGGGACGGCATGGGGCCCATACAAGTAGGCCAAGTAGAAGCTATTTCAGAGAGAGAAGGTTTGCCAAGGAGCATAAGCTCAGTCTTGTCCCCATTAAGTTTAAGATGGGAATGTTTCATCCATCTCATCACTTCCTCGAGACAAGGGCCAAGACAAGTAGATGCTTTATTGGTGTGGTTCAAAGCGACGACCAGTTGAGTGTCGTCGGCATAAGTGACAATTTGCACCCCAAATGGAAGAACAATGTCAGCAAGAGGATCAAGTTATGATGCATACAGTATAGGTCTCTTAAAAACATCTTATAAACACATTCCTCTAGAAATCGATATTAGCTCATACATATATTAACATGTGTTTTTTTCTTTGAATAAAGAGAGACACAGATAAGATAAAACACATTACATAATAATACAAAATTATTTTAATAAAATCTTTAAAAAAATCTTCTTTTTTGTATAATTTTGTATTATTATGTAATGTTTTTTATTTGGTGCAGATCCTTCAGTTGTTTTTAATGTTTTTAAATTATTCTTATGTTTTTTATGGAAAATAAAAAGATTTCGTAATAATGAAACTGTATACTCAAATTTATATTTGCTTATGATTATCCATACCACTTTTGTTGCAACTTTGAAGTGGCTAGAATTGTTTATACACTGCCTTTCAATCTAGAAACGCCATTCCCAAAATACTTTCTTCCAGTTAGGGCTTTGCCGGTTTGTAAAACTAATTTATTTCTCTGAATCCAGTGAAAAGGGTCCTCTTTGTTTTTAAGGGAATTAATCACCCCATTAAGAAAAAGATAATCTTTGACTATATATACAAACAAAAAGGGGACATCCTCCTTCTGCAAGAAACCAAGGTTGACTCTACACAAATTACCTCACTTAGAAACTACCAATTTTCTGACGTAGCATGCTCCGTGGCAGTAGGTAAGAAAAACTGAAAGTACAGATCACAAAACACCCGATATTACCTGTCAACCCCTCTTTACCCTCTCTGCTCCGACGACTGACTAAGGCAGGACATACTGTATCTCGGCTATATAAACTTCTCCTTCCAAAACTTTGTAAGTTCTACACCCGGAACAAGCTAAAATGGGAAAAGGAGCTGAACACTAATAATATTGTTGTTGACTGGAGACGCATACACACAAGACTCCTTTTGCAAACAAAATTTCACAAACGCTTTCACAAAACAAAATATATGATTATTAACATAGCTTAGTGGACCCTGTCCAGACTCCACAAGCTTAATCTTATTCAAAACCCTACTTGCTAGAATTGTGGCCTTCATGAAGGTAACCTGGCTCATATGTTGTTTTACTGCCCCATCCTGCAAACCTACTGTGACAAGATCTTCAAGTGCATAAAATACACTTTCAACATAGTCCCCACTGAAGAATTCTCCTACGTAATCCTGGGCTACCTCAACTCTTAACTAAAAAATGAAAAGGACTGATGCTTACTGGACCTTCGGCTCGCTCTAGCTTGCAAACCGATTCTCACCAATTGGAAAAATGTTAAGGTTATCTCATACCGAATGTGGCAGGAATGGCGCACTTTTCTTAGAGGTGCTGACAACGTCTCTCTACAGCTCTCATCATGGCGTCTACCCCTCAGACAAATGTGGGGCTCACTTGATGTCATCTATTTTAAATTCGAACCTCCTTAATTACAGTGGCTCTCACATCAGGTTGAGGTCCTTTTACTACACCCATACATTCCTGCTCCTCCAAACTGCCTCTCATCACCACCAGGGCCCCCCCAAGGGTTCTAGCTCAACCCTAACATCTAACTCATTGCCAGTTTGACTCTCATATCTAGTGCTTTCTTATTGTACATTTGACCTTAAAATTATATTAGCAGCCACCCTACATAAGATATAAATTTTTCAAAAAGGATTTCAATGACATGTAGATGTACTATTTTCTGTTCAAGCTATGTACCTATACAACAGATAATATAACTGTTACTGACGTAAAACTCTGCACAGCTTTACCCTCCCCACTTCTCTTCTGTAGCCCCTATTTACTGGTGCAATGATTATTGCACCCCTTTTAAGTATTTTAGTTCTGCCACTGTCTTTATGTTTGTTATTATCTTTGCAAAACTTAATAAAAACAATTTGAAATAAAAAAGAAGTATCCATCAACAGCACACATATATTCCACACCTTTTTTCACAGAAACAGGAAAGTGGAATTTTACATTCATTGAGTCTACTTAGGCATGCAGAACACTGCCAGTAGTATGGATTAACAACACTTGTAACTTTAGGGCAGGAATGTGGGAACTTCAGGATGTGGCACGACACAGAAGTAGATCAGTTCCCACAAGTTTGCAACTTTGTAAATGTTCACATTCCTTTTAATGGTTAGTGTCCAACCTAAATACACAAATATGCTTGTGTCAAATGCAGGAGTAAGCAAATTTAGACTGTTCGACAAAAAATTGTATCCTTAAAGAAAGAAAACAAACTACAAATACTAATGGCATTTATAGTTTGGCTTTGTGGTACTAGACCAGGCTTCTCCAACGAGTAGCTTGTGAGCTACTGGTAGCTCTCCAAGTACTTGTAAGTGTTAGACCTGGCACCATTGGCGTGGGTCTCCCTTCCATTTTTCGCTGTTGTCTCCTCCGTTTTGCTGGTGTTAGATGCTCTGGGCGCTGTGCCACTGCCCTTCAGTGCCACAGCGCGAAGGCTCCCTGTGTAAATATGACAGGTGAATTGGTATATCCATGATTGGCTTATTTGGTTTACCTGTTAGTCCCTAGTAGCGTGGCCTGTGTGTGCCCAGGGCTGGTAAACCAAATGCTGCTGGTGGGCCTGCAGCGCTGGTTTGCGCCACCCACAGAAGCAGCTTGTAAAGTGTGTCTCAGACCTGCCACTGCAGAGTTTGTGTGCAGTCCAGAACTGCCATCTTGGCTGTGAAGTGCACCCACTTCCCAGCCCCTGAACCTTCCCTTGGCATCATGTAAGTCACCCCTATGGTGGGGTGCATTGTGTGTGTAAGGTAGGACATGCCTTGGTGTGTGTAGCATGTCCTGGTACTGAATTACACCCAATTTCGTTTTTCACTACTGTAAGGCTACCTGTTCCCCATAGGCTAGAATGGGCAGTTTGACTATTACATTCTATAGTCCTAACTGACCCCAGGAACATGGTAGAAAAACGAATTTAGTATGCCTGAGCTCAGAATATTAAAATACATCTTTTAGTGAAGTTTATTTTTATATTCTGTGTTTGAAACTACCACTTTTAGAAAGTAGGTATTTTCTTGCCTAAGCCTTCCAGTGTGCTCTGCTGTTATGTGTATTGGCTGTCTGGTTTTGGAGGGACAGGGCAGGCTGAGTCAGACCTGGGTTGAATAGAGAGATCTGCATTTAGAGTACTGGGAGGGGTAGCTCCTTGACCTGAATAGGGCTGTGCCTGGCAAGGTGAATGCTGGCTCCACCTCCTACTGTGTGTCTGATAGCAGACCCCCTCTTTCTGAAAGGAAGGATGCAGCCTGGTAAACAAAGTGCTCCAGGACTGAACAGAACTGGTTCTGGCTAGGCTCAGTGACTTGTAGCTTTTGAGAACAAAGACTTTTGGGGTATAAATATCTGTGCTGAAACCCCTACAAAGTGTATTGCTCCTGGACATCAAGACGAACCTCTGTCCGTGTAACTGAAGGAATCTGCAGGAGGTGACTATCCTTGTGCTTGTGTGCTGTTTCTTGGATTGGCCTGCAGTGGTTACCATTGGACCTGGAAGAAGAGGGAAAAGGACTTTGAGAGAACTTTTATTAATCTTGCTAAAGCAATCACCCAAGGGCTAGGAGAGAGCTACCCTCCTGTTGAAGTCTCAGGCACATCAGACTTCACCACCAGCCTCCTGATTCCTCCCAGCGAGGATTTCTATCTGCAGGTGAGGCTCCTGTGAGTTCCAGGGCCTCTAGTTCTACTACAGAGAAGAGAGTGCTGAAATCGTCGCTAACGCATGTTTGCGAGCCTCCGCAGCCGAAAGCGCCCGGAAAATCATCGCGCTGCTGCCGCTGAGTGCTCGCAACTAAAGATCGACTCATCGCACGTTTGTGGGCCGCCAAGTGCTCGCTAACTCCAAAGATCATCGCATCGCACGTTTGCGGGCTTCCAAGTGCTCGCTAACTCCAAGAGATCATCGCACCGAGATCATCGCTTCACGACATCGCAGTGCGTACGCCGGGCGTCCTCCATTTTCATCGCATCGCATCAGGATCGTCGCTCCCTCGCGGAGCGCCATTTCTTCGCATCGCAACCTGATCGCACACGCAACAGGATCGTCGCATCGCCTCCTCCCTCACGGCAAGGAGTCATCGCATCAACGGCCTAGCGTGCAGAAGTTTGTCGCATCATCTCCGCACGCACCAGCAGATCGGCGCATCATCCTCCCTCGCGGCAAGGATTTATCGCATCGCCGGCCTCGCGTGCAGAAAATCATCGCTACAGCTTTTTTGCGACAATTTGTTGGTTTTGCTACGAAATCCAGGTACTTTGTAAGTAAAAGGGTCGCAGAGACCACTGCTTTGAACTGAACTCCTCTTGGCACACTTTGAACTATTTTTGCAGCATTTCAAGAGTAATCCTATTTTTCAGTATTGTGGCTTTTTATCGTTATTGGTCGTGTGTTAAGTCTATATATAAAGATACTTATTTTTGATAACTACTTGTGTGGTGTCCCTTTGTAGTGTTCCTCACTGTGTTACTGTGTATGGTCATAAATGCTTCACACACTGCCTCTGAGATAAGCCTAGCTGCTCGTGCTACGTTACCACAGGGTGGAGCAGGGGTTATCAAAGGGTGTAGCCCTCTCACTCTGACTTAGGAAGAAGGGTCCCTACTTGGACAGTGGCCAGCCATTGCCAACTAGAGACCCCCATTTCTAACAGTAAGTAGCTCTCCTGAGTGCAGTTCAGTTCACTAAATTTGAGTCTTTTGCTAGGCTGAATTAATATATGTTTACCAGAGTTGAAAAGTGTGCCTATGAGATGAAAATGCGTGTATTTTCAGACCTCATAAGCTTGTTTGGGGAAAAGTGCTTGAATTTCCAAAATATATTTAACGCTGGTATTTATTCAATAAATCATGTGGCACTGGGGGAAATCTATTACTGATATTATTACCTGGGTGTTAGGGGTTGCAGCTACTGCTGCTGTGTATTATCAATGTAAAGGCATTCCAAAGGGTGTAGCCCTCTCACTCTGACTTAGGAAGAAGGGTCCCTACTTGGACAGTGGCCATCCATTGCCAACTAGAGACCCCCATTTCTAACATTGGTGGTCAGCGGTGAGGATCTGGACTTGCATTTATGATCGCATACAGTAATTATAGTGCACACTACTAGTGAGTGCAGACCATAACGCAACCACATACGTTTTTGAGGTTTTTGATTCGATTTTTGATTAATATTGCCAGTTATTACAACAATGGGCAAGCCCAGATCCAATGCCTCGGAGGATCTCTCCTGGGAAGAAGAGAAATTAGAAACCTACAATGCCAAGCAGCTCAAATATTTTTGCAAACAATTCACAGTCCCTATCACAGGTCTCACTAGAAGAGAGGAGTATTACAAGGCGCTGAAGGCCTGGCTAGAAGCCAGGGATGCCCCTAAGAATATGGGAGAGCTTGTGGAGGGGGAAGAGAATGCAGGAGAGCAGCAGGGCGAAGTAGTAGACTTAGTAGGAGATAAAGCAATTTCCAGCCCGGGCACTAGTGTGTCCGCTAAGGGTCTGTCCCCAGAAGAGATGGAGGACAGGGAGAGAGATAGGTGGCATAATATGGAGATGGCTAAGCTTAAAATGGATGGTCACAGGGACCTAGAGAACAAGAAGTTAGAATTTGAGATTATGAAAATGAAACTTGAGCATGAGAGAATATTGAGGGAGTTGGAGATTAAAGCAAAGAGTGTAGAGATCTCCCCCTCTGGTGGCAGCATACCTGTAGTGCATACTGAGCATAGAGTGTATATACCCAAGGAGGTTATTAAGGATTTCCACAAAAGTGAAGATATTAGGCAATGGTTTGCCGCTTATGAATTAGCCATGGTGTCCCACCGGGTCCCTGAGAAGGATTGGGGAGCGGGGTTGTGGGGACGCTTTGTGAGTGAGGGGAGGGATACCTTGTTGGACCTGCCCCCAGAAAGTCCAATGGTTTATGGCCCCATGAAGGAAGCTTTGATGACCCGCTATGGTTTGACCCCTGAGATGTATAGGCAGAGGTTTAGGACCTGCAAGAAGCTAGAGGGTACCACGTGGGTTGAATATGTGTCTTTTTTTTGCAGAGCAATGGAACGCTGGGTAAAAGGTAGCAAATAGAAACTTTTGAGCAGCTTTATGATTTGATTGCATGGGAGCATTTATCTAGTAACTGTTTTCCTGAGCTACGCCCGCACCTGATTGATTGCAAGCTGACTAACCCTAGGAAGCTTGCTGAGGAGGCGGACCGCTGGGTGAGCACCCGGGTTCGCAAGGGTCCAGTGGGAGACTTCGCCAAAGGTGGGCAGGGTCCCCAGCAGAGAAGTGGGGGGACAGGGGTAAACCGAGGGAGTTCCAAAGAGGGCCCCAAAGTAATTCCCAAGGGAACCAAGCAGTGGTGCCCAGCCTCCCCAAGAGAAGAAGCCAGTGCCCCCAACAGGTAGGCCTGTTCAGAGGGGGCCCCTTACTTGTTAGAAGTGTGGTCAAGTGGGCCACAGATACTATGATCCCCAGTGTCCTCAGAGGGATACTAGTGCACCACCCCGTGCACCACCCTGCCAGCTTGCAAGTGTAGCCCTGGGGGGGGAGGAGACGGGTGTCCAAGAGGGGTGGGATCCCGTAGAGTTGACCCTTGTCTCATTAGGAGACTTTGAGATGGTCCCTAAGCCTGCACTGCCTGATAACACTAAAAAGTACAGGCAGTGGGTGACCATCAATGGCCATAGAGTGGAGGCTCTAAGAGACACAGGAGCCAGTGTAACTGCTGTCAGCTCCCGGTTGGTGTCCAAAGAGCAGGTTGTCCCCCATGCATTCTACCCAGTAGTGTCCGCAGACAACTCAGAGAGCCAATGTGAGGTGGCTCAGGTTCCCTTTGAGTGGGGGGGGTCTCAGGAACTCTTCAGGTGGCTGTGAGGCCCGCCATGCCTGTAGACTGTCTGTTGGGCAATGATTTAGAGAACTCCCCGTGGGCTACGGTGGAGAGGAAATCTCACTTAGAGATGTTGGGTCTGCCTGAGTGGGCGTGTGCCACCACTCGGTCCATGGCAGCCAAGGAGGGTGTTGAGAAGGACCTGGAGCCTGAGAGTATGGCCCAGATCCCTGCCTTAGAGAGAAGGGGCAGGGGGCGTGGGGAGACGGCCCCCTTGGTTCCCACGGCCCAGGAGGGAGCAGACCCTGAGGGGGATGCCCTGGAGCCTACCGGGGAGCAGATCGCCAAACTGGGGGACCTGCCTGAGCTGACCCATTGGCAGCAGGAAGGGGGACCCACCAGGGAGGAATTTTGTGAGCAGCAGAGAGTTTGCCCCTCTCTTGAGGGTATGCGGCGACAGGCTGCAGCCCAGGCAGAAGGTGACATGTCTGGTTCACATCTGATTTCTTGGGAGAACAGTCTCCTGTATAGCGAGCCTAAGGCTGCTGAGCCGGGGTCAGCCCGTGTGCTGGTGGTACCAGAGTGCTTCAGAGCCTTCCTACTGGGGTTGGCTCACGACATTCCATTGGCAGGACATCTGGGGCAGACCAAGACCTTTGAAAGGCTGGCCACCCACTTTTATTGGCCCCAGATGCGCAAGCGTTCAGACACTCATTGCAGGACATGTGAGACTTGCCAGGCAAGTGGGAAGAGTGGGGGAAGATCAAGGCCCCACTCCAGCCCTTTCCAGTTGTTAGTACCCCATTCGAGCGAGTGGGCATTGACATTGTGGGGCCTCTGGACCCCAAGACAGCCATGGGCAACAGGTTCATCCTGGTCTTGGTGGACCATGCCACCCGGTACCCTGAAGCCATCCCGCTCAGGACAGTGACGGCCCCCGTGGTGGGACGTGCACTGATGGGGATTTTCTCCCGTGTGGGATTCCCCAGAGAGGTGGTGTCTGACAGGGGGACCAACTTCATCTCCCAGTACATGAAGTCTCTGTGGAAGGAGTGTGGGGTAACTTATAAGTTCACCACTCCTTACCACCCCCAAGGTAATGGTCTGGTTGAAAGGTTCAACCGGACCTTGAAGGGCATGATCATGGGCCTAGAAGAGCCCCTGAGGCGTACGTGGGACGTCCTCTTGCCATGCCTGTTGTTTGCCGACCGTGAGGTGCCACAGAAGTCCTTAGGGTTCAGTCCCTTTGAACTCCTCTATGGCCATCCGGTAAGAGGGCCTCTGAGTCTGGTCAAGGAAGGCTGGGAGCAATCTCCCAGGAAACCTCCCCAAGATGTATTTAGCTACATGTTGGCCTTCAGGAACCAGACTCTGCGTTTCAGAAAAATTGCTGAGGCAAATCTGGAAGCCAGCCAGGAGGAAATGAAACGTTGGCACGACCAGAATGCCACTCTGGTCGAATTTCAACCTGGTCAGAAGGTTTGGGAACTGGCCCCAGTGGAGCCTTGTGCGCTCCAAGATAAGTGGACCGGTCCATTTGAGGTGGTGGAGCGCAAAAGTCCAGTTACCTACTTGGTGGACTTTCAATCTCCCAGGAACCCCTTGCGGGTCCTGCATGTGAACCGCCTGAAGCCCCACTTTGAGAGGTCTGAAGTGGGCATGCTTCTTGCCACAGATGCTGGGATGGAGGAGGAGAGTGAGCCTCTTCCTGACCTCCTGTGTGCAGGAGAGAAGGATGGGTCAGTGGAGGGTGTGGTCCTCTCCACCACACTGACCCCTGAGCAGCAGAGAGATTGTCACCAACTGTTGGGGCAATTTTCTGATTTGTTTTCCCTGGTGCCTGGTGTCACTGATTGGTGCGTCCATGAGGTGGACACCGGGGACAGTCCTCCTGTCAAGCACAAGGCTTACAGAGTGACTGACAGGGTCAGGGCTTGAATTAAGGAGGAGGTCTCCAAAATGTTTGCCCTAGGGGTGATTGAGTCCTCTAGCAGCCCTTGGTCCAGCCCCGTGGTTTGGTACCAAAAGCTGCAACGCCTGGTGCCACACCTGAACTTAGGTTCTGTGTGGACTACCGAGGTCTCAATTCGGTCACGAAGACCGACGCGCACCCCATCCCCAGAGCTGATGAGCTCATAGATCGGCTAGGGGCTGCCCGGTACCTCAGCACGTTTGATCTGACGTCTGGGTACTGGCAGATCACCTTAACTGATGGGGCAAAAGAGAGGTCAGCATTCTCCACACCAGATGGGCAGTACCAGTTCCGTGTGATGCCCTTTGGGATGAAGAATGCCCCTGCCACCTTTCAGAGGTTGGTCAACCAGGTGTTGGTTGGGCTGGAGGATTTCAGTGCCGCCTACCTGGATGACATTGCAGTGTTCAGTTCCTCCTGGGAGGACCACTTGCGCCACCTCTGGGAAGTGTTGATGGCGCTGCGCAGAGCAGACCTCACAATCAAGGCCAGTAAGTGCCAGATTGGGCAGGGTTCTGTGGTGTATTTGGGACACCAGGTGGGGAGTGGCCAAGTGGGGCCCCTGCAGCCCAAGATTGAAACCATCCTGGCTTGGGAGCCCCGAAGGACCCAGACCTTCTTAGGACTCACGGGTTACTACAGGAGGTTTGTCAAGGGGTATGGCAACATTGTTGCACCCTTGACTGAGCTGACTTCCAAAAAGCAGCCAAAGATTGTGAACTGGACTGAAACCTGTCAGAAAGCTTTTGATGCCCTCAAGACTGCCATGTGTACAGCACCCGTACTCCAGGCGCCCAATTTTGCTAAGGGATTTATTGTCCAGACAGACGCTTCAGAGCATGGGGTGGGGGCCGTTCTGTCACAGATAAATGAGGAGGGACTAGACCAACCTGTAGCCTTCATCAGTAGAAGGTTACTTCCATGGGAACAGAGGTGGAGTGCAATTGAGCATGAGGCATTTGCTGTGGTCTGGGCACTGAAGAAGCTGAGACCATACCTGTTTGGGACTCACTTCCGGGTTCAGACAGACCACAGGCCCCTCAGATGGTTGATGCAGATGAGGGGTGAGAATCCCAAGTTGTTGAGGTGGTCCATTTCCCTACAGGGTATGGACTTCACGGTGGAACACCGCCCTGATACAGAACACGCCAATGCTGATGGTCTGTCCAGATTTTTCCACCTTAGTGATGAGAACTCACCAGGGGATGGGTATTTCTCCCCACATTTCAGCTGGAGGGGACACGTGTTAGACCTGGCACCATTGGCGTGGGTCTCCCTTCCATTTTTTGCTGTTGTCTCCTCCGTTTTGCTGGTGTTAGATGCTCTGAGCGCTGTGCCACTGCCCTTCAGTGCCACAGCGCGAAGGCTCCCTGTGTAAATATGACAGGTGAATTGGTATATCCATGATTGGCTTATTTGGTTTACCTGTTAGTCCCTAGTAGCGTGGCCTGTGTGTGCCCAGGGCTGGTAAACCAAATGCTGCTGGTGGGCCTGCAGCGCTGGTTTGCGCCACCCACAGAAGCAGCTTGTAAAGTGTGTCTCAGACCTGCCACTGCAGAGTCTGTGTGCAGTCCAGAACTGCCATCTTGGCTGTGAAGTGCACCCACTTCCCAGCCCCTGAACCTTTCCTTGGCATCATGTAAGTCACCCCTATGGTAGGGTGCATTGTGGGTGTAAGGTAGGACATGCCTTGGTGTGTGTAGCATGTCCTGGTAGTGAATTACACCCAATTTCGTTTTTCACTACTGTAAGGCTACCTGTTCCCCATAGGCTAGAATGGGCAGTTTGACTATTACATTCTATAGTCCTAACTGTCCCCAAGAACATGGTAGAAAAACGAATTTAGTATGCCTGAGCTCTGAATATTAAAATACATCTTTTAATGAAGTTTATTTTTATATTCTGTGTTTGAAACTACCACTTTTAGAAAGTAGGTATTTTCTTGCCTAAACCTTCCAGTGTGCTCTGCTGTTATGTGTATTGGCTGTCTGGTTTTGGAGGGACAGGGCAGGCTGAGTCAGACCTGGGTTGAATAGAGAGATCTGCATTTAGAGTACGGGGAGGGTAGCTCCTTGACCTGAATAGGGCTGTGCCTGGCAAGGTGAATGCTGGCTCCACCTCCTACTGTGTGTCTGATAGCAGACCCCCTCTTTCTGAAAGGAAGGATGCAGCCTGGTAAACAAAGTGCTCCAGGACTGAACAGAACTGGTTCTGGCTAGGCTCAGTGACTTGTAGCTTTTGAGAACAAAGACTTTTGGGGTATAAATATCTGTGCTGAAACCCCTACAAAGTGTATTGCTCCTGGACATCAAGACGAACCTCTGTCCGTGTAACTGAAGGAATCTGCAGGAGGTGACTATTCTTGTGCTTGTGTGCTGTTTCTTGGATTGGCCTGCAGTGGTTACCATTGGACCTGGAAGAAGAGGGAAAAGGACTTTGTGAGAACTTTTATTAATCTTGCTAAAGCAATCACCCAAGGGCTAGGAGAGAGCTAGCCTCCTGTTGAAGTCTCAGGCACATCAGACTTCACCACCAGCCTCCTGATTCCTCCCAGCGAGGATTTCTATCTGCAGGTGAGGCTCCTGTGAGTTCCAGGGCCTCTAGTTCTACTACAGAGAAGAGAGTGCTGAAATCGTCGCTAACGCATGTTTGCGAGCCGCCGCAGCCGAAAGCGCCCGGAAAATCATCACGCTGCTGCCGCTGAGTGCTCGCAACTAAAGATCGACTCATCGCACGTTTGTGGGCCGCCAAGTGCTCGCTAACTCCAAAGATCATTGCATCGCACGTTTGCGGGCTTCCAAGTGCTCGCTAACTCCAAAAGATCATCGCACCGAGATCATCGCTTCACGACATCGCAGCGCGGACGCCGGGCGTCCGCCATTTTCATCGCATCACTTCAGGATCGACGCTCCCTCGCGGAGCGCCATTTCTTCGCATCGCAACCTGATCGCACACGCAACAGGATCGTCGCATCGCCTCCTCCCTCGCGGCTAGGAGTCATCGCATCAACGGCCTAGCGTGCAGAAGTTTGTCGCATCATCTCCGCACGCACCAGCAGATCGGCGCATCATCCTCCTTCGCGGCAAGGATTTATCGCATCGCCGGCCTCGCGTGCAGAAAATCATCGCTACAGCTTCTTTGCGACAATTTGTTGGTTTTGCTACGAAATCCAGGTACTTTGTAAGTAAAAGGGTCGCAGAGACCACTGCTTTGAACTGAACTCCTCTTGGCACACTTTGAACTATTTTTGCAGCATTTCAAGAGTAATCCTATTTTTCAGTATTGTGGCTTTTTATCGTTATTGGTCTTGTGTTAAGTCTATATATAAAGATACTTATTTTTGATAACTACTTGTGTGGTGTCCCTTTGTAGTGTTCCTCACTGTGTTACTGTGTATGGTCATAAATGCTTCACACACTGCCTCTGAGATAAGCCTAGCTGCTCGTGCTACGTTACCACAGGGTGGAGCAGGGGTTATCAAAGGGTGTAGCCCTCTCACTCTGACTTAGGAAGAAGGGTCCCTACTTGGACAGTGGCCAGCCATTGCCAACTAGAGACCCCCATTTCTAACAGTAAGTAGCTCTCCTGAGTGCAGTTCAGTTCACTAAATTTGAGTCTTTTGCTAGGCTGAATTAATATATGTATACCAGAGTTGAAAAGTGTGCCTATGAGATGAAAATGCGTGTATTTTCAGACCTCATAAGCTTGTTTGGGGAAAAGTGCTTGAATTTCCAAAATATATTTAACGCTGGTATTTATTCAATAAATCATGTGGCACTGGGGGAAATCTATTACTGATATTATTACCTGGGTGTCAGGGGTTGCAGCTACTGCTGCTGTGTATTATCAATGTAAAGGCATTCCAAATTAACAAAGTCTTTTTATACTTTGCTTCTGGCAACCCAGACGCAAAGTAGCTCAGGATGATTTTAGTAGCTCAGGATGATTTTCAAGGAGCATAAATAGGTCTTATTACAGAAAAGGTTGGAGACCCCTGTACTAGACAATCCTGCAAAAACATAAGGAAGGACACATTTCTTACCTGTAATCCTAATCCTAGTTCTCTCTCAGGGGAATCTACATTGAAATCATAAGCACTGAACAGTCCCGTCCAAGTGCGTGGACTCCAGAGCAGTTCTTCAAAGTCACATTTTTGCAGTATGTTTGCCTTACTTCGGAAAGGCCAGGAGTATATGTGACAAAAATGTAAAATTTTGCAGCCTTATGTCAGCCTATATTGCCAGTCCTATTAATTTACTTTAAAAGCTGGAAAGAAACACAAAGCCTTTAAAAGTCACTAAAAGCACAAGTTACTAACTTGTGTAACGATATATCTGTAGGAGACAGTAGTTAGTAACAGATTCCTTACCTTAGAATATCCCCAGGCGTCAGGCTGGATCCGGAAAGTTTTTGCGTAGCAGTACCCTTGCGCGTCGGTAGGCGGCGTCGTGCGGCTCCGCGTCCGTCGTCGGCGTCGGGATCGCCGGGATGACGTCGCGGGCAGTACTTAGACGCCGCCCCTGCGCGCTGACGTCAGTTCTGTACACGACTTTCCGTGCCAGGAACGCAGAGCCACGCAAGAAGCTGACATAGGTGTCTGAAAAATACTAGGGCCCTGAAAGGGATGTCCTTAACCCTAGAAATCAGTTCGCAGAACGGGGAGGATGGGTGGGCGGTGAGGAATCTGTCACTAACTACTGTCTCTTACAGATATATCGTTACACAAGTTAGTAACTTGTGCATCTGAAAGAGACACGTTAGTGACAGATTCCTTACCTTAGAATAGATACCCCAGCAATACCAACCCCGGTGGTGGGTCTGCGAACAGATTCAGACAAGGAAGTCCCGGAGGACAGAGCGGCCAAAGAAGCCGTCCCTCCGGACCTGGCTGTCAAGGCAGTAATGCTTGGTAAACGTGTGCAGCGAGGCCCACGTAGCTGCCTGACATATATCCTGTAGCGGAACACCGCGGCCTAAAAGCCGTGGTAGCAGCTGTTGCCCTGGTAGAATGGGCACGTAGCCCAACAGGGGGCTCCTTCTTAGCCAAAGAATAGCAGGCTTTGATACACAAGATTACCCAGCGGGAGATGGTCCTCTTGTGTACCGCCCGACCTTTTTGGCGCCCACGTAGCCAACAAAGAGCTGGTCATCCACCCGGAACTGTTGTGTGCGGTTGAGGTAAAAGGAAAGCACACGTTTTGGGTCCAGACGGTGGAGCCTCTCTTCCTCTCTGGAAGGATGCGGAGGCGGAAAGAAGGTGGGCAAAGTGATGGTCTGCCCAATGTGGAAGGCAGTAACCACCTTTGGCAAGAAGGACGGACGCGTCCTAAGAACAACCTTGTCTGGATGGACAGACAGAAAGGGGGGTTTGCACGAAAGAGCCTGGAGCTCACTCACCCGCCGAGCGGAGGTGATGGCTACCAGAAAGGCTGTCTTCAGAGTAAGAAGACGAAGAGGACAGTTATGCAGAGGCTCAAAGGGAGCGCACATTAAGAAAGTAAGAACCAAATTTAAGTCCCACTGAGGCATTATAAATGGAACAGGAGGAAAGAGGTGTGTAATGCCTTTAAGAAACCTTTTAACAACAGGGGACTTAAAAAGAGAGGGCTGATCAGGAAGCCTGAGGAAGGCCGAGATTGCACAAAGATAGCCCTTGATGGTACCCAGGGCAGAACCCTGTTGGGCCAGAGAGAGAAGGAACAGAAGAACCTCAGAAAGGGGATTCACAGCCTTTGCTGTGCACCATGCCACAAACTTGTTCCACCTGCAGGCGTATACCACCTTAGTGGAGGGACGCCTGGCTGACAGAATCACATCACAAACTTCGGGAGGCAAGTCGAAAGGAATCAACTGCCGCCGCTCAATCTCCACGCAAGCAGGTGTAGACTGGACAGGTTCGGGTGGAGGACCGTCCCCTGCTGCTGCGACAGAAGATCCTCCCGAAGAGGCAGACGGATCGGGGATCCGACGCTCATACTGAGTAGCTCGGGATACCAAACTCTTCGAGCCCAGTCCGGAGCCACAAGGATGACTTGGGCCCGGTCGCGCCAAATCTTCTTCAACACTCTGGGTAGAAGTGGTATAGGCGGAAAGGCGTACAACAGAACGCAACTCCACTCGCGACGAAAAGAGTCGCCTAGCGAGTGCCGCCTTGGAAATTCCAACGCGCAGAACTGCTGACATTGCGCGTTCTCTTCGGTGGCGAACAGATCTAACCAAGGCTCTCCCCACTGCTGAAAGAGACCTCGCGCCACCTCCGAGTGAAGACGCCATTCGTGATCCATCATGCACCTGCGGCTGAGTTCGTCCGCCCTGGCGTTCAGGGAACCTGCCAGGTGTTGAACCACCAGGGATATGCCCAAATGTCAGCCATCTCCAGAGGCGGAGAGCCTCCTGACATAGGGTCCACAACTAGGCCTGGGCGGTGAACTCTGCTCCACTCGCGGAGTTTGCGGAGTTTTCTGCACTCCGCGTTACGCGGAGATCGCGGAGTTCCGAAAAACTCCGCTTCGCAGTGCGGAGCAGAGTTTTTTTCCTCGCTCGCGTTCGTCAACGTCAAGTTGGCGAGCGCGGAAAATCAACATCCCGGCGAGATTTCTCAATGCGGGGGGGTCAGGTTTCTTATTGCGAGTGGTCGTGTATGCTCGCGACCGCTCGCGTTGAGAAACTGCCCGTTCGCGGTGAGAAAGCTGCCGCTCGAGTAAAAATCTACTCGAGCGGCAGAAAAGGAAAGCTTGCGCTGTGCATGGTGCCGATCGCAATGATTGCACAGTGCGGACAAGCACCCAGCACTGTGCAATCACCGCGAATGGCATTTTTCTATCATAATCCACCGCTCGCGGAGCTCTGCGTAGTGCGACGGAGATTTTATGCACTTCGCAGTGTTCCGCGTAGTGCAACTCCGCAAACTCCGCCCAGGGTTATCCACAACCCCACCCCGCCTTGTTTGTTGCAGTACCACATGGTGGTGGTGTTGTCCGTGAACACCAGCACTACTCTTCCCCGGACAGAGGGAAGGAATGCCATGAGTGCAAGACGAATCGCCCGAAGCTCCAGAAGGTTGATGTGGAGCCCGGACTCCGCGGGAGACCAGAGGCCTCTGATCTCCGCCTCCCCCATGTGGCCGCCCAATGCCAGAAGTGATGAATCGGTCACCACTGTGAATTCGGTTGAGGTTGGGAGAGGGATCTGCCTTCGACCCAAACCTGGTTCGTAAGCCACCACTGCAATTGGTGTGCAGTGCCCTCCGAGATCTGGACGCAATCGGACAGATTCCCTTGATGTTGGGCCCACTGGAACTTCAGGTCCCACTGCAGAGCCGGCATATGCCATCTGGCATGATCCACCAGTAGGATGCAGGAGGCCATCAGACCCAGCAGCCTGAGGGTCATCCTGACCGAAACCCGGGATAGAGGCTGAAAGATCGGAATCATGGCCCGAATATCCCAGACTCGCTGTTTGGGAGAATAAACCCGAAAATGCGTTGTGTCCAGAACTGCTCCGATGAAGAGGAGCTTCTGAGAGGGGGTCAGGTGTGACTTCGGCACGTTGATGGAGAACCCCAGCGAATGCAGGAGGTCGGCCGTAGTCTGGAGGTGGGAGACGACAGCCTGGGGCAAGCCCGCCTTCAACAGCCAGTCGTCAAGATACGGGAAGACTGGTACCCCTGATCTGCGCAGATGAGCTGCGACCACCGCCATCACTTTCGTGAACACCCGAGGGGCGCTGGTAAGGCCAAAGGGGAGCACAGTAAACTGAAAATGCTCGGGCCTACCGTGAACCGTAGGTAACGCCTGTGGGCCGGCAGGACGGGGATGTGAAAATAAGCATCCTGCAAGTCCAAAGCTACCATTCAGTCTCAATGGTCGAGGGCAGACAAGACCTGAGCCAATGTCAACATTTTGAACTTCTCCTTCCGGAAGAGGCGGTTGTCGTCCCTGAGATCCAAGATAGGACGCAGGCCTTTGTCCTTCTTGGGCACCAGGAAGTAGTGGGAATAACAACCACTACCTACTTCTGGCACAGGGACTCGCTCAATGGCTCCCTTGGCCAAGAGAGCCATAACTTCCTGACCGAGAAGGGCCAAGTGATCCTCTGACATGCGATGGAATGTGTTGGTGGCATGGAGGGAGGGGTAATCTCGAAAGGGAGGAGTAGCCCCTTCGGACTATCTGCAAAACCCACCTGTCTGACGTGATGTTGTGCCAGTGGGTCAGGTGATGGCGAATCCTGCCACCCACTGGCAACTGGTGGCCCGAAAGGTCAGACTAGGAAGGCTTGGAGGCCGATGCAGAGGAGGCACTGGTGGACTGGCCTGCCCGCTGGCCCCCAGACCCACGGCGCTGGGTCCCGCGTCCCCTGCCGCGCAGGGGCTGAGTAGCTTGCGCCGGCCTGTGGCCCTGGGTGGAACGTGGTGGGGCACCCCTTCCGTAGCCACAAAAGGGGCAAAAGGTGGACTGAACAGGGCGAGAGGTGGCAGCGAGGCCCAAGGATCTGGCCATAGCCTGAGAGTCCTTGAAGCACTCAAGCGTATTGTCCGCCTTGTAGCCAAACAGGCGACAGCCATCAAAGGGCATGTCCAAAAGGGTTGATTGGTCATCCCCGGAAAAGCCAGTGGACATTAGCCAGGCATAGTGTCTCAAGGCTACTGATGTAGAAATCGTTCTACCTAGCGAGTCGGCAGTATCCAGCCCACATCGAATGGCGAACTTCGCTGCGTCTCTACCCTCTGCAACCGCATGGAAGAGTACAGTCCGGGCCTCCTCCGGGCACTGTGGCAGCACTTGCTCAACCGTGTCCCACTCAGAGTGGGTGTAGCGGCCCAAGAGACATGCGGTGTTCACCGACTGCAGTCCTAAGCTGGCGGAAGAAAACATCTTTTTCCCAAGATGGTCCAGCTTCTTGGATTCCCTATCTGGGGGAGCAGTAGGGAACGCGCCTTTGGATGTTGAGGCTTGGACCACAAAGCTCTCAGGGGTAGGGTGTTGGGAGAGGAAAATGGGGTCGTCCGGGGCCGGGCGGTGGCGTCGGGCAATCATCCTATGAACAGGAGCCCCTGTGCTGGGCTTGGACCAAGTGCCCAGAAGGATGTCGGTGAGGGCCTCATTGAACGGCAGCAGGGGCTCCATAGAGGCCACTGCCGGCTGAAGCACCTCAGTCAGGAGGTTATCCTGACTGCCACCGTATGAAGCTCAAGGCCCAAGGCCTCAGCCGCCCTACGCAACACCACAGGGTAGGAGGCTCCCTCCTCCGTGGCCACAGTAGGGGGAGAAAGCATACCAAGATCTGGGGAAGTGTCCAGACCACTGGCATCACCCAACTCCTCTCTCCACACAACCGGCATTGGAGGCGGCTGAGGCGGCGGAGGTGTCGTCAGAGGAATCGGTGCCGGGGGAGGTGTTGTGAGGTCAACCGGTGCTGATCCGCGTAGGAGAGTAGGATCTGCTTCTTAAAGTTAACCCCACTTTGTTGCTGATGTATCACTGTTTTCAACTTAGACTGGCTGGGATCCTGCTATCCAGGACCCCAGCCTAGCTGCTTTCTCCCCTAAATTGATTGCCTGTACTTTAGGTACACTCCAGATTGGATACTGGGGTGCCCTTATAAGTCCCTAGTATATGGTACACCATGTACCCAGGGCATAGGTACACAAGAGACCTCCCAGGGGCTGCAGCATGTATTATGCCACCCCTGAGAGACCATTCAAACTGACACCACAGGTCTGCTACTGCAGCCTGTGTAAGGTGGTGCATGCACCCCTTACTTAGATATAGGTTCACTATATCTATTCTAAATCACTGCACATAAAAACCTATCAGTCACCCCTATGGCAGGCCTTATCAATCCTGAAGGCAGGGTGCTGGGTTTTGTGTGAGATGGTGCCCCTGCATGAGCAGAGCCCCTCTGCAGCCTTCGGAATCTATTCTCCGGGGTTGTCTGTGATGCAGCCAACCATATATACTTAAGTGCATTATAACCTCGCGGTAAATGCTAACTTTAAAACAGCTGCTTAGAAACACGTCGTGTTTGGTGTCAAACACCTTGGAATCATACCTCCACACCAGTAACTGGTGTGGGAGGTATGATTCCTTCCTTGTAGTACCACTACTATGGGGCACCGGTCTACCCGGTACCAGCTTTCTCGACCTGGGCATCACAAAATGGATGCTGCCAGCCACAGACACGAGTCTGCCCTTCTGCTGCTGAGCCAAGCTCGAGCAGGGGAAGGCTGGACAATAGGTTTCCTGTCACAGGGAGGTGTGACCACCTCCCAGACAGGCTTTAGTGTATTGGGGCTGGGTGGGGGCACTCTTAGAGTGCCAGAAAGTCTGCACTGGGGGCACATTTGGTGTCCCCGTGCATAGTCCAGCTCAAACCGGTTGCAGGAGCCATTTGCTCCTGCTCTGGCGCAAAACTGGACAAAGGACATGGGTGTAGCCACCCCTCTCTCCTGACCCTCCCATAGGTGGGTCCCCAGAGTTTGTCCCACCCCTTCCTTGGGTATAAAGTAGGAACCCTGACTACAGGACTTTAGATTTTACCTGGACTAAACTCTGCTACAGAAACCAAGTACCTTTGACGATCTACACTACGCTGGATGACTGAAGAATCTCCCTTGGAGTAAAGGAGTTACTCCCCTGCAGCAGCAGGCACCGAAACGCAACTGACCGGTTGCATCTCCAGAGCTCCTGCGGACTCCAAAGATTTCTGCAACACAGGAGGTGGGTTCCCTAAGGTCCCGGAGGGCGATCTACCCTCTCAGCGATTCAGAGACTAGTATCCCTCATGGGGGCCGTGCAACCTGTACCCCTGTGCACCGTGTCATTTTGCAAGTGCACCCACTTCACGACGATTCCTGAAGCTGTGCATTGGACCACGTGTGGTCCCCACTCCGAGCAGCATTCACACCAAAGATTGCTGGCCTCCACTCCACGAGTGCTCTGTGGGCCCGTACTTCGTGTTTTCGCTCGATGTCCCTTTGCGATCCCTGGTCCATTGACTTGTGGGTCCTAACGAGGGTCACTCTTCTAATTGTTGGGCTTCCCTGATTGCTCCAGACGTGCCATGACTCTCCATTGCTTGGGGAGTCCCCAGGACCTTGCTGGTCCTCACCGTAGCTGTTTCCTCTGCCTGCATGGGTTGCCGTTGCCAAGGCTTGTTGGTGCTCCAGCCGGACACTGACCCCTCAGTCATCGACATCCTCTGTGGGACTGTTCACCTCTGGACCTTGGTTGTCATCTACATCTCCTGGTCCCCGTGGCTGCAGAGTCAAGCATCCTATCTTCGCACCTGAGGCACCCGACATCGGTGGGCATTCAAATGCTCCGCTCCTGGTCACGTGAAGTGACCCAGACTTTGTCCCCTCTGCTTTCAGGTTCTTCTCACCTCGGATCCAGGCTTGGATTCCACCGGACACTTTTCTTCTCCACGGCAGCAGCACTTCTTCGCATCACGCCATTGAAAACCACAAGGGTTTCCGACACCAATTGACCCCTATGCACCCGGCTCCTCTGGGATAGGTAACACGGGTACCACAGTACTCACAAGGGTGCTGGCCTTAGAACCTTCTATGTTCCAAAGGGTTTGCTTGAAGACCTCTCCGAAGTGTCCTTAACTTGTAATTTTCCAACCGCGACTTTCCCATAGAGTTGTACGGAGCTCGCGTCTGTGTTCACACACTGCACCCGTCCTCCGTGGGTCCCCTTTGTCACTACTTTGGGTGGTTCCTTGGGGTCCCAGCGATTCTACGTGCTCTAGGCACTGTGTCTAGTTACGTCGTGGTTGTTATACCACTTTCTTAGTATATGGTTCGGTCTCCCCCTGGAGCCCACTGTGTATTGTGCTACTTACTGTCGTTCTATTGATTTAATATTGTGTACTGTGTGCTCTAATCTCATAAAGAGGTTAGTAGAGAGTGTTTAGTAATAAATACATATATTTTATATATCTCTTGTGTGGTTCTCCTTTCATTTGGTCATTCAGGAGGTTCTGATCTGGTAAAACAAGCTGCTTTACATTCCTTCGAGACTTAGCCTGAAGGCTGCTCTCCACAGCTACCACTAGGATAGCTTTCTATAAAGGTTTTCTTTAACCTAATCATCATAAGGGCCGTTTGGACTGGTGCAAGGTGCCCACTTTAATTAGTGGACAGCATATACCAGTCAACTTCTCACATTGGTGTGCAGCGGTTGGGATTCAAGCTTGCTATTGTTTTACCAGATAAATCTCATTGAGTGATTAACTGAAAACCACTAATGGTATTAGGTACATATAAATCAAGACTAGAATAAGTAAGTTCTACTGAACTTGGAGTTGGGCAGTCAAGGGTCTAGCACACCCTTTCTCCAACTCAAGAGAGTTTAGTTCCCACTAGGTTAGGTAGGTGCCTACACCACATAACACTAGTATGTCTTCTAAAGGAGAAGCCAGTGGCTCTCTGCCAACTAGATGTGATCATCTCTCATTTCAGGAATTGAGAAATATGTGTACATCTAGGAAGCTGAGGACAGGGAGAAGTGCAAGCACCCAACGTCTCATAGAGATGTTGCTCTTAGATGACCTCAGAAAGACCCCAGGGTCTGATGAAGTAGAAAGAGTGGGTGGGACAGGAGGTGAGGACAGACCAGGAAGTGAACACTTCTTTGATATGGACTCTAACCCTGGCCAGGAGGATCAAGATGATTCTAACCTGGAAAATACAACTCTTCCTTCAGGTGGGGGAGAAGGCCCCAGTGGCCCTCTCTTTACTCCACCAGGGAGAGTACACAGTTTACCTAGAAGATCAAGATCTCCTTCTCAGTAATCTAATCATTCTGGTACTTCTGTAGGGACCTCTGCTTCTCATAAAAGGGACTCCTCTTATGAGAAGAAGTGTCAGTTTCTTGAGTATGAGAGGACCAAACTCAGAATCAAGAGGGAACAATTGGCCTTAGACAGGGAATCCCTAGAGCTCCAGAGAGCTTCCAGAAGGTTGGGGCTAGAGCCCCATGGTGGCAGCAACAGTGTCCCTAGACTTAGAGAGTATACTCATGATCATAGGAACCTGAACAAGATAGTCCCTCCCTATCAGAGTGGGGATGACATCCACAAATGGATAACTGCACTAGAGAGGGCCTGTAAAGTACAGAGGGTCCCTCAAGAGCAGTGGGCAGCTATCTTGTGGCTCTCCTTTGCTGACAAAGGTAGAGATAAGCTCCTCACTGTAAGAGAAGAGGATGCTGATGATTACACAGTCTTGAAGAGTGCTCTCATAGATGGGTTTGGCTTAACCACTGAACAATACAGGATTAAGTTCAGAGACACCCAGAAGGCACAGACTCAGGACTGGGTTGACTTTGTAGATTGTGCTACTAAGGCTGTGGAAGGCTGGTTACTTGGCAGTAAAGTGTGTGATTTTAAAAGGATTGTACAATTTAATTATGAGGGAGCAGATCCTTAATAATTGTCAAAATCAGTTGTTGCATCAGTACCTGGTGGACTCTGATCTGACCTCTCCCCAAGAATTGGGAAAGAAGGTAGACAAATGGGTCAGAACCAGGGTGAAGCAGAAAGCTCAGAACCAAGGTGGTGACTGCAAGAAGCAAGATTCTAAAACCTCAGATAAGGGTGGGGAGAAAGGTAAAGACCAGAAGTCTTCACAAGGGCCCAAAAAGTCTTCATCTGGTGGGGAGTCACAATCCAACAAGGGTAAAGGCAAAAAGAAACCTTGGTGTCATATCTGTAAACAGACGACACATTGGACAAATGATTGTTCCAAATCCAAGGAATCTACTCTCCAGCCACCACTGCCCCTAAGGCAACTGTTCCCCCTAGTTCAGCTCAAAGTGGTGGTACTCAGAATAAGGGTGTAGTAGGGTTAACCTGGGATCTGAGATGGACTCTGGCCTAGTCAGAGTTCCAACTCAGGCTGTGTTAGTCTGTGATGGAGGCATGGATATTGCCTCCTTATTTGTCAGTCCCAGTAATCTGGGCAAATACAGACAGCAGCCTTTGATTAATGGCAAGGAGGCCATGGCATTCAGGGACACAGGTGCAAGTGTCACAATGGTGACAGAAGATCTTGTGGCCCCTGAACACATCATACTTGGTGAGATGTACCAAGTGACCAATGCAAGCAATGTCAGGACAGACCATTCCTTGGCAGTTGTGAATTTCACCTGGGGAGGGGTAACTGGCCCTAAGAAGGTTGTGGTAAGTGCAGACCTCCCTGTTGAATGCTTATTGGGCAATGATTTAGAAACTTCATCATGGGCTGAAGTGGAACGCAGGACACATGCAGAAATGCTGGACATCCCTGCAGATGTGTTTGCCATGACTAGGTCACAGGCAAAAATGTCTTCCACTGAACAGGCCCTGGATCCTGGAATAATGGACCAGGTGCCTTCCAAGAGAAGGAGCAGTAGGGGTAAGGCGGTGTCTTCCCCCCTGCCTCAGAGTGCAGATCAGTCTCTTGAGGGAGATGATCTTAGTCCTGAAGAAGGAACTGTCTCAGAGGAACTTGAACCTGACCAGGTTGAGTTCTTGGGGACAGGGGGCCCTTCTAGGGCAGATCTGAGCCAGGAGCAGCTGAGCTGCCCCTCTCTTGAACCCCTCAGACAGCAAGCTGCTGCTGAGACTGCTGGGAGTGCCAGTGGGTCCCATAGGATCTACTGGGATGATGGACTCTTATACTCAGAGGGTCGAGACCCCAAACCTGGTGCTACCAGGAGGTTGGTTATATCTCTGAAGTTTAGGGGCTTCCTATTGACACTGGCACATGATATCCCATTAGCAGGTCACTTAGGCCAAAACAAGACTTGGGACAGGCTTGTCCCTCACTTTCATTGGTCCCGTATGTCAGAGGACACAAAGGAGTTGTGTCACTCCTGTTTCACTTGTCAAGCCAGTGGTAAGGCAGGTGGTACTACAAAGCCCCCCCTGATACCACTACCTGTGGTGGGGGTTCCCTTTGAGAGGGTTGGGATTGACATTGTTGGTCCCATGGATCCTCAAACTGCATCTGGGCACAGATTTATACTGGTGTTGGTGGACCATGCCACTAGGTATCCAGAGGCAATCCCACTTAGGGCTACCACAGCTCCTGTTGCGGCTAGGGCCCTCCTGGGAATCTTTTCCAGGGTGGGTTTTCCTAAGGCGGTAGTATCAGACCGGGGTGCAAACTTTATGTCTGGTTACTTGACTGCTATGTGGAAGGAGTGTGGAGTAAATTACAAATTTACCACCCCTTATCACCCACAATGCAATGGGTTAGTTGGAAGGTTCAACAAAACCCTCAAGGGCATGATCAAAGGTCTCCCTGAAAAGCTCAGGCGTAGATGGGACATACTTTTGCCCTGCCTTCTCTTTGCCTACAGAGAGGTTCCTCAGAAGGGGGTTGGTTACAGCCCTTTTGAACTTCTGTTTGGACATCCAGTTAGGGGTCCTTTATGTCTAGTGAAGGAGGGATGGGAGTTACCTCTCAAACCCCTAAACAGGATATTGTGGACTATGTACTTGGTCTCTGCTCCAGGATGGCAGAGTACATGAAGAAGGCATCCAGAAACCTTGAGGCTAGCCAGGAATTGCAAAAGGCCTGCATGACCAAAAGGCTTTGTAGACTGTTTATCAGCCAGGACAGAAAGTATGGGTGTTGGAGCCTGTGGCCCCAGCAGCCCTCCAAGACAAGTGGAGAGGCCCTCATACAATCATTGAGCAAAAGGGAGAGGTTACCTACCTGGTGGACCTTGGAACTCCCAGGAGCCCCCATAGGGTGCTCCATGTGAACAGGCTCAAACCATATGTTGACAGGGCAGACATGGGCTTGCTCATGGCTACTGATGAGGGACAGGAGGAAGAGAGTGATCCACTCCCTGACCTGCTCTCACAGAACCCTGATGATGGTTCAGTAGATGGTGTAGCCTTGGCAGGCAGCCTCACTGACCAGCAGCAAACTGATTTCAGGAGAGTCCTAAATCAGTTCAGACATATGTTTTCACTGACTCCAAGTCAGACTACCTGGTGCACTCATGAAGTGGACACAGGTGACAGTCTGCCTGTTAAAAATAAGATTTACAGGCAACCTGACCATGTCAGGGACTGCATCAGGACAGAAGTCCAGAAGATGTTGGATCTGGGAGTAATTGAGCCCTCAGATAGCCCTTGGGCTAGTCCAGTAGTCCTTGTACCAAAACCTCACACCCAGGGGGGTAAGAGAGAGATGAGGTTCTGTGTGGACTACAGGGGTCTCAATGCAATCACTAGGACTGATGCCCATCCAATACCCAGGGCAGATGAACTTATAGATACTTTGGCCTCTGCCACGTTTCTGAGTACATTTGACCTGACAGCTGGTTACTGGCAAATCAGATTAGCTGAGGATGCAAAACCCAAAACAGTATTCTCAACCCCTAGTGGGCACTAGCAATTTGTGGTGATGCCCTTTGGCTTGAAGAATGCACTTGCCACTTTTCAAAGGTTGGTGAACAAAGTCCTTACAGGTCTGGAAGCCTATAGTGCAGCTTATCTGGATGATATTGCTGTCTTTAGCTCCACCTGGGAGGATCACCTGGTCCACCTGAGAAATGTTTTGGAGACCCTGCAAAAAGCAGGCCTCACTATCAATGCCACCAAGTGCCAGATAGGGCAGAGTCAGGTTGTATACCTAGGCCACCTTGTGGGTGGAGGTCAGGTTCAACCCTTGCAGAGCAAAATCCAGACCATCATGGACTGGGTTGCTCCAACTACACAGACTCAGGTCAGAGCTTTCTTGGGCCTGACTGGGTACTACAGGAGGTTTGTCAAAGGACATGGATCCATAGTGACCCCTTTGAATGACTTAACTTCCAAAAGAATGCCTAAGAAAGTTCAGTGGACAGTTAGCTGTCAAAAGGCATTTGATGACCTGAACCAGGCTGTTAGAACTGGGGGTCTCTAGTTGGCAATAGTATACACCTTTGTCCAATTAGGGACCCTTGCTTCTAGTCAGGGTAAGGGGGATACACTACTAAAATAACCCCTGCTCACCCCCTTGGTAGCTTGGCACGAGCAGACAGGCTTATCTCAGAGGCAGTGTGTTAAGCATTTATGAACACATACAGAAATACAGTGAAAACACTACAGATGGACACTACACAGGTTTTATAAAAATAAGTATTCTTTATATAGACTTAACACAAGACCACAAACGATAAAAATCCACAATACTGTACTCAAAATAGACTTAAAGATGGTAGAAGTAACTTAGTTCAAGTTGATGGTAAATGCGAAACGTTTCTCTTAAAAGTACCTGGGATGCGTAACGCAAAACAAACAAAGGGTCCGCAGGGAGGACGATGCGGCGAGCAGGCGCCTCGATGCGGTGCGACGATCCGGTGCGATGCGATGAAAGTGCGCCCTTGATGTGATGCGACGATGTGAAGATGCTGCGTGCACGTCCGACGGCCGTGTGGTGAACTCTGTATCTTTGGAGCCGCGACAGGCCCTGCGACACGCTTCTCCGGTGATGTGACGGCAGGCAGTTGCGACGGCGACACGCTTCTCCGGTGATGGGACGGCAGCAGCGACAAAGGCACGCTTCTCTAGTGATGCGGCAGCGGCCTCTACGGCGGCGACACGCTTCTACGGCGATGCGACGGCAGCAGCTGCGACAGCAACACGCATCTTCTCGTTGCGTCGCGCTTCCAGCTCCCAGCGACACGCAGGCTTCTGCAGACAGAATCCCCAGTAAGGGAATTCAGGAGGGAGCTGGTGGTGAAGTCGTGTAGCCCTGAGACTTCAGCAGGAGGCAAGCTCTAGTTCAAGCCCTTGGAGAATATTCTGCAAGATGATGAAAGTTCTTTAAAAGTTCCTTCTCCTTTCCTTGGCAATGAAGACCACTGCAGGCCAACCCAGCAAACAGCACACTGGCAGAGGGGCAGTCCAAACTCCTGCAGCTTCCTTGGTTCTTCTCCTTGGCAAAGGTTTGTCTTGTTGTTCCAGAAGAGATCTAAAGTCTTGGGGCCTGGGCCCCAGTATTTATACACATAAATCCTTTGTCCTCTGAAGGCAGAGGGTCCTGTACCTAGTCCAAACCAGTTCTGGGTGCATCCTGCCAGTGCACACCCTCTTCCTTTGTCAGTGTGGGCCAGGGACATCAGACACACCACAGGAGGTGGAGCCAGCATTGTGGAAGGCAGGCACAGCCCTATTCAGGCCCAGGTGCTACTCCTCCCACCACTCTACATGCAGGTAGGTCTATTCAGCCCTGTGCTGACTCACCCTGTCTCCTGGAGCCCCCCAGCCCCTGTCACTCACAAAACCAGAAATACAATACACAAGCCAGCAGAGGCAGGCTGGATGGTTTAGGCAAGAAAATACCTACTTTCTAAAAGTGGTATTTTCAAACACAGAATGTTAAAACCAACTTCACTAAAAGATGTATTTTATCATTCTGAGTTCAGGCATACTAAATTCGAATTTCTACCATGTTCCCTGGGTCAGTTAGGATTATAAGATGTTATAATCAAGCTGCCCATTCTGGCCTATGGGGACAGGTAGCCTTGCAATAGTGAAAAACGAAATTGGCTGTAATTCACTATCAGGACATGCTACACACACCAGGGCATGTCCTACCTTTTACATACAATGCACCCTGCCCTTGGGCCTACCTTAGGGGTGACTGATATGTAGAAAAGGGAAGGTTTAGGGACTGGCAAGTGGGTGCACTTACCTAGTCGACATGGCAGTCACAGACTGCACACAGGCTCTACAATGGCAGGCCTGAGACACACTTTACAAGCTGCTTCTGTGGGTGGCACAACCAGTGCTGCAAGCCCACCAGCAGTATTTGATTTACAGGCCCTGGGCACACTTGGTGCACTATACTAGGGTCTGACAAGTAAATCAAATGATCCAATCATGGAGTCACTAATCAATACATCAATTTACCATAGGGAGCACTTGCACGGTGGCACTGAATAGCAGTGGCACAGTGCCCAATGCATCTAAACATCAAAAACAGAAGAGGCAGTCAGTGAAAAAATGGAAGGGAGACTCACGCCAATGGTACCAGGTCTAACACGTGTCCCCTCCAGCTGAAATGTGGGGAGAACTACCCAACCCCTTGGGAGTTCTCTTCACTAAGGCGGAAAAATCTGGACAGACCATCAGCATTGGCGTGTTCTGCACCAGGGCGGTGTTCCACCATTAAGTCCATCCCCTGTAGGGAAATGGACCACCTCAACAACTTTGGATTCTCACCCCTCATCTGCATCAACCATCTGAGGGGCCTGTGGTCTGTCTGAACCCGGAAGTGAGACCCAAACAGGTATGGTCTCAACTTCTTCAGTGCCCAGACCACAGCAAATGCCTCACACTCAATTGCACTCCACCTCTGTTCCCGTGGAAGTAACCTCCTACTGATGAAGGCTACAGGTTGGTCTAGGCCCTCCTCATTAATCTGTGATAGAACAGCTCCCACACCATGCTCTGAAGCGTCTGTTTGGACAATGAATTGCTTTGAGAAGTTGGGCGCCTGAAGCACGAGTGCTGTACACATGGCAGTCTTCAGGGCGCCAAAAGCTTTCTGACAGGTGTCAGTCCAGTTCACTTTCTTGGGCTGCTTAATGGAAGTCAGCTCAGTCAAGGGTGCAACAATGTTGCCATACCCCTTGACAAACCTCCTGTAGTAACCTGTGAGTCCTAAGAAGGCCCTCACCTGGGTCTGGGTCCTTGGGGGCTCCCAAGCCAGGATGGTCTCAATCTTGGGCTGTAGGGGCGCCACCTGGCCGCTCCCAACCTGGTGTCCCAAGTACACCAAGGAACCCTGCCCGATCTGGCACTTACTCACCTTGATCGTGAGGCCTGCCTTGCGCAGTGCCATCAACACTTCCCAAAGGTGGCGCAGATGTTCTTCCCAACTGGCGCTGAACACTGCAATGTCATCCAGGTAGGCGGCACTGAAATCCTCCAGTCCAGCCAACACCTGGTTGACCAACCTCTGAAAGGTGGCAGGGGCATTCTTCATCCCAAAGGGCATAACCCGGAATTGGTAGTGCCCATCTGGTGTGGAGAATGCTGACCTCTCTTTGGCCCCATCAGTTAAGGCGATCTGCCAGTACCCAGACGTTAAATCAAACGTGCTGAGGTACCGGGCAGCCCCCAACCGATCAATGAGCTCATCAGCTCTGGGGATGGGGTGCGTGTCAGTCCTGGTGACTGAATTGAGTCCTCGGTAGTCCACACAGAACCGGAGTTCAGGTGTGGCACCAGGCGCAGCAGCTTTTGGGACCAAGACCACTGGGCTGGCCCAAGGGCTGTGAGAGGACTCAATCACCCTTAATGCAAACATCTTGGAGACTTCCTCCATGATGTGAGCTCTGACCCTGTCAGTCACTCTGTAAGCCTTGTGCTTCAAAGGAGGACTGTCCCCAGTATCCACGTCATGGACGCACCACTCAGTGACACCAGGAACCAGGGAGAACAGATCGGAGAATTGTCCCAACAGTTGGCGACAATCTTGCTGCTGCTCAGGGGTCAGTGTGGCAGAGAGGCTGACACCATCCACTGACCCATCTTGCTCTGTTGCAGACAGGAGGTCAGGAAGAGGCTCGGTCTCCTCCTCCATTCCATCATCTGTCGCTAGGAGCATGCCCACTTCGGACCTTTCTAAGTGGGGCTTTAGGCGGTTGACATGAAGGACCCCCAAAGGGTTCCTAGGAGACCGCAAGTTCACCAGGTAGGTGACATCACTCTTGCGCTCCACCACCTCAAATGGTCCGGTCCACCTGTCCTGGAGCACACAGGGCTCTACAGGGGCCATGACCCAAACTTTCTGACCAGGCTGAAGCTCAATCAGAGTGGCATTCTGATCGTACCACCGCTTCATCTCTTCCTGGCTGGCTTCCAGATTCGCCTCAGCGAGTTGCCTGAATCGCCTGGTCTGGTTCCTGAAGGCCAGCATGTAACTGTATACATCCTGGGGAGGTTTCCTGGGAGATTGCTCCCAGCCTTCCTTGACCAGACTCAAAGGTCCTCTCACCGGGTGACCATACAGGAGTTCAAAGGGACTGAACCCTAGGGACTTCTGTGGCACCTCACGGTAAGCAAAAAGAAGGCATGGCACGTCCCACTTACGCCTCATAGGTTCCTCAAGACCCATTATCATGCCTTTAAGGGTCCGGTTGAATCTCTCAACCAGCCCATTACCTTGGGGGTGGTAAGGAGTGGTGAACTTATAGGTAACACCGCACTCCTGCCACAGGGACTTCATATAGTTAGATATGAAGTTTGTACCTCGGTCTGACACCACCTCTCTGGGGAACCCCACAAGGGAGAAAATCCCCATCAGTGCACGTCCCACCACGGGGGCCGTCACTGTCCTGAGAGGGATGGCTTCCGGGTACGGGTAGCATGGTCCACCAAGACCAGGATACACCTGTTGCCCATGGCTGTCTTGGGGTCCAGTGGCCCCACAATGTCAATGCCCACCCGTTCAAAGGGGGTACTGACTACAGGGAAAGGCTGGAGAGGAGCCTTGTGCTTCCTTCCACTTTACCCACTTGCCTGGCAAGTTTGACAATGAGTATCTGAACTCTTCCGCATCTGGGGCCAATGAAAGTGGGTGACAAGCCTTTCAAAGGTCTTGTTCTGCCCCAGATGTCCAGTTAAAGGCACGTCATGAGCCAAACCCAGTAGGAAGGCTCTGAAGCGCTGGGGTACCACCAGCACACAGGCTGACCCAGGCTCAGCAACCTTATGCTCCCTATACAGGAGGTCGTTCTCCCAGTAGATCCAATGTGATCCAGACTGATCACCTACTGCCTGGGCTGTGGCCTGTTGCCGCAAACCCTCAAGAGAAGGGCACTTCCTCTGCTCCTCACAAAATTCCTCCCTGGAGGGGCCTCCTTCTTGCTGCCAATAGGTCAGCTCATGCAGGTCCCCCAGTTCGGCCACTTGTTCCCCTGTAGGTTCCAGGGTATCCCCCTCAAGGTCTGCCTCCTCCTGGACAATGGGAACTATGGGGGCCGGTTTCCCACGCCCCCCACCTCTTCTCTTTAAGGCAGGGGTCAGGGCCATATTTTCAGGCTCCAGAACCGCTTCAACACCCTTACAGGCTGCCACAGACTGAGTGGTCTCACACGCCCACTCAGGCAGACCCAACATCTCCAAATGAGACCTTCTCTCCACCTTAGCCCAAGGGGAGCTCTCCAAATCATTGCCCAACAGGCAATCAACAGGCATGGCTGGCCTCACAGCTTCTTGAAGAGTACCTGAGACCCACCCCCCACTCAAAGGGAACTTGATCCACCTCACACTGGCTCTGTGAGTTGTCTGCGGCAACTACAGGGAAGAATGCATGGGGGATACCCTGCTCTCTGGACACCAGCCGACAAGTGACAGCTGTCACACTAGCTCCAGTGTCTCTGAGAGCTTCCACCCTATGGCCATTGATGGTCACCCACTGCCTGTGCTTTTTAGTGTTATCAGGCAGCTGGGTCTCAGGGACCATCTCAAAGTCTCCTAAAGAGACAAGGGACATCTCTGTGGGACCCCACCCACCTTGGGCACCCATCTCCTCCCCCCCCCCCAGGGCTACACTCGCCATCTGACGGGGTGGTGCACGTGGTGGTGCTTTGGAACCCCTCATGAGACATTGTGCATCATACCAACGGTGGCCCATTTGACCACACGTGAAGCACTTAGAGGGGCCCCTGTGAACAGGTTTACCTGTTGGGGCCTCTTGCTTTTTCTCAGGGGGAGGCTGGGAACCCTTCCCTTGGTTCCCTTGGGAATTACTTTGGGGCCCTTTCTGGAACTCCCTCTGTTTACCCTTGTCCCCCCCACTCTTCTGCTGGGGACCCTGCCCACCTTTGGCGGAGTCTCCCACGTGACCCTTGTGGACCCGGGTGCTGACCCAGCGGTCCGCCTCCTCAGCAAGCTTCCTAGGGTTAGTTAACTTGCTATCAATAAGGTGCTGGCGTAGCTCTGGAAAACAATTACCAGACAAGTGCTCCCATGCAAACAAATCATAGAGCTCCTCAAAAGTACTCACTTTGCTACCCTTCACCCAACCATCCATAGCTCTGAAAAAGAAAGATACATATTCTACCCAAGTGGTGGCCTACAGCTTTTTACAATTCCTAAACCTCTGTCTATAGAGTTCTGGGGTCAAACCATACCTTGTCATCAGGGCTTCTTTCATATGGGCATAAGACATCCTATTCTCACTGGGTAGGTCTAACAATGTATCCCTCCCCTCACTCACAAAGCGGCCCCACAACCCCGCTCCCCAATCCTTCTCAGGGACCCGGTGGGCCAACATTGCTATCTCATAGGCTGCAAACCACTGCCCAATATCTTCATGCTTATGGAAATCTTTAATGACATCCTTTGGGATATATACCCTGCCTTCTGCAGGCACAGACGGTGTGCTGCGACCAGAGGGATTAATATCTAAGCTTTTGGCTTGGATCTCCAACTCCCTCAACATTCTCTCATGCTCTAATCTCATCCGCTCTCTCTCCAAGGCTAACTTGTTAATTTCAAACTCCAGCTTCTTATTCTCTAGGTCCTTTTGACCCTCCATTTTGAGCCTGGCCAGCTCCATTTTATGCCTTCTATCTCTCTCCCTATCCTCCAGCTCTCCTGGGGACAGGTCTTTGGAAGAAACACTGCTGCCTGGAGGGGTAGGTACTTTCTCCCCCCCTGGACCCACTGGCCCATGTAGCTGCTCTTCTGCCTCCTCCACAGGGTGCTCCACATTTTCAGATGCATTTCTTGCTTCCACCCAGTCCCTCAGCGCCTTGTGGAACTCATCCTTTTTAGTGAGGCCTGTAATAGCAACTTTAAATTTTCTATAGAGAGTCTGGCTGAAACATGTTGACCAGGATATCGGAACCTAATTAACTCCAGAGATATCCACCTCTCTTTTTTAACTACTGCCGAGGGCCCATACATTAAAATAGTCCTTTTGTTACCTGAACGGGACCCTACGGACAGCTTTTTAAACCACACTCATCTCACTCTCACTGCACACTCACTGCACAGAACCAGCTCCGCTGTATCCAGGCGTCGCAGCACACCCAAGGTACATTCGGTACCTTGGGTGGGACCCGATGATGAAGCATGTCACCAACTAGGTTGGTGAGTGAGGGTCTTCTATAAACACATATGTGTCGCCATACATACACATACCAGGAGCTCCTATTTAGTAGCTAGTTCCCTTTGATATTTATACTATACCCAGGGGAAGTGAACTGGCCCCTATCTCCTCGCTCTTCTTTTGATTATTACCCCAGTATTTATACCCATAAATCCTTTGTCCTCTGAAGGCAGAGGGTCCTGTACCTAGTCCAAACCAGTTCTGGGTGCATCCTGCCAGTGCCCACCCTCTTCCTTTGTCAGTGTGGGCCAGGGACATCAGACACACCACAGGAGGTGGAGCCAGCATTGTGGAAGGCAGGCACAGCCCTATTCAGGCCCAGGTGCTACTCCTCCCACCACTCTACATGCAGATAGGTCTATTCAGCCCTGTGCTGACTCACCCTGTCTCCTGGAGCCCCCCAGCCCCTGTCACTCACAAAACCAGACATACAATACACAAGCTAGCAGAGGCAGGCTGGATGGTTTAGGCAAGAAAATACCTACTTTCTAAAAGTGGTATTTTCAAACACAGAATGTTAAAACCAACTTAACTAAAAGATGTATTTTATCATTCTGAGTTCAGGCATACTAAATTCGAATTTCTACCATGTTCCCTGGGTCAGTTAGGATTATAAGATGTTATAATCAAGCTGCCCATTCTGGCCTATGGGGACAGGTAGCCTTGCAATAGTGAAAAACGAAATTGGCTGTAATTCACTATCAGGACATGCTACACACACCAGGGCATGTCCTACCTTTTACATACAATGCACACTGCCCTTGGGCCTACCTTAGGAGTGACTGATATGTAGAAAAGGGAAGGTTTAGGGACTGGCAAGTGGGTGCACTTACCAAGTCGACATGGCAGTCACAGACTGCACACAGGCGCTACAATGGCAGGCCTGAGACACACTTTACAAGCTGCTTCTGTGGGTGGCACAACCAGTGTTGCAAGCCCACCAGCAGTATTTGATTTACAGGCCATGGGCACACATGGTGCACTATACTAGGGTCTGACAAGTAAATCAAATGATCCAATCATGGAGTCACTAATCAATACATCAATTTACCATAGGGAGCACTTGTACGGTGGCACTGAATAGCAGTGGCACAGTGCCCAAAGCATCTAAACCAGCAAAACATCAAAAACAGAGGAGGCAATCAGTGAAAAAATGGAAGGGAGACTCACGCCAATGGTACCAGGTCTAACACAGGCCATGTGCACTGCTCCCATTCTGCAAAGTCCTGACTATTCCAAACAATTCATTGTTCAAACTGATGCATCTGAGTTGGGGGTAGGGGCTGTGTTATCACAACTGAATGAAGATCAGCCAGTAGCTTTTATTAGCAGAAGGCTGACCCCCAGAGAGAAACGTTGGTCAGCTATTGAGAGGGAAGCCTTTGCTGTGGTTTGGGCCTTGAAGAAGCTGAGGCCATACTTGTTTGGCACTCACTTCATTGTTCAGACAGACCATAAGCCCCTCTTATGGCTAAAACAGATGAAGGGTGAAAACCCCAAACTGTTGAGGTGGTCCATTTCCCTACAGGGGATGGACTATACAGTGGAACATAGACCTGGGAGTAACCATGCCAATGCAGATGAACTCTCCAGATATTTCCACTTAGAACATGAAGACTCAACTGGTCAAGGTTAATTTAATGTCCTTACGTTTGGGGGGGGGGGGTTGTGTAGGAGAGTAGGATCTGCTTCTTATAGTTACCCCCACTTTTTTGCTGATGTATCACTGTTTTCGACTTAGACTGGCTGGGATCCTGCTATCCAGGACCCCAGCCTCCCTGCTTTCTCCCCTAAATTGATTGCATGTACTTTAGGTACACTCCAGATTGGATACTGGGTGCCCTTATAAGTCCCTAGTATATGGTACACCAGAGGCCTCCCAGGGGCTGCAGCATGTATTATGCCACCCCTGGGAGACCATTCAAACTGACACCACAGGTCTGCTACTGCAGCCTGTGTAAGGTGGTGCATGCACCCCTTACTTAGATATAGGTTCACTATATCTATTCTAAATCACTGCACATAAAAACCTATCAGTCACCCCTATGGCAGGCCTTATCAATCCTGAAGGCAGGGTGCTGGGTTTTGTGTGAGAGGGTGCCCCTGCATGAGCAGAGCCCCTCTGCAGCCTTCAGAACCTATTCTCCGGGGTTGTTTGTGATGCAGCCAACCATATATACTTAAGTGCATTATAACCTCGCGGTAAATGCTAACTTTAAAACGGCTGCTTAGAAACACATTGTGTTTGGTGTCAAACACCTTGGGATCATACCTCCACACCAGTAACTGGTGTGGGAGGTATGATTCCTCCCTTGTAGTACCACTACTATGGGGCACCGGTCTACCCGGTACCAGCTTTCTCGACCTGGTCATCACAAAATGGATGCTGCCAGCCACAGACACGAGTCTTCCCTCCCGCTGCTGAGCCAAGCTAGAGCAGGGGAAGGCCTGACAATAGGTTTCCTGTCACAGGGAGGTGTGACCACCTCCCAGACAGGTTTTAGTGTATTGGGGCTGGGTGGGGGCACTCTTAGAGTGCCAGAAAGTCTGCACTGGGGGCACATTTGGTGTCCCCGTGCATAGTCCAGCTCAAACCGGTTGCAGGAGCCATTTGCTCCTGCTCTGGCGTGAAACTGGACAAAGGACATGGGTGTAGCCACCCCTCTGTCCTGACCCTCCCATAGGTGGGGCCCCAGAGTTTGTCCCACCCCTTCCTTGGGTATAAAGTAGGAACCCTGACTACAGGACTTTAGATTTTACCTGGACTAAACTCTGCTACAGAAACCAAGTACCTTCGACGATCTACACTATGCTGGATGACTGAAGAATCTCCCTTGGAGTAAAGGAGTTACTCCCCTGCAGCAGCAGGCACCGAAACACAACTGAGCAGTTGCATCTCCAGAGCTCCTGCGGACTCCGAAGATTTCTGCAACACAGGAGGTGGGTTCCCTAAGGTCCCCGAGGTTGATCTACCGTCTCAGCGATTCTGAGACTAGTATCCCTCGTGGGGGCCGTGCAACGCATACACCTGTGCACCACGTCATTTTGCAAGTGTACCCACTTCACGACGATTCCTGAAGCTGTGCATTGGACCACATGTGGTCCCCACTCCGAGCAGCATTCACACCGAAGATTGCTGGCCTCCACTCCACTCCACGAGTGCTCTGTGGGCCCGTACTTTGTGTTTTCGCTTGACGTCCCTTTGCGATTCCTGGTCCGTTGACCTGTGGGTCCTAACGAGGGTCACTCTTCTAATTGTTGGGCTTCCCTGGTTGCTCCAGATGTGCCCTGACTCTCCACTGCTTGGAGAGTCCCCAGGACCTTGCTGGTCCTCACCGTAGCTGTTTCCTCTGCGTGCGTGGGTTGCCGTTGCCAAGGCTTGTTGATGCTCCAGCCGGACACTGACCCCTCAGTCATCGACATCCTTCGTGGGACAGTTCACCTCCGGACTTTGGTCATCATCGACATCTCCTGGTCCCCGTGGCTGCAGAGTCAAGCATCCTATCTTCGCACCTGAGGCACCCGACATCGGTGGGCATTCAACTGCTCCGCTCCTGGTCACGTGAAGTGACCCAGACTTTGTCCCCTCTGCTTTCAGGTTCTTCTCACCTCGGATCCAGGCTTGGATTCCACCGGACACTTTTCTTCTCCACGGCAGCAGCACTTCTTCGCATCACGCCATTGAAAACGACGAGGGTTTCCGACACCACTTGACCCCTATGCAACCGGCTCCTCTGGGATAGGTAACATGGGTACCACGGTACTCACAAGGGTGCTGGCCTTAGAACCTTCTATGTTCCAAAGGGTTTGCTTGAAGTCCTCTCCGAAGTGTCCTTAACTTGTAATTTTCCAACCACGACTTTCCCATAGAGTTGTACGGAGCTCGCGTCTGTGTTCACACACTGCACCCGTCCTCCGTGGGTCCCCTGTGTCACTACTTTGGGTGGTTCCTTGGGGTCCCGGCGATTCTACGTGCTCTAGGCACTGTGTTTAGTTAAGTCATGGTTGTTATACCACTTTCTTAGTATATGGTTCGGTCTCCCCCTGGAGCCCGCTGTGTATTGTGCTACTTACTGTCGTTCTATTGATTTAATATTGTGTACTGTGTGCTCTAATCTCATAAAGACGTTAGTAGAGAGTGTTTAGTAATAAATACATATATTTTATATATCTCTTGTGTGGTTCTCCTTTCATTTGGTCATTCAGGACGTTCTGATCTGGTAAAACAAGCTGCTTTACATTCCTTCGAGACTTAGCCTGAAAGCTGCTCTCCACAGCTACCACTAGGATAGCTTTCTATAAAGGTTGTCTTTAACCTAATCATCATAAGGGTCGTTTGGACTGGTGCAAGGTGCCCACTTTAATTAGTGGACAGCATATACCAGGCCAACTTCTCACAATCCGGATCTAGGCCTGGATCCATGGGGGCCTAGAACCCCCAGCCGATTCCCCGAGGCCGAAGGGGCGTCGGCAGAGTCAAGTTGCCCAAAGATGAGTGGAGGGCTTCGTAAAATATATGAAGCTGGGCAGGGGATGCTCCGGCTCCCGGGAAGGGAGGGAAGCTTGGACCTGTCCCAGCAGGCTCTGCGGGCGGAGCCGAAGAACGATGACCTTTCGCGTCCCGCGTCAGCGGACGGACGGGGAGAAGGCAAAGTGTGACGGTGCTTCTTCCCCTTCTTGTGCTTCGACTTACCCGAAGACGAAGACTTCGAAGATGAATGATGGTGGTGACTCTTCGACCGGTCCCGCCACCTCCCTCTCGACTGGGACCTCGAGCAGCGCGAAGCTGACTACCGGGCCTCCAGAAGCTTTCGGGACTGCTCCCGCAAGGACTTCGGGTTCATGGACCGACAGTCGGAGCACGACTTTGGGTCGTGGTCGCGCTCCAGACACCAGAGGCACACGAGGTATAGGTCTGTGACCGACATCAATTTGTGACAGGAGTTACAACGTTTGAAGCCGGTACGTCAATGGGAAATCCCTACGTGCACCAGGAGTCGAACGACTCGGAAAGATGTCGACAAAAGTCGAAAAAAAAACTTTCGTCAAAAAGTTACTAAGGGTACCGCTCTCTCCGGATCTGCGCTGGCTGGCGCGGAAAAAGAAAGAAGTGACATCAGCGCGCAGGGGCGGCGTCTCAGTAGATACCGCCACGTCATTCCAGCGATCACGACGCCAATGACGACGCGGAGTCGTCCGATGCCACCTACTGACGCGCAGGGATACTGCTGAAGAAAAGTTCTCCGGATCCAGTCTGACGCCTGGGGGTAATTCTGAGGTAAGGAATCTATAACTGATAGTCTCTTTCAGATAGTATCTATAAGCTCATCTGCCTTTGGAATAGGATGGGCATCAGTCCTAGTGAAACCTCATCTCTCTTTTTCCACCCTTGGTGTGAGGTTTTGGTACCAGGACTACTGGACTAGCCCAGGGGCTATCTGAAGGCTCAATGACCCCCAATTCCAGCATCTCTTGGACCTCTGTCCTGATGCAATCCCTGACATGATCAGGCTGTCTGTAGATTTAACTTTTTACAGGCAGGATGTCACCTGTGTCCACTTCATGGGTACACCAGGTGGTCTGGCTGGGTGTCAGGGAGAACATGTGTCTGTACTGATTGAGGACCTGCCTGCAATCAGCTTGCTGCTGGTCAGTGAGTCTGCCTGCCAAGGCTACTCCATCTACTGACCCATCATCAGGGCTCTGAGAGAGGAGATCAGGGAGAGGGTCACTCTCTTCCTACTGTCCCTCATCAGTTGCCATGAGCAAGCTCATGTCAGCCCTGTCCACAAAAGGTTTCAGGCGGTTCATATGAAGTACCCTATGGGGACTTCTTGGAGTACCTAGGTCCACCAAATAGGTGACCTCACCTTTTTGTTCTAGTATGGTGTGGGGGATACTCCACTTGTCTTGGAGAGCTGCTGGGGCCACAGGCTCTAACACCCACACTTTCTGGCCTGGCTGGTAAACAGTCAAGACAGACTTTTGGTCCCACCAAGCTTTTTGAAGTTCTTGGCTGGCCTCCAGGTTTTTGCTGTCCTTCTTCATGTACTCAGCCAATGTGTGAACGCAGGCCAAGGACATAGTCCACAATGTCCTGTTTCGGAGATTTGAGAGTTTGCTCCCAACCTTCCTTCACTAGACACACTGGACCCCTAACTGGATGTCCAAACAGAAGCTCAAATGGGCTGTAGCCAACCCCCTTCTGAGGAACATCTCTGTAGGCAAAGAGAAGGCAGGATAGTAAGACATCCCATTTTTGCCTAAGATTTTCTGGGAGTCCCATGATCATACCCTTCAGGGTCTTGTTGAACCTTTCAACAAGCCCATTGCACTGTGGATGGTAGGGTGTGGTAAACTTGTAGTTTACTACACACTCTTTCCACTTGGCAGTGATATAACTTAACTACACATGAAGTTGGTACTTCTGTCTGTTAAGACCTCCTTGGGGAATCCCACGCTGGAAAAGATTCCCAGAAGGTCCCTGGCCACTACAGAAGCTGTAGTGGTTCTAAGGGGAATAGCTTCTGGGTACCTAGTGGCATGGTCCACCACCAAAAGGATATAACTTTGCCCAGATGCAGTTGGAGGGTTTAAGGGACCAACAATGTCAATCACTACCCTTTCAAAGTGGACCCCAACAACTGAAAGTGGAATTAAGGGGGCCTTTGTGGTGCGACCTGACTTACCACTTGCTTGGCAAGTGGCACAAGAGCGACAAAACTCCTTTGTGTCTTAAGACACATGGGGCCAGTGAAAGTGAGAGACAAGCCTGCCCCACGTTTTGCTTTGTCCTAAGTGTCCTGCAAGGGGAATATCATGTGCCAGGCAGAGGAGGAAACCTTTGAACTTCTGGGGTATTACCAACCTCCTGGTGGCAGCAAGCTTGAGGTCTCTACCTTCAGAGTACAGAAGCCCATCTTCCCAATAGATCCTATGGGACCCACTGATATTCCTTGCTTCCTCAGCAGCAGCTTGCTGGCTGAGGGGTTCAAGAGAGGGGCAGGTCTGCTGCTCCAAACTCAAGTCTGCCCTGGAAGGGCCCTCTGCCCCCAAGAAATCTGCCTGATCAGGCCCAAGTTCCTCTGGGCCAGTACCTCCACAGGGCCTAAGATCCTCTTCCTCAGGAGACTGATCTTCACTGGGACTTTGTGAGGAGGATAAAGCTTTACCCTTCCTGCTCCTACTCTTGGGAGGCACCTGGTCCATTGTTCCAGGATCCAGTGCCTTGTCAGTGTTTAGCTGTTTGGCCTGAGCCCTGGTGACAGCAAATACACTGGCAGAGATGCCCATCATCTCTGCATGAGTCCTGAAGAACAAGATACTTACCTTCGGTAACGATATATCTATAAGAAACATTAGTTGTGATAGATTCCTTACCTTAGAATATCCCCAGGCGTCAGACTGGATCCGGAAAGTTTTCGTCAGCAGTACCCCTGCGCGTCGGTAGGTGGCGTCGTGCGGCTCCGTGTCCGTCGTTGTCGTCGAGATGACATCGCGGGCGCTACTTAGACGCCGCCCACGCGCGCTGACATCAGTTCTGTACACGACTTTCCGCGCCAGGAACGTAGAGCCGTGCAAGATACTGACATTGAAACTAGGGCCCTGAAAGGGATGACCTTAACCCTAGAAATCAGTTTGCAGAACGGGGAGGATGGGTGGGGCGGTAAGGAATCTATCATTACTAATGTTTCTTACAGATATATCGTTACCGAAGGTAAGTAATTTGTTCATCTGAAAGAAACACATAGTGATAGATTCCTTACCTTAGAATAGATACCCCAGCAATACCAACCCCGGTGGCCGGTCTGCGAACCAAGATCACACCAGAAAGTCACGGAGAACAGAACAGCCAAAGAAGCCGTCTCTCCGGACTTGGCTGTCCAGGTAATAATGCTTAGTAAACGTGTGCAGCGAGGCCCACGTGGCTGCCTGACAGATGTCTTGCAGGGGGACACCACGTCCCAATGCAGTAGTGGCCGCAGTAGCTCTGGTGGAATGAGCACGCAGCCCCACCGGAGGTTCTTTTTTAGCCAAGGAGTAACAGGCTTTGATACACAAGACAACCCAGCGGGAGATGGTTCTCTTGTGTACCGCCCGACCTTTCTTTGTGGCAACGTAGCCAACAAAGAGTTGGTCATCCACCCGGAACTGCTGTGTGTGGTTGAGATAAAATCAGAGCGCACGTTTTGGGTCCAGACAGTGGAGCCTCTCTTCCTCTCTGGAAGGATGCGGAGGTGGAAAGAAGGTGGGCAAGGTAATAGTCTGCCCAATGTGAAAGGCTGTAACCACTTTTGGCAAAAAGGAAGGACGGGGCCATGCACAACCTTGTCCGGATGATAGGAAAGGAGGCTTACAAGAAAGACCCTGGAGCTCACTCACTTGCCTAGCGGAGGTGATGGCCACTAGGAAGGCAGTCTTCAAGGTCAAGAGACAAAGAGGACAGTTGTGAAGGGGCTCAAAGGGAGCACACATCAAGTATGTAAGAACAAAATTCAAGTCCCACTGAGGCATCACGAAAGGAATAGGAGGAAAAAGGTGTGTAATGCCTTTGAGAAATCTATTTACAACAGGGGACTTGAAAAGAGAGGGCTGATCAGGGAGCCTGAGAAAGGCCTAAATAGCAGAAAGGTAGCCCTTGATAGTGCCCAGAGCAGAGCCCTGCTGGGCCAAAGAAAGAAGGAACAGTAGTACTTCAGAAAGAGGGGCAGAAAGGGGATCCACGGCCTTTGCTGTGCACCATGCCACAAGCTTGTTCCACCTGCAGGCGTATACCACTTTAGTAGAGTGACGCCTGGCTCCCAGAATGACATCACAAACTTCAGGAGGCAAGTCGAAAGGAATCCACTGCCGCCGCTCAATCTCCACGCAAAGAGGTGGAGGCTGGACAGGTTCGGGTGGAGGACCGTCCCCTGCTGCTACGACAGAAGATCCTCCCGAAGAGGCAGTCTGATCGGAGGATTGATGCTCATACTGAGTAGCTCGGGATACCATACTCTTCGAGCCCAGTCCGGGGCCACAAGGATGACTTGTGCCCGGTCGCGCCTGATCTTCTTCAGCACTCTGGGCAGAAGTGGTATAGGTGGAAAGGCATACAACAGACCGCAACTCCACTCGCGACGAAAGCGTCGCCGAGCGAGTGCCGCCTTGGAAATTCCAACGCGCAGAACTGATGACATTGCGCGTTCTCTTCGGTGGCGAATAGATCTAACCAAGGCTCTCCCCACTGCTGAAAGAGACCTTGCACCACCTACGAGTGAAGACGCCATTCGTGATCGAGCATGCACCTGCGGCTGAGTTCGTCCGCCCTGGCATTCAGAGAACCTGCCAGGTGTTGAACCACCAGGGACATGCCCTGATGTTCCAGCCATGTCCAGAGATGCAGAGCCTCCTGACAGAGGGTCCACGACCCCACCCGGCCTTGCTTGTTGCAATACCACATGGCGGTGGTGATGTCTGTGAACACCAGCACTACCCTCCCATTGACAGAGGGATGGAATGCCTTCAGTGCAAGCCGTATCTCCCGAAGCTCCAGAAGGTTGATATGGAGCTTGGAATCCGCCGGAGACCAGAGGCCTCTGATCTCCGCCTCTCCCATGTGGCCGCCCCATCCCAGGAGGGACGCATCCGTCACCACTGTAAACTCCGGTTGGGGAAGGGAGAGGGATCTGCCGTCGACCCACTGCCGGTTCGTGAGCCACCACTACAACTGTCGTGCAGTGCCCTCCGCGATCTGGACATGATCGGACAGGTTCCCCTGATGCTGCGCCACTGGAACTTCAGGTCCCACTGCAGAGCCCGCATATGCTATCTGGCATGATCGATCAGCAGGATGCAGGAGGCCATGAGGCCCAGCAGCCTCAGAGTCACTCTGACCGAAACCCGGGACAAGGGTTGAAAGATGGGAATCAGAGCCCGAATATCCCGGACTCACTGTTCGGGAGGGTAGACCCGAAACTGCGCCGTGTCCAGAACCGCTCCGATAAAGAGGAGCTTTTGAGAGGGAGTCAGGTGTGACTTCAGCACGTTGATGGAGAACCCCAGCAAGTGCAGGAGGTCGGCCGTAGTCTGGAGGTGGGAGACGACTGTCTGGGGCGAGCCCACCTTCAACAACCAGTCGTCGAGATAGGGGAAGACTGAAACCCCTGATCTGCGCAGATGGGCTGTGACCACCGCCATCACCTTTGTGAACACCCGAGGGGCGCTGGTAAGGCCAAAAGGGAGCACGGTGAACTGAAAGTGCTCGTGGCCTACCGTGAACCGCAGGTAACGCCGGTGGGCTTGCAGGACTGGGATGTGGAAATAGGCATCCTGCAAGTCTAGCGCTACCATCCAGTCTTGTGGATCGAGAGCAGACAAGACCTGAGCCAGAGTGAGCATCTTGAACTTCTCTTTGCGGAGGAAGCGATTGACGTTCCGGAGGTCTAAGATAGGACGCAGGCCTTTGTCCTTCTTAGGTACCAGAAAGTAGTGGGAATAGCAACCACGACCTACTTCTGGCGTCGGAACGCGCTCGATGGCCCCTTTGGCCAAGAGGGCCGTAACTTCCTGCTGAAGAAGCACCAAGTGATCCCCCGACATGCGGTGGTACTGAGGTGGCATGGCTGGAGTGGTAGTCTCGAAGGGGAGGGAGTAGCCCCTCCGGACTATCTCTAAAACCCACCTGTCCGAAGTGATGGTGCGCCAGTGGGGGAGGTGATGGCGAAGCCTGCCGCCCACTGGCGTTTGATGGGCCTGAAAGTTCGGACTAGGAAGGTTTGGAGGCAGTGGTGGCCGGGGTGGTGGTGGACTGACCCACCCGCTGGCACCTTTGTCCGCCACGGCAGAACCCGCATCCGCGCTGGGTGCTTGCTGCGAAGGCCTGTGGCTCTGTTGCGAACGCTGCGGGGCGCCCCTTCCGGTGCCACAAAAGGAGCGAAAAGCAGAAGGCGGAGGAGGGCGGACTGCAGAGAGTCCCAAGGACTTGGCCGTAGCCCGTGAGTCCTTAAACCGCTCCAACGCGCTGTCTGCTTTGTCGCCGAAGAGGCGACGGCCATCAAAGGGCATGTCCATAAGAGTGTTTTGGACATCCCCCGAAAATCCAGTGGTCCTCAACCAGGCGTGGCGGCGAACCGTCCCCGTCATTGCAATCGATCTGCCCAGTGAGTCGGCGGTGTCTAGGCCACAACGAATCATGAACTTAGCTGCGTCTCTCCCCTCTGCAACAGCCTGGGAGAGAGGTGGCCGGGCCTCCTCTGGACACTGGGGCAGCACTTGCGCCACCGTATCCCACAGAGAGTGGGAATAACGGCCCAAGAGGCATGCAGTGTTCACGGACCGCAGCGCAGAACTGGTGGAAGAAAATGTTTTCTTTCCAAACTGATCCAGTTTCTTGGATTCCCTATCCGGTGTGTGCGGAAGGGAAGGCAGAGGCTTGGACAAGCAAGCTCTCGGGGTGGGATGTTGGGAGAGGAAAATGGGGTCACCCGGAGCCGGACGATGTCGTCGGGCCACGTTCCTATCCACAGGAGCCCCTGTGGTAGGCCTGGACCAAGTGCCCAAAAGAACGTCAGAAAGGGTTTCATTGAATGGAAGCAGCGGCTCCGCAGAAGTAGCTGCTGGCTGAAGCACCTCTGTCAGGAAGTTAGTCCTGATGGCCACCGTAGGGAGCTCAAGGTGTAGGGCCTCGGCCGCCCTATGCAACACCACAGCATAACTAGCACCCTCCTCCGTAGCCACGGTAGGAGGAGACAGCATGCCAAGGTCTGGTGAGGTATCCAGACCACTGGCGTCCCCAACTCCTCAGCCCAGTCCTGTTCAGACTCGCAAGCAGCTGCGAGAGGGTCCTCAGACCCCTCCCAGTCCTCCCCTAGCTCCTCAGGCTGTTCAACAGGTCTAAAATAAGGAGCAGGGACATGGGATAGAAATCCCCGAGCAACGTCGAGAACGGCATCGATCGACGCTGCGTCCACTTCGGGCCTGAAACCGGGGTCGACGTCCTCCCGAGGAGCGGGCGGCGTCAGAAGTGGTGCCGGTGGGGTTGACGTTGGTGGAGGTGTTATAAGGTCAACCGGCGTCGACCGGGATCCAGGCCTGGATCCAAGGGGGTGCTGCGGCGCTGAGGCCGGAGCCGACAGCGACGCCGGGGCCGGAACCGCCGGCGAGGAAAGGCAAGGACCCCCAGTCGGGACCGCGGGGCCCGAAGGCGCACCGGCGGGACCCGACGGCCCAAAGAGACGAGCCATGGCTGAGAGGAATTCCTGTATTTGGGCCGGAGTCGCCGACGAACCCGGGAAGGGCGGGTAGTCCGGCGGCGACTGCATAGGCTCCACCGGAGCCACGGGGGAGGCACCACCCGCACCCTTAGCCGCGTCGCGCGACCGGCGAGGGGAAGTCGGAGCACGATGGCGTTTCTTCGACTTCTTGTGCTTCGCCTTACCTGACCCCGAGTGCGAAGACTTGGATCCCGAAGATCGATGGTGATGACTCCGCACACGGTCCCTCGACCTCCCATGGGACCGGGACCTCGAACGGCGCGGAGCCCACTGCCGGGCTTCCAGCAACTTTTGGGACTGCTCCCGCAAAGTCTTCGGCGCCATGGCCCGGCAGTCGGGGCACGACTTGGGGTCGTGGTCGCACTCCAGGCAGAAAAGACACACACGGTGCGGGTCCGTCACCGACATCATACGGTGACAGTCCCCGCAGCATTTAAAACCGGGCATCCTATCTGCACCAGGAGTCGAAGACTCAATGAAAAAAACAGAGACAAAAAGCCTCAAAAAGTCAGTCAAAAATTGACTGGGGGTTCCTGCTCTTCCCGGATCTGCGCTTGCTGGCACGGAAAAAGAAAGAACTGACGTCAGCGCGCGTGGGCGGCGTCTAAGTAGCACCCGCAACATCATCTCGGCGACTACAACGCCAACGACAGACGCGGAGCCGCACAACGCCACCTTCCGAAGCGCAGGGGTACTGCTGCCGAAAACTTTCCGGATCCAGTCTGACACCTGGGGATATTCTAAGGTAAGGAATCTATCACTAGGTGTTTCTTTCAGATCTCCACTTCAGCACAAGCTGAAGTCTCTAGATGAATGCCCAACAAACAATCCACTGGTAAGTCTGGAGATACCACAACCCTCTTAGGTCCAGTTACCCCTCCCCAGCTGAGGTTCACAACTGCCAAGAAAGAGTCAGTCCTGACATTGCTAGCGTTGGTGACTTGGTACTGTTGTCCAAGTATGATCTGATCAGGGGACACAAGTTTCTCTGTCACCATAGTGACACTGGCCCCTTTGTCCCTGTAAACCATTGCTTCTTTTCCATTCATCAAAGGCTGTTGTCTGTACTTGCCCAAGTTAGTGGGACTAACTAGCAAGGTCTATGCCACAATCACAGACTAGAACAGCCTGAGCTGGAGTTCTGACTAAGTCAGAACCCATCTCAGATCCCAAGGTTAACCCCACTAATCCCTTGGTTGCTGTACTAGCACTTATACTTGTGCTAGAAGGGGGCAGGTGCCTTAGAGGCAGTGGTAGTAGGAGTTTCCATGGCCTTTGGACAATCAGCATCCCTTGTCCAATGGGTCTTTACCTTACATAAATAACACCAAGGTTTATTTTTGCCTTTCTTGGAATTTTGGGACTCACCCCCAGATGCAGGTTTCTGGGGCCCTTGTGAAGACTCTTTTTTATCTTCACCCTTGTCCCCACCCTTATCCTGGGATTTAGAAGAATCTTGCTTCTTCTGGTCACCTCCATTACCATGGTTTTTCTGCTTAACCCTGGTGCGGACCCATTTGTCTGCCTTCTTTGCTAATTCTTGGGGAGAGGTCAGATCAGAGTCCACCAGTTACTGATGCAAACGTTGGTTCTGCCAGTTATTAAGGATGTGCTCCCTCATATTCAAACTGTACAATCCTTCATAGTCCTGTACCTTGCTTCAATGAAGCCAGCTTACCAGAGCCTTAATAGCACTGTCTACAAAATCTACCCAGTCCTGGGTGTGTGCCTTCTGGGTGTCCCTGAACTTAATCCTATACTGTTCAGTGGTTAAGCCAAACCCATCTATGAGAGCACTCTTCAGTACTGAGTAATTGTCAGCATCTTCTTAGCTAACGGCGAGGAGCTTATCTCTACCTTTGTTAGCAAAGGAGAGCCACAGGATGGCTGCCCACTGCTCTTGAGGGACCCTCTGAACTTTGCAGGCCCTCTCCAAAGCAGTGATCCATTTATGGATATCATCTCCCTCCTGGTAAGGAGGGACTCTCCTGCTCAGGTTCCTATTGTCAAAGGAAGTTTCTCTGATTCTAGGGACACGGTTGCTGCCACCATGGGACTCTTGTCCCAATTTCTTCCTAGCCTTCTGGACTTCCAGGGACTCTTTGTCAAGGGCCAATTGATCTCTCCTGAGCCTAAGTCTTGCTTTCTCAAGTTCGAGTATTTGGGACTCCCTGTCCAAAGAGCTGTCCCTCTTACTAGAGATGGAGGTCCCTATGGAATTTCCTGAAGCATTGGATTCTCTAGAGGAGGATCTAGACCTCCTTGGTCTACTCTGGACCCTCCCGGGAGGAACAAAGGGTATGTTCTCTGTGCCATCTGCACTATGCCCTGAGGGGTCAGAGTTTGGCAGGTTGGAATCATTTGAGTCCTCCTGCCCATACTCATAATTGAAATAATTAGGAAGAGCTCCTGATGCTCCCTCTTCAGGAGTATCCCCACCCACATTTTCCTGTTCTTCTACCCTCACAGAACGGATATCATCCTGATGCAGCAGCTCTAAGAGCAGCTTAATGGTGGGGTTGCCACCTGTCTTTTTCTACACAGGGTCCTTAGTTACTGGAACTTTAGACCACTGTACTTAGCAGACTGGTTTACACTGGAATCCCCAATTAAAAACATGGTTCTAGGTGTAGTGGGGTGTTGCACCTACCTACCCTAGTGAAAACTAAACTCTCTGAGGTTGGAGAAAGGGTTCTGCTAGACCCTTAACTACCCAACCCTAAGTTCAGAAGAACTTACTTATTCTAAGCTGCATTACATTTGCCTAGTATTAGTGATGGTTTTTCAATTAATCCACATCAGGATTATCTGGTAAAACAATGCAGGCTTGAATCCCAACCGCTGCACACCAATGTTAGAGGCTGGCTTAGTAAATGGTGCACACTTACGTAAGTGGGCACCCTGCACTAATCCGGACAACCCTTATAGTGATTTTAGTGGTCTTAGACAATCTTAGGTACCTGTGGAGAGCAGCTTCAGGCTTAGTGCAGAAGGAGTGTAAAGCAGCTTGTTTTACCAGAGCATAATCTTATTGATATAGACACAGTGTATTTAATAAAAATATGCATTTATTATAAGACATTCCCTAAAATGTACAGATATCTCCTAGCCGGAGATATTCACAATTCACACAATACTTTTCAATAGAAACAGGTAAGTAGCACAGTAACACAGTGGTCGCCAGGGGGAGACCAAACCATATACTAAAATAGTGGTATGCAAACCACGACTCGAGTCAAGCCTATACCCAGAAACGTAGAAGTGCCGGAGACCCAAGGAACCACCCGAGGTAAGTAACCAGGAACCCCACGGAGGCCGGGTGCAGAGTGGGAACACGACCGCGGGCTCAATACTATTCAATGGGTAAGTCCCAGTTGCAATTTTAAAGAAGAACCCTTCCCAGTGGACCCTGAAGAAACCCTGTGGAAGACAGAAGGTTGGAGAGCCACCCTACCCGTGGATACCCTAGGAACCAGGATACTTAAGCCAGGGAAGCAGGGTGCATAGGTGTGAAGTGGCGTCGGAAACCGCCGTCGAACTCAGTGGAGGACTTCAAGAAGAGGCCGCTGCTGGAGAAGGTGAAAGTGTCTGGTGGAACCCAAAGGTGGATTCAGTATGAGAAGTACCTGCAAGCAGAGGGGACAGAGTCTATGCCATGCCACCTGGAAGGGACCAGGAGGCCCAGAAGGGGAATGCCTACCTAAGTCGAGTGTTGCAGGAGGGTTGACGGTGACATTGAAACTGCAGCTGTGCGGACCATGCGATGCTGTGGAAGACCAGGAGCCATGCACGAGCTGTCCCACGTCGGATGTCAAGAGTTGAGGGGTCGGTGTCCGTCAGAAGCACCAACGAGCCTTTGCAAATGCAACCAACATGGAAGGTGAAGAAGGCACAGTGTCGGGACCAGCAAAGGTCCAGGTGACTCACCTCAAGCAGGGGAGTCAGGGCAGGCCCCGAGCAACCAGGGGAGATCACAGAAATCAAAGGAGACACTCAGGAGGACCCACAGGCCGGAGGCACTGGAGTCTCAAGAGGAGCTCGAGCAGCTCACAAAAGATGAAGGCCCACGATGCAAGAGATATGGTGAGGATAAAGATCTTGGTCGCAGGAGATGCTTGAGGTTGGGGCTACTTGGAGCCCCAAGATCTTGGTGGAAGTAAGCCAACAAGCCTTTGCAACTGCAAGTCGATGCAGTGGACAAAAGTTCAGTTCCTGCGGCTCCGACGAGGGATACTGACCTCAAACTTTGTGAGAGGACAGGGCAGGCCTCGAGGGATGTGAAGAACCACCACCTGTGTTGCTGAGCCTCTTTAAAGTCCATGGGAGCCCAGGATCAGCAGACCAGTCAGCTTAGTTGCGGGGCCTGCAGATGCAGGGAAGTGACTCCTTCACTTCAAGGGAGATTCCTTCAAGTGTCTTGGATGCCCACAGGCCTTGGAAGGTTCCTGTATGGAGCACAGGCATGGACGTTGCAGCAGACGAGCAGGGCGACGAGATCAGGAGCAGCAGGTGTCTTCTCAGTTGCAGCTTTGATGCCCAGAGCGAAGTCCAGGGAAGTCCAGAGTGCCCAGACGGTCGAAGGAGTGGTGTCTTGCAATGAATCTTGTCCCACGAGGAATCTAGGGACCTACTCTCAGGTAAACCCTTAAGTACCCTAAGGAAAGGGTTGGGACGATTCAGGGTTCCCTGAATCGTCGGACAGTGGGGAGGATGCTACCATGTCCTTCATCCCGTTTTGCACCAGAGCGGGAGAAAACGGCTCCCTGAGCTGGTTTGAACTGGACTAGGGCAGCAAATGTGCGCTACAAGCAGACTGAGTGGTGCTGGCAAGCACTCCCACCCGGCCGTAATACACTAAACCCTGTCTGGGAGGTGGTCACACCTCCCTGTGACAGGATACCTATCGTTCTGCCTTTCCCAGCTCAAGCCTGGCTCAGCAGCAGGAGGGCAGAATCGTGTCTCTAGTCGGCAGCATCTATGTTGTGCTGTCCAGGTCTAGAAGACTGGTACCAGGAGCAGTGAGGGCCTCCTGGAGGAGCTTTACAGGGCATGGAATCATACCTCCCACACCGGTTACGGTGTGGGGGGTATGATTCCAACATGTTTGATACCCAACATGACAAGGTTTGTTACAGCCAGTTTAAAGACGGTCATTGCGTATTGACGCATGGCCACTCTGTATCGTAATGACTGATGCACTTACAACCCAGGAGAATGGACTCCGAAGGTTATAGGGATGTCCTGCTCATGCAAGGGTACCCTCACTTATAACCAAACACCCTGCCTTCAGGATTGAAAGGCCTGTTCTAGGGGTGACTTATAGGTTTTAAGTGCAATGACCTTAGATATAGGCAAACCTATATATTTCGTAAGTGGGGTTAGCACCAGCTTACACAGGCTGCATTGGCAGGCCTGTAGTTACAGTTTGAGTGATCCCCCATGGGTGGCATAAGGCATGCTTCAGCCCATGGGGGATCCCTGGTGTACCTATGCCCTGGGTACCTCAGTACCATATGCTAGGGACTGATAAGGTCACACCAGTATCCAATCTGGGATGTACCTAAGTACTTACCATACCAATTTAGGGGAGAAAGCACAGAGACTGGGGTCCTGATTAGCAGGATCCCAGTCAGACTGGTCAGAAACAGCACAGCACCACGCAAAAAGTGGGGGTAACCATAAAAGCAGATCCTACTTTCCTACAAGGATTCATCCCTAACACCATGAATGTCTCACTTTAAAGGTGAATAGGGAACCATGGGCACACACAAGAACTACTCAGGACCCGTTAAATAAGTGCCTGACCTATAAACATTGGTGGCGCCATGTTATACGGTTCCAACTAAAAAGGTAGAACTGTGTATTAGGACAATATAACTTCAGAATGTGGGGACTGAATTCATCTACACCATCAGAGAATGTTAGCCCAATTGCTAACTAACTCACAGTGCCTCACCCGAACCCCTAGCCTTCCTGGGATGGTAGGTGATTTTGGCAACTTCAAACATGACTCTGATCTCCAAAGGAATCATGGAAACAGATCCTACCCCTTTCGTTGTTTACTTATGCACTCTAAGGGTAAGCACAAGAAAGATACAAATAAAGTTTTCAATACATTTATTGAAACAATCGTAGTCTTGCAGAGAAAAAATTAGCTGCGATTATTAAGCAGATAAAACAAAGCAATGTAACCACCATGATGAACATGGTGAAAAGAATAAGCAGTCCAACAATGGAAGACTGTTTCTATATATTTCTACCTATCACTACCCCTACTCTGAAAGCATAGTGGGTGCACCCTCTTCCCGATCACTTAAGTTAGTCTGGGCCCCCATACCTGGATAACTTGGCCAGGGAAGTGGCCTGAAGTGGAATTGGCAATCCTTCTCTGCAAGATGGAAGATCAGCATCAGCAGAACTGCATGTCGAACACAGGACTCGTTCCAGGACAGTCATGACCGGAGTGCTTCTCTCACCCGCAAAAGGGCAGTGCACCATTTATATAATAATAAACCACACTGTGTTAGAGGTACAGCTCTGATGCAGTGATATGTCTAGATGTTAGATGCTGTCTCCGAAAGGGCAATACAAGCACTAGGATATCTTGTTCTGAGTTCCTAGCCTTGAACAATGTGTACTGATTACATAGCGAGAAAGGCTTTCTAAAAACAAGCAACATGTACAGTCTTCTCTGAATAATATTGTGCAAGCAAGACATGTAAAAATAGCATTGCTAAAACGATGTCTGCTAAAAGGTGTAAAACAGAAAACTAAAATGGAGTAGGCCCAAGAAGGCCTCACAACAGTTTTAGAGTTTGGCCTGTTCTTTACAAGTTAATATCTCTGGAAGCCAGTGGACGTTATGGAGAAGTCAACCAGTTCTAAATCAGGATAACCTTCTCTACCAGACAGAACCAGACTCACCCTCATGTGTGTGAGGGGGAGGCTGGCTGTGTGTATTTCTAGGACTGAAGAGGGAGGATACAGGTACTGTACCTGTATGCGATGGGTCAGGAACAGAGCACACTCTAAGGCTTTTGTGATGACAGGTGATTATGCAGCTCCATGACTCAGATGAGATCTACAGAGGTGCTGCTGTAATCTTGTTGCTCCTGGCTAAACTTAGTCTGTTGAGATGCCTTCCATATACCTTGTGGAGGTCTTTGTGGGCTTTTTGTGGCAGGCAAAATCCGGCACTTGTTGCAGGTAGACAGGGTACAGAGGCATGGCTTCACATAGGCGTCCCAGGAGTAAGTGCCTGCAAGAGGCAGCCCTCAACAGGTTTTAATTCTGGTCAGATGTTGTCTACCTGCACTGGTGGGTAGGCCTCTTATCTGTGCTTTCCATACCAGCCTTCCTTTTGCAAGTCACCTGTTGTAAAGCGCCTTCTAAAAGGTTTGACTCACGGTTACCTCCGAAATCTTTTGCCATGACACAGTGGGACTTCAGTTTGCTCCTTACATTCCTCATGTGCACATCATTTGAGCCGATATATAGAGGCTCCTGACATTCATAAATGTCTTTCATATCATGATCACTTCTAAGCCCTGTGTGAGTGAACTGCAGGCGCTGTTGATACAACATCCCTATGCCACTTTCAGACAAATTGGTACTAAGGACTCTGACCACCTTCCTACCAAAGTGGTGTCGCATTTTCATTTCAAACATTTGATTATCCTCCTAGCTTTATTTGCTTTGCCATATCCCCTGAAGGAGGAGAAGAGGCTTCATCAGCTTGCCACTAAAAGAGCGCTCAGCTTTTATATTGGCTATAAAATGGACCACTATGTAGACGTTCAGCACTTTCTTTGTTTCATTCGAGCCAAAAATGGCAGGGCAGTGAAGAAGAGGACTCTGTTGTGGTTAAGAGTCCTTTATATAAAGATACATTACTCGTTGGCCATAAAAGAACCCTTGAAGGTCTACACGCCCACTCCATCAGGGCCAGAGTTGCAACAATTCGGCTGACAAAGAAAGTGCCTGACCTAGGCATTTGTCAGCTGCTACATGGGCATCGATGCGGACGTTCACAAAGGACAAGTTACTTACCTTCGGTAACGCCTTATCTGGTAGAGACATGACCTAGCCGCAGATTCCTTACCTTTGAACTTCCAGGCTTCAGGCTGGATCCGGAAGATTCTTCTCAGCAGTACCCCTGTGCGCCGGTAGGTGGTGTCGGTAGACCCTGCGTGACGTAGTCGGTATCGTGTTCGTCGTCGTGGTGACGTCCGTGTCGCCAATATAACCACCATTCTAGCTTGGGGACATCAGTACTTTTCACGACTTTGCACGCCAGAAGTGCGAAGACATGAAGTGACTAACCATGGTGTGTTAAAAAATGAACAGTTAAGGCCCTGAAGGAGAACATCACTGACACTTAAAAACTAATTCCGCAGTGCGGGGAGGATGGGTGGGTCAGTAAGGAATCTGCGGCTAGATCATGTCTCTACCAGATAAGGCTTTACCGAAGGTAAGTAACTTGTCCATCTGATAGAGACATCTAGCCGCAGATTCCTTAACTTTGCACAGATACCCAAGCAATACCATCCCCAGAGGAGGGACTGTGGAATGGTTTAGACCAGAAAGTCCTGCAAAACAGAGCGACCTGAAAATCCAGGCAGTAGTGTCTGGCGAACGTGTGCAGAGATGCCCATGTGGCAGCTTGGCATTTGTCAGAGACAGGAACACCACGCTGGAGAGCTGTGCTGGCTGCCTTACCCCTGGTGGAATGGGCCCTAAGCCCTTCAGGAGGATCCTTCTTCGCTAAGGCATAACAAATTTTAATACAGAGGATAACCCATCGGGATATAGTCCTCTTCTGGACAGCACAGCCTTTCTTTGCACCCACGTATCCAATAAAGAGTTGGTCGTCCACCTGGAACTCTTTGGTTGGATCAAGGTAGAACGATAACGCTCTTTTTGGGTCCAGACGATGGAGGCGTTCCTCTTCCTTGGAAGGATGCGGGGTGCATAGAAAGTGGAAAGGGGGACTGACTGTCCCAGATGGAAGGGGGTTACCACCTTAGGCAGAAAGGATGCCCTAGTCTGGTGTACTACCTTGTCCAGAAAGATCGTCAGGTAAGGAGGCTGTGAGGACAGTGCCTACAGTTCACTCACTCTCCTGGCAGAGGTTATTGCTACCAAAAAAGCTGTCTTGGTGGTGAGCAACTGCAGAGGGAAGTTATGCAGCGGCCCAAATGGCGCACACATCAGGAAAGTGAGCACCAAATTAAGGTCCCACTGTGGCATGATGAAAGGTGAAGGGGGGTACAAACAAGTTAATCCCTTCAAAATCCTCTGCACTAGAGGAGATTTGAATAGAGAGGGCTGATCAGGCAGCCAAAGAAAAGAAGAAAGGGCCAAAAGGTAGCCCTTAAAAGTGCCCAGAGCAGAGCCCTTTTGGGCCAAGGAAAGAATAAACAGAAGGACTTGAGATAATGGAGCAGAAAACGGGTCGACAGACCTGTCTATACAATATTTACAAAACGTGTTCCATCGGCAGTCGTATACCGATTTTGTGGAGGGACGCCTGGCTGCCAAAATACCCTCATAGACTTCGGGAGGGAGGTCAAAAGCTGTCAACTGTCGCCGCTCAATCTCTACGCAAGGAGGCAGAGAGTGGACAGGTTCGGGTGGAAAACCCTCCCCTGCTGCTGTGACAGAAGATCCTCCCGAAGAAGCAGCCTGACTGGATGATCGATGCTCATGTCCAGAAGCTCGGGATACCAAACTCTCCGTGCCCAATTCGGAGCCACAAGAATAACTTGTACCCGGTCACTCCTGATCTTCTTGAGCACTCTGGGCAGGAGTGGTATGGGCGCAAAGGCGTAAAGGAGGCCTGAGCTCCATTTGCGACGAAAAGCGTTGCCAAGCGAGAGCCGCCATGGAAACGCCAAACCGCAAAACAGCTTACATTGCGCGTTCTCTTCGGAGGCGAACAGATCTAACCAAGGCTCTCCCCACCGCTGAAAGAGACCTTGTGCCACCTCCGGATGGAGACGCCATTCGTGATCCATAAGGCACCTTCGGCTGAGCTCGTCCGCTCTGGCGTTCAGAGAACCGGCCAGGTGTCGAACCACCAGGGAAATGCCCTGACGTTCCAGCCAAGTCCAGAGACGCAGGGCCTCTTGACAAAGAGTCCACAACCCCACTCCGCCCTGTTTGTTGCAGTACCACATGGCTGTATGTTGTCAGTGAACACCTGTATAAGCCTTCCCCTTATTGACGGCAAAAAGGCTTTCAGTGCCAGCCGGATTGCCCGAAGCTTAACAGATTGATATGGAGCTTGGCTTCTGCCGGCGACCAGAGTCTTCTGATCTCCACCTCTCCCAGATGGCCGCCCCAGACCAGAAAAGATGCATCCGTCACTACTGTGAAGTCTGAGTGGGGAAGGGAGAGAGGTCTGCCCTTGAACCAATCGCGGTTTGTTAGCCACCACTGCAGGTCGTTCACAGAGCCCTCTCAAATCTGAACCAGGTTGGTGATATTTCCTCAATGCTTTGCCCATTGTAACTTCAGGCCCTACTGCATAGCCCGCATGTGCCACCTGGCATGGGTCACTAACAGGATGTAGGAGGCCATGAGGCCCAACAGCCTCAGAGTCATTCTCACCGAAATCCAGGATAGAGGCTAAATCATTGGTATCATAGCCTGAATATCTTGGATTCACCGTTCGGGAGGATAGGCCCAAAACTGCACTATGTCCAGAACCGCCCAAATGAAAAGGAGTGTCTGAGAGGGAGTCAGGTATGACTTTGGCATGTTTATATTGAACCCCAGCCAATGCAAGAGGTTCGCCGTAGCCTGGAGGTGGGAGACAACTGCTCGGGGCGAGCCCGCCTTCAACAACCAGTCGTCGAGATAGGGGAAGACTGGACCCCTGATCTCCGAAGATGGGCTGCGACCACGGCCATCACTTTTGTGAACACCCGAGGGGCGGTGGTATGGCCTAAGGGGGGCATGGCGAATTGAAAGTGCTCGTGACCCACCATGAACCGCAGGTAGCGATGATGGGCAGGCAGGATGGGGATATGAAAGTAGGCATCCTACAAGTCCAGCGCTACCATCCAGTCTCCTGGGTCCAAGGCAGACAGGACCTGAGAAAGAGTGAGCATTTAAATTTCTCCTTTTTGAGGAAGTAATTGAGGGCTCTGAGGTCTAGGATAGGACAAAGGTCTCCGTCCTTCTTCGGGACCAGGATGTAGCGGGAATAGCAACCACTGCCTACTTCGGGCCCGGGAACCCTCTCTATAGCTCCCTTGGCCCAGAGATTTGAGACTTCCTCGCGGAGCAAGGCAAGGTGCTCCTGCGTCAGCCGATCATACACTGGAGGCATGGATGGATGTGTAGTCTCGAAGGGGAGTGAGTAGCCCCTTCAGACTATTTGCAGCACCCACCTGCCCGATGTAATGTTTTGCCAGTGGTGGTGATGATGGCGTATTCTGCCACCGACTTGTCGAGAATGATCCTGGGGGATCGGACTAGGAAGGTTTTGCAGTAGCGGAGGGGATGGTGGCTTGGCTCGACGAACAAGTTACTTACCTTCGGTAACGATATATCTGTAAGAAACATTAGTAGTGATAGATTCCTTACCTTAGAATATCCCCAGGCGTCAGACTGGATCCGGAAAGTTTTCGTCAGCAGTACACCTGCGCGTCGGTAGGTGGCGTCGTGCGGCTCCGCGTCCGTCGTTGGCGTCGTGGTCGCCGAGATGACGTCGCGGGCGCTACTTAGACGCCGCCCAGGCGCGCTGACGTCAGTTCTGTACACGACTTTCCGCGCCAGGAACGCAGAGCCATGCAAGATACTGACCACTGGTGCATTGAAACTAGGGCCCTGAAAGGGATGACCTTAACCCTAGAAATCAGTTCGCAGAATGGGGAGGATGGGTGGGGCGGTAAGGAATCTATCACTACTAATGTTTCTTACAGATATATCGTTACTGAAGGTAAGTAACTTGTTCATCTGAAAGAAACACATAGTGATAGATTCCTTACCTTAGAATAGATACCCCAGCAATACCAACCCCGGTGGTGGGTCTGCGAACCAAGATCACACCAGAAAGTCACGGAGAACAGAACGGCCAAAAAAGTCGTCTCTCCGGACTTGGCTGTCGAGGCAATAATGCTTGGTAAACGTGTGCAGCGAGGCCCACGTGGCTGCCTGACAGATGTCTTGCAGGGGGACACCACGTCCCAATGCAGTAGTGGCTGCAGTAGCTCTGGTGGAATGAGCACGCAGCCCCACCAGAGGTTCTTTTTTAGCCAAAGAGTAACAGGATTTGATACATAAGACAACTCAGCGGGAGATAGTTCTCTTGGGATACCGCCCGACCTTTCTTGGTGCCAACGTAGCCAACAAAGAGCTGGTCATCCACCCGGAACTGCTGTGTGCGGTTGAGATAAAAGGAGAGCGCACGTTTTGGGTCCAGACGGTGGAGCCTCTATTCCTCTCTGGAAGGATGCGGAGGCTGAAAGAAGGTGGGAAAGGTAATAGTCTGCCCAATGTGAAAGGCCGTAACCACTTTTGGCAAAAAGGAAGGACGGGGCCTGAGCACAACCTTGTCCGGATGGACTGATAGGAAAGGAGGCTTACAAGAAAGAGCCTGGAGCTCACTCACTCGCCTAGCGGAGGTGATGGCCACCAGGAAAGCAGTCTTCAAGGTCAAGAGACGAAGAGGACAGTTATGGAGTGGCTCAAAGGGAGCACACATTAAGTATGTAAGAACCAAATTCAAGTCCCACTGAGGCATCACGAAAGGAATAGGAGGAAAAAGGTGTGTAATGCCTTTGAGAAATCTATTTACAACAGGGGACTTGAAAAGAGAGGGCTGATCAGGGAGCCTGAGAAAGGCCGAAATAGCAGAAAGGTAGCCCTTGACAGTGCCCAGAGCAGAGCCCTGCCGGGCCAAAGAAAGAAGGAACAGTAGAACTTCAGAAAGAGGGGCAGGAAGGGGATCCACAGCCTTTGCTGTGCACCATGCCACAAACTTGTTCCACCTGCAGGCGTATACCACTTTAGTAGAGGGACGCCTGGCTGCCAGAATGACATCACAAACTTCAGGAGGCAAGTTGAAAGGAATCAACTGCCGCCGCTCAATCTCCATGCAAAGAGGTGGAGGCTGGACAGGTTCGGGTGGAGGACCGTCCCCTGATGCTGCGACAGAAGATCCTCCCGAAGAGGCAGTCTGATTGGGGGATCGATGCTCATACTGAGTAGCTCGGGATACCATACTCTTAGAGCCCAGTCCGGGGCCACAAGGATGACTTGTGCCCGGTCGCGCCTGATCTTCTTCAGCACTCTGGGCAGAAGTGGTATAGGCAGAAAGGCGTACAATAGACCGCAACTCCACTCGCGATGAAAAGCGTCGCCAAGCGAGTGCCGCCTTGGAAATAACAACGCGCAGAACTGATGACATTGCGCGTTCTCTTCGGTGGCGAATAGATCTAACCAAGGCTCTCCCCACTGCTGAAAGAGACCTTGCACCACCTCCGAGTGCAGACGCCATTCGTGATTCAGCATGCACCTGCGGCTGAGTTCGTCTGCCCTGGCGTTCAGAGAACCTGCCAGGTGTTGAACCACCAGGGACATAACCTGATGTTCCAGCCATGTCCAGAGACGCAGAGCCTCCTGACAGAGGGTCCACGACCCCACCCCGCCTTGCTTGTTGCAGTACCACATGGCGGTGGTGTTGTCTGTGAACACCTGCACTACTCTCCCCTTGACAGAGGGAAGGAATGCCTTCAGTGCAAGCCGTATCGCCCGAAGCTCCAGAAGGTTGATATGGAGCTTGGACTCCGCCGGAGACCAGAGGCCTCTGATCTCCGCCTCTCCCATGTGGCCGCCCCGTCCCAGGAGGGACGGATCCATCACCACTGTAAACTCCGGTTGGGAAAGAGAGAGGGATCTGCCGTGGACCCAATGCCGGTTCATGAGCCACCACTGCAACTGTTGTGCAGTGCCCTCCGAGATCTGGATGTGATCTGACAGGTTCCCCTGATGCTGCGCCCACTGGAACTTCAGGTCCCACTGCAGAGCCCGCATATGCCATCTGGCATGATTGATCAGCAGGATGCAGGAGGCCATGAGGCCCAGCAGCCTCAGAGTCACTCTGACTGAAACCCGGGACAAGGGTTGAAAGATGGGAATCAGAGCCCGAATATCCCGGATTCGCTGTTCGGGAGGATAGACCCGAAACTGCGCCGTGTCCAGAACCGCTCTGATAAAGAGGAGCTTCTGAGAGGGAATCAGGTGCGACTTCGGCACGTTGATGCAGAACCCCAGCAAGTGCAGGAGGTCGGCCGTAGTCTGGAGGTGGGAGACGACTGTCTGGGGCGAGCCTGCCTTCAACAACCAGTCGTCGAGATAAGGGAAGACTGAAACCCCTGATCTGCGCAGATGAGCTGCGACCACCGCCATCACCTTTGTGAACACCCGAGGGGTGCTTGTAAGGCCAAATGGGAGCACGGTGAACTGAAAGTGCTCGTGGCCTACCGTGAACCGCAGGTAACGCCGGTGGGCTGGCAGGACGGGGATATGGAAATAGGCATCCTGCAAGTCCAGCGCTACCATCCAGTCTTGTGGATCGAGAGCAGACAAGACCTGAGCTAGAGTGAGCATCTTGAACTTCTCTTTGCGGAGGAAGCGATTGACGTTCCGGAGGTCTAAGATAGGACGCAGGCCCTTGTCCTTCTTGGGCACCAGGAAGTAGTGGGAATAGCAACCACGACCTACTTCTGGCGTCGAAACGCGCTCAATGGCCCCCTTGGCCAAGAGGGCCGCAACTTCCTGCTGAAGAAGCACCAAGTGATTCCCCGGCATGCGGTGGTACTGAGGTGGCATGGCTGGAGGGGTAGTCTCGAAGGGGAGGGAGTAGCCCCTCCGGACTATCTCTAAAACCCACCTGTCCGAAGTGATGGTGCGCCAGTGGGGGAGGTGATGGCGAAGCCTGCCGCCCACTGGCGTTTGATGGGCCTGAAAGTTTGGACTAGGAAGGTTTGGAGGCAGTGGTGGCCGGGGTGGTGGTGGACTGACCCGCCCGCTGGCCTCTTGGTCCGCCACGGCGGAACCCGCGTACGCGCTGGGATGCTTGCTGCGCAGGCCTGTGGCTCTGTTGTGAACACTGCGGGGCGCCCCTTCCGGTACCACGAAAGGAGCAAAAAGCAGAAGGCGGAGGAGGGCGGACTGCAGAGAGTCCCAAGGACTTGGCCGTAGCCCGTGAGTCCTTAAACCGCTCCAACGCGCTGTCTGCTTTGTCGCCGAAGAGGCGAAGGCCATCAAAGGGCATGTCCATAAGTGTGTTTTGGACATCCCCCGAAAATCCAGTGGTACTCAACCAGGCGTGGTGGCGAACCGCCACCGTCGTTGCAATCGATCTGCCCAGTGAGTCGGCGGTGTCTAGGCCACAACGAATCATGAACTTAGCTGCATCTCTCCCCTCTGCAACAGCCTGGGAGAGAGCTGGCCGGGCCTCCTCCGGACAGTGGGGCAGCACGTCCGCCACCGTATCCCACAGAGAGTGGGAATAACGGCCCAAGAGGCATGCAGTGTTCACGGACCGCAGCGCAGAACTGGTGGAAGAAAGTTTTTTCTTTCCAAACTGATCCAGTTTCTTGGATTCCCTATTCGGTGGTGCGGAAGGGGAGGCGGTAGGGGAAGCAGAGGCTTGGACAACCAAGCTCTCGGGGGTGGGATGTTGGGAGAGGAAAAAGGGATCACCCGGAGCCGGGCGATGGCGTCGGGCCACGTTCCTATCCACAGGAGCTCCTGTGGTGGGCCTGGACCAGGTGCCCAAAAGAACGTCAGAAAGGGCTTCATTAAAGGGAAGCGGCGGCTGCGCAGAAGTAGCTGCTGGCTGAAGCACCTCTGTCAGGAGGTTAGTCCTGATGGCCACCGTAGGAAGCTCGAGGTGTAGGGCCTCGGCCACCCTATGCAACACCACAGCATAACTAGCACCCTCCTCCGTAGCCACGGTAGGAGGAGACAGCATGCCAAGGTCTGGTGAGGTATCCAGACCACTGGCACCCCCCAACTCCTCAGCCCAGTCCTGTTCAGACTCGCAAGCAGCTGCAAGAGGGTCCTCAGACCCCTCTCAGTCCTCCCCTGGCTCGTCAGGCTGTTCAACAGGTGTAAAATAAGGAGCATGGACATGGGGATAGAAATCCCCGAGCAACGTCGAGAACGGCATCGATCGACGTCCACTTCGGGGCTGACACCGGGGTTGACGTCATCCCGAGTAGGCCTGGGCGGAAAACTACGCTACGCTCGCGTAGTTTGCGCAACTACGCGCTACGCGAATTGCACGTAGCACAGTGCAAAAACGCGTTGCGTAGCATAGCGGGCATTTTTTGCTTGCTCGCTGTCCTCAACGTCAAGTTGGCGACCGTGAGCGATCAAAATGACATCCCGGCGAGACTTTTTCCTCGTTCGCGATCAGCAACATCAAGTTGCTGATCGCGAGCGTGGAAAATAAACCTCCCGGCGAGATTCTCAACGCGGGGAGGTCAGGCTTCTCATTGCGAGTGGTCGCGTATGCTCGCGACCGCTCGCGATGAGAAACTACCAGTCCGCGTTGAGAAAACTGCCGCTCGAGTACAAATCTACTCGAGCGGCAGAAAACGACCGCTTGCACTGTGCAAGATGCCGTTTGCAATGATTGCACAGTGCGGACAAGCATCCGGCACTGTGCAATCATTGTGAACAGCATTTCCTACCGCACTACGCAGTTTGCGTAGTGCTACGCATAGCTCACGTGGTGCGAAGTGCACTTCGCGTAGCTACGCGTAGCGCTACTACGCGAACTACGCCCAGGGTTAATCCCGAGGAGCGGGCGACGTCACAAGTGGTGCCGGTGGGGTCGACGTCGGTGGAGGTGTAATAAGGTCAACCGGCATCGACCGGGATCCAGGCCTGGATCCAAGGGGGTCCTGAGGCGCCGAGGCCGGAGCCGACAGCGACGCCGGGGCCAGAGCCGCCGGCGAGGACCCCTAGTCAAGACCGCGGGGCCCAAAGGCGCACCGGCGGGACCCGACTGCCCAAAGAGATGAGCCATGGCCGACAGGAATTCCTGTATTTGGGCCGCAGTCGACGACGAACCCGGAAAGGGCGGGTAGTCCGGCGGCGACTGCATAGGCTCCGCCGGAGCTGCGGGGGAGGCACCACCCGCACCCTCAGCCACGTCGCGCGACCGGCGAGGGGAAGTCGGAAAACGATGGCGTTTCTTCGACTTCATGTGCTTCGCCTTACCTGACCCCGAGTGCGAAGACTTGGATCCCGAAGACCGATGGTGATGACTCCGCGCACGGTCCCTCGGCCTCCCACGGGACCGGGACCTCGAACGGCGCGGAGCCGACTACCGGGCTTCCAGCAACTTTCGGGACCGCTCCCGCAAAGCCTTCGGCGCCATGGATCGGCAGTCGGGGCACGACTTGGGGTCGTGATCGCGCCCCAGGCAGAAAAGACACACACGGTGCAGGTCCGTCACCGACATCATACGGTGACAGTCCCCGCAGGATTTGAAACCGGGCATCCTATCTGCACCAGGAGTCGAAGACAAAAAGCCTCAAAAAGTCAGTCAAAAATTGACTGGGGTTTCCTGCTCTTCCCGGATCTGCGCTTGCTGGCGTGGAAAAAGAAAGAACTGACGTCAGCGTGCGTGGGAGGCATCTAAGTAGCGCCCGCGACGTCATCTCGGCGACCACGACGCCAACGACGGACGCGGAGCCACACGACGCCACCAACCGACGCGCAGGGGTACTGCTGACGAAAACTTTCCGGATCCAGTCTGACGCCTGGGGATATTCTAAGGTAAGGAATCTATCACTATGTGTTTCTTTCAGATTTCTGGTTTCCTGACCCACGAGGCTGGGGTGAACCACGTCCACGGCCCTGCAGAGGTTGCTGAACTTGCGGGGCCCTCTGGCCGGGGTAGGGTTGGCGCAGCTGGTACACTCTTCTGTAGCCACGAAAGGAGCGTAAACTGGGTGAAGCCATGGGGGTGGTACTGAGGCCCAAAGACATTGCCGTGGCCCAAAAGTCTTTAAAGCGCTCAAGGGCAGCATCCGCCTTGTTTCCGAAGAGACGGGAGCCATCAAAGAGCATGTCCATGAGGTTGGTCTGGACATTCCCCGAAAAAACAGATGTTCTCAGCCAGGCATGCCAACGTACCGCCCCCGTCGTGGAAATCGCTCTGCCTAGCGAGTCCGTCGTGTCCAATCCAGATCTGATTGCAAACTTAGCTGCGTCCCTCCTGTCTTATATAGCTTGGGAGAGTAGAGCCCGATCCTCCTCCGTGACTCTGGGTAGCACCTGTGCTACCGTATCCAATATGGAATGGGAGTAATGGCCCAAGAAGCATGCAGTGTTCACTGACCGCAATGCTAGGCTGGTGGAAGAAAATGTTTTCTTTACGAAGTTCTCCAGCCTCTTGGATTACCTGTCCCGGAGTCAGAAGAGAATGCGCCACGAAAAGTGGAAGCTTGGACCACCAAACTTTGGGGGGTGGGATGGGTGGTGAGGAAAGTTGGGTCGCCCAGTGCGGGGCGATGGCAGCGGGAGATCATCCTATTTCCAGGAGCCCCTGTGCTGGGTTTGGACTATGTCCCTGAAAGAATGTCTGTCAAGGCCTCGTTGAAAGGCAGTAGGGGTTTCCAACTAGAGGCCCCAGGCTGCACAACCTCTGTCAAGACATTTGTCTTGACTGCCACTGTAGGAAGCTGCAGGTTATGTTATGTTATTCACATTTCTTAAGCGCAACTGTTACCCGAGGGTGTCCTGGCGCTGTACGCTATCTTCCGGTTACCAGAGAGTGAAATGCCTATAAGGCGAAAAGCCAGGTTTTAAGTCCCTTCCTAAAGGCCAATAGATCTGTGGTATTCCTAAGATGGAATGGCAACTCATTCCAGGCCCTGGCGGCACAGGTGCTGAAGCCTTTACTCCCCATTTTGCTTTCCTAAAGGAGGGTACTATCACTAGTCTTGCTCCTGCCGATCTCAGTGTTCTCCTGGGGACATACCATTTAAAACATTGTTTTAGATGTTCTGGGCCTCTTCCATGGAGGGCCCTGAAAACTGTACATAGGGATTTAAATTGAATCCGCTGTTTAACAGGGAGCCAATGCAGCTGTTTCAGCTCTTTTTTTACTGAGACAAATTTCGATGTTCCGGTCAGGAGTCTTGCTGCTGCGTTCTGCACAAGCTGGAGTCTATTAAGATGTTTCTTTTGGATGTTCAAATATAAGCTGTTGCAGTAGTCCACCCGTGATAGTATTAAGGATGTTATTATTACCTTATGGCAATCTGCTGGCAGGAACGGCATGATTTTCCGTATCATCCTAAGAAGATGGAAGCAGGTCGATATGACCGCACTCACTTGATCTTCGAATGTCAATTTGTTGTCAATTAGGACTCCTAGATTTTTAGCCTTTCTGGTTGGCTCCGGGAGCGGCCCAAGTTCTTCTGGCCACCAGTCTGAAGTCCAAAAATTGGCATTACTGCCAAATATAAGAACTTCCGTCTTGCTAGAGTTTAATTTTAAGCAATTCATTGACATCCACTGACCGACTGCTTTCATGCAGTCGTGAAATTTTTTCCCTTTCTCTGCTTCTTGCCCAGGACTTAATGACATCACTATTTGTGTGTCATCTGCATAGGATGTCAGGTGAAATCCAAAGGATCTGATTAACGCGGCTAAAGGTGTAACATAAACATTAAACAGCGTGGGACTCAGGGAAGACCCCTGAGGTACTCCACATGGTAAGGAAAATGGCGATGAACGGGCTTTGTCAAGATCCACAGTTTGAATTCTTTCTGTCAGAAAGGATTTCAATAGGTCCCAGGCCTTTCCTGTTACCCCGCAGTCAGATAAACGGTCCATCAAAATTCCATGATGGACCGTATCGAATGCTGCGGAGAGATCCAACATGATAAGCGCCGCACTGTCTCCCTTGTCCAAGGCTTCTTTTATTTCCTCTGTTGATTTTATAAGGGCTGATTCTGTGCTATGCTCTGCCCTGAACCCATATTGGGTGAAATCTAGTGAGTTCCTTGTAAGGAGATGGGTAGTGAGTTGGGTATTCATAGCTTTTTCAGCCATTTTTGCTGGCAAGGGCAGGCGGGAGATAGGCCTATAGTTGTTGGGATCCTTATAGTCAAGGTTATGCTTTTTTAGTAATGGGAGAATGGACGCTATTTTCCAGTTTTTTGGGAAATACCCCGATTCAAACATCGCATTAAAAAGCGGAGTCAGTGCCTTGCTAATAAGCTCTGGGACAAGTTTGATCACTGGAACTGGACATGGGTCATTTGGTGATCCTGATTTAATGGAGATCAGAAGTTTAATCGTGTCCTGTAGAGCCAGTGACCGAAATTTATCAAGGGTTGGTTGATGCTCCGTTGGATTTGTCATAGGTCTCGCACACTCCAGGGTCAGTGTGGTTGGGGGAGATCTGAACAAGGAGAAGATAGCTTCTACCTTCTGTTGAAAGAAGGTGGCTATTTCCTCACAGAGTTCTGGACTGCTTTGACATTTTGAGACGGGTGGAGTTGTCAAATTAACTACTGTTTTAAAAAGTTCCTTTGTTGACGATTTAGCTTTTGTAATTTGCTCCATGAAATTTTTTTTTTTAATTTCGTGCAATAGCTGTTTATAAACAGTAATGCTATGTTTATAAGATTTTTTCTCATCATCTTTGTAGCTTCTTCTCCATCTCCTCTCTAGTCCTTTACATATACGTTTTTGCTTCCTTAGTTCTTCAGAGTACCAAGGAGCTGAAGGCTGGGTGCGTTTGGGAGTCCATCGTTTCACTGGGACTAATTTCTTGCATGTTGCATCTATCCAGTTGGTGTAGGAAGTGGTAGCTTCTTCTACATCTACAGGAAGACGGTTAGCTGTCACCTGGAGAGAGGCGGCTAGCTCCCACCTATTAATTTCCTTCCAGGCTCTAGTTTCAATTTCCTTATTAGGTCCTAATGTTTTCTGGTGGGATTCAACATGTGTTAAATCAAATATCACCGCAGCATGGTCAGTCCAAGTCAGAGGTAATACCTTGGCGAACTTTATTAGGGGGTTGTTTGAAAATATCCCATCTAATGTATGTCCTGCCATATGTGTCGGACCTTCCACTAATTGTCTTAGCTCCCAGCTATTCATCATCTTAGCCAGAGTGCTGGTATCTGAATCAAGGTGAGCTTCCAAATGGAAGTTAAAGTCCCCCAGGATCGTGAAGGTGTCACTGCAAAGGCCAGCTTCTAATAGAGTCCCAATTGACTCTAAAAACGCGGCTCTGGGACCAGGTGGTCTATATATAAGAATGCCCTTAAAGGCATTCTGCTGGGCTGAATAAAAACAAAACGATACCGCTTCACAATCTGTGTTTGATGCAGTTTGAAAAGAGGACTGAAGGGAATTATGATAAATGATTGTAAGTCCACCCCCTCTTCTGTGGGGTCTATCTTGGGTGTGGCATTGAAAACCCGGAGGGGTGGCTTTGGCAAGGTCTGGTCCTGAGGCTTTATCTGACCATGATTCTGTGATAAATGCTAATTGTATTTTATTTTCTTCCAGAAATAGTGCACATTCTATGCTATGTTTTATCAGAGATCTGGCATTTAATAGTAAACACCGCAATGTGTCCACTTTGGGTTTTCTTTGTTTATTTCCTGTTTTTTCAGGCAGCTTTATAGGCTCGAACAAAATATGGGGCAGGCTGATTTGACAGTTGACACACGTAGACGGCTGTCCTTTGGGACTCGCCCTGAGTTTTAGGGAGGGACACTCTGTGTTTGTAGTTTTAGGCTTCCAAGCTAATAGGTCATATCTCGAATAAGATCGTGAACTTAAGCCTGTCCTGAGGGGGCCAGGGGGACTGGCCCTAGGCCCGATCCGTGCGCGGACGGGCGCAGACGGGCTTGCCTTTGGCGCGCCCGCTGCGCGCGTCCGCTGCGCGGTCGCATCAGCGTCTGCTTAAGTATCATGGGCAATTAACAACAGTAATCGCAGGCTGTTCCCCCAACTGCCCTTCCGGTAATACCCTTCCGGTCGGAGCAGTTCGCTCTAGAAAGTGCAATCGTGCATACAAATTCACGTAAACACAGCGTTTTAAATCTAAGGCAGCATTAATATCAAATACAGTTGAGAACAGTTAAAAAATGTTAAAACAAACAATTTTGCTTTAAAACCTGGCGAGCTATAACACAGCTCTGTGGCAGCCAGGAAGTGTAGCACTGCGCGGTCGCATCAGCGTCTGCTTAAGTATCATGGGCAATTAACAACTAGCCTGCTAACAGTAATCGCAGGCTGTTCCCCCAACTGCCCTTCCGGTAATACCCTTCCGGTCGGAGCAGTTCGCTCTAGAAAGTGCAATCGTGCATACAAATTCACGTAAACACAGCGTTTTAAATCTAAGGCAGCATTAATATCAAATACAGTTGAGAACAGTTAAAAAATGTTAAAACAAACAATTTTGCTTTAAAACCTGGCGAGCTATAACACAGCTCTGTGGCAGCCAGGAAGTGTAGCCTACGCACCACCATGGGAAAAGATGCTCCCTTCTCCGTAGTCAGGGTAGGAGGGGAAAGCATAGCAGTGTCTGGGGAGGTGTCCAGACCACTGGCTTCACCCAATTTCTCACACCAGTCCAGATCTTGTTGTTGCGGGATTTCTAAGGGATCCTGCTTCCCCTCCCAATCCTCTTTCTCCATTCCTAACCCCTCCGAATAGGGCAGAAATAACGTCATGGGGCCGGAAAGGCGCTGGTCTCGGCATCGGAGGACACCAGACCGGCTCCGTGTTGTCAGAAATGAGGATAGGGGTGGCGCCGCTGGTGGGTGCCAGCGACGTCGAGGATCTCTGCGCCGGACGCGATGCCGGGGAAGGTCACTGTGGATGTGCACATGCATCGGTCTAGACCCGGGTCCACTCGCAGGCCGGGGCACCAGGGCCAGAGATGCCGGCCTGGGAACCACTGCAGCCCCTCTGTCTTCTGAGCCTCCGGGGCCCGAAGGCACGCCGGCAGGGTCAGGCTGCCCAAATATGGCGCACATGGCATCATAAAATTCTTTCAGTTGGGCGGGGGTCACTCCCGGCCCAAGAAAGGGAGTGAAACACGGAGCCGACCAAAGCACCCGCTCCGCACAGTGGGGCCTCGAACACCAAGGTTCCTCCATGGTGTTGTGCAACAGGCGGGGCGAAGTCGAAGCATGCTTCAACTTCTTGTGCTTATTGTGGTGCCTCTTAACTGACTTCGACGAAGAGGATTTCGATTCACCGGAGCGGTGCTCGGACCTACCTCTTAACCGAGACCTGGACTGGGACTGAGACCAACGAGGCGACCTCCGCGGTGCCGGACACCAGGCCGCGAGTAGCATTAGGGACCGCTCCCGCAAAACATTCGGCGCCATGGCCCGGCAGTCGGAGCATGACTTGGAGTCGTGGTTGCGCTACAGGCAGTAAAGACAGACCAAATGGGGGCCTGTGACCGATATGGTGCAGTGACAGGCGCAGCACGGTTTGAACCCCAAAGTCTTCTTACTCGATATGACACACCTACACACCAACGCAGTCGACAAAAAGTCGAAAAAAGTCTGTAAAAAAACTAACAAGAGGTAGCTCTCTTCAACGGGTCAGCGCTGACGGCGTGGAAAGAAAAGAACTGACGTCAGCGAGCAGGAGTGGTGGTTATATTGACAACGCGGACGTCATGATGACGACAAACACGACACCGATGACCAGTGCCACCTACCGGCGAGCAGGGGTACTGCTGAGAAAAATCTTCCGGATCCAGTCTGACGCCTGGAAGTTCAAAAGTAAGGAATCTATGTCTAGATGTCTCTATCAGATGCATTAATACCTTGATATTTAGGTCCACAGAGAGGGCCATTATTCCCACTCTGTCTTGCAAGACTTCTTGTTTTGAGTCCACTGAGACACTTCACCTTTGTGAGGTACTGCTGTGATATCTATTTTGAAGGTGAGGAATTTATGGTTAGAACTTTCCATCAGAACAACAACTTACTTACCTGTGCTAACATTCTTCCTGGTAGATAATCTAACTGTAGATTCATTACTGCCCCCTCCTGTCCCTTGTGTAGAGTTTACTTTTGCACATTGTAAGAAGGTCCCAAGATGGAATTCAACAGCCTCTCACCTACAAATTCTTTACAATGATCCACATCTGATGGCACGGAAGGATAAAGATTGGGAAACTGACGTACAAGTTACTAACTTGTGTAACGATATATCTGTAAGAGACAGTAGTTAGTGACAGATTCCTTACCTTAGAATATCCCCAGGCGTCAGGCTGGATCCGGAAAGTTTTTGCGTAGCAGTACCCCTGCGCGTCGGTAGGCGGCGTTGTGCGGCTCCGCGTCCGTCGTCGCGTCGTGATCGCCGGGATGACGTCGCGGGCAATACTTAGACGCCGCCCATGCGCGCTGGCGTCAGTTCTGTACACGACTTTCCGCGCCAGAAACGCAGAGCCATGCAAGAAACTGACACTGGTGTCTGAAAACTAGGGCCCTGAAAGGGTTGTCCTTATCCCTAGAAATCAGTTCGCAGAATGGGGAGGACGGGTGGGGCGGTAAGGAATCTGTCACTAACTACTGTCTCTTACAGATATATCGTTACACAAGTTAGTAACTTGTGCATCTGAAAGAGACACGTTAGTGACAGATTCCTTACCTTAGAATAGATACCCCAGCAATACCAACCCCGGTGGTGGGTCTGCGAACAAAGATCAGACAAGGAAGTCTCGGAGAACAGAACGGCCAAAGAAGTCGTCTCTCCGGACTTGGCTGTCAAGGCAGTAATGCTTGGTAAACGTGTGCAGCGAGGCCCACGTAGCTGCCTGACAAATGTCCTGCAATGGGACACCACGTCCTAAAGCCGTGGTGGCGGCTGCCGCCCTGGTGGAATGGGCACGCAGCCCAACAGGGGGCTCCTTCTTAGCCAAAGAATAACAGGCCTTGATACACAAGACGACCCAGCGGGAGATGGTCCGCTTGTTTACCGCCCGACCTTTTTTGGCGCCCACGTAGCCAACAAAGAGCTGGTCGTCCACCCGGAACTGTTGTGTGCGGTTTAGATAAAAAGAAATCGCACGTTTTGGGTCCAGACGGTGGAGCCTCTCTTCCTCTCTAGAGAGGATGCGGAGGCGGAAAGAAGGTGGGTAAAGTGATGGTCTGCCCAATGTGAAAAGCAGTAACCACCTTTGGCAAGAAGGATGGACGCGTCCTAAGAACAACCTTGTCTGGATGGACAGACAGAAAGGGGGGCTTGCAAGAAAGAGCCTGGAGCTCACTCATCCGCCGAGCGGAGGTGATAGCCACCAGAAAGGCTGTCTTCAGAGTGAGAAGGCGAAGAGGACAGTCATGTAGAGGCTCAAAGGGAGCGCACATTAAAAGGTAAGAACCAAGTTCAAGTCCCACTGAGGCATCACAAACGGAACAGGAGGGAAGAGGTGTGTAATGCCTTTTAGGAACCTGTTAACAACAGGGGACTTGAAAAGGGAGGGCTGATCAGGAAGCCTGAGGAAGGCCGAAATGGCACAAAGATAGCCCTTGATGGTACCCAGGGCAGAACCCTGTTGGGCCAGAGAGAGAAGGAACAGAAGAACCTCAGAAAGAGGGGCAGAAAGGGGATTCACACCCTTTGCTGTGCACCATGCCACAAACTTGTTCCACCGGCAGGCGTATACCACCTTAGTGGAGGGACGCCTGGCTGCCAGAATCACATCACAAACTTCAGGAGGCAGAGTCGAAAGGAATCAACTGCCGCCGCTCAATCGCCATGCAAGGAGGTGGAGACTGGACAGGTTGGGGTGGAGGACCGTCCCCTGCTGCTGCGACAGAAGATCCTCCCGAAGAGGCAGACGGATCGGGGGATCGACGCTCATACTGAGTAGCTCGGGATACCAAACTCTTCGAGCCCAGTCCGGAGCCACAAGGATGACTTGGGCCCGGTCGCGCCGAATCTTCTTCAACAATCTGGGTAGAAGTGGTATAGGCGGAAAGGCGTACAACAGACCGCAACTCCACTCGCGACGAAAAGCGTCGCCGAGCGAGTACCGCCTTGGAAATTCCAACGCGCAGAACTGATGACATTGTGCGTTCTCTTCGGTGGCGAATAGATCTAACCAAGGCTCTACCCACTGTAGAAAGAGTCCTTGCGCCACCTCCGAGTGAAGACGCCATTCGTGATCCATCATACACCTGCGGCTGAGTTCGTCCGCCCTGGCGTTCAGAGAACCTGCCAGGTGTTGAACCACCAGGGACATGCCCTGATGTTCCAGCCATGTCCAGAGACGCAGAGCCTCCTGACATATGGTCCACGACCCCACCCCGCCCTGTTTGTTGCAGTACCACATGGCGGTGGTGTTGTCGGTGAACACCTGCACCACCTTCCCCTTGACAGAGGGAAGGAATGCCTTCAGTGCAAGTCGGATCGCCCGGAGCTCCAGAAGGTTGATATGGAGCCGGGACTCCGCCGGAGACCAGAGGCCTCTGATCTCCGCCTCTCCCATGTGACCGCCCCATCCCAGAAGGGACGCGTCCGTCACAACTGTGTGCTCTGGCTGGGGAAGGGAGAGGGATCTGCCCGTGACCCATTGCCGGTTCGAAAGCCACCACTGCAACTGCCGTGCAGTCCCCTCCGAGATCTGAACGTAATCGGACAGGTTCCCCTGATGCTGCGCCCACTGGAACTTCAGGTCCCACTGCAGAGCCCGCATATGCCATCTGGCATGATCAACCAGCAGGATGCAGGAGGCCATGAGGCCCAGCAGCCTCAGGGTCATCCGTACCGAAACCCAGGATAGAGGCTGAAAGATCGGAATCATAGCCTGAATATCCTGGACTCGCCGTTCGGGAGGATAGGCCCGAAACTGCGTTGTGTCCAGAACTGCTCCGATCAAAAGGAGCTGTGGAGAGGGAATCAGGGGCGACTTCGGCACGTTGATGGAGAACCCCAGCGAGTGCAGGAGTCCGGCCGTAGTCTGGAGGTGGGAGACGACTGCCTGGGATGAGCCCGCCTTCAGCAACCAGTCGTCGAGGTAGGGGAAGACTGGAACCCCTGCCCGGCGCAGATGAGCTGCGACCACCGCCATCACTTTCGTGAACACCCGAGGGGCGCTGGTAAGGCCAAAGGGGAGCACGATGAACTGAAAATGCTTGTGGCCTACCGTGAACCGCAGGTAATGCCGGGGGCCGGCAGGACGGGGATGTGAAAATATGCGTCCTACAAGTCCAACGCTACCATCCAGTCTCCAGGGTCGAGGGCAGTCAAGACCTGAGCTAGGGTGAGCATCTTGAACTTCTCCTTCCGGAGGAAGCGATTGACGTTCCGGAGGTCCAAGATAGGACGCATGTCCTCCTTGTCCTTTTTGGGCACCAGAAAGTAGTGGGAGTAAGAACCACGCCCTACTTCTGGGGTCGGAACGCGCTCGATGGCCCCCTTGACCAAGAGGGCCGCAACTTCCTGCTGAAGAAGCACCAAGTGATCACCCGACATGCGGTGGTATTAAGGTGGCATGGCTGGGGGGGAAGTCTCGAAGGGGAGGGAGTAGCCCCTTCGGACAATGTCCAAGAACCACCTGTCCGATGTGATGGTACGCCAGTGGGGAAGGTGATGGCGGACCCTGCCCCCCACTGGCGTGCTGTGGACCTGAAAGGATGGACTAGGAGGGCTTGGAGGCCGCGGACGGGGTGGGGGTGGTGGCCTGACCTGCACACTGGTTACCCTACCCGCCTCGGCGGGAGCCACGTCCTCGGCCACGCGAAGGCGCTTGCTGCGCGGGCCGGTGGCTGGGCAATGGACGTGACTGGGCGCCCCTTCCGTGGCCACGAAAGGAGCGAAAAGCAGACTGCTGCAGAGGGCGCGAGGCGGAGAGGCCCAAGGACTTGGCCGTAGCCCGCGAGTCCTTAAAGCGCTCCAGCGCGCTGTCTGCCTTATTGCCAAAAAGGCGGATACCATCGAAGGGCATGTCCATAAGGGTGTTTTGGACATCGCCCGAGAAACCAGTGGTCCTCAGCCAGACGTGACGGCGCAGCGCCACTGTCGTCGCAAACGACCTGCCCAGCAAGTCAGCGGTGTCAAGGCCACATCTGATTGTGAACTTTGCAGCGTCTCTCCCGTCTGCAATAACACGGGTGAGTAGTGTCTGGACCTCCTCAGGACACTTAGGCAGCACTTGCGGCACCGAATCCCACAGAGAGTGGGAATAACGGCCCAAAAGGCAAGCGGTGTTCACAGACCGCAAGCCAGCACTGGAGGAAGAAAACATCTTCTTCCCAAATTGCTCCAGTTTTTGGATTCCCTGTCCGGCGGAGCCGTAGGGAAGAGCGCTCTGGGAGGTAGAGGCTTGGACAACCAAGCTCTCGGGGGGTGGGGTGTTGGGAGAGGAACAAGGGGTCGCCCGGGCCGGGCGATGGCGTCGGGCTACGTTCCTGTCCACAGGAGCCCCTGTGGTGGGCCTGGACCAGGTGCCCAAAAGAACGTCCAGAAAGTACGTCGTTGAACGGCAGCAGTGGCTCCGAAGAGGTAGCCGCCGGCTGAAGCACTTCCGTCAGGAGGTTAGTCCTGACAGCCACTGTAGGGAGCTCGAGGCACAAGGCCGCGGCCGCCCTACGCAACACCATTGCATAACTTGCTCCCTCCTCCGTAGCCACGGAAGGAGGAGACAGCATGCCAAGGTCTGGAGAGGTGTCCAGGCCACTGGCATCACCCAGTTCCTTTGCCCAGTCCTGATATGGCTCACACTGAGCTGTGAGAGGGTCCCCCGACCCCTCCCAGTCCTCCTCGTCCTCCAAAACAGGTGAAAAGTATGGAGGGCGGACATGAGGGAAGAAAGGTCCCATCGGCGTCGGAATCGGCGTCGGCCGGCGCCAATCCAGCGCCGTGTCCGGTTCCGGGGAGAACCTGGGGACGGCGTCGTCCGGGACGTCGGACGGCGCCAAGAATGGTACCGGAGTGGTCGGCGCCGGTGGAGGTGTGGTTAGGTCAACCGGCGTCGACCGGGATCCAGGCCTGGATCCGATGGGGTCCTGCGGCGCCGGGGTCGGGCCGCCGGAGACACCGGGGCCGGAGCCGCCGGTGGTGCCGAGGGAGGATCCCCACTGGGGCCCACGGGGCCCGAAGGCGCACCGGGGTAACCCTGAGGCCCGAAGATGCGAGCCATGGCCGACAAGAAATTTTGGATGTCGACGTCGGACCTGGAACAGGCGGGTAGTCCGGCGTCGGCTGCGCGGGTACCCCCGGAGCCGGGGGGGCGGTACCAACAGGACCCTCGGCCGAGTCGTGAGACCGGCGAGGGGAGGTCTTGGAGCGACGCTTCTTCGGCCTCTTGTGCTTCGCCTTACCTGAGGACGAAGACTTGGACCCCGACGAATGACGACGGCTCCGTGACCGGGCCCTCGACCTCTCCTGGGACCGGGACCTCGAGCGGCGCGGAGCCGAGTGCCGGGCCTCGAGAAGCTTTCGAGACCGCTCTCGCAAAGCCTTCGGGGCGAGGGACCGACACTCGGGGCACGACGCGGGGTCGTGGCCGCGCCCCAGGCAGAAGAGACACTCACGGTGCGGATCCGTAATCGATATCATGCGATTACAGACCTCGTATGGCTTGAAGCCGGGCATCCCTACTGACACCGTTGGAGTCGAAACGACTCGAAAACTGGGACAAAAAGTCTCAAAAAAGATTCAGTCAAAAAATGACTGGGGCACTGCTCAATCCGGATCTGCGCTTACTGGCGCGGAAAAAGAAAGAACTGACGCCAGCGCGCATGGGCTGTGTCTAAGTATTGCCCGCGACGTCATCCCGGCGATCACGACGCCGATAACGGACGCGGAGCCGCACGACGCCACCTACCGACGCGCAGGGGTACTGCTACGCAAAAACTTTCCGGATCCAGCCTGACGCCTGGGGATATTCTAAGGTAAGGAATCTGTCACTAACGTGTCTCTTTCAGATGTCAATGTTCAGGGGTTACTCTTCTATGCGGTCACGCTCTGTCACTTCTGGGACAGTATGACATTGCAGCTACACAGTAGCATGTGTCGGCACGCATGAGTCGTTGCCGGGAGAATTTTCCGGCTCAAGCCTGGCACCTGTGATACTCTAAAGTTGAGGAATCTTCACTTACATTAGGCATTACAGAAGGTAAGTAAAATAATAATTTGCTGAAAACACTGCTGAACTACTCTTTTTATAAAAAACCCCAAATAAGGGAATATATACCATCTTGTGTGTTTTGCATCTAATAGGGTAGGCACACACTGTACAAAAGGAAAGTACACCTTTAAGAACTCTAGAACTGCTAGCCTTCCCCTCATGCAGTGCAGTGAGTGAGGTAGTTAATTTTCCGGCTCACAATAGAAGGATCCCCAAACACTGTTGCCTTCCTAAGGTTGTTTTTTTTTGCTGAAAACCTGTGTTTTGCTAGGCTGTTTGGCTTAAGTCTCATTCACATTTCTGCAATTTTAATGACAGTAGGTGCATTGTTTTGCTTTTCCTCTGAGGTTTTCTTGGAGTACCATGTTGTTTGTTGTCAGATGCCCTTATTGTGGAGGAAAGAAATCCTGGAAACATGAGCACTTGTTTGTGTCATCTGCCTCCTAGATTCTCAATCCATTACCAGGAGTGGAATTTGTCATAGCAGCATAGGAGAAGGTAGTTGGACACTCTGCATCACGGTTCACCAGCACTGGAGGGAAAAGCGAATTTACTAGCTCCTCTTCAGCCCCTGATGTGACCAGGTCTGATTTGCTTTTATACTCCACAAAGGCATCTGCGTTCCGCTTTACAGTGCCTAGCTTCGATCACTCGCTTTAGGCGGGTAAGAATTGGAGGTAGCTCTCTATCCTTCAAAGCGGCCGAAGCTTGGAATTCTCTCCCCCTTGAACTGCGCAGCATTCACGACCCTTGCCTGTTCAAGAAAAGACTAAAAACCCTGCTGTTTATTTAATCGGTTATCTCTCCCAGTTCCTTACAGTTTTCAATATTGGCCTTTTGCGCCCGGACACTCATGAGTAGCCGCGCGCGTTATAAATCACTGTAACATAACATAACATTTGCATTCTGGACCCTCAGGCTACTACTTGAGTCACTGATGCTCCTGCTCTACATCAGCATAGATACACTTGATGTAGAGGCATTTGACATAGAGGCATTCGTCATCGAGACAGTTGGCATTGAGACATATGAAATTGACATTTTTTACATCAAAGCCGTAGATGTCAAGGATTTCTAGGGCTTTCCCATCAGCATCTGATGGTTCCTCGTCTGTGAGATCAGTTTTCATGTCTGTGGCCACAAGTGCTACAAAGGATATTCCTGTCACTCCTGTGGTGCCAACAGACCGCAGGCTGACGTCCAGCGAGAAGGTGAGATCCTGAAGGTGCATCTTCAATACTCTATCATCTCCTGAGTCACAACCTTCTACAAAAGAGCTCCTCACAGTTCCAATCGTAGATGATGACTCTCAACCACTAGAATCTCATTGGGTCCATCAGTCCCTTCACCAGCACCCTATGTGGGTGACAACCCTCCAATGCCATCTCCTTCAGCTCTGCAACAACAACATGAGAAAAGACATGGCGATCTTAATACATCTCAAGATAACCCAGAAATTAAAAAGAAAAAGATTGTCACTCTAGATGTTTTAGAGAGAGAGAGAGAATGTCTGACAGGTCTAACGCATCCAGATCTCTTAGCCCTCCGAGAACAATCTCATCCTCTTCAATATCAGATTTGTGAACTCTTTTTCAGGTCTCCAGATTCGCCACCTATTTGGTATTGTTTCATGAGGTGACAAAAAGGGATGCCTGAATACAGAATACTGAAGCATCTGCTTCTGTTTGAGACATCTTTAATTTTTAAAGCTCCGCTCCCAAAAGGTCAAGTGAGACCTATGGTTGCTCTAGGTCTTACATTGCATTCTCTTCTTGTACATCCATGTGTATAACCTGCTGGTTGTGGGAAAAAATACAGGCCTCCAGAATCAGATCCTCCAGAGGCCCCAGGGAGCCCACCCCTGGGGCCGATATTCCTTAATATGGGGAGGGGGGCCACATGCCCTCTCCCCAAGCTTCAAAAGGACAGGTGGAGTCCACCCTTAGGGCTGATTACTTTGAAAGAGGGGGGCCCTTAAGGCCCCCCACCCTGAGCTATTATTGGCCATGGGGAACCCATTCCCAGGGTTGGCTTGCAAGCTATGTCCTGGGGATCCCACTGCCGGGAAATAGCGGTTCCCATGCCTGCAGTGGTGCAGGCAGAAAAAACGGTGTTTGCTCTCACGCCTAGTGGGAGCAAACGTGAAGTCTTCTCCCAGTGGGCGGGAGCTTCGAAAATGCTCCTGTCCACCCACTAGGAGCAGACTTTTGATCTGCTTCCCTGCCTGCACTGAAGAGGGCAGGGAAACCAATTAAAAGATTGCTCCATATATATCTATCTATGTATCTATCTATATATATATACATATATATATATATATATATATAAAGATATATATATATACCTTGGATTCCGTCACACTCGCAGATTCCTTCCACAAAGATGGGCACGGACCACGGTATTAGTGCATACATTTTTCGTTTATTTTAGACAGCCACTACGCGTTTCGGCTCAATCGAACCTTGTTCACATGACATACGCTACGGCGTTAACTGATACTTTTAAAGTGAATGGTGCAAAACACATACGTGCAAATTACGCAATCATAGACATAGATAACCACTGTTGCATAACGTCCTGTTCAGTCTGTCTTCATATGTCACTACCTCTCATCACATATAGGACATTTCTCCATACAATATCCCTTTATAAGAGGATTTCCTTGTGGGTATTGGCAAAATCTGTTTTGTCTATCATTTACATTTGATTTATATCTTCATCAAATTAATACGACTCACAGTGACTGACAGAATAATACATGCTGTTGGTATAATGATAGGATGATAAATATAGTATAAATAGCAGAACATTTCATATATAAATAAATAAATATCATTCATTTAGGTATTATATATAAAATTAATATAAATAGATATATAAATACAATTTTAAAATGCAATTGTTGTTCCGCTAAAGAGAATTTTTTTCGTCATCTCTAAAAACCCTGGCTGCTGGGGTGATAATATTTTGATGCGTCTTAATAAAGTACAGGTGCAGGTGATAAAATTACTTGTAAATCAATCATTATTTATGGTTGCTTATTTTTATTTATATTTTTATATTTTTAATTTCTGTTTTTGGTTTCTCCCGGGTTACTGCAACCTCCTGTGTTATCCCTCATAAAGAATAAAGTGCAAAGTGCTAATAATAGCAGAACCAATGATATCATAGTTTAAATTCGTGTACCAAATTTTTTTCGTCACCATATCCACAATTAGTGTTGATAACCTAGTTTTGGCGGCTATATTTTAATTGCATGGTATGAATACCATAGTGCATACCATCATTATCGATGGCTTTTGGATTGGGCATAGCTAGATAAATCCGTTCAAAATCCCGATAGCAGATTTGATAAATCAATTTTGTTTAAATGCATGGTATAGGTATATCATATGCTGTACTACCACCAACTTAGTAAATTCACTGCAGGCACGTGTAGAGGACTTCAGATGTATTAAGGCATCCTGGGTATTTGGAATCTAATTCCAAGATATAGCGAGTCTCTAAATTCCTTAGTTTAGACTCCCTATTGCCCCCTCTCCTGCTCGGTGGCACTGTATCTATGAGAAAGTATTTTAACCCCTCTATCTTAGACTCATGTTTATCTTTAAAGTGCCGTGCAACTGGGTAAGTGTTGGCTTGATTTAGGATGGCTCTCATGTGTTGGAGCACTCGTTTATGTGCCTGGAGTTTCGTACTTCCAATATATTGCAGATTGCAGGGACATTGAAGGACATAGATGGCATTGTCTGTTTTGCATGTCATGGTCTTGCTGATCTTGTGCTCCTTATCTCCAAATGGGGTTCGATATGTACTCTTATTAACCCCATGTTGACAGGCCTTGCAAGTTTTACATTTATGGAATCCTTTATGGGTAGTTAGCCAATTGGTACCTTCAATTATCTCAGGGCTTGTTTTAACCAAACTGTCTCTCATAGAGGGTCCCCTACTATGAGTAAACAAAACTTTGTGTGGTAAAAGATGTCCTATCACCGGATCATTAAGTACTAGTGGCCAATTTTGTTTGATTATTGACCTAATGCTCTGTTCTTGTTTACTAAATCCGATGATGACTCTAAACTTACTGGGCCCCAAGGTTTCAGTTACTGGGCTAGCATCGTTGTTTGCCTGATTAAATTCAGTTGAAGGACAGATTCGTTTATCTCTAAGCAACTCTGCCCTGTCCATCTTCATGGATTTCAGGATACCTTTGTTAATGGTTTTAAGTGTATACCCATGTTCTAAGAATCTCTGCTTGCTAGCCATCTGTGCCATCTTAAGACCCTCCTCCTTACAGAGGTCATCGAGAAGATCGTCAACAGACAGCTAACCCGATACCTCGAAGAAAACAGCATCCTGGACCCATCCCAGTCAGGATTCCGCAGCAACCACAGCACTGAGACTGCCCTCATCGCCGCCACCGACGACATCAGGACCCTGCTGGACAACGGTGAGACCGCAGCCCTCATCCTGCTGGACCTCTCCGCCGCCTTCGACACTGTCTGCCACCGCACTCTACGCGCACGCCTCCACGACGCAGGGATCCGAGACAAGGCCCTGGAATGGACCACCTCCTTCCTCGCCGGTAGAACCCAGAGAGTCCGCCTCCCACCATTCCGATCCGAAGCCTCCGAGATCATCTGCGGCGTACCCCAGTGATCATCCCTCAGCCCGACACTGTTCAACATCTACATGGCCCCGCTCGCACGCATTGCCAGACAGCACGACCTCAACATAATCTCCTACGCCGACGACACTCAACTGATCCTCTCCCTCACCAAGGACCCCTCGCCGCCAAATCCAACCTCCATGAAGGAATGAAGGCCGTCGCCGATTGGATGAAGATCAGCCGACTAAAGCTGAACACGGACAAGACAGAGGTCCTCATCCTCGGCTCCAACCCCTCAGCCTGGGACGACTCCTGGTGGCCAACGACACTAGGAGCAGCCCCGACACCCACCGACCACGCACGCAACCTGGGAGTCATCCTCGACTCAACGCTCTCCATGGCCAAGCAAGTCAACGCAGTCTCCTCCTCCTGCTTCAACACCCTCCGCATGCTTCGCAAGATCTACAGGTGGATCCCGACAGATACAAGAAGAACAGTCACCCAGGCCCTCGTCAGTAGCAGACTTGACTATGGGAACGCCCTCTACGCGGGAGTCCCGGCCAAGCTCATCAAGCGACTGCAACGCATACAAAACGCCTCCGCACGCCTGATCCTCGACGTACCACTCCACAGCCACATCACCCCCACCTGAGGAACCTGCACTGGCTCCCCGTCGACAGGAGAATCTCCTTCAAACTCCTCATCCACGCACACAAGGCACTCCACAAGACCGGCCCAGCCTACCTCAACAGACGACTCTTCTTCTACGTCCCCAACCGCCAGCTCCGCTCCGCCGACCTCTCCCTCGCCACCGTCCCTCGCATTCGAAGAACAACCACCGGCGGCAGATCCTTCTCCCACCTCGCCGCCAAGACCTGGAACACCCTTCCACTCAACCTACAACAGACCCAAGACCTGCTGACCTTCAGGAGGCTACTCAAGACCTGGCTGTTCGACCAGTAGCGGCACCTCCCCCCCCCTTTTTTTTCCCCCAGCGCCTTGAGACCCTCGCGGGTAAGTAGTGCGCTCTACAAATTCTGTGATTGATTGATTGATTGATTGATTGATCCTCCTTAACCTCAACATCTCCCCATATGGTATGCTTTCTACCAGATGCCTTGGAAGAGCACTGCTGCCATGGAGAATGGAATTGCCAGCAGTCTCTTTACGATATAGTTTGGTTTCTAGTTTACCGTTGGACACATAAATCTGGGTATCAAGGAAGTTTACAGATTCATGACTTATAGTAACTGTAAAATGCAGGTTGATATCATTAGTATTGATTACATTAACAAATTCAACCGCTGTTTCACTTGTACCATGCCAGACTACAACTAAATCGTCAATGAATCGGAGCCATAACTTGACACTATTCTTTACATATTCCCCATGTACAGTACCCAGAACCAGCTCCTCCCACCAGCCCATGTGAAGACAGGCATAGCTGGGGGAGAAGCTGGCTCCCATGGCGACTCCTCGTGTTTGCTGGAACAGAGTATTATTGAACATAAACACATTATTGTTTAAACAAAATTTGACCATCTCAATCAACATTTTGTTGTGTTGTGCATATTGCGCTGGTTTTCTATTCAGATAATGTTCCAGTGCTTTTACCCCATCTCTATAATTGATGCTCGTATAGAGAGAGCTCACATCAAGCGCCATGAGAATATACGTGTCCTTCCATTAAAACTTGCCCAGTTTTCTCAGAAAGTCCCCCGTATCTCTTATATACGACCTCAGTGCCTGAACATGCTCCTGCAGGAAATAATCCACATATTGTGGCGCATGTTCTAGCAAGCCATCTCTGGCAGATATGATGGGTCTTCCCGGTGGTTGCAGGGGATTCTTATGTACTTTTGGGATGAAATATATTGTGGGTACAGTTGGAGTCATGTTTTTCAAAAATTTATGTTCCTGCACATTGAGAAGACCTAAGCTTTTCCAGGCCAGCAATTTCTTGTAAAAGTCATTGTACATGATTTTTAAATTCAGTGCGTTGCTTTTGATATAGCACTCTTTATCATTGAGTTGTAGATATGCCTCTTTCATATATTCTTCCTTAGACCAAATCACGATGTTGCCCCCTTTGTCAGAGCTGTGTATCACGATCTTTTTATTTGTCTGCAGTTTTTGCATTAATGCACAAGTTACTAACTTGTGTAACGATATATCTGTAAGAGACAGTAGTTAGTGACAGATTCCTTACCTTAGAATATCCCCAGGCGTCAGGCTGGATCCGGAAAGTTTTGCGTAGCAGTACCCTTGCGCGTCGGTAGGCGGCGTCGTGCGGCTCCGCGTCCGTCGTCGGGATCGCTGGGATGACGTCGCGGGCAGTACTTAGACGCCGCCCCTGCGCGCTGATGTCAGTTCTGTACACGACTTTCCGCGCCAGGAACGCAGAGCCATGCAAGAAGCTGACATAGGTGTCTGAAAAAATACTAGGGCCCTGAAAGGGATGTTCTTAACCCTAGAGATCAGTTCGCAGAACGGGGAGGATGGGTGGGGTGTTAAGGAATCTGTCACTAACTACTGTCTCTTACAGATATATCGTTACACAAGTTAGTAACTTGTGCATCTGAAAGAGACACGTTAGTGACAGATTCCTTACCTTAGAATAGATACCCCAGCAATACCAACCCCGGTGGTGGGTCTGCGAACAGATTCAGACAAGGAAGTCCCGGAGGACAGAACGGCCAAAGAAGCCGTCCCTCCGGACCTGGCTGTCAAGGCAGTAATGCTTGGTAAACGTGTGCAGCGAGGCCCACGTAGCTGCCTGACATATATCCTGTAGTGGAACACCGCGGCCTAAAGCCGTGGTAGCAGCCGTTGCCCTGGTAGAATGGGCACGTAGCCCAACAGGGGGCTCCTTCTTAGCCAAAGAATAGCAGGCTTTGATACACAAGATGACCCAACGGGAGATGAACCTCTTGTGTACCGCCCGACCTTTTTTGGCGCCCACGTAGCCAACAAAGAGCTGGTCATCCACCCGGAACTGTTGTGTGCGGTTGATGTAAAAGGAAAGCGCACGTTTTGGGTCCAGACGGTGGAGCCTCTCTTCCTCTCTGGAAGGATGCGGAGGCGGAAAGAAGGTGGGCAAAGTGATGGTCTGCCCAATGTGGAAGGCAGTAACCACCTTTGGCAAGAAGGACGGATGCGTCCTAAGAACAACCTTGTCTGGATGGACAGACAAAAAGGGGGGTTTGCATGAAAGAGCCTGGAGCTCACTCACCCGCCGAGCGGAGGTGATGGCCACAAGAAAGGCAGTCTTCAGAGTGAGAAGACGAAGAGGACAGTTATGCAGAGGCTCAAAGGGAGCGCACATTAAGAAAGTAAGAACCAAGTTTAAGTCCCACTGAGGCATTATAAACGGAACAGGAGGAAAGAGGTGTGTAATGCCTTTAAGAAACCTGTTAACAACAGGGGACTTAACCCCTTCGATGCTCATGACGAGCTCAGCTCGTCATGCTGCGCGGTCGCGCTGTGTGCATGACGAGCTCAGCTCGTCACGACCACACCCGCAATCGGAATGTCCAGCACCTGGGCGGAATTCCGATCACGGCGAAGCGGGTAAAAAGAGAGGGCTGATCAGGAAGCCTGAGGAAGGCAGAGATGGCACAAAGATAGCCCTTGATGGTACCCAGGGCAGAACCCTGTTGTGCCAGAGAAAGAAGGAACAGAAGAACCTCAGAAAGAGGGGCAGAAAGGGGATTCACACCCTTTGCTGTGCACCATGCCACAAACTTGTTCCACCTGCAGGCGTATACCACCGTAGTGGAGGGACGCATGGCTGCCAGAATCACATCACAAACTTCGGGAGGCAAGTCGAAAGGAATCAACTGCCGCCGCTCAATCTCCACGCAAGCAGGTGGAGACTGGACAGGTTGGGGTGGAGGACCGTCCCCTGCTGCTGCGACAGAAGATCCTCCCGAAGAGGCAGACGGATCGGGGGATCGACGCTCATACTGAGTAGCTCGGGATACCAAACTCTTCGAGCCCAGTCCGGGGCCACAAGGATGACTTGGGCCCGGTCGCGCCGAATCTTCTTCAACACTCTGGGTAGAAGTGGTATAGGTGGAAAGGCGTACAACAGACCGCAACTCCACTCGCGACGAAAAGCGTCTCCGAGCGAGTGCCACCTTGGAAATTCCAACGCGCAGAACTGCTGACATTGCGCGTTCTCTTCGGTGGTGAATAGATCTAACCAAGGCTCTCCCCACTGTAGAAAGAGTCCTTGCGCCACCTCCGAGTGAAGACGCCATTCGTGATCCATCATGCACCTGCGGCTGAGTTCGTCCGCCCTGGCGTTCAGGGAACCTGCCAGGTGTTGAACCATCAGGAATATGCTCTGATGTTCCAGCCATGTCCAGAGGCGCAGAGCCTCCTGACATAGGGTCCACGACCCCACCCCGCCTTGTTTGTTGCAGTACCACATGGCGGTGGTGTTGTCTGTGAACACCTGCACTACCTTCCCTTTGACAGAGGGAAGGAATGCCTTGAGTGCAAGTCGGATCGCCCGGAGCTCCAGAAGGTTGATATGGAGCCGGGACTCCACCGGAGACCAGAGGCCCCTGATCTCCGCCTCTCCCATGTGACCGCCCCATCCCAGAAGGGACGCGTCCGTCACAACTGTGTGCTCTGGCTGGGGAAGGGAGAGGGATCTGCCCATGACCCATTGCCGGTTCGAGAGCCACCACTGCAACTGTTTTGCAGCCCCCTCCGAGATCTGGACGTGATCGGACAGGTTGCCCTGATGCTGCGCCCACTGGAACTTCAGGTCCCACTGCAGAGCCCGCATATGCCATCTGGCATGATCGACCAGCAGGATGCAGGAGGCCATGAGGCCCAGCAGCCTCAGGGTCATCCGTACCGAAACCCAGGATAGAGGCTGAAAGATCGGAATCATAGCCTGAATATCCCGGACTCGCCGTTCGGGAGGATAGGCCCGAAACTGCGTCGTGTCCAGAACTGCTCCGATGAAAAGGAGCTGTGGAGAAGGAATCAGGTGCGACTTCGGCACGTTGATGGAGAACCCCAGCGAGTGCAGGAGTTCGGCCGTAGTCTGGAGGTGGGAGACGACTGCCTGGGACGAGCCCGCCTTCAGCAGCCAGTCGTCGAGGTAGGGGAAGACTGGTACCCCTGCCCGGCGCAGATGAGCTGCGACCACCGCCATCACTTTCGTGAACACCCGAGGGGCGCTGGTAAGGCCAAAGGGGAGCACGGTGAACTGAAAATGCTCGAGGCCTACCGTGAACCGCAGGTAACGCCGGTGGGCCGGCAGGACGGGGATGTGGAAATATACGTCCTGCAAGTCCAACGCTACCATCCAGTCTCCAGGGTCGAGGGCAGTCAAGACCTGAGCTAGGGTGAGCATCTTGAACTTCTCCTTCCGGAGGAAGCGATTGACGTTCCGGAGGTCCAAGATAGGACGCATGTCCTCCTTGTCCTTTTTGGGCACCAGAAAGTAGTGGGAGTAACAACCACGCCCTACTTCTGTGGTCGAAATGCGCTCGATGGCCCCCTTGGCCAAGAGGGCTGCAACTTCCTTCTGAAGAAGCACCAAGTGATCCCCTGACATGCGGTGGTATTGAGGTGGCATGGCTGGGGGGGTTGTCTCGAAAGGGAGGGAGTAGCCCCTTCGGACAATGTCCAAGACCCACTTGTCCGAGGTGATGGCACGCCAGTGGTGAAGGTGATGGCGGCCCTGCCCCCTACTGGCGTGCTGTGGACCTGAAAGGAAGGACTAGGAGGGCTTGGAGGCCGTGGACGGGGCGGGGGTGGTGGCCTGACCCGCATGCTGGTTGCCCGACCCGCCTCGGCGGGAGCCACGTCCTCGGCCACGCGAAGACGCTTGCTGCGCGGGCCGGTGGCTGGGCAGCGGACGTGACTGGGCGCCCCTTCCATGGCTACGAAAGGGGCGAAAAGCAGACTGTTGCGGAGGGCGCACAGCAGAAAGGCCCAGGGACTTGGCTGTAGCCCGTGAGTCCTTAAAACGCTCCAGTGCATGGTCTGCCTTGTTTCCAAAAAGACCGACCCCATCAAAGGGCATGTCCATAAGAGTGTTTTGGACATCGCCCGAGCAACCAGTGGTTCTCAGCCAGGCGTGACGGCGCAGCACCACTGTCGTCGCAAGCGATCTGCCTAGCGAGTCGGCGGTATCAAGGCCACATCTGATGGTGTACTTTGCCGCACTCCTTCCTTCCGCAATGGCGTGGGAAAGCAGTGCCTGGGCCTCCTCAGGACACTGGGTCAGAACTTGCGCCACCGAATCCCACAAGGAGTGGGAATATCAGCCCAAGAGGCAAGTGGTGTTGACAGACCGCAAGCCAGCACTGGAGGAAGAAAAAACCTTCTTCCCAAATTGATCCAGGCGTTTGGATTCCCTATCCGGGGGAGCGGTAGGGAAGGCGCTTTGGGAAGCAGAGGCTTGGACAACCAAGCTCTCAGGGATGGGGTGTTGGGAGAGGAACAGGGGGTCGCCCGGAGCAGGGCGATGGCGTCGGGCTACGTTCCTATCCACAGGAGCCCCTGTGGTGGGCTTGGACCAGGTGCCCAAAAGAACGTCCGAAAGTGCCTCGTTAAACGGCAGCAGTGGCTCCGAGGAGGTAGCCGCCGGCTGAAGCACTTCCGTCAGGATGTTAGTCCTGACAGCCACTGTAGGCAACTGGAGGTGTAAGGCCTCAGCTGCTCTATGCAACACCGTTGCAAAGTTTGCTCTCTCCTCCGTTGCCAAGGAAGGAGGAGACAGCATGCCAGTGTCAGGGGAGGTGTCCAGACCACTGGCATCCCCAAGTTCCTCAGCCCAGTCCTGATCAAACTCACATTGGGCTGTGAGAGGGTCATCAGACCCCTCCCAGTTCTCTTCGTTCTCCAATTCTGGTTCAAAGTAAGGAGGAGGGACATGTGGGACCCAAGGTCTCATCGGCGCCGGAGCCGGCGTCGATCGACGTCGGTCCGGCGCCGTGTCCGGATCCGGAGAGAACCGGGGTACGACGCCGCCTGGAGCCCCGGACAGCGTCGGGAACGGCACCGGTGAAATCGACACCGGTGGAGGTGTCGTCAGGTCAACTGGCGCCGATCGGGGTTGTGGCAGCACCGGAGCCGGGGTCGGGGCCGGGACAGAGGCCGGTGTGACAGGCGGCGCCAGGACCGGAGTCGCCGGCGGCGCCGTAGGAACCCCATCAGGGCCCGTGGGGCCCGAAGGCGCACCGGGGGGACCTTGAGGCCCGAAGAGGCGGGCCATGGCCGACAGGAACTCCTGTATCTCGGCCGGAGTCGCCGCTGAACCCGGGTAAGGCGGGTAATGCGGCGGCGGCTCCACAGGCACTCCCGGAGCCGCGGGGACGGTGCCGACGGGACCCTCAGCCGAGTCACGAGACCGGCGAGGGGAAGTCGTCGAGCGATGGCGCTTCTTCGACTTCTTGTGCTTCGACTTACCGGAGGAGTGCGAAGACTTGGACCCCGTCGACCGATGAGGACTCCGCGACCGGCCCCTCGACCTCTCACGTGACCGGGGCTTGGATTGGCGCAGAGCCGACTGCCGGACCTCGAGGAGCTTTCAAGACCGCTCTCGCAAAGCCTTCGGATGCAAGGCCCGGCAGTCGGGGCACGACTTGGAGTCGTGGTCGCAGCCGAGGCAGTAGAGACAGTCTCGATGCGGGTCCGTGATCGACATCATCCGACCACAGGCGTCGCATGGCTTGAAGCCGGGCATCCCTACCGACACCTTCGGAGTCGAACGACTCGAGAAAAAACAGTGATAAAAATCACAAAAAACGTAGTCAAAAAATGACTAGGGCACTGCTCTTCCCGGATCTGCGCTTACTGGCGTGGAAAAAGAAAGAACTGACGTCAGCGCGCAGGGGCGGCGTCTAAGTACTGCCCGCGACATCATCCCGGCGAACCCGACGCGGAGCCGCATGACGCCGCCTACCGACGCGCAAGGGTACTGCTACGCAAAACTTTCCGGATCCAGCCTGACGCCTGGGGATATTCTAAGGCAGGGGTCTTCAAAGTGTGGGGCGCGACCCCCAGGGGGGCCGTGGAGCGATGCAAAGGGGGTCGCGCCTTCCCAGTCACACTTCTGCCGAGGCCCAAGGGCTTCAGCCCCCCCTCTTCCCCCGTCCTGCGTCTCAGCCCGGGCTGCTGCTGCAGTGCAACTCGAGCTGCTGGGGGCTCAGCTGGGCAGTGTCTGGAGTCTTATCTCCGGCACGCCCGAGTTTTTCACAGGTCTTTAAAGACCATTTGCATATTTACATGCCTTTGTAAACTGGTTACAGAGGCTTAGTTTTTTTCCTGGTTCCAGTACCCCCTGGGCCCCCACTCTGCCTATTCCTTACATTTGTATTTTACATTTACTGCTGCAGTGTGAGAATGCATTTCATGAAAAGGAATATAAAGTAGGGTTGCCAAAAGAAAAATGCCTGCCGTGTTTTGTTTAAAGAGCCTGCAAAGACCTCCTCTTGACACTAAATAGACTTATAAATAAAAAAGTATGTATGCATTGGTTATGTGACTTTTCTGTCTTTGTTCTCTTTAATTATCAGTCATGGATCATTGAGGCAGCCCTAGAACACAATTAAAAGTGTTTTCTATTTATATTTGCTGTTCGAAGTATGCACAGATAAGTGCTTAAAATACAGATTTAGGTGACTGCTTATTTTTGTACCGACTGGGCCATCAAAATAATCTGCTGGCAACCCTAACCATAGGACTGGAAGTTTGTTGCAGGATCAGCACATTATTTATTTCCTCGATCCCCGATTAATGCCATAATAGCAATAGTTTAACTTAGATCTTAAACCCTACACCACCTTCAATAACATGCTGAGTTACTTCAAGTGTCTGGGAATGCACTCTGCATTCAAACAACTCACTCGTCATTCTCGCCCTTCACTTTCACGCTCACCCTGCATTCACAGCGATCACAATGCACTCACACCATTCACCCGCTCACCCTGCACTCACAGTGATCACTCTGCTCTCACAATGCACTTGCGCTGTTCATCCTTTACCTCACCCTGCAGTCACACGAGTACACTACTAATCCTGCACTCATGTGACACTTCACTCACCTGTCCCCCTCACTGCTCAATATGCAACTCACTCAAACAAGCCCATCAGTAATCATACACTCATTCGTCCCATTCTGAACTTGCATCCGCACCTAAATTCATAAGCCACCTCACTCACCCTGCAGTGACTCCTCTTACCCTACTCTCACACTGTTGCATCGCTCACCGTGCACTCACATGGGCACTCTTGTCACCCACACAGTGCAGAGGGTTAACGTTCCTGCTACAAAGAATATGTACCATGCAGATCACAGAAATGAGTGTGAGTAAACTATGAGTAGCGCTATAAAAAAATGAAATGTTTGTCAGAAAGGTGCTATAGAGAGATGAGGTGAATTGTTGGTGAGTGGCAGTGAAGGAATTCATGGAGAAGGAGGAAACGGGGGTGGGGCACCAAAAAGACTGTTGCACCGTGTGCGACCAGTGTTAGGACCAGCCCTGGCTGGGAGTGTTAAAGGTGAAGTGAGAGGTTGAATGGGGAGAGTTCAGAAGTTGTAAAAGGGGTGAAAGAAAATGGCCTGCAAAGTGAGAGAGGGATCCGGGGTTAGGAGAGGACAGAGGGATGGAAGGGAGGGGGTGAGAGGAAAGCTGCATGGGTAAACTGCTTAACTCTGCACAAAACCGCCAGGGTTTTAAGGGACCCCTGCTTCTCCCGGCCAGGGCCAAGTGAGCTTCTAATGTGGCAGCACGTATTCCTGCGGAGTGGAAGGCCCTTCACAAAGGTTGACTAGAAATCTTTCTGATGTTAATTGCTGTATTTTGGTTATACACTGGTACTGATGGGGTGAAATCTTTCCTCAGTGTTACTGTGTACACGGCATCACATAACATCATTTACCTTTTCTTCCCACACAATTTAGTCAAGCCTGTCACGTAATTTGGTCCTCACCTGCCTCATAATTCCAGTAGTCCTGCCTACAGGTTTAGAAATTTTTGTCAGGAGGGGGTCCTTACGCCTCAAAATGTTGACAGGGGGGTCTCGGCATCCAAAAGTTTGAAGACCTCTGTTCTAAGGTAAGGAATCTGTCACTAACGTGTCTCTTTCAGATAAAAAGTATTGATGATTTCTCCTGTTGTATCCCTGTTTAGTATTACATACTCTGTGATTGAGCTTTTTGATTTGGAATGTTACTTGTTCACTAAAAATATCAATTGCATCCCTTGGGGAAATCGGATTAAAAGTTGACTTTGGTCTGAAGGGTGTGTGTCCTATATTGGTATTACTGAACCTTCTGTCTTGGATATTGTTCATATTGTCTCTCCCTGATTGTTGAGAATCAGAGCCTGATGTACATCTCGGTTGTTCTTCATGCATTAGTTCTTGTAAATCTCGCAACAGGAGCATATCAGACATAGAGAGATTCATTGCTGATGATTGATCCACTGATGTATCTTTTTCATTTGTTTTAACTTCTTTGTTTGTGAGTAGATGGTATTTTTTTAACTTTAGCTTCCTCACACTTTTGTAAATATCCATTCTGGTAGTTGCATAGTTGAAATCGTGTTCAGGGCAAAAGGATAAGCCTAGACTCAATAATTGTTCTTCGGCTTTTGATAGATCGATTTCGGTAAGATTCATGATGGTTTTAGTTTTAATTGTGTCTAATTCTGTTTCCATCTGTCTGTTGTTGATCTCTTTACGTTTGTGGCGCCTCTTCCTCGCTTTCCTCCTCTCCCGACGTTTGACATTGTTGTTTGGTCCGGTTTGTTTCTCTGTACTCGCGGGCGGAGGGTTTGCCTCCTGTCCTTGCATAAAAAATCCAGTTCCTCAGCCAGTGATAATTTCTGCGGCAGTTGTCCTTCATGGGGACCTCTCAGGTCTGATTCCGTCCCACTCTCCACTGCAGAACTGAGGTCAGAGGTGGATGTGTTGTCGTACCTCTCTCTGTTATCTGAGGTGCTTGCTGTTCGTTCTTCTCTGGGTTTAAATTTAGATATTTTCAAGGAGTCATATTTTTTAGCAAACGTGAAAACTTGTCCTGACTCATAATCTATCTTGTCTCTATGGAATTTGAATGTCTTCCTTTCTTTGATTTTCTCTTCTTCCTTTCGTAGTCTTGTCGACATTTCCTGTCGCAATTTCGCAACTTCCTCCGTTTGTCCCATGGCTTCAATTTCATCATTAATTTTAACTATATATATATATTTCACAAACCTTTTTAAAGGAAAAGGAAAGGTAATGTGGGACAGTGTTAGCCAGTAGGCTGCAATGTGAACAATAGGGCAGAAAACTGGTGCTGTGCCTTTAGGAAGTGCTTATGACTATTGATGAGGATTCCTTGGAAGACTTCTATTTGGAGGAAGAAGTTGCCTTTTTGTCACTACCATTCTTTCCCAACTTGTGTATAATATAAAAATAAAATAAAAATACATTAAAGATTCATTGAAAGAGAAATTATTGCACTTTAAAAAGAGAAGAAGCACACTGGAAGGATTTATTGTCTGAATGCCAAAATCACTTTATAAAAATTCATATTTACAAATTGCCAAACATATCTTACCTCAAAAGGATCATTTCCATTAGATAAAATATCAAGTAGATCAGCAGAAGAAACAAAATAGAATCGAGGAAATGACAGTTTTTTTGTCTCTAAGTATTCAGACAAAGCTTTTTCACAAACGGCCAAGCTGTCATGAGGAAAAACATACAATACAATAAATAAAATAAATCCACTTGAGAACCATATATCACTGGTATACAGAACAAGTTCTCACCTTGCCTGCATCTTCTCTAACTTCTCGTAAAGTCCTGGCTTGTTTGTTGCTTCAATTACATTTGGTGTTTTAACTGCATCTGCCATTAATTCCTGTGGCATGAGGAGAGACAAAGACAGTTCATAAGCAATGCAAACTAGCCTCACAAATGACAATATGAGATACAGAGAGGTTCAAGTGAAGGGTGGGTATAGAATCTTCTTCTGTGACAATACATATACGTACTGTCAAAAGAGATTAACCCAGTAATAATGTGACTAGGCTGGGTGTATCAAATTGAGGATCTATTTAAGCTGGCCCTTGTCTTCTCCAAAGCTTTATAATGCAATGAAATGAATATGTGATTGAAGCAAAACGGTAAAATTCAAATAGGTTGAACCTATGAAAACAATAAGTTATGCAAATCTATTCAGAGAAAGCAAGTGATGAACAATTTACTCACCTTCGGAAACTATATATCTGTAAGAGACATATATTAGTTATAGATTCCTTACCTTAGAATTACCGCCAGGCATCAGACTGGATCAGGAGAATTTTTCTTCAACAGTACCCCTGCGTGTCCGTAGGTGGTGTCGGTCGACTCCGCGTTCGTCATTGGCGTCGTGATCGCCGGAATGACGTCGCAGTATCTACTAAGACGCCGCCCCTGCACGCTAACGTCAGTTCTTTACACAACATTCCACGCCAGAAGCGCAGAACCATGCAAGACACTGACCACTGGTGCACAAAACTAGGGCCCTGAAAGGGAGTCCCTTACTCTAGAAGTCAGTTCGCAGAATGGGGAGGATAGGTGGGGCGATATGGAATCTATAACTAATATATGTCTCTTACAGATATATCGTTACCGAAGGTAAGTAACTTGTTCATCTGAAAGAGACTTTTGGTTATAGATTCCTTACCTTAGAATAGATACCCCAGCAATACCAACCCCGGAGGTGGGTCTGCGAACCAAGTTCACACCAGAAAGTCCTGGAGAACTGAACGGCCAAAGAAGCAGTCTCTCCGGACTTGACTATCCAGGCAGTAATGTTTAGTGAACGTGTGCAGTGATGCACACGTGGCTGCCTGGCAGATGTTACTGAGGGGGACTCCACGTCCCAAAGCAGCAGTGGCTGCCGTCGCCCTGGTGGAATGGGCGACAGAGGCCTGAGGCTCCTTTTTCGCCAAGGAATAGCACATTTTAATGCAAAGGACGACCCATCGAGAGGTGGTCCGTTTTTGCACGGCCTGACCTTTTTTGGCGCCCACATAGCCAACAAAGAGTTGATCGTCCACCCGGAATTGTTTCGTGCGATCCAGATAAAATGATAATGCACGTTTTGGATCCAGACGGTGGAGTCTCTCCTCTTCCTGGAAGAATGCAGGGGCGGGAAGAAGGTGGGCAAAGTGATGGTCTGTCCAATGTAGAAAGAGGTAACCACTTTGGGAAGAAAAGAAGGTCTAGTTCGGGGAACAACCTTCTCCGGATGGACAGCAAGGAAAGGAGGTTTAGAAGACAGACCCTGAAGATCACTCACCCTGCGAGCAGAGGTGATGGCAACCAGAAAGGCAGTCTTTAAAGTCAAGAGTCTGAGAGGACAATTATGTAGTGGCTCGAAAGGAGCACACATAAGATAAGTCAAGACAAGATTCAAGTCCCACTGGGGCATTACGAAAGGAATAGTAGGAAAAAGGTGAGTAATACCCTTAAGAAATCTATTTACAATAGGGGACTTGAAAAGAGAAGGCTGATCAGGAAGACGAAGAAAGGCCGAGATGGCCGAAAGATAGCCTTTAAGAGTGCCCAGAGCAGAGCCCTGCTGGGCCAAAGAAAGAATGAAGAGGAGAACCTCTGAAAGAGGAGCAGAGAGGGGATCCACAACCTTTGCTGTGCACCATGCCACAAATTTGTTCCATCTACAGGCGTATATCGTTTTGGTGGAGGGACGCCTGGCTGCCAAGATAACGTTACAGACTTTGGGAAGAAGGTCAAAAGCTGTCAACTGTCGCTGCTCAATCTCCACGCAAGGAGGTGGAGGCTGGACAGGTTCGGGTGGAGGACCGTTCCCTGGTGCTGCGACAGATGATCCTCCCGAAGAGGCAGTCTGATCGGAGGATCGATGGCCATGTTCAAGAGCTCGGGATACCAGACTCTTCATGCCCAATCCAGAGCCACAAGAATGACTTGGGCCCGGTCGCGCTTGATCTTCTTCAGCACTCTGGGCAGAAGTGGTATAGGCGGAAAGGTGTATAGAAGACCGCAATTCCACTCCTGACGAAAAGCGTCGCCGAGCGAGAGCCGCCTTGGAAATTCCAATGTGCAGAACTACTGACATTGTGCGTTCTCTTCGGTGGCGAACAGATCTAACCAAGGCTCTCCCCACTGCTGAAAGAGACCTTGCACCACCTCCGAGTGAAGATGCCATTCGTGATCCAGCTCGCACCGGCAGCTGAGTTCATCCCCCGTGGCCTTCAGGGAACCGGCAAGCTGTTGAACAACCAGGGATATGCCATGATGTTCCAACCATGCCCAAAGGCAAAGAGCCTCCTGACATAGGGTCCACGACCCCACCCTGCCCTGTTTGTTGCAATACCACATGGCGGTGATGTTGTCCGTGAACACCTACACTACCCTTCCTTTGACAGAGGGAAGGAATACCTTCAGTGCAAGACGAATGGCCCGGAGCTCCAGAAGGTTGATGTGGAACTCGGACTCCGCCGGAGACCAGAGGCCTCTGATCTACGCCTCCCCCATGTGGCCGCCCCACCCCAGGAGTGACACATCTGTCACCACTGTGAACTCGGTTTGGGGAAGGGAGAGGGATCTGTCGTCGACCCAATCCTGGTTTGTTAGCCACCACTGCAATTGGTGTGCAGTGCCTTCCGAGATCTGGACGCAATCGGAAAGATTCCCCCGATGCTGCACCCACTGGAACTTAAGGTCCCACTGCAGAGCCCGCATATGCCACCCGGCATGGTCCACCAGCAGGATGCAGGAGGCCATGAGGCCCAGGAGCCGCAGGGTAATTCTCACCGAAATCCGGGATAGAGGCTGAAACATGGGTATCATAGCCCGAATATCCCAGACTCGCTGCTCGGGAGGGTCGGCCCGAAACTGCGCTGTATCCAGAACTGCTCTGATGAAAAGGAGTTTCTGAGAGGGAATCAGGTGTGACTTCAGCACGTTGATAGTGAACCCCAGTGAGTGCAGGAGGTCCGCCGTAGTCTGGAGGTGGGAGACGACAGCCTGGGGCGAACTCGCCTTCAACAGCCAGTCATCGAGATAGGGGAAGACTGGAACCCCTGATCTGCGCAGATGAGCTGCGACCACCGCCATCACTTTCATGAACACCCAAGGGGCGCTGGTAAGGCCAAAGGGGAGCACGGTTGACTGAAAATGCTCGTGGCCTACCGTGAACCGTAGGTAACGCCTGTGGGCCGGCAGGAGGGGGGGATTGAAAATAAACGTCCTGCAAGTCCAACGCTACCATCCAGTCTCCAGGATCGAGGGCAGACAAGACCTGAGCCAATGTCAACATTTTGAACTTCTCCTTCCGGAGGAAGCGGTTGACGTCCCTGAGATCCAAGATACGATGCAGGCCTTTGTCCTTCTTGGGCCCCACGATGTAGTGGGAATAACGAACACGACCTACTTCTGGCACAGGGACTTGCACGATGGCTCCCTTGGCCAAGAGAGCCATAACTTCCTGACGGAGAAGGGCCAAGTGATCCTCCGACATGCGATGGAGTGTTGGTGGCATGGAGGGAGGGGTAGTCTGAAAGGGGAGGGAATACCCCCTTCGGACTATCTGCAAAACCCACCTGTCTGATGTGATGTTGCGCCACTGGCAACTGGTGGCCCCGAAAGGTTGGACTAGGAAGGCTTGGAGGCTGATGCAGAGGGGGCACTGGTGGACTGGCCTGCCTGCTGGCCCCCAGACCCCTGGCGCTGGCGCCCACATCCCCGCCGCGCAGAGGCTGAGTAGCTTCCGCCGACCTGTGGCCCTGGGTGGAACGTGATGGGGCACCCCTTCCGTAGCCACGAAAGGGGTGAAAGGCAGACTGAACGGGGAGAGAGGTGGCAGCGAGGCCCAATGATCTGGTCGTAGCCTGAGAGTCCTTGAAGCACTCAAGAGCATTGTCCGCCTTGACGCCAAACAGGCGACGGCCAAAGGGCATGTACAAAAGGGTTGATTGGACAGCCCCCGAAAAGCCAGTGGACCTCAGCCAGGCATAGCATCTCAAGGCTACTGACATAGAAATCGTTCTACCTAGCGAGTCGGCAGTATCCAGCCCACATCGAATGGCGAACTTCGCTGCCTCTCTACCCTCTGCAACCACACGGGAGAGTACAGTCCGGGCCTCCTCAGGGTACTGTGGCAGGACTTGCGCAACCGTGTCCCACACAGAGTGGGATTAGCGGCCCAAGAGACATGCAGTGTTCATCGACCGCAGTCCTAAGCTGGCGGAAGAAAACATCTTCCCAAAATGGTCCGGCTTCTTGGATTCCCTATCTGGGGGAGCAGTATGGAACGCGCCTTTGGATGTTGAGGCTTGGACCACCAAGCTCTCAGGGGTAGGGTGGGGGAGAGGGAAATGGGGTGGCCCTAGGCCGGGCTGTGGCGTCAAGCAATCATCCTATCCAAAGGAGCCCCTGTGCTGGGCTAGGACCAAGTGCCCAGAAGGATGTCGTGAGGGCCTCATTGAACAGCAGCCGGGGCTCCGAAGAGGCCGCTGCCGGCTGAAGCACCTCAGTCAGGAGGTTAGGCCTGACTGCCACCATAGGAAGCTCTAGACCCAAGGCCTCAGTCGCCATACACAACACCACAGCGTAGGAGTCTCCCTCCTCCGTGGCCACGGTAGGGGGAGAAAGCATACCAAGGTCTGGGGAAGTGTCCAGACCACTGGCACCACCCAACTCCTCTCTCCAGTTCGGCTCTTATAGCTGGTCTGCAAGAGGGTCCACAGACCCCTCCCAGTCCTCCTCACCCTCCTCTGGCTGCCACTAAGGGCGAAAAGGAATGCCAGGATAGAACAGTGGTACGGCTCTGTGTTCAAGTCGAGAGGGAGGCCGGGGTCTTTATTTTATTTTATTTTTTATTTTATTTATTTATTTTTTATTTATAAAGTTTTATAAAGCGTGAACATGACCAAAATGTTGGTGTCAGAGCGCTGTACAACCTAATGCACAAGTTACTTACCTTCGGTAACGATATATCTGTAAGAAACATTAGTTAGTGATAGATTCCTTACCTTAGAATTACCCCCAGGAGTCAGACTGGATCCGGAAAGTGTTCGTCAGCAGTACCCCTGCGCGTCGGAAGGTGGCGTCGTGCGGCTCCGCGTCCGTCGTTGGCGCTGTGGTCGCCGAGATGAAGTCACGGCAGCAACTTAGACGCCGCCCTCGCGCGCTGATGTCAGTTCTGTACACGACTTTCCGCGCCAGGAATGCAGAGCCATGCAAGATACTGACCACTGCTGCATTGAAACTAGGGCCCTGAAAGGGATGACCTGAACCCTAGAAATCAGTTCGCAGAACGGGGAGGATGGGTGGGGCGGTAAGGAATCTATCACTAACTAATGTTTCTTACAGATATATCGTTACCGAAGGTAAGTAACTTGTGCATCTGAAAGAAACTACGTTAGTGATAGATTCCTTACCTTAGAATAGATACCCCAGCAATACCAACCCCGGTGGTGGGTCTGCGAACCAAGATCACACCAGGAAGTCCCGGAGAACAGAACGGCCAAAGAAGCCGTCTCTCCGGACTTGGCTGTCCAGGCAATAATGCTTAGTAAAAGTGTGCAGCGAGGCCCACGTAGCTGCCTGACAGATGTCTTGTAAGGGGACACCACGTCCCAATGCCGTAGTGGCAGCCGTCGCCCTGGAGGAATGGGCGCGCAGCCCCACCGGAGGCTCCTTTTTCGCCAGAGAATAACAGGCTTTAATACACAAGACGACCCAATGGGAGAGAGTCCGCTTGTGTACGGCCCGACCTTTTTTGGCACCTACGTAGCCAACAAAGAGCTGAACATCCCCCCGGAACTGTCGCGTGCGATCGAGGTAAAATGAGAGCGCACGTTTTGGGTCCAGACGGTGGAGCCTCTCTTCCTCTGTATGAGGATGCAGAGGCGGAAAGAAGGTGGGCAAAGTGATGGTCTGCCCGATGTGAAAGGCAGTGACAACCTTTGGCAGAAAGGATGGACGTGTTCTGAGCAGAACCTTGTCCGGATGGACAGACAGAAAAGGAGTTTTGCAAGAAAGAGCCTGGAGCTCACTCACTCTCCTAGCAGAGGTGATGGCAACCAGGAAAGCAGTCTTCAAAGTTAACAGACGAAGAGGACAGTTGTGAAGAAGCTCAAAGGGAGCGCACATTAAATATGTGAGAACCAGGTTCAAGTCCTACTGTGGCATTACGAAAGGAATAGAAGGGAAAAGATGAGTAATGCCTTTGAGGAATCTATTTACAACAGGGGACTTGAAAAAAGAGGGCTGATCAGGAAGCCTAAGAAAGGCTGAAATAGCCGAAAGGTAGCCCTTGATAGTGCCCAGAGCAGAGCCCTGCCGGGCCAAAGAAATAGGAACAAAAGGACTTCTGAAAGAGGGGCAGAAAGGGGATCCACAGCCTTTGCTGTGCACCATGACACAAACTTGTTCCACCTGCAGGCGTATACCAACTTAGTGGAGGGACGCCTGGCTGCCAGAATGACATCACAGGAGGCAAGTCGAAAGGAATCAACTGCCGCTGCTCAATCTCCACGCAAAGAGGTGGAGACTGGACAGGTTCGGGTGGAGGACAGTCCCCTGCTGCTGCGACAGAAGATCCTCCCGAAGAGGCAGTCGGATCGGGGGATCTATGATCATACTGAGTAGCTCGGGATACCAAACTCTTCAAGCACAGTCCGGAGCCACAAGAATGACTTGGGCCCGGTCGCGCCTGATCTTCTTCAGCACTCTGGGCAGAAGTGGTATAGGCGGAAAGGCGTACAACAGACCGCAACTCCACTCGCGACAAAAAGCGTCGCCTAGCGAGTGCCGCCTTGGAAATTCCAACGCGCAGAACTGCTGACATTGCGCGTTCTCTTCGGTGGCGAATAGATCTAACCAAGGCTCTCCCCACTGTTGAAAGAGACCTTGCGCCACCTCCGAGTGAAGACGCCATTCGTGATCCATCATGCACCTGCGGCTGAGTTCGTCCACCCTGGCGTTCAGTGAACCTGCCCGGTGTTAAACCACCAGGGAAATGCCCTGATGTTCCAGCCATGTCCAAAGGCGCAGGGCCTCCTGACATAGGGTCCACGACCCCACCCCGCCCTGTTTGTTGCAGTACCACATGGCGGTGGTGTTGTCTGTGAACACCTGCACTACTCTCCCCTTGACAGAGGGAACGAATGCCTTCAGTGCAAGTCAGATCGCCCAGTGCTCCAGAATGTTGATATGGAGCCTGGACTCCGCCGGAGACCAGAGGCCTCTGATCTCCGCCTCTCCCATGTGGCCGCCCCATCCCCGGAGGGACACATCCGTCACCACTGTGTGCTCCGGTTGGGGAAGGGAGAGGGATCTGCCATTGACCCAATGCCGGTTCGTGAGCCACCACTGCAATTATTGTGCAGTGCCCTCCGAGATCTGGACGTAATCGGACAGGTTCCCCTGATGCTGCGCCCACTGGAACTTCAGGTCCCAATGCAGAGCCCGCATATGCCATCTGGCATATTCGACCAGCAGGTTGCAGGAGGCCATGAGGCCCAGCAGCCTCAGGGTCGTCCTGACCGAAACCCAGGATAGAGGCTGCAAGATCGAAATCAGAGCCTGAATATCCTGGACTCGCCGTTCGGGAGGATAGAGCGAAAGTGTGTCGTATCCAGAACCGCTCCGATGAAGAGGAGCTTCTGAGAGGGAATCAGGTGCGACTTCGGCACATTGATGGAGAACCCCAGCAAATGCAGGAGCTCGGCCGTAGTCTGGAGGTGGGAGACGACTGTCCGGGGTGAGCCCGCCTTCAACAGCCAGTCGTCGAGATAGGGGAATACTGGAACCCCTGATCTGCGCAGGTGAGCTGCGACCACCGCCATCACTTTCGTGAACACCCAAGGGGCGCTGGTAAGGCAAAAGGGGACCACGGTAAACTGAAAGTGCTCGAGGCCTACCAGAAACCGCAGGTAATGCCGGTGGGCCGGCAGGACGGGAATGTGGAAATATGCGTCCTGCAGGTCCAACGCTACCAACCAGTCTCCAGGGTCGAGGGCAGACAAGACCTGAGCAAGAGTTAACATCTTGAACTTCTCCTTCCGGAGGAAGCGATTGACATCCCTGAGGTCCAAGATAGGACGCAGGCCCTTGTCCTTCTTGGGCACCAGAAAGTAGAGGGAGTAACAACCACGTCCTACTTCAGGCGCAGGAACGTCCTCGATGGCCCCTTTGGCCAAAAGGGCTGCGACTTCCTGTTGAAGAAGTGTCAAGTGATCCCCGACATGCGGTGGTACCGGGCTGGCATGGCTGGAGGGGTAGTCTCGAAGGGGAGGGAGTAGCCCCTTCAGAATATTTGTAAAACCCACCTGTCCAAAGTGATGGTGCACCAGTGGGGGAGGTGATGGCGAATCCTGCTGCCCACCGGCATTTGATGGGCCTGAAAAACCGGACTAGGAAGGTTTGGAGGCAGAGGTGGCTGGGGTGGAGGTGGACTGACCCACCCGCTGGCCCCCTGACCCGGCTCGGCGGGTCCCACATCCGCGCTGAAACTGTTGCTGCACAGGCCTGTGGCTCTGAAACGAACGTGTCGGAGCGCCCCTTCCGTGGCCACGAAAGAAGCGAAAAGCAGAAGGCGGAGGAGGGCGCATGGCGGAAAGGCCCAAGGACTTGGCCGTAGCCCGCGAGTCCTTAAAGTGATCCAACGCACTATCTGCTTTGTTGCCGAAAAGGCGAATGCCATCAAAGGGCATGTCTATCAGAGTGTTCTGGACATCCCCAGAAAAACCAGTTGTTCTCAGCCAGGCGGTGCGCCACTGTCGTCGAAATCGCCCTGCCCAGCGAGTCGGCGGTGTCAAGGCCACAACGAATAGTGAACTTGGCTGCATCCCTCCCTTCAGCAATAGCTTGAGAGAGCACTGTTCGGGCCTCCTCCAGACATTGAGGCAGCACGCGCGCCACCGTATCCCACACAGAGTGGGATTAACGGCCCAAGAGGCATGCAGTGTTCACAGACTGCAGCCCTGAACTGGCGGCAGAAAAAATCTTCTTCCCAAATTGCTCCAGTTTCTTGGATTCCCTATCCGATGGTGCGGTAGGGAGTGCACTCGGGGACACAAAGGCTTGGACAACCAAGCTCTCAGGGGTGGGGTGATGGGAAAGGAAAAGGGGGTTGCCCGGGGCCGGGCGATGGCGTCGGGCCACATTCCTATCCACAGGAGCCCCTGTGGTGGGCCTGGACCAGGTGTCCAAAAGAACGTCTGAAAGTGCATCGTTAAAAGGCAGCAGTGGCTCCGAAGAGGTAGCTGCCGGCTGAAGCACTTCCGTCAGGAGGTTAGTCCTGACGGACGCTGTAGGGAGCTCAAGGTGGAGGGCCTCGGCCACCCTACGCAACACCACTGCGTAACTTGCACCCTCCTCCGTAGCCACGGTAGGAGGAGACAGCATGCCACGGTCAGGAGAGGTATCAAGACCACTGGCATCCCCCAACTCCTCTGCCCATTCCGGGTCAAACTCACATTGTGCTGCGAGAGGGTCCTCAGACCCCTCCCAGTTCTCCCCTTCCTCCGAAGGCTGATAAACAGGCCGAAAATAAGGAGGACGGACATAGAGATAGAAATCCCCCATCGGCGTCGGAATCGGCATCGAGCGATGCCGGTCCGGCGCCGTATCCACATCGGGGGCGACGTTGTCCGGTTGGCCGGTCGACATCGGTGGTGGTGCGGGTGGGGTCGACGGCGGTGGAGGTGTCACAAGGTCAACCGGCGTCAACCGGGATCCAGGCTTAGATCCATGGGGGTCCTGCGGCGCCGGAGCTGACAGCGATGCCGGAGACGCCGGCAGTAAAGAGCTAGGACCCCCAGTCGGGCCGGCGGGCCCGAAGGCGCGCCGGCGGGGCCCGACGGCCCAAAGAGGCGAGCCATGGCTGACAGAAATTCCTGCAGCTGGGCTGGAGTCGCCGACGGACCCGGGAAGGGCGGGTAGGCCGGCGGCGACTGTGTAGGCTCCGTCGGAGCCACGGGGGAGCCACCACCCGCACCCTCAGCCGCGACGGGTGAGGGGAAGTCGGAGAGCGACGGCGCTTCTTCTACTTCTTTGAGTGCTTCGTCTTACCTGACCCCGATTGCGAAGACTTCGATCCTGATGAATGGTGGTGGCGGCTCCGCGACCGGTCCCTCGACCTCCCACGGGACCAGGACCTTGAACGGCGCAGAGCCGACTGCCGGACTTCCAGCAACTTTCGTGACCGCTCCCGCAAAGTCTTCGGCGCCATGGCCCGGCAGTCAGAGCACGACTTGGGGTCGTGGTCGCGCTCCAGGCAGTAAAGACACACGCGGTGCGGGTCCGTCACTGACATCATTCGATGACAGTCCCCGCAGGTCTTGAAGCCAGGCATCCCTTCTGCACCAGGAGTCGATCGACTCGAAAAATAGAGACAAAAAGCCTCGAAAAAACTCAGTCAAAAAGTGACTGGGGGTACCGCTCTCTACGGATCTGCGCTTGCTGGCGCGGAAAAAGAACTGACGTCAGCGCGCGAGGGCGGCGTCTAAGTAGCTGCCGTGACGTCATCTCGGAGACCACGACGCTAACGACTGACACGGAGCCGCACAACGCCACCTTCTGACGCGCAGGGGTACTGCTGACGAAACCTTTCCGGATCCAGTCTGACGCCTGGGGGAAATTCTAAGGTAAGGAATCTATCACTAACGTGTTTCTTTCAGATAAATAGCATCAAATATAAAAGGAGCAAAATATAGAATATACAGCATGAAAAGATAATACAAAGATACAAAGTGAAAACACCAGCAAAGAAATCAAATTGGCATGGATAGTCGCCTCCGATAGGAAAAATTTTATTCAGTAGTCTCATTTTTAATTCATTTTTTAAAGGAACGAATGAAGGGATGGTCCTGATCCCTGGGGGACGAGAGTTCCAAATTCTTGGGGCAATTCCAGAGAAAGAACTCTTATCGGTTTTCTTTTTGTGAAATTTTGGGGGTTTCAGCAGTAGGGAGCATGTACTACGAGAAGCTCTATTCCTTCCGGATAGCACCAGTTTCTGAGCCAGGTAGCGAGGAGTGTTGTGGTTGATGGCTTTATATGTCATGCATGCTATTTTGAGGTGGATCCTAGATTCATAAGGTAGCCAGTTCAGAGAGTGGAGGGCTAGGGTGATGTGATCATTTTTCTTTACGCCTGTGATGAGCTGTGCAGCAGCATGGAGGGTAGCCCTCAGCGGTGCTAGTTTTATATTCGGTAGGCCAACAAGGGTAGCATTTCCATAGTCAAGTTTGGAGATCACGAGAGCCTGAACCGCCATCTTGAGATCTGCATTGGGCAGGAAAGGCTTTAGTTTTCTTAAGACGTGGAGATGGAAATTGGCCCCTCTGGTTGTGGAGCTGATGTGATTCATCATGGAGATGTTATTATCTAGTGTTATTCCTAGGGATTTTGCTGAATCAACAATATGTGGGGTACAGTTCAAGGCGGTGAGTAGTGGGAGTCAGTCTTTGATGCTAGAGGTGGGGTTGGGAGGCGAGATTAATAGGAATTCAGTTTTGAGGGCGTTAAGTTTGAGGTGGATAAGTGTTAACCAGTGTTGAGTTTTGTTCAAGATGTTATTGAGAATGCTGATGTCATTAGGGGAGGTAATCTTCATGTACAATTGCGTATCATCAGCGTACATACGGTAGGAGATGTTGGAGTGTTTGAGGATTTCAGTCAGGGGTTCCATGTAAAGAATAAACAGCGTGGGCGAAAGTGAAGAACCTTGGGGAACGCCGATAGTGACCGGTGTCTGATCGGATAAGTCATGATTGATTAGGACTCGTTGAGATCTGTTTTGTAGGAATGAGCAGAACCATTTTAAGACAGTACCAGAGAGACCCATCCTAAGTTCTAAGAGGTTCAGGAGGGTTTCATGTTTGACTGTGTCAAACGCTGATGATAGTTCAAGAAGGATTAAAAGATAGGATTCATTATGATCGAGAAAGCGTAAAGCATCGTCGACAATGTGGACCATGGCGGTTTCAGTACTGTGACCTGGTCTGAAACCAGTTTGGCAGTGGTCGAGGAGTTGGTGCTGGTCAATGTGATTGCAGAGTTGTTGATGAACACATTTTTCCAGGAGCTTGGCTAAGGTTGGGATGCTCGAAATGGGGCGAAAATTGTTGGGATCAGAGAGGTTCGCGTCTGGCTTTTTAGTATAGGTGTGACTTGTCCACTTTTTAGACAGTCCGGCATGGTGCCTTGCATAAGAGAGGCGTTGATAATTCTGGTCCATAGGGGTATCAGGAGGTGTGAAGTTTCCTTGAGGAATTTGGAGGGAGAGGGTCATTGAAGTGGTTGGAAAGTTTAGTGGAAGACAGTAGTTTTGAGATGTCAGCGTCCTCAAATGTCTGAAAGATGGACCACGAGGCATTGTTTTTAGGTTTAAAGAGAAGGTTGCTAGGACAAATTTCCTGCGAGGTGGAGGTGAATTGTGACTGGGATTCAGGCGGTAAACAATTCACAGCAATGCCGAGCTCATTGTCAGTTGACTTAGTTTTATCAGAAAAGAAGGAGGAAAATGATTGACAATTAGGTAGGGTTGTAGTGTCAGATGTGGAGGATTTACGCTTCCTTCTTGCCGCTAGACTATCCCACACCGTCAATGATGTCTTAGTGATGGGAGAAAGATATAGCAAATTAGGCTGTGCGTGCTTAGGAACAAATGGGATGCCCCATAATGCCTGGCCCGGCAGGGCTCGGTCCATAAATAGCCAGTTCTTCTTGGATTCGGCCCTCGACCATTCCACAAAGACCCTCAGTTGGGTTGCCTGGTAGTAACGGAGGAGATCGGGAATCCCAAGGCCACCCTCATCGGGAGTTCGATAGCTAAGGTCTCTGCAAAGTTGCGGACGTTTGTCCGCCCATACAAATTTATTGATTGCTTGCTGTAGAAGTTTTAGCGTCCCCGGCGGAGGGGAGGCCGGGAGCTCTTAAAAAAGAAACAGGATCTTGGAGAGGATTGTCATTTTGATGGCGGAGATGCGTCCGAGCCAGGATAAGGAGTAAGATTGCCACTGACGTAAGTCAGTTTTGATGCTTTGAGTCAGTTTTTGGTAGTTTAGGGTAACCGTGTCTGCAATGGTAGGTGTTAACTGAAGGCCTAGATACGAAATAGATGCCGAAGCCCTTGTAAAGGCAAGCACGCCATAAAGCGGCTAATGTCTGTGACTGAAGAGTGAGGTTAAGAGCTTGTGATTTTTGTATGTTTGCTTTGAAGCCCAATGCTAATCCAAAGGCCTGCAGCTCAGCAAAGAAGGCGGGCAGTGAAGTGGAAGGTCCGCATAGAGCCCTACAGTATGCAGCTCTCCACCGAATTGGACTCCTTTGATCTGCAGGTTGGTACTCACCCTCTGGGCCAAGGGTTCCATGTACAGGGCCAACAGCAGGGGTGACAATGGGCACCCGTGTCTGGTCCTCCTGGCGACAGGAGAAGGAGTGGAAGACTGCTCGTTGACTCGGATGGTGGCTGTTGGGAGGGAGTAATTGCTGAGGATCTAACTTTGAAAGCGGTGCCCTATGCCGAAGTGGGTCGGTGTGGCCGCCAGAAAGGGCTAGTGGACCCTATCGAATGCTTTCTGGGCATCTATTTCCAAGAGCATTCTTTCATCGGCGTGTCTCTGGGCCTTATCGATTATATATAAGATCCTTCTTGTGTTGTCACTGCACTGCCGTTGGGGCACAAATCAAGCTTGGTCAGGATCAATGAGCCCAGGAAGGAGAGGGCCAAGTCGAGCGGCCAGGATCCTAGTAAAACATTTTAGGTCTGTATTCAAAAGGGAGATGGGGCGATAAGAGGCGTACTGAGTCCTGTCCTTCCCTGGTTTGGGGATTACCACTATGTCTGCACAAAGCATCGACAGGGGAAGTTATTTCATATCCCCTATCGCATTAAAAAGCCTTGTGAGGATCGGGGCCAGACTCTAACAAAAGGTTTTAGAGAAAGAGGCCGGGAAACCATCTGGGCCCGGGGATTTGGATAGCTTCAAACGGGAAATACTAGAGATAACCTCCTCTATCTTAATCGGATGATCCAGATCTGCGGTCTGTGTGGGAGTCAGAGAAGTGGTAGTGGCCCCTTCAATATAGGCCGAGATCACGTCCGGTGAGAGATCCTGTGCAGTGTAAAGGGTCTGATAATATTCCCAGAAGGAATCCGCAATGTGTTTGTCCTCTGTCTGCTCTTTTCCCCCCATATCCAGGATCTGGGCGATCCTCGACTCCTGGCGCTGGCACCGTAGCCGACTTGCCAGAAAGCGGCCAGAGCGATCACCACACACGTAGAACCTATGCCGGAGTCTAAGTGCATTGTATTCAGCCCTGACAATATCAAGCCCCGCTAGTTGAACTCGGGCCACTTTGAGCTATCTGCAGATCCTGGGGGCCCCTGTCCTCTTGTGGATATGCTCTAGTTCTGTCACCTCGGCGAGACAGACTCTCTCTTTTGTCCCGCCGGATCCTATTGTATGCTAAAGCTATAGCTATAAACTCCCCTCTAACAACGGACTTCAAGGCGTCCCACACCATGGAAATCGTGGACTCTGGGTTATCATTAGTCGTCAAGTAGTCCTGTATCGTCTTGGTAATCTGAGCTATGACCTCCGGACGGTGGAGCACGGAGTCCCTAAGTCTCCATTTCCTGGGAGAAGATCTAGAGCACGGTATCGTAAGTGTCACTGACACTGCAGCGTGATCAGAAAGTGATCAAGGCTCAATGTCTGTTGCCTGGACTGCTGAGAGTACCTCCGGAGTACCAAGTAGGTAATCAAGTCTGGCGTAAGTTTTATGGGCATGAAAATAAAATGTGTAATCACGAGTATCAGGATGTGAGGTTCTCCATATATCCGCTAAGCCCATGTCCCTCAGCCAATTCCGTCCCGCCTTAGTGAAGGTCCCTGTCTGTCCGTGGCGCTGTGCCGATCTATCTACTTCAGAGTTAAATACCAGATTGAGGTCACCACCCAGAAGCAAAAGCCTGTCCTGCGTTCCCATAATCTCTGTCACCGCTCTGCGGAGGAAAGATTCTTTACCTTCATTAGAGGAATAGATGGTACCCACTGTTATGCTGCCTGTACCCACATGCAATGAGTATGCAGGGAGCCTGCCCTTGATCTCTGCCTGTTTGAGTCCCTTCTTCCCCTGGAAAGTCCTAGAAATCAAAAACGTGACACCAGCTGACTTAGACGGGAGAGATGGGAAAAACTGATGTGGGAACACTTTAAAACGCAGCCTATGTTGGTCTCTAGAGAGTAGTTTTGTTTCTTGTAGCAAACAAATGTGTGCCCCAGAGTTTTCTAGATATAATAGAATAGAGGTTTGCTTCAGTGTATGGTTAAGCCCTTTAACATTGAATGTAAGTATCACTAAGTGATTAGACATTGGAGGTGTGAATGTTAGCTGCACCAGTAGCCTAAAATGTAGCCAAACGACCGCGGCCGTTCCTAAGGCAGAGGTCCTCAAAGTGAAATGATGATGGAGAGCGCGTGTATGTCGTCAACAGGTCCAATAAATCCCCGTAACAAACGGCCCTAGTGGCCAACCATAACACAAACCAAATATTGGCAAGAAGAAGAACATTGTCCATGATGGGTGTTTCATGTACAAAGGGGGATTATTCATGGCCTCCCCTCCCGCTCCCCAACGGGCCCAAACAGAAAGGAAGTTGAGATTTCGGTGAAGCTAATATGGGTAAAAGCTTCAAGAAGTCGTCAGCCCCGCTGTGTCTCCCGCAAAAGTAACTAGAACAGTGTCTCTCCCTGGCAATGGTATCGGGGTCCGGTCGGAGGCCAGGCGAGGGGGGCCGGGAGCACTCCAGGGCTCGATGTTCCCTCCTTCCGTGACCCCGTCCCCCAGGGCTGGAGGGCTCAGAAGGCGAGTCCTTAATGTCGAGCAGTTTACGCGCCTCCTCCACCGAGCGGAGCTTACCAGTTAGTCGAAAGACAAGTCTAAAGGGGTGTCCCCAGGAGTAGGTCACCCCGAGTTCACGCAAATGGGCGGTCACTGGTCGAAATGCCTTGCGCTTCTGCAGGGTGGATGCCGCCAGGTCCTGGTAAAGAAGAGGAGAATGGCCCTGGAATTGTATGGGATGTTTGTCTCTCGCCATCTTAAGAATTTGCTCTTTGATGGTGAAGTCATGGACGCAGGCGAGGATATCTGGGGGGGACCGGCTGCGGCCCTCCGAAGACCCACTCTGTGCACGCGGTCTTCACCTCGGGGCCCAGGATCCTCCGAAACAGTTCCAGCACAAAGGCCACAATGTCAGATCCCTCCACCCCTGATGCAATGCCTCTCATACGAATGTTGTTGCATCGGGACCTGTTCTCAAGATCCTCTGAGTGCGCTTGAAGGTCCAGATGTTGGTCCGGGAGACGCACGATCTCTTGCTGGAGCTGTTCAATAACTTCTTCCCGACCTTGTTCATGATCTTCCAGGCTGGAAACCCTGTAGCCCAGATAAACAAGTTACTTACCTTCGGTAACGATATATCTGTAAGAGACAGGTTAGTTATGGATTCCTCACCTTAGAATTACCCCCAGGTGTCAGAGTGGATACGGAGAATTTTTTCCTCAGCAGTACCTCTGCACGTCGATAGGTGGAGTCGGTCGACTCAGTGTTTGTTGTTGGCATCGTGGTCACCGGAATGACGTTGTGATATCTACTTAGACGCCGCCCTCAAGCGCTGTCGTCAGTTCTTTACACGACATTCCACGCCAGAAGCGCAGAGCCATGCAAGACACCGACCACTGGTGCACAAAAACTAGGGCCCTGAAAGGGGAGTCCCTTACCCTAGAAATCAGTTCGCAGGACGGGGAGGATGGGTGGGGCAGTGAGGAATCCATAACTAACCTATGTCTCTTACAGATATATCGTTACCGAAGGTAAGTAACTTGTTCATGTGAAAGAGACAGTTAGTCATGGATTCCTCCCCTTAGAATAGATACCCCAGCAATACCAACCCCGGTGGTGGGTCTGCGAACCAAGTTCACACCAGAAAGTCCTGGAGAATTGAACGGCCGAAGAAGCCGTCCCTCCGGACTTGGCTGACCAGGCAATAGTGTTTGGTAAACGTGTGCAGTGAAGCCCACGTAGCTGCCTGGCAGATGTCAAGAAGGGGGACTCCACGTCCCAAAGCAGTAGTGGCTGCCGTCGCCCTGGTGGAATGGGCACGCAACCCAACTGGAGGTTCCTTTTTTGCTAAGGAGTAGCAGATTTTGATGCAAAGAACGACCCATCGGGAGATGGTTCGTTTTTGCACGGCCCAACCTTTGTTTGCGCCCACATAACCCACAAAGAGCTGGCCATTCACCCGGAATTGTTTTGTGCGATCCAAATAGAAGGTAAGCGCATGTTTTGTATCCAGACGGTGGAGCCTCTCTTCTTCTTTAGAAGGATGCGGAGGTGGAAAGAAGGTGGGCAAAGTGATGGTCTGTCCTATATGGAAAGAGGTAACCACTTTGGGAAGGAAAGAAGGCCTAGTGCGGAGGACAACCTTGTCCGGATGAACAGCCAGGAAAGGAGGCTTAGAAGAAAGGGCCTGTAGCTCACTCACCCTGCGAGGAGAGGTGATGGCAACCATAAAAGGCAGTTTTAAGGGTTAAAAGTCTGAGAGGACAGTTATGTAGCGGCTCGAAAGGAGCACACATCAAATAAGTAAGAACCAGGTTCAAGTCCCACAGGGGCATCACGAAAGGAGTAGGAGGAAACAAGTGAGTAATGCCCATAAGGAAGCGATTTACAATAGGGGACTTGAAAAGAGAAGGCTGGTCAGGCAGCCGAAGGAAGGCCGAAATGGCTGAAAGATAGCCTTTGAGAGTGCCCAGAGCAGAGCCCTGCTGGGCCAAAGAAAGAATGAAGAGGAGAACCTCTGAAAGAAGGGCAGAAAGGGGATCCACAGCCTTTGCTGTGCACCATGCCACAAATTTGTTCCATCTACAGGCGTATACTGTTTTAGTGGAGGGACGCCTGGCTGCCAAGATAACATTACAGACTTCGGAAGGAAGGTCGAAAGCTGTCAACTGCTGCCGCTCAATCTCCGCGCAAGGAGGTGGAGGCTGGACAGGTTCGGGTGGAGGACCGTTCCCTGCTGCTGCGACAGAAGATCCTCCCGAAGAGGCAGTCTGATCGGAGGATCGATGGCCATGTGTAAAGCTCGGGATACCAGACTCTTCTCGCCCAATACGGAGCCACAAGAATGACTTGGGCCCGGTCGCGCTTGATCTTCTTCAGCACTCTGGGCAGAAGTGGTATAGGCGGAAAGGCGTATAGGACACCGCAGCTCCACTCGCGATTAAAAGCGTCGCCTAGCGAGTGCCGCCTTGGAAATTCTAACGTGCAGAACTGCTGATATTGTGCGTTCTCTTTGGTGGCGAATAGATCTAACCAAGGCTCTCTCCACTGCTGAAAGAGACCTTGCACCACCTCTGAGGGAAGACACCATTCGTGATACATCATGCACCTGCAGCTGAGTTTGTCCGCCTTGGCGTTCAGAGAACCTGCCAGGTGTTGAACCACCAGGGATATGCCCTGATGTTCCAGCCATGTCCAAAGGCGGAGAGCCTCTTGACATAGGGTCCACGACCTCACCCCGCCTCCCCCTGTTTGTTGCAGTACCACATGGTGGTGGTGTTGTCCGCGAACACCTGCACCTCTCTTTCCCGGACAGAGGGAAGGAATGCTCTTAGTGCAAGACGAATCGCCCGAAGCTCCAAAAGGTTGATATGGACTCCGCCGGAGACTAGAGGCCTCTGATCTCCGCTTCTCCCATGTGGCCACCCCACCCCAGCAGTGATGCATCTGTCACCACTGTGAATTCTGGTTGGGGAAGGGAACGGGATCTGCCGTTGACCCAATCTCGGTTCGTTAGCCACCACTGCAATTGGTGTGCAGTGCCCTCCGAGATGTGGATATACTCAGAAAGATTCCCCTGATGCTGTGCCCACTGGAACTTCAGGTCCCACTGCAGAGCCCACATATGCAACCTCGCATAGTCCACCAGCAGGATGCAGGAGGCCATGAGGCCCAGTAGCCTCAGGGTCATTCTGAACGAAACCCGGGATAGAGGCTGAAAGATCGGAATTATAGTCCAAATATCCTGGAATCGCTGCTCGGGAGGATAAGCCCGAAACTGCGCTCAGTTCAGAACCGTTCCGATGAAAAGGAGCTTCTGAGAGGGGATCGGAAGCGGCGGGGATGTCGTCACTGGATTAGGCGCCAGAGGTGTCACGAGGTCGACCGGTGCCGATCCGGATCCAGGCCTGGATCCTTGGGGGCCCTGCGGCACCGAAGCCGCCGACATCGAAGGCCTAGAGCACCCAACCGAGTCCGCGGGGCCCGATGGCGCGCCAGCGGAGTCGGGCTGCCCGAAGATGGAATGTAAGGCTTCGTAAAAGCTTCGAAGCTGGGCAGGGGTCCCTCCGGGTCCCGGAAAGGGAGGGAAGGCCGGAGTCGACTCAACAGGCTCTGCGGGAGGATGACTACCTCCCACGTCCTGAGTCGCGTCGGCCGACGAACGGGGAGAACGCGAAGAGCGACAATGCTTCTTCGCCTTCTTCTTGTGCTTCGACTTACACGAAGACAAAGACTTCGATGACGAGTGGTGGTGGTGGCTCCGTGACCGGTCCTGCGACCTCCCTCTCGACCGGGAGCGGACTGTCGGGCCTCGAGAAGCTTTCGGGACCGCTACCGCAAAGAATTCGGGTTCATGGCCCGGCAGTCAGAGCACGACTTCGGGTCGTGGTCGCGCTCCAGGAACCAAAGGCACATGAGGTGCGGGTCCGTGACTAACATCAATTTGTGACAGGCGTCACAAGCCTTGAAGCCGGTCCAAGGTGACATCCCTCCTTGCATCAGGAGTCGATCGACTCAAAAAAGGTGTCGACAAAAGTCGCAAAAACAGAGTCAAAAAGTGACTCGAGGTATCGCTCTCTCCGGATCTGCGCTGGCTGGTGCAGAAAAAGAAAGAACTGACGTCAGCACGCGTAGATACCGCGACGTCACTCCAGCGACCACGACGTCAACTACGAACACAGAGTCAACCGACGCCACCAATCGACGCGCAGAGGTACTGCCGAGGAAAAAATTCTCCGGATCCAGTCTGACGCCTGGGGGTAATTCAAAGGTGAGGAATCGATAACTAACTGTCTCTTTCAGATCTTGCACATCTTTGCAGACCTCCAGGAGCGCACCTGCCAGTTCTTTTTTAAAAGATTGGAGATCATCCCTTAGGTAAGCGAAAAGTGATTCTAAGTAGGAGCGAGTGACCGGTGCCTCTGCCTGAGCAGAGTCGGACTGATCCTCTTGGTTTGTAGGCGGGCTCGGGTCTCTAGCGGTAGAACCCGAGGGGCGGAGGAGCAAATCTTTTACTGTCCTGTCCATCTTGGTCTTCCCTGAAGCCATTTTGCAAGATTCGACGGCCCCAACCTCAGGGGAGGGACACAAACAATACTGATCCGTCTGCAAGGATAGGCGGCGGTGCAGTCGCGACCAGGCCTGCATCACGAGGAGCAATTCGCAAGGAGGTCACAGGCGATGCTAGAGTGAGTAGGACCTCCCCTCACCCCACGGGGCAAGCAAGGAAACAAGTCTCTGTTCAGCAAATGCTGCCCTCCAGCGCAGGTCCAAGCCCAGTGCAGCCTCTGGTAGGTGCGGTGGAGCCCCAGAGCCCCACCACGGAACAGGCCGAATGTCTGTCTCTCCAAGCGCTAGCAAAGTTAGTTGGGGGAGCCTCCACCAACCCCCCAGAACATGACAATGTTGAAAGCAATGCTCCCAAGTGAGGGGGGGACGGATGTCGCTGTGCTTACCCCCTGCTCTCCTCACCTTTTGGCCAGGTAATAAATCCGGTGGGCCTCCACCACAGGGTGCAGCTTCACGTCAGGCTACAAACCTCCAGATGCCGTCCAGGGTTCACAGACAGCCTGAGGCAAGGACTGCAGTGTCCACAGTAACTATCGCAGAGAGGCTCTTAAATACAACAGGATCATGGGGGCCTCCGGCCTTCCCAGCTATATAGACTCACTCCTTGGGGATTTCAAAGAGGTAGTCCCGCTCCAGCCATCCATCCGAGGGACCCCACCAGCATGCCGCTCGGCGGAGCTCCAACGGATCGCTCAAGCTTGCCGATTCCAGCCCTCCCTCTCTGCGCGCCTCAGCGGCCACGTCCCACCACCAGGCCCGGGATGGCCGGTAAGGTGAAGGTCGGGCAGCCCAAGCAATATGCGTATAGGAGGCCAGCCCAGCCCCTGTCGATGCGCCAGTCTCAGGAATATCACAGGTCTCGCAGCGGGCAGGACTCACCGCGATGTTGCGCCGGTCAGGGCTGCCAGTCTCCCTCCATCCCCGGGGTCCAGAAGCTGCTCTGCCTAGGGCCTCAAGGGCCCACCGACTCCGGAACCCGGGCCCGTCACCAGCTCGGGACTCCACGCCACCAGATCGCCGCTGCAGGGCAGCGGCTTAGCTGGAACCAGCAGGCCTTAAAGGATGGCCGCAACTCCCCCGGAAGGCTTCAGGTGGCTGGGTCCGTCTCGACCCCAGGAACTGTCTGCGCCACGGCCTCCAAATGCTAGACCTCGCTCGACCGCGAGGCCCCACGGTAGTCCCAGGCGAGCGGAGCAGCCCCCAGGACCAGCCCCTCGAGAGCAGCAGGTATCTCTGCTTGGCGGATGTGCTCAGAATCATCTCTCGATGCAGTTTACCAGCAGGGCCTGCGGCGGGGAGCGGAGAGAATGAAAACCCATCTCACCTGTCCCCCATCTTGGCCACGCCCCCGATAGACTATTTTAGAGGTAAACCATTTATATTACCTGTCACTCAGCACCTTATGAACCCAGCAACTCGGAACTCGAGGGAGGAATTATTCTAAGTATTAAACAACATGTTATTTTATAAGGTATCTAGTACCAGTTTTAAGGGTTTATAGTGTGATATTAGCATTGTTTATATTTAACTTTATATATTTTATGTACTATACATCTTTCGGAAACACAGTGGTAGGATGAAAAACTGAATATGTATGTGTTGATTATATCATGAATGAGCAAATGGGTAAATGGATAGCTTGGCCGGCCCTGTGTGAGGTTTTTAGCATTTATGTCACCTATTTGAGTATTAATGAACAATTACTTACCTTCAGTAACGATATAATTGTAAGAGACATATATTAGTTATGGATTCCTCACCCTAGAATTACCCCCAGGCGTCAGACTGGATCTGGAGAATTTTTCTTCAGCAGTACCCCTGCGCGTCAGTAGGTGGCGTTGGTCGACTCCGTGTTCGTCGCTGGCATCGTGATCGCCGGAATGACGTCACGGTACCTACTTAGACGCCGCCCCTGCGCGCTGGCGTCAGTTGTTTACACAACATTCCTAGCCAGAAGTGCAGAGCCATGCAAGACACTGACCACTGGTGCACAAAAACTAGGGCCCTGAAAGGGAGTCCCTTACCCTAGAAGTCAGTTCGCAGAACGGGGAGGATGGGTGGGGCGGTGAAGAATCCATTACTAATATATGTCTCTTACAGATATATCGTTACCAAAGGTAAGTAACTTGTTCATCTGAAAGAGACTATTAGTTATGGATTCCTCATCTTAGAATAGATACCCCAGCAATAACAACCCCAGAGGTGGGTCTGCGAACTAAGTTCACACCAGAAAGTCCTGGAGAACCGAACGGCTAAAGAAGCCATCTCTCCGGACTTGGCTGTCCAGACAGTAATGTTTGGTGAACGTGTGCAAAGAAGCCCACGTTGTTGCCTGGCAGATGTCATGAAGGGGGACTCCGCATCCCAAAGCAGTAGTGGCTGCCATCGCCCTGGAGGAATGGGCGTGCAGCCCTACTGGAGGCTCCTTCTTTGCCAAGGAATAACAGATTTTGATGCAAAGAACGACCCATTGAGAGATGGTCCACTTTTGCACGGCCCGGCCTTTCTTGGCACCCACATAGCCAACAAAGAGCTGGTTATCCACCCGGAATTGCTTTGTGCGATCCAGATAGAAGGAAATCGCACGTTTTGGATCCAGACGGTGGAGCCTATCCTCCTCTTTAGAAGGATGCGGGGGCAGGAAGAAGGTGGGCAAAGTGATGGTCTGTCCTATGTGGAAAGAGGGAACCACTTTCGGAAGGAAAGAAGGCCTGGTGCAATGGACAACTTTGTCCCGATGAACAGCCAGGAAAGGAGGTTTGGAAGAAATAGCCTGAAGCTCACTCACTCTACGAGCAGAGATGATGGCAACCAAAAAGGCAGTTTTAAGAGTCAAAAGTCTGAGAGGACAGTTATGCAGTGGCTCGAAAGGAGCGCACATAAGATAGGTCAGAACCAGGTTCAAGTCCCTCTGGGGCATTACGAAAGGAATTGGAGGAAAAAAGTGAGTAAATCCCTTAAGGAAGCAATTTACAATAGGAGACTTGACAAGAGAAGACCCATGGACAGTTCTCGTGCGGACACTGCCGAAGATCTTTCACCGTCGACAAGACGCCCACAGCCACCGAAGGGCCACCGACTGAGCAACCCTCTGAAACCCTGACTTGCTTCCTCCTCAACGTGCGCTCCCTACACCGACACGCCATAGAGATTTGGGACCTGATCGACTCCCTCTCGCCCGACGTCGCATTCTTCACGGAAACCTGGACCAACGCCACCTCCGGCCCCGACATCGCCACAGCAATCCCTGACGGCTACAAAATCCAGAGAAAGGACCGCCCACACCGCCCGGGAGGAGGAATCGCCATCGCGCACAAGACCCCCCTCCGACTCTCCACATCCAGCACGAGCAGCCCCCACTCCAACACGGAACACCTCCACTTCCAGATCCAGACCAGCCCCAGCACCACGCTACGCGGCACCCTCATCTACAGACCGCCAGGACCCCGCGCCCAGCCCGCAACCACCATCGCCGAGCTTGCCGCACCCCACGCCATCACCTCCACGGACTACATCCTGCTCGGAGACCTGAACTTCCACCTCGAAAACAGCCAGGACCCCGACTCCATCACACTCCTTGAGAACCTCGCCATCCTAGGACTGAAACAGCTCATCAGTACTCCCACCCACAGAGCAGGCCACACCCTCGACCCCATCTTCGCAGGAGGATCAAACATCCGCTTCAGCCACACTACCCAGCCCCTCTGGACGGACCACCACTGCGTCCATTTCACTTTCAACACCACCACCGCACCCAAGCCGGCCCCACGCCCGCCGCGACGGAACTGGAGAAAGGTCACCGAGGAGCACCTGAACACCGCCCTCCTCCAAAACCCCCCCAAGGCCGCGACCGACACCAACTCCGCAGCCAGGGAATTCCACCGCTGGGTCGCCGGATGCGCCGACAAGCTGGCACCTCTCCGCCGCACCGCCAAAAACGCCCTCTGAGGGCCGCCTGGTTCACCACCGTACTCCAAGAAGCCAGACACACCTGCAGACGCCTGGAGAAAACCTGGAGGAGCCAGAAGACCACGGAAGCACGGAACAACCACAAGCGCGCCCTGAAGGACTACCACCAGCGTATAAGGGACACCAAAAGGACCTTCATCAGAGACAAAGTCATGACCAACTCAGCCAACGTCAAGGAACTGTTCAACGTCATTCAGCAGTTCGCAAAACCCACCTGCGGAGCCACTGACATCACACCCTCCCAGGAACTCAGCGACAAACTCAGCTCCTACTTCCACCTGAAGATCAAGGCCCTTTACGACAACTTCAGCAAGCCAGCAGAAAACAGCACCGCCGAGAAACCGATCCTCTCCTCCTGGGCACCCGCGTCCGTCGAACTCATCTCCTCTACTATGAAGAAGACGCACTCAGGAGCTCCAACGGATCCCTGCCCCCCTCACATCTTCCACAGGGCCGCCGCAGTCATCGCACCCGAACTAGGACGAACAATCAATTCCTCCCTCTTATCCGGCATCTGCCCAGACGCCTGGAAGCGTGCAGAGGTGAAACCCCTCCTCAAGAAACCAACGGCCGACCCAACTGACCTGAAGAACTACCGGCCCATCTCTCTCCTCCCCTTCGCAGCCAAAGTAACCGAAAGACTCGTGAACGCCCAGCTGACCGCCTTCATCGAAGAAAACTCCATCCTAGGCGCATCGCAGTCTGGCTTCCGCAGCAACCACAGCACCGAGACCGCCCTCCTCGCCGCCACCGACGACATCCGCATGCTGCTAGACCAGGGACACACCGCAGCCCTCATCCTCCTAGACCTCTCCGCAGCCTTCGACACAGTCTCACATCGCACGCTAGCCACCAGACTCCACAACGCAGGAATACAGGGGTCCGCCCTCGACTGGATCCAATCCTTCCTCTCCGGCAGAACCCAGAGGATCAGACTCCCCCCCTTCCTCTCCGACCCCACTGACATCATCTGCGGAGTACCTCAGGGATCTTCACTAAGCCTGACGCTCTTCAACATCTACATGGCCCCCATCGCCGCCATCGTCAGACAACACGGGCTCAGCATCGTATCCTACGCCGACGACACACAGCTCATCCTCTCCCTCTCCAAGAACCCAGAAATCACCATACTCAGCTTCCAGGAAGGAATGAGAAATGTAGCCGCCTGGATGAAGGACAGCTGCCTAAAGCTCAACTCCGAGAAGACCGAGGTCCTCATCCTCGGACCCTGCACCTCCGCCTGGGACAACACCTGGTGGCCCTCCGCAGCCCACCCACCCCGACAGACCACGCTCGGAACCTCTGCATAATCCTCGACTCCTCCCTCTCCATGAACCGCCAGATCAACGCCGTCGCGTCCACCAGCTTCAACTGCCTCCGCATCCTCCGCAAGACCTTCAAATGGATCCCACCCGACTGCAGAAAGACCGTCACCCACGCACTCATAACCAGCAGACTAGACTACGGCAACGCCCTCTACGCCCGGAATCAACAAAACTCTTCTACACAAACTCCAAACCATCCAGAACGCCGCAGCCAGGCTCATTCTAAGGACTCCACGCCACGAACATATGACCCAACACCTCCGAAGCCTCCACTGGCTCCCCGTCGAGAAGAGGATCACCTTCAAACTCCTCACCCACGCCTACAAATTCCTCAACAACATCGGACCCAAATACCTGAACGACCGAATTTGTTTCCACGCACCCAAGAGGAACCTCCGCTCCGCTGACCTCGCCCTGGCAGAGGTCCCCAGCATCCGCAGAAACAGAACCGGAGGGAGAGCTTTCTCCTACATAGCAGCCAAATCCTGGAACGAGCTCCCGGTCTACATCAGACGCTCCCCAACCCTCCACACGTTCAGGAAGGACCTCAAGACCTGGCTCTTCGACTGACCCAGAGCTGCTCCCCCCCCCCAGCGCCTTGAGACCCTCACGGGTGAGTAGCGCGCTCTATAAACCACTGATTGACTGATTGATTGAAGGCTGATCAGGAAGCCGCAGAAAGGCCGAAAGATAGCCTTTTAAAGTGCCCAGAGCCGAGCCCTGCTGGGCCAAAGAAAGAATGAAGAGGAGAACCTCTGAAAGGGGGGCAGAAAGGGGATCCACAGCCTTTGCTGCGCAGCATGCCACAAATTTGTTCCATCTACAGGCATATACCGTTTTGGTGGAGGGACGCCTGGCTGCCAGGATAATGTTACAGACTTCGGGAGGAAGGTCAAAAGCTGTCAACTGTCACCGCTCAATCTCCACGCAAGGAGATGGAGGCTGGACAGGTTCGGGTGTAGACCGTCCCCTGCTGCTGCGATAGAAGATCCTCCCGAAGGGGCAGTCTGATCGGAGGATCGATGGCCATGTGCAGAAGCTCGGGATACCAGACTCTTCGGGCCCAGTCCGGCGCCACAAGAATGACTTGGGCCCGGTTGCGCTTCATCTTCTTCAGCACTCTGGGTAGAAGTGGCATAGGCGGAAAGACGTATAGAAGACCGCAGCTCCACTCGCGATTAAAAGCGTTGCCTAGCGAGTGCCGCCTTGGAAATTCCAACGCACAGAACTGATGACACTGCATGTTCTCTTCGGTGGCGAATAGATCTAACCAAGGCTCTCCTCACCGCTGAAAGAGACCTTGCACCACCTCCGAGTGAAGATGCCATTCGTGATCCATCATGCTCTGGCGGCTGAGTTCGTCCACCCTGGCGTTCAGAGAACCTGCCAGGTGTTGAACCACCAGGGACATGCCCTGATGTTCCAGCCACTTCCAGAGACGAAGTGCCTCCTGACACAGGGTCCACAACCCCAGCCCGCCCTGTTTGTTGCAGTACCACATGGCGGAGGTGTTGTCCGTGATCATCTGCACTACTCTCCCTTTGACAGAAGGGAGGAATGCCTTCAGTGCAAGACGGATCGCCCGAAGCTCCAGAATGTTGATGTGGAGCCCGGACTCCACCGGAGACCAGAGGCCACTGATCTCCGCCTCTCCCATGTGGCGGCCCCACCCCAGAAGTGATGCATCTCCCACCACTGTGAACTCTGGCTGGGGAAGGGAGAGGGAGGGATCTGCCGTTGACCCAATCCTGGTTCGTTAGCCACCACTGCAATTGGTGTGCAGTGCCCTCCGAGATCTGTACGCAATCGGAAAGATTCCCCTGATGCTGTGCCCACTGGAACTTCAGGTCCCACTGTAGAGCCCGCATATGCCACCTGGCATAGTCCACCAGCAGGTTGCAGGAGGCCATGAGGCCCAGTAGCCTCAGGGTCAGTCTGACCGAAACCCGGGATAGAGGCTGAAAGATCAGAATCATAGCCCAAATAGCTCAGACTCGCTGTTTGGGAGGATAAGCCAGAAACTGCACCGTGTCCAGAAACGCTCCAATGAAAAGGAGCGTGTGAGAGGGAATCAGGTGTGACTTCGGCACATTGATGGTGAACCCCAGCGAATGCAGGAGATCGGCCGTAGTCTGGAGGTGGGAGACGACAGCCTGGGCGAGCCCGCCTTCAACAGCCAGTCGTCGAGATAGGGTAAGACTGGAACCCCTGATCTGCGCAGATGAGCTGCGACCACCCCCATCAACTTTGTGAACACCCGAGGGGCGCTGGTAAGGCCAAAGGGGAGCACGGTAAACTGAAAGTGCTCGTGGCCTACTGTGAACCGTAGGTAACGCCGGTGGGCCGGCAGGACAGGGATGTGAAAATAAGCATCCTGCAAGTCCAGTCTCCAGGGCCGAGGGCAGACAGGACCTAAGCCGATGTCAACATTTTGAACTTCTCCTTCCGGAGGAAGCGGTTGACATTCCTGAGATCCAAGCTAGAATGTAGGCCCTTGTCCTTCTTGGGCACCATAAAGTAGTGGAAATAACAACCACGACCTACTTCTGGGGCAGGAACTTGTTTGATGGCTCCCTTGGCTAAGAGAGCCGTAACTTCCTGTTGGAGAAGGGCCAAATGATCCTCTGACATTCGATGGAATTGAGGTGGCATGGATGGAGGGGCAGTCTTGAAGGGGAGGGAGAAGCTCCTTTGGACTATCTGCAAAACACCCCTGTCTGACGTGATGTTGAGCCAGTGGGGGAGGTGATGGCAAATCCTGTTGCCCCCTCGCGAATGGTGGCCATGAATGTTTGGACTAGGAGGGCTTGGAGGCTGTTGCAGAGGGGGCGCTGATGGACTGGCCCGCCCGCTGGCCCCCAGGCCCACGACTGTGGGTCCCACGTCCCCGGTCACGCAGAGGCTGGACAGCTTGCGCAGGCCTGTGGCCCTGGACAGAACGTGGCGGGGCACCCCTTCCGTAGCCACGAAAGGGGCGAAAAGCAGACTACGCGGGGCAAGAGGCAGAAGCGAAGCCCAAGGACCTGGCCGTAGCCCTGGAGTCCCTAAAGCGCTCAAGCACGTTGTCTGCTTTGTCGCCAAACAAGCGACGGCCATCAAAGGGCATGTCCAAAAGTGAAGCTTGGACATCACCCGAAAATCCAGTGGACCTCAACCAGGCGTAGCGTATTAGGGCTACTGACGTTGAAATCGTCCTGCCCAGTGAGTCGGCGGTGTCCAGCCCACATTGTATGGCGAACTTCGCTGTATCTCTCCCTTCGGCAACTGCACGACAGAGCACGGCCCTGGCCTCCTCTGGGCACTGTGGCAGCACCTGCGTGACCGTGTCCCACACAGAATGGGAGTAACAGCCCAAGAGACATGCGGTGTTCACCGACCGCAGTCCTAAGCTGGAGGAAGAAAACATCTTCTTCCCAAGATGATCCAGCTTCTTGGATTCCCTATCAGGTGGTGCGGTAGGGAATGCGCCCTTGGAAGTCGAGGCTTGGACCACCGCGCTCTGGGTGTGGGGTGTTGGGAGAGGAAAATGGGGTTGCCTGGGGCCGGGCGGTGGCATCCGGCAATCATCCTATCCACAGGAGCCCCTGTGTTGGGCTCAGACCAAGTACCCAAAAGGATGTCCGTGAGGGCCTCATTGAACGGCAGCAGGGGCTCCAATGCGGCCGCTGCGGGTTGAAGCACCTCGGTCAGGAGGTTAGTCCGGACTGTCACCGTAGGAAGCCTTAGCTTTAAGGCCTCAGCCACCCTACGCCACACCACTGCGTATGATGCACCCTCCTCGGTAGCCACGGTAGGGGGAGATAGCATGCCAAGGTCTGGGGAGGTGTCCAGACCACTGGCCTCACCCAACTCCTCTCTCCAGTCCGGTTCTTCTAACTGGTCTGCCAGAGGGTCCACGGACCCCTCCCAGTCCTCCTCACCCTCCTCTGCTAGCCACTCAGGGCGATAGGGAACACCCCGGGAGAACAGGGGTACAAAAGTACCAGTCGACGCCGGTCCAGCTCCGTGTCCACATTGAGGGGGAGGCTGGGGTCGACGTCGGTTGGGGACACAACGGGCGTCAGAGGGGGCAGAGGTGTCACCAATTAATTTGGCGCCGGAGGAGGTGTTGTAAGGTCGACCCGCGCCGATCCGGATCCAGGCCTGGATCCCTGGGGGCCCTGCGGCGTCAGAGCCGAAGCCGCCGGCATCGAAGGCCTAGAAACCCCAGCCGACTCCGCGGGCCTGAAGGCGCGCCGGCGGAGTCGGCTGTCCAAAGATGGAATGGAGGGTATTGTAAAAGCTACGAAGTTGGGCAGGGGTCGCTCCGACTCCCAGAAAGGAAGGGTGGCTCGGAGCTGACCCAAAAGGATCCGCGGGCAGAGCCGGGCGACTACCATCCGCAACCCGCATCGCGTCGGGCGACGGACGGGGAGAACGCAAAGAGCGATGATGCTTCTTTGCCTTCTTTTTGTGCTTCGACTTACCCGAAGACGAAGACTTCGACGAGGAGTAGTGGTGATGGCTCCGTGACCGTTCCCGCGACCTCCCTCTCGACCGGGACCTCGAGCGACGCGGAGCCAACTGCTGGGCAACCAGAAGCTTGCGGGACCGCTCCCGCAAAGACTTATGGGCCATTGCCCCGCAGTCGGAGCACAACTTCGGGTCGTGGTCGTGCTCTTGACATCATAGGCACATGAGATGACGGTCCGTTACCGACATCAGCTTGTGGCAGGGGCCACAAGGCTTGAAGCCAGTCTGACGAGATGACATCCCTGTGCACCAGGAGTCGTGACGACTCAAAAAGAAGTCCACAAAAAGAGAGTCAAAAAGTGACTCGAGGTACCGCTCTCTCTGGATCAGCGCTGGCTGGCGCGGAAAAGGAAAGAACTGACGTCAGCGCGCAGGGGAGGTGTCTAAGTAGATACCGCGACGTCATTCCGGCGATCACAACGCCAACAACGAATGTGGAGTCGACTGTCGCCACCTACCGACGTGCAGGGGTACTGCTGAAAAAAATTCTCTGGATCCAGTCTGACACCTTGGGGTAATTCTAAGGTGAGGAATCCATAACTAATAGTCTCTATCATATTAACTTTTTTTCTCTACATTGCTATGTTTGATGTGCCCGCAATTTGGCTACCACCATGCTATTTAAACTTTGTATTTTGCACAGAGATCTTATGAATTGTGGCTTTTGTCTTATATTGCACTTTTATGATCTATGTTTTAACTAGATCGAAAAAAGTAATTTGACTTGCCTTGACTGGTCTCTCATGGGTGGCATAATACATGTTGCAGCCCATGGGAGACCCCTGTTGTACTTATGACCTGGGTACCTTAGTACCATACACAAGGGACTTACATGGTTACCCCAGTTCCCAATTGGGAAGGTACTAAAGTACTTACCACTGTCAATTTTGTGGGAGAAAGCACAGTGACTGGGGTCCTGATTAGCAGGATCCTAGTCAGACTAGTCTTAAAACAGAATAACACCAGTAAAAAGTGGGGGTAACCATGAAAGCAGATCCTGCTTTCCTACACTTACCTCTTGCAATTGAAGTATAATTGTGTATTTGTGTTGATATCTCCGGGTAGGAGATATACCTATGTGTTAGTGAGTGTTGTGTAATAAATAGACATATGTTTATAACTACACTGTGTGGTTCTTTTTCATTTAACCTACACTATATGATTAGATCTGGTAAAACAAGCTGCTTAACATTCCTTCTGGACAAAGCCTGAAGGTTGCTCTCCACAGCTACCACGTAGAGAGCTTTCTATGGTTTTCTAAGACCACTAAACCCACCATAAGGGTTGCCTTGATTAATACAAGGTGTTCCACTTAAATAAGTGTGCACCATATACATGCCCAGACGTGGGTCCCGTGCTCTCCATGCCACTGGAGTCAAGCTAGCCTGGCTGATGAGGGGTGAAACCCCGAAACAGGTCCTAGGATGCTTGTTTCCAGTCCAGGGAGGACCTGGCCTGGCAGTTCGGGCTCGATTGTTCCCATAGGGAGCAGGGTCAAGACTGATTTGCATATGGGTGGGTCTAAACTGGAATAGCATAGGGAGCAAAAAAACAATGGATTTAGGCCCAGATCTCTGTACTGGGGCGAATGTTTGACATTGTTCAAAATTCTGTCCATCAATTGTTCTTTTTGCATTTGTCACCCCGAGTGGGACTGGTATGCCCAGACGTGGGTCCTGTGCTCTCCATGCCACTGGAGTCAAGCTAGCCTGGCTGATGAGGGGTGAAACCCCGAAACCGGTCCTAGAATGCTTGTTTCCAGTCCAGGGAGGACCTGGTGTGGCAGTTCGGGCTGGACTGTTCCCATAGGGAGCAGGGTCAAGACTGATTTGCATATGGCTGGGTCTAAACTGGAATGGCATGGGGAGCAAAAGAAATTATGGCTTTAGGCCCAGATCTCTGTACTGGGGTGAATGTTTGAAATTGTTCAACATTCTGTCCATCAATTGTTCTTTTCCCACCAGCTTCCCACAGGGAGCCAGCTCCCTCTAACAGGAGAGGCTGGGGACAGATTACAAAGGCAGCAAGGCCTCTGAAGAGCCCCACCACAGATGGCTCTTCCTGCCCAGGGAGAGGTGTGAACACCTCCACCCGGGAAAGGCATTGCTCTCACCACAGAGCGTGCAGGCACTCACCTTATGGTGTCAGAACACTGTCTACTGGTAGCAGGCTGTCTCAGGCCAGTCGGTGACCACACTAAGGATTGGTAGGTTTAAGAGGACCCTTCTAAGGGGCCCTGTGTGTGCAATTTTTAATAAATATGGCACTGTAATCAGTGCAGGTTTATTATGCTGAGATGTTTGGCACCAAACATCCTATATTTCACTGAATCCATCATGGAACTGGGGAACTCGTAATGATGAGTTTCCAGTCCATGCACTTACTATGGCTTCCCTGGTCACTTACAATAATCAGGAATCAACAAGGATTTTGCAGGCACATATCTGCTCATGCTGATATGCACTCACAGGAGATATAGTGCTCCTGCCCTAGGGCTAAGGCCTGATGGAGGGGTGTCATACCTATATCTCATGCAGTGCATATGAGCCTGGCACACAGGGCTGTGGGTCATGTGGACTCTTCAGTTTTGTCTGCACCAAGACACACAGGCTGCTGTGGCATTGTGCATGTGCTTGGTGAGGGGTCCCTTAGGGTGGCACAATTCATGCTGCAGCCCTTAGGGACCCTCTTTAATCATAAGGTCCTTGTCACCAGCTGTACCTTTGACTAGGGACATATATGTGAGCTAAAGTGGTGCCAATTGTGGTATAGTTTTAGGGAAAGAACGCTTGTACTCAGAACCTGGTTATTAGGTAATTAGTACTCTACAGTCAAAGTTGAATCAAAAACCCAGGCAAAAAGTAGGAGGGGGTTCTGCAACAGAAACCCACTTTCCTACAAGGACTATATATGCATCATTTGTTTCTTTATTCCAATTCCAACAGAGCTATTTTTATTTCTACTCACAATTTCTCATGTGAAAGAGGCAGAACAATATTTCAGTCTTGGAGAATCCTTTATGAAGGAATATTACTCCTGGATAATGATTTGAACTGGCTAGCTATAGTTCCTTCATTTGGGACAACACTTTTGGGACAAATTCAGCATTAAGATCTTGGTGGGACTACCATCATCCCACCAGAGTGGCGGTTCCAAGTACTCCGTCGAGCTGACAGCGGCCCGCCCACCGTTTTTAGTTGTTGCGGCTATAGACAGTTGATGGTGGCGGTCTTCTCTGCTAGCTAACAGTATTTCATCGCTGTCAGGCTGGAGGATTGGCCGATTTAGATGTTCCCGTTGTGCTGGCGGTGATCTGGCGGCGGAGTCCTGAAGAAGTGAGGTTCATGGTGGTATGGAGACAGGTAAGTACTATTCATCATTATTCTACTACACATATATGTTGTTAATGCACAAGTTACTAACTTGTGTAACGATATATCTGTAAGAGACAGTAGTTAGTGACAGATTCCTTACCTTAGAATATCCCCAGGCGTCAGGCTGGATCCGGAAAGTTTTTGCGTAGCAGTACCCTTGCGCGTCGGTAGGCGGCGTCGTGCGGCTCCGCGTCCGTCGTCGGCGTCGTGATCGCCGGGATGACGTCGCGGGCAGTACTTTGGCGCCGCCCCTGCGCGCTGACGTCAGTTCTGTACACGACTTTCCGCGCCAGGAACGCAGAGCCATGCAAGAAGCTGACACAGGTGTCTGAAAAATACTAGGGCCCTGAAAGGGATGTCCTTAACCCTAGAAATCAGTTCGCAGAACGGGAGGATGGGTGGGCGGTAGGGAATCTGTCACTAACTACTGTCTCTTACAGATATATCGTTACACAAGTTAGTAACTTGTGCATCTGAAAGAGACACGTTAGTGACAGATTCCTTACCTTAGAATAGATACCCCAGCAATACCAACCCCGGTGGTGGGTCTGCGAACAAAGATCAGACAAGGAAGTCCTGGAGGACAGAACGGCCAAAGAAGCCGTCCCTCCGGACCTGACTGTCAAGGCAGTAATGCTTTGTAAATGTGTGCAGCGAGGCCCACGTAGCTGCCTGACAGATAACCGGCAGCGGAACACCGCTGCCCAAGGCCGTGGTAGCAGCCGTTGCCCTGGTGGAATGGGCACGCAGCCCAACAGGAGGCTCCTTCTTAGCCAAAGAATAGCAGGTCTTGATGCACAAGGTAACCCAGCGGGAGATGGTCCTCTTGTGCACCGCCCGACCTTTTTTGGCGCCCACGTAGCCAACAAAGAGCTGGTCATCCACCCGGAAGTGTTTTGTGCGGTCAATATAGAAGGAGAGCGCACGTTTTGGGTCCAGACGGTGGAGCCTCTCTTCCTCTCTGGAAGGATGCGGAGGCGGAAAGAAGGTGGGCAAAGTGATGGTCTGCCCAATGTGGAAAGCAGTAACCACCTTTGGCAAGAAGGACGGACGCGTCCGAAGAACAACCTTGTCCGGATGAACAGACAGAAAGGGAGGTTTGCAAGATAGAGCTTGGAGCTCACTCACCCGCCGAGCGGAGGTGATGGCCACCAGAAAGGCTGTCTTCAGAGTCAGAAGACGAAGAGGACAGTTATGTAGAGGCTCAAAGGGAGCGCACATTAAAAGGTAAGAACCAAGTTCAAGTCCCACTGAGGCATCACAAACGGAACAGGAGGGAAGAGGTGTGTAATGCCTTTTAAGAACCTGTTAACAACAGGGGACTTGAAAAGGGAGGGCTGATCAGGGAGCCTGAGGAAGGCCGAGATAGCACAAAGATAACCCTTGATGGTACCCAGGGCAGAACCCTGTTGGGCCAGAGAGAGAAGGAACAGAAGGACCTCAGAAAGAGGGGCAGAAAGGGGGTTCACAGCCTTTGCTGTGCACCATGCCACAAATTTGTTCCACCTGCAGGCGTATACCACCTTAGTGGAGGGACGCCTGGCTGCCAGAATCACATCACAAACTTCGGGAGGCAAGTCGAAAGGAATCAACTGCCGCCGCTCAATCTCCACGCAAGCAGGTGTAGACTGGACAGGTTCGGGTGGAGGACCGTCCCCTGCTGCTGCGACAGAAGATCCTCCCGAAGAGGCAGACGGATCGGGGGATCTACGCTCATATTGAGTAGCTCGGGATACCAAACTCTTCGAGCCCAGTCCGGAGCCACAAGAATGACTTGGGCCCGGTCGTGCCGAATCTTCTTCAACACTCTGGGTAGAAGTGGTATAGGCGGAAAGGCGTACAATAGACCGCAACTCCACTCGTGACGAAAAGCGTCGCCGAGCGAGTGCCGCCTTGGAAATTCCAACGCGCAGAACTGATGACATTGCGCGTTCTCTTCGGTGGCGAATAGATCTAACCAAGGCTCTCCCCACTGTAGAAAGAGTCCTTGCGCCACTTCCGAGTGAAGACGCCATTCGTGATCCATCATGCACCTGCGGCTGAGTTCGTCCGCCCTGGCGTTCAGGGAACCTGCCAGGTGTTGAACCATCAGGAACATGCCCTGATGTTCCAGCCATGTCCAGAGGCGCAGAGCCTCCTGACAAAGGGTCCACGACCCCACCCCGCCTTGTTTGTTGCAGTACCACATGGCGGTGGTGTTGTCTGTGAACACCTGCACTACCTTCCCTTTGACAGAGGGAAGGAATGCCTTGAGTGCAAGCCGGATCGCCCGGAGCTCCAGAAGGTTGATATGGAGCCGGGACTCCGCCGGAGACCAGAGGCCTCTGATCTCCGCCTCTCCCATGTGACCGCCCCATCCCAGAAGGGACGCGTCCGTCACCACTGTGTGCTCTGGCTGGGGAAGGGAGAGGGATCTGCCCATGACCCATTGCCGGTTCGAGAGCCACCACTGCAACTGTTTTGCAGCCCCCTCCGAGATCTGGACGTGATCGGACAGGTTGCCCTGGTGCTGCGCCCACTGGAACTTCAGGTCCCACTGCAGAGCCCGCATATGCCATCTGGCATGATTGACCAGCAGGATGCAGGAGGCCATGAGGCCCAGCAGCCTCAGGGTCATCCGTACCGAAACCCAGGATAAAGGCTGAAAGATCGGAATCATAGCCTGAATATCCCGGACTCGGGGGGGCGTGGCTTGCTGCCGATCGTTATGGCCGCAGCTTAGAGAAGCTCCGGGGAAGGCGCAAGTTCCCCTAACAATCCGGCACATTATCCGTCCACAAATCCGGCCTCAAAGACACTCACAGGTATCGGAGCATGTGAGGCACCTTCCGACCCAACTCCTGACTGTAACAGGCATTCTGCACGAATCGGAGGCTCTGATGAAAGGAGCGGCCTGGACGCGTGACTGAAGCCGCGGTCTCAATTGGTGGAGAGGCCCGGGCGAGACGTGCATGACTCGGCAAGATCAATGCGGTCGGGCGGGCGCAGCAGCGATCAAACAGAGCCCGAGAGAACCGGCGGTCGCTCCGGCTGAGCGGCCCTACCATCAGTGCAGGAAGATCCCCGGTGGGGGTCCGAGATGCTGGAGGGCTGCTGCTGACGAGCGGAGTCAGGCGGCACTTGTGAAGGCGCCCGGCGGCCTTTTTCGCCTGTGAATCGAGGGCAGGTAAGGGGAAACAATACCCTAGCCCTGAAACTACATCATTGGCATCTGCGTCGGCGGTGTATCAGGCACAGAAGACGCCCGCTCACACGCTGTGCAACAAGGAGGCCGAGAACTGGCGGGTGCCGGCCTCTAGATCCAGAGAAAGTCCCGGGGGAGGGTACAGGCAACACCGGCACCCGTGTTGCCCCGTACTGGGCCAGTGTCCAACGGGAGCTGCCCACCACCATTCTGCCCGGCCACCCACGAACTAGTGGTGCAGCGAGAAACCGACAGGCCGCTCGTGGCTCAAAGACACGCGGCAGGCGGCGGCGAGTAACGTCTAGTGCCCTGAAAACCAGCCATAGATGGGGGCAGAGGCCCACGCACGACCCCCAGGTCAAGCTGGATAAATATGCCTACTCAAAAGACTTCCCAGCTCTGCCTGAACGACAGGCCCCACCTGACAAGGCCCCGGTACCGGAGGGATCGGCCAAGGTCACACTGGAGGATATCATGTCCGCCCTCAACAACGTACAAACAACGGTGGGATCGATCTCATCCGACGTCTCCTTCCTGAGGGCAGACTTTCAAAAAATGGCCACCAGAGTCACTGAGGTTGAACAGGTGACGACGACCCTCGCTAAAGACACTACCACCCTGCTCAAGAAGGTCAGTCAATTGGAAGCTGAAAATAAGCTAATGGCGGCAAAGCTTGACGATCAGGAAGGGCGCTCCCGGCGCAACAATGTCAGAATTACGGGAGTTCCGGAAAGTGAAGGTGGCCCTGCAATGGATCTTTACATAGAAGACCTTATCAAATCTAGGCTTCAACCCAGGGGGCTCTCGACCTTTTTCTCCGTGGAAAGAGCACACAGGGTACCGGGGGGCAGGCCAAAGCCCGGGGCTCCCCCCAGACCCATCCTGGCCCGCATCTTTAATTTTCGGGACCGTGATGTCATACTACAAACAGCAAGGGTGGCTCCTCCACTACGTATACAGAACTCTGTGGTCTCCTTTTTCCCGGACTATTCGGCGGCAGTCACAAAGCGTCGTAGGAGCTTCCTTGAAGTAAAAAAGGAACTCAGAAGCAGAGAGCTATCCTATTCAATGTTTCCGGCGAAACTACGAGTGGTGGCAGACGGAAAAACTTGGTTCTTTGAAACGCCGGAGGAGGCCCATGACTGGCTCGAAGGTTGGAGGCAGGTGGGAGGACCCCGACGGACAGGGAGACGTCAACGGCAACTCAGGGAGGGAGACGACGCCCGGGACCACAGTCATGTGAACGAGGAAGAAGATTCTTCGCTGACGGAGGCCGGGATGTGAAACCAGGTGACATTGCATTGTCGGGCCTGACCCCGACCCGGGGACATGCACGCAGTTCGAGCCACGACCTGCAGTGCGCAATTGGAGGACGAAGGAGGGTCTGAGCAGACAGGTCCTCCCAGAACACGAACTGAGGCAGCACAATGAGACTTTGAGAATGCACCGAAACGTTACGTTCCACAGTTGAATAATTGTCTTTGAGTAAGGGGACGACCAAGACGCCTCTCGGACTTCCCCCGCACGCAAGTACTGTTCAATGGGATCAAAGCACTCTGCTTTGTTGGGGTGGCGGGTAGTTGAGAATCCGTCTGGCAGGGGAGCAGGGAGGGGGGAGGTGGGGGGGTTTGTTTGTTTGTTTATTGTTCATGATTGTTCATTTCACATCATACACACGAGATCGTGTGCAGCGGACAGAATTAGTCACGCGACCGTTACTACCCACACTAGGTATTCCACTGGTTGAGACCCCCTGCCGTACAATTGTCAATAAACTCCCACGACTATGGCATCAGAGGTCACAAGTTTGAGGTTAGACAACGCACATACAATGGGCTCTCCGTTGACCATGATATCCTGGAATGTGAACGGACTCGGTCACAAGATAAAACGAGGTCTAGTATTACAATACCTTAAGAGGCATACCCCATCAGTCAGCCTGTTACAAGAAACACATCTGGTGGGCGCGTCTGTTAAAGCACTGGACAGATGGGGGTTTAAAATGGTAGCCCACTCTGAATTTACATCTGGATCTAGGGGGTCGGGATCCTGATTAGGAAAAGCTGCCCTCTGGTAATGACTGGAACATGGATAGATGATCAGGGGCGATTTGCTGCGGCCTCCTGCCAATGGGAGGGGAAGGTATATAACTTTGTCTCCGTGTACATCCCTCCAGCACTACACACGCTTGCCTTCCCAGCCCTGGGTAGGTTCCTGCTCGATTTGCCCCCTGGGGACCTTATCATAGGGGGCGATTTCAACGCCACAATGAATGATGCATGGGATAGACATCCTCCGAGTGGGCGGGAAGCGAACCCATCGCCCTTGCAGGAATTCACCGACGCACTGGGTTTGGTAGATGTTTGGCGCATGAGAAACCCAACAGAACGTCAGTACACATATCACTCAGGCGCGCATAACAGTCTTTCCCGACTAGACTTCTTTCTCACAGCACCGACGGGTTTAGATAAAATACAAGACATTAAACACCTCCCTAGAGGTATCTCAGATCATTCACCAATACTATTAACATACACATCACACCTCACGGGTCGCAGACGTATTTTCCCCATTCACCCTGGGTATCTCAAGGTCCCAACCATAAGAAAGGCCATGCATAAATCCTCGACACAATACTTTCAGGAAAACACAAATTCAGTGGCCTCTCCCATCGTTATTTGGGAAGCCTACAAGACGGTCCTACGCGGACAAGCCATCTCCGTGATCTCTGCCCACAAACGCGACATAACACAACAGGTAGTGGAGCTGGAACGAGCGGTTGACCATGCGGAGGGCATACACGCTATAGACCCCAACGATGCCACTAAGCATGCTCTTAGTCTCGCTAAACAAGCCTACAGGGACCACGTATGGGAGGCGGCCAGGGCACGAATCGCGAAAACGCAGTACACGATCTACGAAGTGGGGGACAAGGCGGGCAGGCTACTGGCGTGGTTGGACAAAAAGGATAGGGCCGCCAGGTGGGTAGCACAACTCAAATTGACAAATGGGGAGGCAATTACGGATCCTGATGACATTATCAAGGCTTTTGCACGCCACTATGAAACAGTCTATACTCCTGTTGCTACGGCTACAGTTGAGGAAAACCTAGACTTCCTAAAAGACATACGTCTCCCAAGACTGACATCGCAAGAGGCACAACTACTGGAAGCGGACCTCACGAGAGAGGAAATCGCTGCAGCCATTAGAGGACTCCAGCCAGGGAAGGCCCTGGGGCCCAATGGTGTCCCAGTAGAATTATTCAAAAGAGAGGCAGACGTACTGGTGCCGCACCTGCTAAGAATGTACCTAGCTAGCCTGGAGGAGGGAATACTACCTCGAGATCAGAGGGTGGCGACACTTATAGCAATACTTAAACCCGGCAAACCCCCTCAGGAGTGTAACTCCTATCGACCGATCTCGCTCCTTAATGCGGAGGCGAAAATACTAGCTAAGGCGCTAGCGGCCAGGTTGCAGCCCCATCTTGCTGCACTCATACACCCAGACCAGTCCGGCTTCATGCCGGGCAGAAACACGGCAATGAACCTGCGACGGCTGCATGGTGTGTTGGCTCGAGGGCCTTGTATCCAAGAAGAAGCGGTTATTCTATCACTGGATGCCAGTATGGCCTTCGATCGGGTGGAGTGGCCCTTCCTTTTTGCGGTACTGCGACATTTCGGTTTTGGACCAAAATTCTGCGCCTGGATACAACTGCTCTACGCACAGCCATTGGCACAAGTAGTGGTAAATGGACGATTGTCAGAGGACTTTCCGCTGGGGAGAGGAACTAGGCAAGGCTGTCCCCTCTCCCCACTACTGTTCGCCCTAGTGTTGGAACCGATGGCGGCATGGATACGGAAGGACCCGGTGATTCAGGGGATGAAATGGACGGAGGGATGGGAGGACTGTATCTCCCTATATGCGGACGACATACTCTTATATTTGACACACCCGAGCCGGTCCATTAATCGCCTTCTTGACATCTGTGCGTCCTATGGGAGGGTCTCAGGCTACGCAATCAACTGGGCCAAATCGATGCTATATATACTCAAAGGCCCCCCCCCACGCTTGCCCCGGGGAGCTGCGATACAGATAGCACAAGACGGTTTTAAGTATCTCGGTATAAACATCACGCCCCACCATTCGCAATTCATAGAACGTAATTTACTCCCACCTCTGAGGAGGCTGAAGAATGACGTTAAAAGTTGGCACTCCCTCCCACTGACACTGCTGGGGAGGGCGGCGTTGTTTAAAATGATGGCTCTCCCTAGGTTCCTATATGCACTACAAAATACACCCATGCCAGTTCCCCTTTCATACTTTAAAGCCATCGAGGCGGAGGTGGGCCACCTACTATGGGAAGGAAAACCTCACCGAATAGCTATGTGTAAACTAACTCGGAGCTGGTACGATGGCGGCATCGCCCTGCCTAACGTCCAGTTATACTACTGGGCATCCCAGCTCATAGTGATTAATCAATGGCTGCATGCCCCGCAGGATGAACCTGCTCTGCGCATGGACAGGCACACCCTAGGTACGAACGGACTTCTGGGTGCCTTATATGACAAACCAAAGAAAAACACACTAATAGGACCCACGGCCCACACAGTGCAGGTCTGGTTCGCTGCGCAACGTGCGCTAGGATGGGAAGGGGTGGTAACGCAACATACGCCACTGTGGGACTCCCCAGGCTTGGCAGACTACGCATGAGCAAGGGCTTTACAAGATGGGACCTCATAGGCATTTCCCGGGTCGGCGACCTATGGAAAAAGGGAGAGGTGATTTCATTCGCACAGTTACAGGCAACGTATAAGATGGCTGGGAGGGAACAATATCGATATACTCAAATTAAGCACGCCCTAGTGACGGCCATACCTCCGGGAGCCGATCTGCCAGAGTCCTCCCCGCTCGAGGATCGTTTATTAACAGACTCAATATCTAAAAAGGCAATCTCATTAACATACCGAAAGTTGATCAATAATCAGAAAGATCCCACACAAACCCTAAAAGAGAGATGGCAGGCGGAGGTGGGGGAGATGGACGAACAAGAATGGCAGGAGGCGCTGGCGTCCCCACGGGAGGTGGCGACCCCTTCCAGGTTAAAACTCGTGCAACTCAAAATACTGCACAGAACGTACTACGCAAGAACGACACTGCACAAAATAGGGAGGGCAGACACACCACTTTGCCTGAGGGGTTGTGGGCTCACGGGTACTTTCTATCACACGATATGGGACTGTCCCCACATTACACAATACTGGAGGGCGGTTATGGCTACGATCACCCAGGTATGTGGGGTCGAGGTCCCCCTGAACCGCGGAGATGCCTACTTAATGTGTGGGAACCCACAGTTCTCAAACACGCAGCACAGGACTGGGCGACCCTCAGTATTACAATAGCCAAAAGAAATGTCGCACAGCATTGGGGAGCCCCAACGATACCCTCCCATCAGCAATGGTGTCGCGATCTCGATAGCGCCATGGTGGCGGAAAAGGCAGTCTTTATCAATAGGGGATGCCCCCGAAAATGGACACGGGTATGGGGGAAGTGGAACACTTATCGGGGTAATATATGTGCCCCTCCACCCGAGGACTCAGACCCGGACTTAAGCGACTGAAAAATAGGAAGCAGGCACACTAGGAGCAATCCCCTAAGGGAGGCACGAGATTTCGTAACTGAAACAATGACGGGATGGGTACAACTGTATTTTTTTTCTTTTTTTTTTTTTTCCACTTACTAGGTACAGTGCTATTGTTTGCTATAATATGTCATTTAAGCTATGTAACGGTCATTAAGTGTGAAGAGCTCTGTTTGTTGTGTATAATATTCACAATAAAATGTTTAAAAGAATATCCCGGACTCGCCGTTCGGGAGGATAGGCCCGAAACTGCGTCGTGTCCAGAACCGCTCCGATGAAAAGGAGCTGTGGAGAAGGAATCAGATGCGACTTCGGCACATTGATGGAGAACCCCAGCGAGTGCAGGAGTTCGGCCGTAGTCTGGAGGTGGGAGACGACTGCCTGGGGCGAGCCCGCCTTCAGCAGCCAGTCGTCGAGGTAGGGGAAGACTGAAACCCCTGCCCGGCGCAGATGAGCTGCGACCACCGCCATCACTTTCGTGAACACCCGAGGGGCACTGGTAAGGCCAAAGGGGAGCACGGTGAACTGAAAATGCTCGGGGCCTACCGTGAACCGAAGGTAACGCCGGTGGGCCGGCAGGACGGGGATGTGGAAATATGCGTTCTGCAAGTCCAACGCTACCAACCAGTCTCCAGGGTCGAGGGCAGTCAAGACCTGAGCTAGGGTGAGCATCTTGAACTTCTCCTTCCGGAGGAAGCGATTGACGTTCCGGAGGTCCAAGATAGGACGCATGTCCTCCTTGTCCTTTTGGGCACCAGAAAGTAGTGGGAGTAGCAACCACGCCCTACTTCTGGGGTCGGAACATGCTCGATGGCCCTCTTGGTCAAGAGGGCCGTGACTTCCTTCTGTAGAAGCACCAAGTGATCCCCTGACATGCGGTGGAATTGAGGTGGCATGGCTGGGGGGTGGTCTCGAAGGGGAGGGAGTAGCCCCTTCGGACAATGTCCAAGACCCACCTGTCCGAGGTGATGGTGCGCCAGTGGGGAAGGTGATGGCGGACCCTGCCCCCTACTGGCGTGCTGTGCACCTGAAAGGAGGGACTAGGAGGGCTTGGAGGCCGCGGACGGGTTGGAGGTGGTGGCCTGACCCGCACGCTGGTTGCCCGATCCGCCACGGCGGAATCCACGTCCTCGGCCACGCGAAGACGCCTGCTGCGCGGGCCGGTGGCTGGGCTGCTGACGTGAAGGGGCGCCCTACCGTGGCCACGATAGGGGCAAAAAGCAGAAGTCAGCGGAGGGCGTGTAGCAGAAAGGCCCAGGGACTTGGCAGTAGCCCGTGAGTCCTTAAAGCGCTCCAACGCATGGTCTGCTTTGGACCCAAAAAGACCGACTCCATCAAAGGGCATGTCCATGAGAGTATTCTGGACATCCCCTGAAAAACCAGTGGTTCTCAGCCAGGCGTGGCGTCGGAGCGCCACCGTCGTTGCAATAGACCTGCCCAGCGAGTCGGCGGTGTCAAGGCCACAACGTATAGTGTATTTAGCCGCATCCCTTCCTTCCGCAATGGTGCGGGAAAGCAGTGTCTGGACCTCCTCAGGACACTGGGGCAAAACATCCGCCACCGAATCCCACAGGGAGTGGGTATATCGGCCCAAAAGACAAGCGGTGTTAACGGACCGCAAGCCAGCACTGGAGGAAGAAAACCTTTCTTCCCAAACTGATCCAGGCGTTTGGATTCCCTATCCGGAGGAGCGGTAGGGAAGGCGGTTTGGGAAGCGGAGGCTTGGACAACCAAGCTCTCAGGAGTGGGGGGGACAGAGAGAAACAGGGGGTCGCCCGGAGCTGGGCGATGGCGTCGTGACACGTTCCGATCCACAGGAGCCCCTGTGTTGGGCTTGGACCAGGCGCCCAAAAGAACGTCAGTGAGGGCGTCGTTAAACGGCAGCACAGTCTCCGCAGAGGAGGCTGCCGGCTGAAGCACCTCTGTCAAGATGTTAGGCTTGACCGTCAAAGTAGGGAGTTGGAGACGTAAGGCCCCAGCTGCCCTACGCAACACCGTACCAAAATTGGCTCCCTCCTCCGTAGCCACGGGAGGAGACAGCATGCCAGTGTCAGGGGAAGTATCCAGACCACTGGCCTCCCCTAGACTCTCTGTCCAGTCCTCATCGTACTGACAGTGTCGTGTCAGAGGGTCATCAGACCCCTCCCAGTCCAACTGGTCCTCCTCTGGTTCAAAATAAAGAGGAGGAGGGACAAGTGGGACCCAAGGTCCCATGGGCGCCGGAGCCGGCGTCGAGCGACGTCGGTCCGGATCCATGTCCGGAGCCGGAAGGAACTGGGGGACGACGCCGCCCGGAGCCCAGGGCGGCGTCGAGAACGGCACCGGAGACATCGGCGCCGGCGGAGGTGTCGTTAGGTCGACCGGCGTCGATGGGGGTTGTGGAGCCGGGATCGAGGCCGGGGCCGAAGCCGGAGCCGGGACCGAGGCTGGAGGCACGGGCGACGCCGGGTCCGGAGCCGTCGGCGACGCCGGAGCAACCCCATCAGGGCCCGCGGGGCCCGAAGGCGCACCGGAGGGGCCTGAAGGCCCGAAGAGGCGGGCCATGGCCGTCAGGAATTCCTGCACTTTGGCCGGATCCGCCCCCGAACCCGGGAAGGGCGGGTATGGCGGGGGCGACTCCACAGGCATGTCCGGGGCCGCGGGGGCGGGGACGGTGCCGGGAGGGGCCTCAGCCGAGTCGCGAGACCGGCGAGGCGAAGTCCTAGAGCGATGATGCTTTTTGGACTTTTTGTGTTTGGACTTACCGGACGAAGAAGACTTCGACGCCGACGACCGGTGTGGACTCCGCGATCGACCCCTGGACCTCTCACGCGACCGGGGCCTCCGTGGAGCCGAATGCCGGGCCTCGAGGAGCTTTCGAGACCGCTCTCGCAAAGCTTTCGGGTTGAGGGCCTGGCAGTCGGTACAAGACTCCGTGTCGTGGCCTCGGCCGAGGCAGAAGAGACACTCCCAATGCGGGTCGGTGACGGACATCATCCGCGCACAGGCGCCGCATCGCTTGAAGCCGGGCATCCCTACGACACCTTGAAAGATGAAAAAACAGTGAAAAAATTCACCAAAAAGTATGGTCAAAAAATGACCAGGGCACTGCTCTTCCCGGATCTGCGCTTGCTGGCGCGGAAAAAGAAGAACTGACGTCAGCGCACAGGGGCGGCGCCTAAGTACTGCCCGCGACGTCATCTCGGCGATCACGACGCCGACGACGGACGCGGAGCCGCACGACGCCGCCTACCGACGCGCAAGGGTACTGCTACGCAAAAAACTTTCCGGATCCAGCCTGACGCCTGGGGATATTCTAAGGTAAGGAATCTGTCACTAACGTGTCTCTTTCAGATATGTTATAATGTACATGTAGGTAATGTGTAATGCCCTTTTTTTTTACACATAGTATTGCACACCAACAGCATACACACACTACTGAATGTACACCCACAGGTGCCACAAGCACAACACCCACAACTGCCACCACCAAATATATATTTTTATGTGTCAATACAGGTGTGTTCTTTTTACCAAGAAAAGTTAAGTTGTAAGATGAACACATATGCATGACACATTAAAAAATTGCATATGAGAGCAATGTAAAAATACATAAGGCAAAAGCAAACGTTAACACACGATTCATATTGAGACAAGTGGAATAGAAGCCTACCTTAGATTCCGGCAACAACGGGGTTGCTGAGCGTTGTGGTGAAGTAGCAGCAGCATAGGAAAGACCTGGACAAGGGAGTTCAAGACGGAAATGGAAGTGGGAAATTGGAAAAAGGTAGGTTTTCACCTCCTATTCTTTAATTCCGCCAAATCAAGTTTAGAGTTTTCTCCACCACTGTTGCCTAAACGGAAAGGAACATTGTAATCGGCACAGCGTTATTCTTCTGAGAGCTGCTTCTGCCTCTGACTCCGTCAGCAAAGGAGCAAGATGCAGCCGGGGGTGGCAGGACTCTGACAGTCTTCCCTCCAGAGACCCGCTTACATCTAAATACAGCAGGCGGAACGCAAAGTAGGCGGGTGGGAAGACAGTCAAAAAAGTGACAGCTGGACCAGATCAGCCAACATCTAAATCAGGCCCTAAATCTCATTTCATGGTTAACTGTGCCATTGTCAAAGGAAGGATACTCCCAATTTTCTTTCACCACTTTCACAGGAAACACCAGACGTACAATATTTCCTACATTTATTACAGGTAACTTCACTCTGTGTTCCTTGTCTTATCTCTGTTTGGACTTGGTTTGTTTCGCTTCTATCTACTTATTCATAAGTATCTAATCTAATGGCTCCTCAAGATTACTCTTGTTAGAACACACCTTACCCGGTGCCGGCCGTCTTCTTCAAGCAGATAGCCCAGGAACTCCGAGCTTGATCTGGCAGGGGGGGGGGGGACGCCTAGGATAGCGTTGCACAAGCTACAGAGAGGAGTTTACGACGGCGGTCTCGTGGTCCCTACCGCCAGGCTATATTACTGGGCCTCACAGCTGATGTTTATCAACGAATGGATATATACTGAAAGAGAGGAACCAGCCTATAGAATCGATAGGGAGGCTATGCCCAATGGGAACCATGAGGCCCTGCTATACGCCCAGAGTAACACACAGGCTCTACCGGCCCATACAGCAACGGTCCTACAGTGCTGGTTTGCAGCTAATAAATACTTAGGGTGGCATCGCCGCCTGACGGCGATGACGCCACTGTGGGTGAGTGACCAGCTGAGGGAGGTGGCCGGCCTGGCGGGGTTTGCGGGATGGAGAGCCTTAGGTATCGATCATCTGGGTGACATATGGAGGGGTACAGCGACGCTATCGTTTGAAGACTTACAAACCGAATTTCAGCTTACGCCTGCACAGGCCTTTCCCTTTATGTGGCTTACACACGCACTACACATTAAAAAAGGAGAGACCATCACGGACTACTCCCCCCTAGAGGATCGTCTACTGGCAGATCCCATACTGGACAAGGCGATTTCGACAATATATACAAAACTAATCTATAATACGCCGGATCCCCTGACAATCCTGCGTGCAGCTTGGGAGTCAGATGTGGGCACTCTTGAAGATGAAGAGTGGACCGATGCGCTGCAGGGGCCTAGAGAAATAGCGATCAGGTCTAGATTTAGGCTGATACAGCTCAGAATTCTGCATAGCTCGTACTATCCTCGCACACTACTATACAAATGGGGCAAAGTATAGTCAGCATACTGCATAAGAGGATGCCAAGCTGAGGGATCATTCTTTCATATACTTTGGGAATGCCCAGGGGTCGCGCGCTATTGGCAGGGAGTGGTGGCGATAATGTCCAGGGTAACAGGAGTAGAGATACCTTTTGAGGCCAAGGGTCTCCTGCTGATGATCAAGGGAGAGGAAGACTGGCCTAGGCACACGAGAATCTGGCTCGCCCTCGAAGCCGGAGTGGCCAAGCGTAACATAGCACGTAAATGGGGGTCATGCATCTCCCCAACTGTGACTGAATGGGAGGCTGACCTTGACTGGTGCTACCAGGCGGAAAAAGTTATATACGATAGCAGGGGATGTAAGAAAAATGTGATACAATATGGTCCCCCTGGGAGACATATAGAAACATAGGAGGGATATTGCCAGTGTGCGGGTTAGGGGGAATAGGTGAAATTTGTGAATAGAGGCAATCCCGAGTCTTAAACTGTTTGATTTAACCAATGTTAAGGATGTGATAACCCGACAAAACTGGGGTATACTTTAAATGTGGTGCTGGCTATAATGAAACTCTATAGACACCAATGTATTGAAACGGAAAATTATGTGTGCTTGTAATGCATTGTATGAGATATTGTGAGCCTGTTTAATAAAAAGATTTTTTTAAAAAGATTACTCTTGTTGGGCCATTTGTTTAAAAGGGCACATGTCAGAGGATGATAATGGGCAGATGTCGGAGGATGATAATCTTTCCCTCAATAACCTGAATGGACTGGCACTAGCCATGGACAATGGACTTACAAGGTAAGTTCACACCCTTTCCCTGATTGTTTGTTTGACTGCCACTTTGTTTTGGTAGGCTAAATGAATGTTATCTTGAGACAGCGATGAAACCTCTCTTCAAGTCCATTGTACTGTGGGCCGTAAAGGGATACTTTTATGTACGTAATGTTGGGTGCTTTTACCCACCATCCCTTAAGGAATGTAAATTGCACACCTTTGTCACTAACAATGGATTCTGGGAACCCTTCTCGACTGGAAATTTGACTCAGAAATGTAAGTACTTTATCGTGTTTACCCTCTCTAGAAAGGCTACTTTGGGACATTTAGCAAAGTAGTCAACCTTCACAACAGTATACTGCATGTTGTTTGGCATTTTTGTAAAAGGATCTGCTACGTCAAAAGCTAGTTTTTGTCATGGGGATTGTAGAAAGGCACAGGCTGCATGGGTGGAGTTGAGATTTTAAGATTTTTTGTTGTAATTAGCACATTGTCCCAATTTCTTCCAAAACCATCAGCTTACCTATCCGTGCCTGACCACCAAAAGTGTGTTCTTAAAGAATTCTTTAGAACTAACATTACCATATGACCCCTATGTATTGTATTGTATTGGTTCATTATTGCTTGATTAACAAAAATCATTGCAGTTAAAACTTTTAAAACAGAATTATATTAAAAAAAAACACTATTCCAGTTTCATTAGACAATAAGCGTCTGCACAGGGAGAATAGATCTAAGGTTACATGCTGAATCCTTACATTAAAACCACTTGAAATATTCTTCTAAAACAGGCGCAAAAAAATCTATTAACAAATTATAGTTGCAATCAAGAATATATGATAAAAACAGTTAGTATTAAATAACATTGTGCAAATATACTATAAGATACATATGAACGCCAGCTATATCATTATAATTCGAAGTGCAAATAAGCAGAGTGGTGTCTCAGTATATTTTGAAAACCTATTATCTAAGACTGACCCAATTCATAGATTTTATGCGGAATAAATTCCATTGTGCAAACAAGCTATGAATGTGCTTTTTCAAAATTTCTCTTGAGTCAGATTACCATAGCAGCATAGGCACTAAATTGTCCAGGATAGCCACATTGTGCAAATAAGCTGTAAGAATACATCAAAGTTTTCACAATCACTTTTGCTATAAAATACATATGAACACTAGCTGTATCATTATGATTCAAAGTACAAACGAGTGGGGTGGTGTCTCAGTATATTTTACAAACCTATTATCTAAAACTGACCCAACTCATAGAATTTATGCAGAATAAAATCTATTGTGCAAACAAGCTATGATATCCACATTGTGCAAATAATCTGTGGGGAATACATCATGGGTTCTCACAGTCACATTTGGAACTAATTGCCATAACAGAAGTATTGACACTATGTCATACAGAATGTCAAAGACATTAGAACAACCGTATTGATTCTTGATTCATCAAGGAAACCCTTAAATTGCAGATACCAAGTATTTTTCAGCAATGGCAAAAAACTTTATCAATTGACATAGCAGTGGAATCGACTCACCCGATAGACATAAATAAGGGCCTGGCAAGCCAATCTTACCCCAGCTTTAAGAAACTGGGGTTTAAAAAAGTGTGGCGTATTTTGAGCAGTTTAGGACACACACACACTATGTGCAATAGAGTTACATGTGGCCACCCACACAGTCTACAATTAGTACTTGGCCACTGCTGAATCCAGGTCGACGTACCTTCCTTAGTTGGGTTTATACTGAATATAATTTTTTTAACTGTATTTTTTATTTGAGCCGAGGTATGGCTGGATTTGAAGAGCCTGATGTGAGTTAATCACAGACCATGCATGAGTTTTTGCCGCTAATGTTGTTTTATCCGCATTAAGGGAGTTAACTTTAATTTGTTTTTTTAAGATTTGTTTAAAGTTGGGCATTGTCAATTCGATCAGCCCTATCTACAGACCGATACTCTGAAGGCAGGATGAAATATAGGATCGCCACGAAACAGTATAGCCAGAGTTGATTATTTCAAACCAACAAATGTTCGCTATAGAAACAGAGTCAGATATAAACATAGTGTACATGCATTTAAAAAATGACCCTTGCAACACCATGCTTTGTGAGCACTATGGGCGAAACCATTCAGAGAATTCAGCCTTCTCAATAATTATGCTGCTTGAACATGAACGACCTTGAAAAAACAGTAGACAAGAGGCATTTGGCAAAACAGGAACAGTTTATTTAATTAAACAGAGCGGCCGGGAGAACAGTTACAGGTACAGGGTCTGAGAACTGTCTAAATTTAAAATCAGTCTGCAGCCTCTTTTTATCGTGGCCAATAAAGTATTTCCAGAGGTCCATGTATGGTAAGTAATGTAAGCTGCTGCCTTTGAAGTCATAAATAAATTGTCTAATGAAAAGTACAGGCGGGCCTCGGCCGTACGTGACAAAATGTGGCCAGTGGGTAACGTGTCCAGATGTCCAGCATGGGGAGTGAGTGATCACTGTGTCCTAATTGGCTATATGTTCCTAACTCATGTTACATCTGACTTTATGGTGTTCCTAACTCATGTGGCATCTGACTTTATGGTGTTTTGGGAGCGAGCATACCCCTCCGGCCATGTGTGCTTTTTTGAGGCCAATCTCCTTGGACCATTGTAGTGTCGCTGCTCCTATCTGTGGGATTGAGCTAGGGTCTCCGGTTCCTATGTCTGCTGGCTACGTGCCACCCCACCTGTGACCTTTCAATCAGTGACCTCGGGCCTAGGTCTCAGAGCCTGCCTGACTACGTATTTGTGAGTCTGGGTTGATGTGGAGTTCACAACGGACAAATTCTTTACTAAAGATTCAATTTCGTTCTCATGCATGAATGTATAATTTTTCATATTAGCATCTACTTTGTCCATATTAACATTCCCCCTTTAATTGATCTGTCAACTACACTATCTCATACCTTTCGACAGTTACTTTATTAGGAATCGGTTCCTTATTATGATCGCTATTGGCAATTTCTACCTTCCTCGTTACTTGCATTTTTCCCATTTTGAGAACTGTGTTTTTACAGCAGAATATCCCCAATTGTACAGACCCTCACAAAAATAGGAACACAATGAAAACTAGCAACAGTGATTTGCACAAACCGGAGATTCACTGGGGGAGCCAGGAGAACCAATTTGAAAATCACTCCTGCTCAGGGGCACCTCCCTCCTCATGCATGTCTCTCTGTAAGTGGTGAGGTGCTTGAATGGCAAATGTCAATGTGCCATTATTTGCGTCATTCCCTGGAATGAAGACGCAGCATGCTGAACTGATCTTGGCACACACCCCCCTCCATTGCCGTCATCAAGTCCAATACATATCGATGCTGCATTACCAGGAGGTGTGGAGGTGTATTGCTGGCAGTTCTTCCTTGATTGAATTAGGGCCAAGCTCATTGCTGTTCATTATTTTAAACATTTCCCACCTGGTTATTTGTAACCAGTGGTCAAGACTGATTTGCATATGGCTGGGTCTAAACTGGAATGGCATGGGGAGCAAAAGAAATTATGGCTTTAGGCCCAGATCTCTGTACTGGGGTGAATGTTTGAAATTGTTCAACATTCTGTCCATCAATTGTTCTTTTCCCACCAGCTTCCCACAGGGAGCCAGCTCCCTCTAACAGGAGAGGCTGGGGACAGATTACAAAGGCAGCAAGGCCTCTGAAGAGCCCCACCACAGATGGCTCTTCCTGCCCAGGGAGAGGTGTGAACACCTCCACCCGGGAAAGGCATTGCTCTCACCACAGAGCGTGCAGGCACTCACCTTATGGTGTCAGAACACTGTCTACTGGTAGCAGGCTGTCTCAGGCCAGTCGGTGACCACACTAAGGATTGGTAGGTTTAAGAGGACCCTTCTAAGGGGCCCTGTGTGTGCAATTTTTAATAAATATGGCACTGTAATCAGTGCAGGTTTATTATGCTGAGATGTTTGGCACCAAACATCCTATATTTCACTGAATCCATCATGGAACTGGGGAACTCGTAATGATGAGTTTCCAGTCCATGCACTTACTATGGCTTCCCTGGTCACTTACAATAATCAGGAATCAACAAGGATTTTGCAGGCACATATCTGCTCATGCTGATATGCACTCACAGGAGATATAGTGCTCCTGCCCTAGGGCTAAGGCCTGATGGAGGGGTGTCATACCTATATCTCATGCAGTGCATATGAGCCTGGCACACAGGGCTGTGGGTCATGTGGACTCTTCAGTTTTGTCTGCACCAAGACACACAGGCTGCTGTGGCATTGTGCATGTGCTTGGTGAGGGGTCCCTTAGGGTGGCACAATTCATGCTGCAGCCCTTAGGGACCCTCTTTAATCGCAAGGTCCTTGTCACCAGCTGTACCTTTGACTAGGGACATATATGTGAGCTAAAGTGGTGCCAATTGTGGTATAGTTTTAGGGAAAGAACGCTTGTACTCAGAACCTGGTTATTAGGTAATTAGTACTCTACAGTCAAAGTTGAATCAAAAACCCAGGCAAAAAGTAGGAGGGGGGTTCTGCAACAGAAACCCACTTTCCTACAAGGACTATATATGCATCATTTGTTTCTTTATTCCAATTCCAACAGAGCTATTTTTATTTCTACTCACAATTTCTCATGTGAAAGAGGCAGAACAATATTTCAGTCTTGGAGAATCCTTTATGAAGGAATATTACTCCTGGATAATGATTTGAACTGGCTAGCTATAGTTCCTTCATTTGGGACAACACTTTTTGGGACAAATTCAGCATTAAGATCTTGGTGGGACTACCATCATCCCACCAGAGTGGCGGTTCCAAGTACTCCGTCGAGCTGACAGCGGCCCGCCCACCGTTTTTAGTTGTTGCGGCTATAGACAGTTGATGGTGGCGGTCTTCTCTGCTAGCTAACAGTATTTCATCGCTGTCAGGCTGGAGGATTGGCCGATTTAGATGTTCCCGTTGTGCTGGCGGTGATCTGGCGGCGGAGTCCTGAAGAAGTGAGGTTCATGGTGGTATGGAGACAGGTAAGTACTATTCATCATTATTCTACTACACATATATGTTGTTAATGCACAAGTTACTAACTTGTGTAACGATATATCTGTAAGAGACAGTAGTTAGTGACAGATTCCTTACCTTAGAATATCCCCAGGCGTCAGGCTGGATCCGGAAAGTTTTTTGCGTAGCAGTACCCTTGCGCGTCGGTAGGCGGCGTCGTGCGGCTCCGCGTCCGTCGTCGGCGTCGTGATCGCCGGGATGACGTCGCGGGCAGTACTTAGGCGCCGCCCCTGCGCGCTGACGTCAGTTCTTCTTTTTCCGCGCCAGGAACGCAGAGCCATGCAAGAAGCTGACACAGGTGTCTGAAAAATACTAGGGCCCTGAAAGGGATGTCCTTAACCCTAGAAATCAGTTCGCAGAACGGGGAGGATGGGTGGGGCGGTAAGGAATCTGTCACTAACTACTGTCTCTTACAGATATATCGTTACACAAGTTAGTAACTTGTGCATCTGAAAGAGACACGTTAGTGACAGATTCCTTACCTTAGAATAGATACCCCAGCAATACCAACCCCGGTGGTGGGTCTGCGAACAAAGATCAGACAAGGAAGTCCTGGAGGACAGAACGGCCAAAGAAGCCGTCCCTCCGGACCTGACTGTCAAGGCAGTAATGCTTTGTAAATGTGTGCAGCGAGGCCCACGTAGCTGCCTGACAGATAACCGGCAGCGGAACACCGCGGCCCAAGGCCGTGGTAGCAGCCGTTGCCCTGGTGGAATGGGCACGCAGCCCAACAGGAGGCTCCTTCTTAGCCAAAGAATAGCAGGTCTTGATGCACAAGGTAACCCAGCGGGAGATGGTCCTCTTGTGCACCGCCCGACCTTTTTGGCGCCCACGTAGCCAACAAAGAGCTGGTCATCCACCCGGAAGTGTTTTGTGCGGTCAATATAGAAGGAGAGCGCACGTTTTGGGTCCAGACGGTGGAGCCTCTCTTCCTCTCTGGAAGGATGCGGAGGCGGAAAGAAGGTGGGCAAAGTGATGGTCTGCCCAATGTGGAAAGCAGTAACCACCTTTGGCAAGAAGGACGGACGCGTCCGAAGAACAACCTTGTCCGGATGAACAGGCAGAAAGGGCGGTTTGCAAGATAGAGCTTGGAGCTCACTCACCCGCCGAGCGGAGGTGATGGCCACCAGAAAGGCTGTCTTCAGAGTCAGAAGACGAAGAGGACAGTTATGTAGAGGCTCAAAGGGAGCGCACATTAAAAAGGTAAGAACCAAGTTCAAGTCCCACTGAGGCATCACAAACGGAACAGGAGGGAAGAGGTGTGTAATGCCTTTTAAGAACCTGTTAACTACAGGGGACTTGAAAAGGGAGGGCTGATCAGGGAGCCTGAGGAAGGCCGAGATAGCACAAAGATAACCCTTGATGGTACCCAGGGCAGAACCCTGTTGGGCCAGAGAGAGAAGGAACAGAAGGACCTCAGAAAGAGGGGCAGAAAGGGGGTTCACAGCCTTTGCTGTGCACCATGCCACAAATTTGTTCCACCTGCAGGCGTATACCACCTTAGTGGAGGGACGCCTGGCTGCCAGAATCACATCACAAACTTCGGGAGGCAAGTCGAAAGGAATCAACTGCCGCCGCTCAATCTCCACGCAAGCAGGTGTAGACTGGACAGGTTCGGGTGGAGGACCGTCCCCTGCTGCTGCGACAGAAGATCCTCCCGAAGAGGCAGACGGATCGGGGGATCTACGCTCATATTGAGTAGCTCGGGATACCAAACTCTTCGAGCCCAGTCCGGAGCCACAAGAATGACTTGGGCCCGGTCGTGCCGAATCTTCTTCAACACTCTGGGTAGAAGTGGTATAGGCGGAAAGGCGTACAATAGACCGCAACTCCACTCGTGACGAAAAGCGTCGCCGAGCGAGTGCCGCCTTGGAAATTCCAACGTGCAGAACTGATGACATTGCGCGTTCTCTTCGGTGGCGAATAGATCTAACCAAGGCTCTCCCCACTGTAGAAAGAGTCCTTGCGCCACTTCCGAGTGACCTGCCAGGTGTTGAACCATCAGGAACATGCCCTGATGTTCCAGCCATGTCCAGAGGCGCAGAGCCTCCTGACAAAGGGTCCACGACCCCACCCCGCCTTGTTTGTTGCAGTACCACATGGCGGTGGTGTTGTCTGTGAACACTTGCACTACCTTCCCTTTGACAGAGGGAAGGAATGCCTTGAGTGCAAGCCGGATCGCCCGGAGCTCCAGAAGGTTGATATGGAGCCGGGACTCCGCCGGAGACCAGAGGCCTCTGATCTCCGCCTCTCCCATGTGACCGCCCCATCCCAGAAGGGACGCGTCCGTCACCACTGTGTGCTCTGGCTGGGGAAGGGAGAGGGATCTGCCCATGACCCATTGCCGGTTCGAGAGCCACCACTGCAACTGTTTTGCAGCCCCCTCCGAGATCTGGACGTGATCAGACAGGTTGCCCTGGTGCTGCGCCCACTGGAACTTCAGGTCCCACTGCAGAGCCCGCATATGCCATCTGGCATGATTGACCAGCAGGATGCAGGAGGCCATGAGGCCCAGCAGCCTCAGGGTCATCCGTACCGAAACCCAGGATAAAGGCTGAAAGATCGGAATCATAGCCTGAATATCCCGGACTCGCCGTTCGGGAGGATAGGCCCGAAACTGTGTCGTGTCCAGAACCGCTCCGATGAAAAGGAGCTGTGGAGAAGGAATCAGATGCGACTTCGGCACATTGATGGAGAACCCCAGCGAGTGCAGGAGTTCGGCCGTAGTCTGGAGGTGGGAGACGACTGCCTGGGACGAGCCCGCCTTCAGCAGCCAGTCGTCGAGGTAGGGGAAGACTGAAACCCCTGCCCGGCGCAGATGAGCTGCGACCACCGCCATCACTTTCGTGAACACCCGAGGGGCACTGGTAAGGCCAAAGGGGAGCACGGTGAACTGAAAATGCTCGGGGCCTACCGTGAACCGAAGGTAACGCCGGTGGGCCGGCAGGACGGGGATGTGGAAATATGCGTTCTGCAAGTCCAACGCTACCAACCAGTCTCCAGGGTCGAGGGCAGTCAAGACCTGAGCTAGGGTGAGCATCTTGAACTTCTCCTTCCGGAGGAAGCGATTGACGTTCCGGAGGTCCAAGATAGGACGCATGTCCTCCTTGTCCTTTTTGGGCACCAGAAAGTAGTGGGAGTAGCAACCACGCCCTACTTCTGGGGTCGGAACATGCTCGATGGCCCTCTTGGTCAAGAGGGCCGTGACTTCCTTCTGTAGAAGCACCAAGTGATCCCCTGACATGCGGTGGAATTGAGGTGGCATGGCTGGGGGTGGTCTCGAAGGGGAGGGAGTAGCCCCTTCGGACAATGTCCAAGACCCACCTGTCCGAGGTGATGGTGCGCCAGTGGGGAAGGTGATGGCGGACCCTGCCCCCTACTGGCGTGCTGTGCACCTGAAAGGAGGGACTAGGAGGGCTTGGAGGCCGCGGACGGGTTGGAGGTGGTGGCCTGACCCGCACGCTGGTTGCCCGATCCGCCACGGCGGAATCCACGTCCTCGGCCACGCGAAGACGCCTGCTGCGCGGGCCGGTGGCTGGGCTGCTGACGTGAAGGGGCGCCCCTACCGTGGCCACGATAGGGGCGAAAAGCAGAAGTCAGCGGAGGGCGTGTAGCAGAAAGGCCCAGGGACTTGGCAGTAGCCCGTGAGTCCTTAAAGCGCTCCAACGCATGGTCTGCTTTGGACCCAAAAAGACCGACTCCATCAAAGGGCATGTCCATGAGAGTATTCTGGACATCCCCTGAAAAACCAGTGGTTCTCAGCCAGGCGTGGCGTCGGAGCGCCACCGTCGTTGCAATAGACGTTGCAACTAACGTGTCTCTTTCAGATATGTTATAATGTACATGTAGGTAATGTGTAATGCCCTTTTTTTTACACATAGTATTGCACACCAACAGCATACACACACTACTGAATGTACACCCACAGGTGCCACAAGCACAACACCCACAACTGCCACCGCCAAATATATATTTTTTATGTGTCAATACAGGTGTGTTCTTTTTACCAAGAAAAGTTAAGTTGTAAGATGAACACATATGCATGACACATTAAAAAATTGCATATGAGAGCAATGTAAAAATACATAAGGCAAAAGCAAACGTTAACACACGATTCATATTGAGACAAGTGGAATAGAAGCCTACCTTAGATTCCGGCAACAACGGGGTTGCTGAGCGTTGTGGTGAAGTAGCAGCAGCATAGGAAAGACCTGGACAAGGGAGTTCAAGACGGAAATGGAAGTGGGAAACTGGAAAAAGGTAGGTTTTCACCTCCTATTCTTTAATTCCGCCAAATCAAGTTTAGAGTTTTCTCCACCACTGTTGCCTAAACGGAAAGGAACATTGTAATCGGCACAGCGTTATTCTTCTGAGAGCTGCTTCTGCCTCTGACTCCGTCAGCAAAGGAGCAAGATGCAGCCGGGGGTGGCAGGACTCTGACGGTCTTCCCTCCAGAGACCCGCTTACATCTAAATACAGCAGGCGGAACGCAAAGTAGGCGGGTGGGAAGACAGTCAAAAAAGTGACAGCTGGACCAGATCAGCCAACATCTAAATCAGGCCCTAAATCTCATTTCATGGTTAACTGTGCCATTGTCAAAGGAAGGATACTCCCAATTTTCTTTCACCACTTTCACAGGAAACACCAGACGTACAATATTTCCTACATTTATTACAGGTAACTTCACTCTGTGTTCCTTGTCTTATCTCTGTTTGGACTTGGTTTGTTTCGCTTCTATCTACTTATTCATAAGTATCTAATCTAATGGCTCCTCAAGATTACTCTTGTTAGAACACACCTTACCCGGTGCCGGCCGTCTTCTTCAAGCAGATAGCCCAGGAACTCCGAGCTTGATCTGGCAGGGGGGACGCCTAGGATAGCGTTGCACAAGCTACAGAGAGGAGTTTACGACGGCGGTCTCGTGGTCCCTACCGCCAGGCTATATTACTGGGCCTCACAGCTGATGTTTATCAACGAATGGATATATACTGAAAGAGAGGAACCAGCCTATAGAATCGATAGGGAGGCTATGCCCAATGGGAACCATGAGGCCCTGCTATACGCCCAGAGTAACACACAGGCTCTACCGGCCCATACAGCAACGGTCCTACAGTGCTGGTTTGCAGCTAATAAATACTTAGGGTGGCATCGCCGCCTGACGGCGATGACGCCACTGTGGGTGAGTGACCAGCTGAGGGAGGTGGCCGGCCTGGCGGGGTTTGCGGGATGGAGAGCCTTAGGTATCGATCATCTGGGTGACATATGGAGGAGTACAGCGACGCTATCGTTTGAAGACTTACAAACCGAATTTCAGCTTACGCCTGCACAGGCCTTTCCCTTTATGTGGCTTACACACGCACTACACATTAAAAAGGAGAGACCATCACGGACTACTCCCCCTAGAGGATCGTCTACTGGCAGATCCCATACTGGACAAGGCGATTTCGACAATATATACAAAACTAATCTATAATACGCCGGATCCCCTGACAATCCTGCGTGCAGCTTGGGAGTCAGATGTGGGCACTCTTGAAGATGAAGAGTGGACCGATGCGCTGCAGGGGCCTAGAGAAATAGCGATCAGGTCTAGATTTAGGCTGATACAGCTCAGAATTCTGCATCGCTCGTACTATCCTCGCACACTACTATACAAATGGGGCAAAGTATAGTCAGCATACTGCATAAGAGGATGCCAAGCTGAGGGATCATTCTTTCATATACTTTGGGAATGCCCAGGGGTCGCGCGCTATTGGCAGGGAGTGGTGGCGATAATGTCCAGGGTAACAGGAGTAGAGATACCTTTTGAGGCCAAGGGTCTCCTGCTGATGATCAAGGGAGAGGAAGACTGGCCTAGGCACACGAGAATCTGGCTCGCCTTCGAAGCCGGAGTGGCCAAGCGTAACATAGCACGTAAATGGGGGTCATGCATCTCCCCAACTGTGACTGAATGGGAGGCTGACCTTGACTGGTGCTACCAGGCGGAAAAAGTTATATACGATAGCAGGGGATGTAAGAAAAATGTGATACAATATGGTCCCCCTGGGAGACATATAGAAACATAGGAGGGATATTGCCAGTGTGCGGGTTAGGGGGAATAGGTGAAATTTGTGAATAGAGGCAATCCCGAGTCTTAAACTGTTTGATTTAACCAATGTTAAGGATGTGATAACCCGACAAAACTGGGGTATACTTTAAATGTGGTGCTGGCTATAATGAAACTCTATAGACACCAATGTATTGAAACGGAAAATTATGTGTGCTTGTAATGCATTGTATGAGATATTGTGAGCCTGTTTAATAAAAAGATTTTTTTTTAAAAAGATTACTCTTGTTGGGCCATTTGTTTAAAAGGGCACATGTCAGAGGATGATAATGGGCAGATGTCGGAGGATGATAATCTTTCCCTCAATAACCTGAATGGACTGGCACTAGCCATGGACAATGGACTTACAAGGTAAGTTCACACCCTTTCCCTGATTGTTTGTTTGACTGCCACTTTGTTTTGGTAGGCTAAATGAATGTTATCTTGAGACAGCGATGAAACCTCTCTTCAAGTCCATTGTACTGTGGGCCGTAAAGGGATACTTTTATGTACGTAATGTTGGGTGCTTTTACCCACCATCCCTTAAGGAATGTAAATTGCACACCTTTGTCACTAACAATGGATTCTGGGAACCCTTCTCGACTGGAAATTTGACTCAGAAATGTAAGTACTTTATCGTGTTTACCCTCTCTAGAAAGGCTACTTTGGGACATTTAGCAAAGTAGTCAACCTTCACAACAGTATACTGCATGTTGTTTGGCATTTTTGTAAAAGGATCTGCTACGTCAAAAGCTAGTTTTTGTCATGGGGATTGTAGAAAGGCACAGGCTGCATGGGTGGAGTTGAGATTTTAAGATTTTTTTGTTGTAATTAGCACATTGTCCCAATTTCTTCCAAAACCATCAGCTTACCTATCCGTGCCTGACCACCAAAAGTGTGTTCTTAAAGAATTCTTTAGAACTAACATTACCATATGACCCCTATGTATTGTATTGTATTGGTTCATTATTGCTTGATTAACAAAAATCATTGCAGTTAAAACTTTTAAAACAGAATTATATTAAAAAAAAACACTATTCCAGTTTCATTAGACAATAAGCGTCTGCACAGGGAGAATAGATCTAAGGTTACATGCTGAATCCTTACATTAAAACCACTTGAAATATTCTTCTAAAACAGGCGCAAAAAAATCTATTAACAAATTATAGTTGCAATCAAGAATATATGATAAAAACAGTTAGTATTAAATAACATTGTGCAAATATACTATAAGATACATATGAACGCCAGCTATATCATTATAATTCGAAGTGCAAATAAGCAGAGTGGTGTCTCAGTATATTTTGAAAACCTATTATCTAAGACTGACCCAATTCATAGATTTTATGCGGAATAAATTCCATTGTGCAAACAAGCTATGAATGTGCTTTTTCAAAATTTCTCTTGAGTCAGATTACCATAGCAGCATAGGCACTAAATTGTCCAGGATAGCCACATTGTGCAAATAAGCTGTAAGAATACATCAAAGTTTTCACAATCACTTTTGCTATAAAATACATATGAACACTAGCTGTATCATTATGATTCAAAGTACAAACGAGTGGGGTGGTGTCTCAGTATATTTTACAAACCTATTATCTAAAACTGACCCAACTCATAGAATTTATGCAGAATAAAATCTATTGTGCAAACAAGCTATGATATCCACATTGTGCAAATAATCTGTGGGGAATACATCATGGGTTCTCACAGTCACATTTGGAACTAATTGCCATAACAGAAGTATTGACACTATGTCATACAGAATGTCAAAGACATTAGAACAACCGTATTGATTCTTGATTCATCAAGGAAACCCTTAAATTGCAGATACCAAGTATTTTTCAGCAATGGCAAAAAACTTTATCAATTGACATAGCAGTGGAATCGACTCACCCGATAGACATAAATAAGGGCCTGGCAAGCCAATCTTACCCCAGCTTTAAGAAACTGGGGTTTAAAAAAGTGTGGCGTATTTTGAGCAGTTTAGGACACACACACACTATGTGCAATAGAGTTACATGTGGCCACCCACACAGTCTACAATTAGTACTTGGCCACTGCTGAATCCAGGTCGACGTACCTTCCTTAGTTGGGTTTATACTGAATATAATTTTTTTAACTGTATTTTTTATTTGAGCCGAGGTATGGCTGGATTTGAAGAGCCTGATGTGAGTTAATCACAGACCATGCATGAGTTTTTGCCGCTAATGTTGTTTTATCCGCATTAAGGGAGTTAACTTTAATTTGTTTTTTTAAGATTTGTTTAAAGTTGGGCATTGTCAATTCGAGCAGCCCTATCTACAGACCGATACTCTGAAGGCAGGATGAAATATAGGATCGCCAGGAAACAGTATAGCCAGAGTTGATTATTTCAAACCAACAAATGTTCGCTATAGAAACAGAGTCAGATATAAACATAGTGTACATGCATTTAAAAAATGACCCTTGCAACACCATGCTTTGTGAGCACTATGGGCGAAACCATTCAGAGAATTCAGCCTTCTCAATAATTATGCTGCTTGAACATGAACGACCTTGAAAAAACAGTAGACAAGAGGCATTTGGCAAAACAGGAACAGTTTATTTAATTAAACAGAGCGGCCGGGAGAACAGTTACAGGTACAGGGTCTGAGAACTGTCTAAATTTAAAATCAGTCTGCAGCCTCTTTTTATCGTGGCCAATAAAGTATTTCCAGAGGTCCATGTATGGTAAGTAATGTAAGCTGCTGCCTTTGAAGTCATAAATAAATTGTCTAATGAAAAGTACAGGCGGGCCTCGGCCGTGCGTGACAAAATGTGGCCAGTGGGTAACGTGTCCAGATGTCCAGCATGGGGAGTGAGTGATCACTGTGTCCTAATTGGCTATATGTTCCTAACTCATGTTACATCTGACTTTATGGTGTTCCTAACTCATGTGGCATCTGACTTTATGGTGTTTTGGGAGCGAGCATACCCCTCCGGCCATGTGTGCTTTTTTGAGGCCAATCTCCTTGGACCATTGTAGTGTCGCTGCTCCTATCTGTGGGATTGAGCTAGGGTTTCCGGTTCCTATGTCTGCTGGCTACGTGCCACCCCACCTGTGACCTTTCAATCAGTGACCTCGGGCCTAGGTCTCAGAGCCTGCCTGACTACGTATTTGTGAGTCTGGGTTGATGTGGAGTTCACAACGGACAAATTCTTTACTAAAGATTCAATTTCGTTCTCATGCATGAATGTATAATTTTTCATATTAGCATCTACTTTGTCCATATTAACATTCCCCCTTTAATTGATCTGTCAACTACACTATCTCATACCTTTCGACAGTTACTTTATTAGGAATCGGTTCCTTATTATGATCGCTATTGGCAATTTCTACCTTCCTCGTTACTTGCATTTTTCCCATTTTGAGAACTGTGTTTTTACAGCAGAATATCCCCAATTGTACAGACCCTCACAAAAATAGGAACACAATGAAAACTAGCAACAGTGATTTGCACAAACCGGAGATTCACTGGGGGAGCCAGGAGAACCAATTTGAAAATCACTCCTGCTCAGGGGCACCTCCCTCCTCATGCATGTCTCTCTGTAAGTGGTGAGGTGCTTGAATGGCAAATGTCAATGTGCCATTATTTGCGTCATTCCCTGGAATGAAGACGCAGCATGCTGAACTGATCTTGGCACACACCCCCCTCCATTGCCGTCATCAAGTCCAATACATATCGATGCTGCATTACCAGGAGGTGTGGAGGTGTATTGCTGGCAGTTCTTCCTTGATTGAATTAGGGCCAAGCTCATTGCTGTTCATTATTTTAAACATTTCCCACCTGGTTATTTGTAACCAGTGGGTGCTGGCTTTTGTCTGGGTGAAGAAGGGTATCGACCCTCCTGTCGAAACTTGTGTTATCAGTAAACAGTCTGAATTATTCAGGAATGTCCTTGTACTGAGCCTAGCCAAAATAGTCTGCAGTTCTCTTCTCGTGAGCTTCGTGCTGCACGGTTGTCTTCTTCCTTAATAGGTGCTGGTATAAGCCCAATAATTTTTCTTCAGGAATGACCAGGGTCGAGATGTGTATGGTACCCAGGGAACAGAGTCCGTGCCATCCAGGGACGAGCTGAGTATAGGAAAACTTGCCACACTGCCAGTAGAAATCCATCAGCGTGGAGGTGCCTACTGCATTTCTGGAATGTGCATGATTGTGCTGCAGTTAGCCTTTATGCCCATTGGAAGTGTTCCTTTACTTCTGAAGCACAAGTCATACAGTGTAAGTTTCTGTACAATTAGGGGTTGTCTCTTCCCTTTTAGACAAGTGTATCCACACATCTCGGTGTCCTTGATTTCCTCACAAGGGGTGGTCATGCTCTCATTCAACCCTCCCCCTGCCACTGATTCCCCTTATCCTCGAGATGGGTGACCCTACACAAGAACTCCATGTCGGTGGACCACTTTTTAAAGAAGACTGCTCCAGATACACTAAGGGACACCCTCGGTCTACAGATGGATGCAGGAGCGGAAATGTTTGTGGATTGAGTTAGGGCTTTTGCTACCTCCAAGAATCTCTTTTCTGGGAAGTCTTGAGGTCAAACAGTACTCTCCCCTATAGGGCCCTTTCTGCACATCCTGTCTAGCTTGGTTTGGATGTCACTAGGCTCAGTTAAGAGGTATAATGCAGTTGGGTTGATTTCGTATCGGATCAAATTTACTACTATCCTTTGTGGTTCTACCATGTTGGGTTAGATCGGATCATGGCCCTTATCCGGCAAAGATATAGGTGGATAAGGCATTTTGCTTTTGCGGGGGCTACCTCTTGGGATAAGTAAAGCCTGTCTGCGTCTACTGCATGCAGGATCAGCGAACAGATGTTACATGGCATGGCAATTATTTGGGAGCCAGCTGCGGGCATGTGTTGGTACCATGTGTTGTGCAAAAGAACGCTGTGCAGTGCATGTGGTAGGCGGGTGTTCTGCTGAGTGTAATTGTAGGTGACATGGGAGAGGTCCTTCTGCAAGCGCTGTGATAACCTTTGAATAGACTTCCTTTAACTCTGCAGTTCTTTGGCAGTGAATAAGTGCAGTAGCACCCATAATAGACAGGGAGTACATACTAATACAATAATACATAACTTTTTATTGGACATTGCAGATCTTGGTATGGGTCCTCTAGGAGGCATCTGTGGTCCTCAGGTGGCTGTGGTTTCCCTTATCAGCTCAACAAAAAAAAGTTTGTGGTGTTAGTTGAAAGTTTTCAAATGTAAAATTCTTCTCCGGGCTGGGTGTTTGCTGTGGCAGCTGAGTGTTGGTGCACTTGAAGATTCGGTGGTTGACCTGTTTGTATAAGAACTTGGTTCATTGTTAACTCAAAAAACATTACATGTGCACTTTAATCAATGGTTTCCCAGGGTTCCTGTATTTTTCCTAGGGGTGTGTCTTCCACACTCTACTAGTCGCTATTTTGTAAGGCATTGGAAGGTGGCCCCAGTTGGGTATCTTATTGATAGTTTTGGGAGAATAAGGGAGATTTTGGTTATCGAGGTAGTTTAGTCTCTTTTATGATTCGTTGGTCCCCCTCCCTCTTTTATTCCTAACATAGGTGCTTAGTTTAGCGCCAGATATTCGTGGGATAGCCATCAGAGGCGTAGGGATCGATAGCATTATGCTCTATCAATAATTCTGAGGGTGTCACTAGTCTTTCAGGGACATGTCTCGCATGGTGTGTGCACGGAGGCACTATTGGTGTGAATTGCGACTTTTGGTCTATATGTGTGCCAGAATACTGGATGGAGAGCCATGTCGCTATTAAGTGCCACTGATGGTTGCAATGTGCCCCAAGATTCATGTTTATACGTATCTCTCATTTCCCGACATGTGGCATGCTACGTGACCCTCCCTGTGGCGCCAGGTATCTCAACCCCGCCTTTTCTCTGGAAACTTCTTTTTGGGCTGTTTCTCTTTAGTCTATTATTGCATGATCTATGATTTCCTCTGTCATGTGTGTGAGGGGATTGGCGGATACTCTGTAGCCCCCTTTTTACCCTGATCGATGCTGCCTTGTGGTGTTCGAGGCCGGAGCCTACTGCTTTCCCTGGATGGTGCATGCAAGCTTTGGGGCATTTATTAGTTGCGAGGCTTGATACAGGGGTGAGCGCATCTGGTGTCCTCGTCTAGAGCTGCAGTGGACATTGGTGATCCCCCCTTTCCAGGCACCCACTCTCCCTCAGACCGCACCCAGATTACTTTCAGCGTACTTGGGCCTGCTGTCCTAGCTGGTGAATAAGATTGCTATGGTCGTCCTTTGTATGGGCTGGCACGCTGATGAAACTTCAGAAAAGTAGGATCGTTCACAAAACACAGGAGAAGGCTCTAGGAAAGTGCCCCTATTTGAACGGTTACCCCCCTACACACACTTTTTGCCTGATATCTGATGCACTTTGACTGAATGTGTACGGGGTCCCTGCCAATCAGGTTCCCAATGCCTGTGTGCTGTCCCAAAACTGGATGTTTGTTTCTACAATTGGCACACCTCTGGCTTTTGTAAAAGGTATCATGGGTACTAAGGGCCTTGTGACCAGAGAGGGTCTCTAAGGGTTGCAGCATGTATTTTGCCACCCTCAGTGACCCCCACCTAACACATAACGACTGCAGACTGTGTTTTGGTGCAGATAAAACTTAAAAGCTGACATGGCACACATCCCTGTGTGCCATGCCCACCAACACTGCCTGTGGCATACGTACGTCACCCTTCTTGCAGGCCTCACAGTCCTAAGGCAGGGTGCAATATACCACAGGTGAGGGCATAGCTGCATTAGCAATATGCCTTTACAGTGTCTAAGTTCTTTCTTAGACATTGTAAGTGCAGTGAAGCCATATTGAGTACACGGGCTAGGAGTTTATCATTACAAACTCCACTGCTCCATGATGGCTTTACTGAATGCTAAGAAGTTTGGTATCAAACTTCTCAGCACAATAAACCCACACTGATGCCAGTGTTGGATGTACTGTAAAATGCACTCAGAGGGCATCTTAGAGATGCCACCGAAAAACGACCAACTCCCCGGTGTACAGCTGACTGGTCTGCACTAGCCTGCTACAAGCCGGCATGTTTTTGACCTCTTGAGGTGGGAGCCTTTGTGCTCTCAGAGGTCAGGAACAAAGCTTGCTTGCGGGGGAGGTGCTCCTCACCTGCCCCCAAGCAGAAACAACAATCAGGGTGGCGAGCCTCAAAGGCTTCCTGCCCTTTGATATGCAATCCAGTGCCTCTTCAGCTAGTGGAAATGCCTGCCCCCTGGACCAAGCATCACTTTTGGCGGCAAGGTCAGCTGGAAAATTAGTAGTCAGGAGAAGTGTGTTCTTTCTCAGCCAGGACCACCCCAGGGTGTCCAGAGCTAAAGTGACCCCCTCCTTAGAAAATCCTCCATGTTGGATGGAAGGATTTTACCCATTCAGGTAAGGGAATGCCCCTTTCCCAAAGGGAGAGGACATACAAAGGGTGTAGTAACCCTAAAAGGTAAGTAGCCCATTGGCTACTACCTGCCAGGACCTGTAACGCCCCTAAAGGACAAGTTACTTACCTTCGGTAACGCTTTATCTGGTAGAGACATGATCTAGCCACAGATTCCTTACCTCTGAACTTCCCAGGCATCAGACTGGATCCGGAAGATTGTTCTTGTGCATTACACCTGCACGACAATAGGTGGTGTCGGTGGACTCTGTGTGACGTCATTGGCATTGTCTCCGTCATCTTGATGTCCGCCTCATACACATAGGCACCACCTCAGCGTGCTGACATCAGTACATTTCATGGCTTTCCACGCCAGAAGCACAGAGCCATGATGTTGACTAACAGTGGTGTGTTTAGACCGTGAAGGGGACCAGCCCTAACATATAGAACTGATCTGCTGTGCAGGGAGGATGGGTGGGCCGGTAAGGAATCTGTGGCTAGATCATGTCTTTACCAGATAAGGCGTTACCGAAGGTAAGTACCTTGTCCGTCTGATAGAGACATTTAGCCGCAGATTCGTTACCTTTGAACAGATACCCAAGCAATACCATCCCAAGAGCTGGGGCTGCTGAAAAGATTCTGCTGATCCTGGTTTTTCTGCCAATGAGGGGTTTGAACCCTCTGTTGGGAGGATCGTCGATTGTAAGGCCTGAATCGTTTGCGGAACTCTTTCTTCTTCTCTAGACCCACGGCCTTTAGTGTGTCTAGCTCTGTCTTCATCCGGGACATTTCTTCATCCGTGTGTGCACCGAACAAAGATGAGCTGAAGAAGGGGAGATTGAGGATCCGAGACTGTGCCTCTGGTTTGAGCGCTGTGAGTCGGAGCCAGGAGGTTCTTCTAGCGCATATCCCATGCGCATAGGCATGAGCCGAAAAAGTAGCTCCATCAGCTGCGGCGCTGATAACTTGGTTAGCCACCAAGCTGCCTTCATGCACGATCTCCTCAAAATCCTTGCGATCTTCTTTTGGTACCTTCTCCATGAATCTTTGCAGGGAGTCCCACAGAGACCTGTCATACCGGCACAAGAGAGCCGCCGCACTCGATACCTTCATCATCGAGGCTGATGTGCCACATACCTTCCTTCCCCACGAATCCTGTGTTTTACTCTCCTTGTCTGGTGGAACAGTAGAGGAGGAAGCAATAGCATGAGTCTTTTTGCTGCAGCGATTATTACAGAATCCGGTGGGGGTCAGATTTAAGGAAAAGCGGGTCCTCTTCCGGTGAACGATATTTTTCAAAATCCTAGCCGGCGCGGTCTTAAGTGTCGCCGGCGTGAGGAAATGTCCATAACCGGTTCTATTAGGCCCGGGACCAATGGTAGCAGGGGTCTAGATGCTGCCCTTTGGTGTAAAGTCTCAAAGATAACAGAGGACGAACTCTGTCGAGTCGGCATAGGGATGTTTAGTTTTGCCGCCCCTCTGCCAAGCACATCCTGAAAAGTGCCCACGTCATCCACCGGAGAGACCCTCGACGGTGGGCTGTCAGTAAGAGTAGGTGAATAATCTCTGTGTGACGTGTGTGTGGAAGAGGAGGAAGGTGTTGGAGATCTGTGTCTTCTCCTCCTGCTTCTGGATCTCCTTCTGTGAGAGTGCGCAGGAGTGCGACTGCGATACCTGGCTCTTGATGGAGTACGCTCTCTATCCACCGCCTGTACCAGCCGAGCCAACGGAGATCTGTGAAGGGGGCTCGAGTAATGCTGTGCCCCTGTGGCCGGGGTTGTGGCCCAGTGATGCAGGGGCCTGTTCCATCTTGGTGATAGATGGATGGAAGGCGCTCTTTGCCCTTCTCGCCCCTCAGGAGAATGTGGAGGAGGAGGAGGAGGAGAGCTCTCTCTTTCTTGTGTAGGCCTGGTCAGCGAATCCTGATGTCCCCTGGACACTGGACTGCTGGACGTCGAGATCACGACCTCCGTAGATCTTGATGATGAACCCCTGTGAGAGCTGGGAGAACCTGTTCTCGACGTCGGTGACGGCGATGTAGACAGGCTTACCGGACGTGAGGCCTCTTTGGACTGGTGCCTCGACGTCGATCTGGAACGTCTCTGGACCGACTGCCTTCTCGACGTCGACTGTCGTCTCGGCGACGGTGATGCCTGTCTTGACGTCGACTTTCTCCTCTTGGACGGAGGACTCAGTCTCGCAGTCGACCGGTCTCTCGACGTCGAACGTCTAGCTGACGCCGACGGAGTACCGTGTTTCGACGTCAGCCGTGCTGCCGTCGATGGAGACTTCTGCTTCGACGTCGGCGACGGAGTCTTGTGCCTCGACGTCGAAGATCTTTGCACTGACCTCGACGGAGATTTCTGCCTTGACGTCGGCGACGGAGTCTTGCGTCTCGACGTCGAAGATCTTTGGACTGACCTCGACGGAGACCTTTGCCTCAACGTCGATCGCCGTTGATGTGGCGACGACGGAGTGATTTGCCTCGACGTCGATCGCCTAGCCAGCGTCGACGGAGATTTGCTCCTCAACGTTGATCGTCGCCTGGTTGACGACAACGGAGGGCCCTTTACCTTCATCGACGTTGAGAGCGTTGTCCTCGATTTCTTAGAAGAGTGATGCTCCGGCACCACTGTAGTCTTCGACGACAATTTCTTCGCCGTTGGCAGCCTCGACGCCGATCCAGACGCCGAAGGAGAACAGGTCGGGACCTTGCCTCTCGACGTCGACCGAGTTCTCTTTTTCTGCTGCCTCACTGGAGACCTACCTCTTTCAGAGAGGCCACAAAGTCGAATTCTCCCCCTTTCTTTGATGGTCCTTCTCGACAACTTCTTGCAATGATGACAGTTGGCAGAAGAGTGAGAATCAGGGAGGCAGAGAATACACACAGGGTGTGTGTCTGACCTAGCCTTCTTCTTGCCACAGCCAGGGCAAGGGTCAAATAAGGAAGGCATTTCTGACAGAAATAAACCTTTTCTGGAGCACAAAAAAGGCTTCACTCTCACTCTAATGCTAAAAGACGTCGAGTGAAAGCAAAAAACTTCAAAAAATCAGATAAGTTTTGACAGAAAGTCAAAAAAGGGAAGAGCTGTGAATCCAGGGTCCTGACTGAAGGAGCCAGAAAGAACAACTGACCTAACTGTCACCCCTGAGGCATGATGGGAAGCTAGGGGTCATGGCTGCCTTAAAGGCACGGTGCCAGTTTTGTATGAAAATGCTTTCATTTTCTATGCTATTGGTTTACAATGCAGCCTGTAGGCTAACAATGTCTGCTTCATTTGCAGTTTTTTTCATGAGGTTTACTCATTAAAAACAGAGTTCAAGTGCTACTTGCCCTCCTGTGTTTTTATACATATATTATGTGTTTGCAAAAGCAGTTTATGCGTTATTACATTGTTTAGCCTCCTAGATGGGGACTGCATTGCTATGAGAAAAATGATATATGTATATATATATATAGAGCTGTATATATATGTTTTTCATATATAATTTTTATTATTTCCGGGGTCCCCGCACATGGGCGGGAATATTCAGTGCTTTTGACTATTGATGAGGATCCCCTGGAAGAGAAGGAATCTATAACAAATAAAAGTCTCTTACAGATACATCGTTACCGAAGGTAAGTAACTTGTTCAACTGAAAGAGACAGTTATAGATTTTTTACCTTAGAATAGATCCCAGCAATACCAACCCCGGAGGAGGGACTGCGAACCAAGCTCACACCAAAAAGTCGTGGAGGACAGAACGGGCAAAGTAGCCGTCCCTCAACTTGACCTTCCAGGCAATAATGTCTGGTGAACGTGTGCATAGAAGCCCACGTGGCAGCCTGGCAGATATTAATGAGTGGGATTCTACGCGACAAAGCAGTAGTTGCTGCCGTAGCTCTAGTGGAATGAGCTTGCAGCCCCACTGGAGGTTCCTTTTTAGCTTAAGCGTAACAAATCTTTATACAAAGGACTACCCATCGAGAGGTGGCATGCTTTTGCACAGCCCGACCTTTAATGGCACCCACATAGTCAACGAAGAGGTAATCGTCACCGGGAAATACTTTGTGCGGTCAAGGTAGATAGACAGCGCACGTTACGGGTCCAGACGGTTGAGACTCTCCTCCTCCTTGGAAGGGTGCAGAGGCCGCAAAAATGTGGGCAGAGTAATAGTCTGTCCGATGTGAAAAGGAGTGACAACTTTAGGCAGGAACGAGGGCCTTGTGCGGTCAAGGTAGATAGACAGCACACGTTACGGGTACAGACGGTTGAGACTCTCCTCCTCCTTGGAAGGGTGCAGAGGCCGCAAAAATGTGGGCAGAGTAATAGTCTGTCCGATGTGAAAAGGAGTGACAACTTTAGGCAGGAACGAGGGCCTCGTTCGAAGCACCACTTTGTCTGGATGGACCGAGAAGAAAGGGGGCTTAGAAGAAAGAGCCTGAAGCTCACTCACTCTGCAAGCAGAGGTGATGGCAACAAGAAAGGCAGACTTAAGAGTGAGAAGCCTAAGAGGACAGTTGTGAAGAGGCTCGAAGGGAGCGCACATAAGGTAAGTGAAAACAAGGTTCTAGTCCATCGAGGCATTATGAAAGGAGATGGAAGAAAGAACTGAATAATGCCTTTAAAGAACCTACTTACAATAGGTGACTTGAACAAAGAGGGCTGATCTGGTAGCCCCAGAAAAGCAGAAATGGCTGCCAGGTAGCCTTTAAGAGTGCCCAGAGCAGAGCCCTGATGGGCCAAAGAAAGAAGGAACAAAAGAACCTCAGAAAGAGGGGCGGAGAGGGGATCCACAGCCTTTGTTGTGCATCATGCCACAAACCTGTTCTATCAACAGGGGTATACCGTCTTAGTGGAGGGACGCCTGGCTGCCAAGAGAGTGGCACCTCGTCTCAAAATCCCAAGATACAAGAAAAAACCATAGGTGGCATATCCTTCTCTCTTCAAGCAGCCAAACTATGGAACTCTTTACCCCCCAACATAAGATCCGTGGACAACCACCTTATCTTCAGAAAACTACTCTCAAGAATTGGCTCTTCCCCACATAAGCACCATACGCAAACAGAAATATACAGCATATCCCGCTGTATATCCGCATTAATTTGTACTATGGAAATGTACCTATATGTGTATTGCTTTGTATAACAAGTAGAATAATTATGTTTTAAAAAAATAAATAGAATACATTTTTAAGTACAACAACACTTGAAAACCAGAGTTTAGCTAATGCATCTTTAATCTACATATACTTACTTCCTTTATGCATCTATATACCTTCCATATACTTGGATCTATATATTTATGACTTTTCTCCTAAAAAAGCATATTCAATGCACTGCCCTATTTCTCATCCTATATTTATATCAATATCTTTAATCTACATATACTTACTTCCTGTATGCATCTATATACTTTCGATGTACTTATGGATCTATATATTTATTACTTTCTTCTAATTCAGCAAATTCAATGCACTACCCTATTTCTCACCCTATACCTCTCTCAATATATCTTCTACCTCAACTCTCTGACTCATCTCAAACTTCTTTCTACTACTCTTCCCAATGCACTACCCTATTTCTCACCCTATACCTCTATCAATATATCCTCTACATCCACTCTCTCATTCATCCCAAACCCCGGACCACTATGATCCCCCAAATAACCCTTTCTATACTCTCCCCTACTCTACCCCTTCTTGCATCATCTTACACCTCCTTTACTATACCTATCCCCAAAAACAAGCCTTTCTAAACTCTTCCCTCTGATTCTTACCATCCACATCACTTTTTACTCAACCCAAGCCTCCTCCTACTGCTATGACCTCCAAAACAAAACAGAACAAAAAACAAAAAAGTCTAAATCCTTAACTCTTCTATCCCTCCACTATCCTTTTCAATCAAAATAACAGACTAACATGTCCACTTCTCAAATTTCATATTTCACTATACTAATTCACCACTAATCCTTCATGGGTTCCAGAGTAGCATGATATTCGCTGAAAAATAGCTTCAACACCTCATCAGGGGGAGCAAGCAGTATATAAATGCAAACCTTTTTCCCTCTTCTATTCCTCCACTACCCTTCTGTATCCAAATAAATGAATAACATATCCACTACTCAAATTACTTTCATATTTTTCACTATACTAATTTTCAACACTAATCCTTTATGGGTTCTGGAGTAGCGTGCTACTCGCCAAAAAAGAACTTCAACACCCCATCAGGGGTAACAAGCGCTATATAAATGCAAACCTTTTTCCCTCTTCTATACCTCCCATACCCTTCTCAATCCAAATAACTAACTAACATATCCACCACTCAAATTACTTTCATATTTCACTATACTAATTCAACACTAATCCTTTATCGGTTCCGGAGTAGCGTGCTACTCGCCAAAAAAGCGCTTCAACATCCCATCAGGGTTAACAAGCGCTATATAAATGCAAACCTTTTTCCCCTCTTCTATCCCTCCGCTATCCTTCTCAATCCAAATAACTGACTAATATCCACCACTCAAATTACTTTCATATTTCACTATACTAATTCAACACATTATTTATGGGTTCCGGAGTAGAGTGCTACTCGCCCAAAAATCTCTTTGACGCCTTGTCAGGGGTCGTAAGCACTATTTATGCAATTGTAATACAATACATTACAGACTTCGGGAGGAAGGTCAAAAGCTGTCAACTGTTGCCGCTAAATCTCCACGCAAAGAGGTGGAGGCTGGACAGGTTCGGGTGGAGGACCGTCCCCTGCTGCTGAGACAGAAGATCCTTCCGAAGGGATCAGAAGCTCGGGGTACCAAACTCTTCGTGCCCAGTCCGGAGCCACAAGAATGACCTGCGCGCGGTCGCGCTTGATCCTCTTCAGCACTCAGGGCAGAAGTGGTACAGGCGGAAAGGTGTACAGGAGGCCACAGCTCCACTTGCGACGAAAAGTGTTGCAGAGCGAGTGCCGCCTTGGAAACTTCAACCCGCAGAACTGCTGACATTGTTCTTTCTCTTCGGTGGTGAACAGATCTAACCAAGGCTCTTCCCACTGCTGAAAGAGACCTTGCATCACCTCTGATTGAAGTTGCAATTCGTGATCCACCAGGCACCGGCGGCTGAGTTCGTCCGCCCTAGCGTTCAGAGAACCTGCCAGGTGTTGAACCACCAGGGTAATGCCCTGATGTTCCAGCCATGTCCAAAGGTGAAGAGCCTCTTGACATAGGGTCCACGACCCCACCCCGCCCTGTTTGTTGCAGTACCACATGGAGGTGGTGTTGCCCGTGAATACCTGCACTGCCTTCCCCTTGAGAGAGGGAAGGAATGCCTTCAGTGCCAAGTGAATCGCCCGGAGCTCCAACTGACTCCTCTGATCTCCGCCTCTCCCAGGTAGCCGCCCCATCCTAGGAGTGATGCATTGGTCACCACCGTGAGGTCTGGTTGGAGAAGGGAGAGGGATCTGCCTCTGACCCAATACTGGTTCGTTAACCACCACTGCAGTTGTCGCGCACTTCCCTCCGAGATCTGGACGTAGTCGGAAAGATTACCCTGATGCTGCGTCCACTGGAACTTCAGGTCCCACTGCAGAGCCCGCATATGCCATCTGGCATGATCCACCAGCAGGATGCAGGAGGCCATGAGGCCCAGCAGCCTCAGGGTCATTCTCACCAAAATCCGGGTTAGAGGGTGAAACATCGGTATCATAACCCGAATATCCCGGACTCGCTGCTCGGGATGATAGGCCCGAAACTGCACTGTATTCAGAACAGCCCTGATGAAAAGGAGCAACTGAGAGGGAGTCAGGTGTGACTTTGGCACATTGATAGTGAACCCCAGCGAATGCAGGAGGTCCGCCGTAGTCTGGAGGAGGGAGACGACTGCTTGGGACGGAACCGCCTTCAATAACCAGTCATCGAGATAGGGGAAGACTGAAACCCCTGATCTCTGCAGATGGGCAGCGACCACCGTCATCACCTCGGTGAACACCCGAGGAGCACTTGTGAGGCCAAAAAGGAGCACAGTAAACTGAAAGTGCTCGTGGCCCACCGTAAACCGCAGGTAGCAGCGATGGGCAGGCAGGACGGGGAAATAGGAGTCCTGAAAGTCCAATGCTACCATAGAGTTTCCTGGGACGAGGGCAAACAGGACCGGAGCAAGGGTGAGCATCTTGAACTTCTCCTTTCTGAGGAAGTAGTTGAGGGACCTGAGTTCGAGGATAGGATGAAGGCCTCTGTCTTTCTTTGGAACCAGAAAAGAGTGGGAATAGCAACCACAGCCTATTTCTGGCCCAGGAACCGTCTCTATAGCTCCCATGGCCAAGAGAGTCTTGACGTCTTCGCGGAGAAAGGCAAATTGATCCTCCATCAGCCGATTGTAAGTTAGAGGTAAGGAGGGAGGAGTAGTCTCAAAGAGGAGGGAGTTGCCCCTTTGGACTATTTGCAACACCCACATGTCTGAGGTGATATCTTGCCAGAGGTGGAGGTGATGGCGTATCCTGCCACCAACTTGAAGTCCATGATCCGGAGGGATCAGACTAGGAAGGTTTTGGGGTGGAGGAGGGGTTTGTGGCTTGACTCGACTTCCGGCCACCCGACCTATGAGGTCGGGGTGAACCGCGTCCACGACTCCGCAGAGGTTGCTGGACTTGTGGGGTCCTCTGGCTGGAATAGGGTTGGTGCGGTTGGAAACCCCTTCTGTAGCCACGAAAGGGCCAAAAGGCAGACACAGCCGCAATAATGTAGGAGGACCTGGGGACTTGGCCGTAGTCCCTGAGTCCTTAAAGGGCTCAAGCGCTGCATCTGCCTTGTCTCCGAAAAGACGGGAGCCATCAATGGGCATGTCCATAAGGTTAGCTTGGACATCCCCCGAAAAGCCAGACATCCTCAGCCAGGCATGGCACCTCACAGTCACCGTCGAGGAAATCGCTGTGCCTAGCGAGTCTGTCGTGTCTAAGCCACCTCATATGGCAAACTTCGCTGCATCTCTCCTGTAGGAAAGTAGGATCTGCTTTCTTGGTTACCCCCACTTTTTGCTGGTGTTATTCTGTTTTCTGACTAGTCTGACTGGGATCCTGCTAATCAGGACCCCAGTCACTGTGATTCCTCCCTAAATTTGACAATGGTAAGTACTTTGGTACCTTCCCAATTGGCTACGGGTGTACCCCTGTAAGTTCCTAGCATATGGTACTAAGGTACAAAGGGCATAGGTACACCAGGGGTCTCCCATGGGCTGCAGCAGGTATTCTGCCGCCCATCGGAGACCACTCGGAATGTAACTACAGGCCTGCAATTGCAGCCTCTGTATGTTAGTGCTAGCACCACTTGCAACATATATATGTTTTTTTATATCTGAGGTCACTGCACTTAAAACCTATAAGTCACCCCATGGAAGGCTCTTCAGTCCTGAGGGCAGGGTGCTTGGTTACAAGTGTGAGGATGCCCCTGAATGAGCAGGGCCCCTCTATAAACCCCGGAGTTGATTCTCCAGGATTTGTAAGTGCGGTCTGCCATTTAATACATAGAGTGGACATCAAGTCAAAGACGAGATGTCTAACTATATATTGGCTGGACCTAAACGGGTATCAAACATGTTGGAATCCTACCCCAACACTGATTCCAGTGTTGAATGAAGGATACCATGTACTGGGGGCTCCCCTATGGTGCCCTCCTGAATTCCTGGAACCAGCCTTTCAGGGTCTAAAAGCAAGCTAGTGCTGCTCCCGACCACAGACACAATTCTGCCCTCCTGATGCTGAGCTGAGCTCAAGCAGGGGAAGGTAAAACAATGGTTTTACTGTCACAGGGAGGTGTGATCACCTCCCAGACATGACTTAGTGTGTTGGGCTGGGGTGGGGGTGCTGGCCAGCACCACCAGACTGCTTTAAAGGGCACATTTGGTGCCCTCCTTGCATACTCCAGTTTGAGCCAGTTCAGGGAGCTATTGGCTCCCGCTCTGGCACGAAACTAGACAAAGGACTTGGGAGTATCCTCCCCTCTGTCCAGCACCTCCTCGGGGAGGGATCTTTGAATTGTCCCAACCCTTTTCCTAGGGTACTTAAGGGCTTAACTGTGGGTGGCTCTTCAGATTAATTGTGGGACAAGACTCAAACCCAAAACAACTTTAACTTCTACCGTCTGAGCACTTTGGACTTCGTTGGACTTCGCCTAGGAACCGAGGCTGCATTAAGGAAGACTCCTGCTGCTCCTGGTCTCGCTTTTCTGCCAGTATTCTGCGTTGTCTGTGCCTGTGCTTCATCCAGGTTACTCTCCAGGGCTGGGGGCATCAAAGACACCCAAAGTAATCTCCCTTGGCCTGAAGGAGTCACTCCCCCGCATCTGCAGGCACCGCAACCAAGCTGATCGGTCTACTGCTCCTGACGTCCTATGGACTTCGAAAGGCTTAGCAACACAGGTTGAGGTTCTGCAACTCTCTTGAGGCTTGCATTGTCTTCTCAGCTAGTTGGAGGCCAGAATCCCTCGTTTGAACCGCTGGAACGGAACGCCTGTGCACCGCGTCGACTTGCTGTTGTCAAGGCTTGTTGACTCTGTCCTCTAGAGTTCTTCAGGCTACAAGAAGCTCTAGACTCAAACATCAATTCCTGCCAAGATCTTTGTCCTCACCGCATCCTCTGCACCGTGGGCCTGCATCTTTAGTGAGCTGCTCGAGGTCCTCTTACGGCTCCTGTGCCTCTGGCCTGTGTGTCCTCTTGAGGATCTTCTTTGGTGTCAGTGGGCTCCCCTGCTTGCTTGGGGCCTGCTCTGACTCTCCGGTACTTTGGATCTTGCTGGTCCCAACGATGCACCTTTTACATTTCCCACGTCTGTTGCTGCTGCCAAGGCTTGTTGGTGCTCCCGCCGGACACTGATCCCCTGGTTCTTGACTTCCGACGTGGGACAGCTCGTGAACAGCTTCTGGTCTTCTACAGCTTCGCATGCTCCCAACAGCTGCAGCAACAAGGTCACCGTCATCACTCCTGCATCTTCCGTCATCGGTGGTCATTGGTCTTCCGTGCCTCCTGGTCACTTAAGAGTGGCATAGACTCTGTCCCCGCTGCTTGCAGGTACTTCTCTTCAAGAATCCATTCTTGGATTCCACCGGATTCTTTCACCTTCTTCGCCAGAGGCATCTTTTCTGAAGTCTTTCTTTGTGGTCTACGGCAGTTTCCGACATCACTTTGCACCTATGCACCCGGCTTCCCTGGTGTAGGTATCGTAGTCCCTGGGTATCCACTGTTGGGGTGACTTTCCAACCTTCCATCTTCTACGGGGCGTCTTCAGGGTCCACAAGGGATACTGGCCTCAAACTTGCTGAGAGGACAGGTCAGGCCTCAAGGGAGTTGCAGAACCACCACCTATGTTGCTGAGCCCTTCGAAGTCCGTGGGACGTCAGGAGCAGCAGACCGGTCAGCTTCATTGTGGTGCCTGCAGATGCAGGGGAGTGATTCCCTCACTCCAAGGGAGATTACTTTGGGTGTCCTTGATGCCCACAGGCCTGGAGAGGAACTTGGACATAGCACAGATGACGATGAAGACTTTTAGAACAGCGAGACCAGGAGCAGCAGGAGTCTTCCTTGGTGCAGTCTCGGTTCCAGGCGAAGTCCTTCAGAGTTAAGGCGCCCAGACTTTGAAGTTGAAGTGGTTTCAGGTTTGAATCTTGTCCCTCAACCGATCTGAAGAGTCACCAACAGGTAAGCCCTTAAGTACCCTAGGGAAAGGGTTGGAACGATTCAGGGGTACCTCCCAGAGGAGTGACTGGGCAGAGAGGAGGATATTTTCATGTCCTTTGTCCAGTTTTGCGCTAGAGCGGGAGCTAAGTTTTGCCTGAACTAGCTCATACTAGTGTATGTAAGGAGGGCACCAAATGTGCTCTTCAAAGCAGTCTGATGGCGCTGGCAAGCGCCCCCACCCCAGCCCAATACACTAAGTCCTGTCTGGGAGGTGGTCACACCTCCCTGTGACAGGAAACCCATTGTTCTACCTTCCCTGCTCGAGCTCAGCTCAGCAGCAGGAGGGTAGAATCGCGTCTGTGGTCAGCAGTAGCACTAGCTTGCTGTTAAACCCTGAAAGGCTGGCACCAGGAATACAGGTGGGCACCCGTGGGGAACCCCACAGTACATTGGATCCGACATCCATCACTTGAATCAATGTTGGGGTAGAATTCCAACATTTTTGATACCAAACATGCCCAGGTTTGGCACAGGCAATAAATAGTTAGCCATTGTGTAATGACGCATGGCCACTATATGTATCAAAATGGCTGATAGCACTTACAAAGCCTGGAGAATTGACTGAGGATTAAAGAGCCTGCAATAGGGGTGACTTATAGGTTTTAAGTGTAGTGACCTCAGATATAAGGAAACTTATATCTGCTGTTTGAGGTGCAAGCACTAACTCACACATGCTGCAATGACAGGCCTGTAGTCACAGTTTAAGTGTAATCTCCTGGGTGGCAGAATACATGCTGCAGTCCAAGGGAGACCCCTTGTGCACCTATGCCCTGGGTACCTCAGTACCATATACTAGGGACTTAGAAGGGTACACCAGTAGCTAATTGGGACGGTACTAAAGTACTTACCACTGTCAAATTTAGGCAGAAAGCACAGTGACTGGGATTCTGATTAGCAGGATCCCAGTCAGACTAGTCATAAAACAGAATTACAGCAGCAAAAAGTGGGGGTAACCATGAAAGCAGATCCTACTTTCCTACACTTACTCTCTTTAAATATCTTGTGCAACTTTTCTTCCAGACTTGAACCAGTTTCCTAACCTCAAAGGGAATTATCAAAGCTTTGGCCCTCTGTACAGCATCTGTATTCTAATCCTTGAGAAATACATTTTCATGAGCTGCAATTGAAGCACCACAGACCAATGTGGAAGCTCTCACAGAATCAAAAGAGATGTCAGATAGAAGCGCAACTTGACGCTCTATTTGTTCTAGCAAGTCTGTCACATCCAGATTCTTTTGAGTAGCTTTTTAAAGTATGTAATTAAAGATTTAGAAGTATACACTATGGGGACTCCGGCTCTTAATGCTAAATGTGCTCCTGAATACACCTTTTTGAGCGCTCTATCCACCTTCTTCTCTGCAAGATCTATGAGGATATTTTCCTCTGCCATGGAGTATCTGCCTACAAGACTCACTACCAAGGAATTTAAATGTATAGAATCTGGAAGAATATCCTTCATCTTGTCCAAAGGGTATAACTTCGCCATAAGTCTTGGAAGATTTTCACTGTATGCTGATGACATGGTGCTTTATACGAGACACCCAGATCTCAATCTAAAACCTCTCATTCGGGAATATATTAGATTCGAGCACTATTCAGGACTCAGCATTAACTGGGACAGATCAGTAGTAATACCACTCACGCCAGTCACGACACAGCCCGATCTGGAATTCCCACTAAAATGGCAAACCGAGCCGGTCAAATACTTGGGCATATGGATACACTGAAACCCAGAAGTGGTGATCAGAGAGAACTATGGCAGAGCAATAACCAAACTAGAGGAACAGATAGACAGGTGGATCAAGCTACCGCTTTCGCTGGCCGATAGGATTGCTGTACAAAAGATGGTTGTACTGCCAACATTTTTATACTTATTCATGAATATCCCGATCTGGCTCACACAAGCGCTATTTGCCAAACTGCGATCAGCCATGCTGAGACTGGCATGGGGAGGGAAGCAGGCAAGAGTCGGATGGAAAGTCCTGACTAGGCCCTATCATCGAGGGGGCTTTGGTGCACCAGATCTTCAACTATATTTCTACTGCGCACAGGCGCGGCATGCTCATTACTGGATGCATCCACACGATCACATACACACATAGCGGTGGAATATGACAGCGTGCAACCGACTACGCTTATTACTTATATTTCTGACCCACGGCGGAATGCACCGAGAGATGCAATACATCCAGTAACTTGCACATATCAAGCGTAGCACATGCTAGCAAAACGCGCACAGAAACTTCCAATATATGCTCCGGCGCTGCCCATATCCTATCATCCGCGAATAACAGTAACACAAGAAAAGAACATGTTAACTTTACTGAGGGACATGAGTCTCAGAACCATGGGTAACATATTTCCACATAGCCAATTTATACCACAAGACGACCCGCCCCTCAGTGTGCACCGCACGCCACTAAAGGTATTTGCATATTTGAGCCTGCGTATGGCAGTCAGGGAATTATATGCCACATTCCCAGACGAACCACCACAACTGAATGCATTGCAAATCATGCTAACATCACCCACACGTGAACGCATGGTGACGCGATTGTATAACGCCAGCCAAGGAGAACAGAGTCAAGCTCTAAATAAATCACTTCAAAGATGGGAGGAAGCAGTAGGGGGCCCTATAACTAAAGAAGACTGGGACTACAGCTGTGCACAGTTGCAGTTGCTTACATCAAACTGCAACCTGCGCATCATACATTTTAAATTTATACATCAAACATATTACACTCCGGCGAAATTGCACAAATATGGACTGCGACTGGAAGACAAGTGCCACAGATGCGGCGCTTCTGGTGCGGACTTTCTGCATATGGCATGGGCATGCCCCCAACTCCGACAATATTGGCAAGACTTCACTAGTACCCTCACGCTAATGCTGGCAGAGCATGTACCTAGCGCTCCGCTGGTGTGCCTGCTGGGTATCTATAAGATCCGGCTGGCTAAGAGACGAAAGCTTCTAGCTGTGGCACTATTGCTGGCAAAGAGACGCATAGCCCTAAGATGGGGTAGCAAGCGCCCGCCACGACACAAGGACTGGATTGCGGACATGACCTATTGCAAAGAGACACTGGAGACATATGCAGAAGAGCTACCACAGGCCTCTAGACCCAGAGATTTTTGGGAACCCCTTGTACAACACCTTAGGTCTACACAAAACGATGACTGAACACATAATACAGCCCACCCACATAGCGTCTGAATAGTCGGGATTCTCCAGGCAAGCCGGGAAGGTGAACACACAGCAACATGAGCAAGGAGGCGGGAAGCAGGGGTAAACAATGTGTAACTTGGATATAATGTACTAAGCAGGAAAGTAGCTACTGGGAGAGTACCATAGAAAATGTACCACATAGGCTATAACATGTCAACGAATGTAAGACCTTTGTACCACACAGTTGTATGTCAAAATAATCAATAATATTTATGATGTGTAACTCTGTATTCTCTTATTGCTGACCAGGAAAAAAAAATATATAAAAAAAAAAAAAAGTCTTGGAAGATTTATTTTATCAGGGTACTTCCACTCATTCAATATAACTTCCATAAAATAATCATGGAGAGGCATGCCAACACTAGGTTTCTTAATTTGTCACAGAATCTTTGGAAATAGTAAGAACATCATCCATTGGAAACCCTATATATATATATATATATATATATATATATATATATATATATATATATATATATATATATATATATTTTGGATAACATGATTTAAAATTTCTGGTAACGTCCTTGGAAATGTATTTGCCTTTTAACTCTGGTGTAGGCATAAAAGAATCATCAGTTGCTTCAGACAAAGAAACATCAGAATACATATTAGATTCAAAACGGTCATTATATTTATGCTTCTTCCCTTTCAAAGAAGCTAGGGTCTCCAAAATAAGGGGCATATTATCAAGAACTACGTTAAAATTATCGCCCCTTTAGCGGCAGGAAACTGCCGCTAAAGCGGCGATAAGGGGCTTGATAATATGCCCTTGAGAATACCAATAGAAGCCCATGTTCTGGTGTGAACATGGGCTTCTATTGGAATTCACAAGGCCATATTATCAAGCCCATTATCGCCGCTTTAGCGGCAGTTTCCTGCCGCTAAAGGTGTGATAATTTTAATGCTGTTCTTGATAATATGCCCCAGAGTCTTTTAGGGGCAAATCTACAAGGCCATGCGATAATTATCGCTCAGCGCTCTTAGCGCGAGGATAATTATCGCCGGCCAACTCTGAATTTTATCGCGGAGATAGCGTGCTATCAGCAACGCTTATCTCCAAAGCGATAAAATTCAGAGCGCAAGATGCCAATTGTGCGATTATCGCTGGAAATACAACAATAATCGCACAAGGTTTGGCGATAGCTTGCTGATAGGGCAAGACATACTTAGCCATGATATCCACCTTACATAGGATATCATGGCTAAGTCAGTCTTGAAGCAGGCATAAGGAAAGTAGCGATAACAGAGGTTATAGCTACTTTGCTTGTCGCTATGCTTCATAGCGTGAGGCTTGATAATAGGAGAAATGTCGCTTAGCGACATTTCTCCCGTTATTCTTGGGAGGAACGCCCACTTTGCATCTCATTAGAGATGCAAAGCTGGGCGATGGGAGAAAGGGCGAAGAAGCATGGATTCACGCGTTAGCGTGTCCTTGCTAATAGGGCGTTAAAATTATCGCCGCTTTTTGTCCGAAAACGGACGCTAAAGCGGCGATAATTTTATCGCGGGGCCTTGTAGATATGCCCCTTAATTCTTTCTTTCTCTGCCTTCTTCTTCTTAGGTCTCTTAGGAGAAGTAGAATGAGATCTGAAAGACTTAGTAGACATAAATAAAGAGGAAGAGAAAGAGGAAGTAAAAAAATGCCCTCTCTATGATGAATGATTTCACATCCTTTAATTCTTTAAAGAAAGAAGAGCACAAAGGTGTTCAGCTCCCTAATAAAGGCTGAACCTTCAACTAATGTCTTAAAAGCCCCAATATCAGTAATAATCAGCCAGCACCAATACCCACTAACCTTTTATTACCTGCTTTCAAGTGATGCCTGATATCTAATATCGGGATCTTGCATATGTGTGGACTTCACTTCCACTTAAGCTTTCTGGGGAACAACTAGACCACTGCTCGTCGAGCAGGAAATGCAACTTGCATGAGCCCTCTAATAGCCACTATGGGGAAGGGTACATAAGAAGGCACATGACAGTATGCATCTTTCCGTAAGTCTGACTAGTAAGTGAATCTTCAAAAGTAAAGGTAGGGCACAACTCTGAGCTACAAGCAGGTAGACAGTGTCTATCAACGCTCTTCACGTATCTGCCAAGGTTTCAGATTGCTTATGTGTGACATTTTCAAAGTTTCAGTGTATTTATGAGTGATATTCAATGACTATGAATGACTCTTTCTTGTGAGCAAAATCAAGCAATGAAGTCCAGAGAGAAACATTCGTTTCAGAAATTACACCTATTTGAGCAATGAGAACCTCTAAGAAGATTGACCAGGCTGAGAAGCGCCAGTGCGGATCTCTCAGCTGCTAATTAATCAATATAACACTGATAGTCCGAGTCAGCTGAGTCAGGCCCGCTGCAGCACCAGCCTGAGGTGAGAAATTATCTACAGGCTCAGTCTGCAAATTAAATATGCTCGATAATATTATTAGTAAACTTGAAAATCACGATTCACACAGACCCGAGTGAGGCATCGCTGCGGCAATGAGACTTGCAGCACGCACCAAAAGCAGTCAGATCTAGCATATTGATCATTTCATGATCCTGCTTGTGCGATGACTGTGCGACTTTCACCAGCCAATGAATGCTGTTGAGCAAGATGAGGCACCGTATTACTGTGGCACTGCAGGCAGCAGCAATAACTAAAGAAACATAACGGCTGCTCGCTGCGCCATGCTGCTCTCAGACATTCAACTTCACTTGCCGGCAAATGGAGACACACTGACTGTTGCAGCCACGTGAAGCCATGTCATGTGAATGCTGCAGCGGCTGGCCCAGGCTGAGTCTCAGCAGCAGACCAACACTCCTGACCTGGTATTCATGATGAAAACTTTCTTGGTGCAGTCGCACACTCCGGAGCAGCGCACGGTACGCACTGCTTGCTTGATTCTGAGGGGCTTATTTACAAGGCCCTTGCGCCACTTTTAACATGGGAAAAGTGACGCAAAAGTGGCGCAAGGGGCTTGTATATCTGCCCCCGAGTGCTTAGGCAGTGCTCTCGTCCCGCTTGTGTCTGTCTGTCTTACCGCTGGTGGTGTCAAGGAGGCGCAATAAAAGGGGGCGTGGGTTAGCCAGCTGCAAGATGGCCGCACTTTAAGTGGGCTCTGCCGGCCAAGCCAAACATCCGCAACTATCCTCCAGACAACCGCCCTTACCTCGCCTGATTCCCCGCCCTCCTGCTGCCTCTGCTCCTAGGGCGCCTCTCTGTGAAATCTGCAGCTCCCAGCGGCGCGTGGAAGCCGAGGTCTGCCGCCCGGCCCTGAAACGCTGCGCCTGGGCCCTGCCGCCAGCGAGGCCTGGTCTCTCTACGCGTTGCTTGTGTGTCTTCCTGGGCCTGGGGATCGACCGGAGGACTGCTGAGGACCTCGTGCTGCGGAGCCCGGTGAGTGCCGCTGCTGCCGGGTCCCTCGCGGCGGGGTTGGGAGCCTGTACGCTGTACCACCCGGCTCCGACCTAGTCCGCATCGCGGGCGCCATTCCCCCATGCCTCTGGCGCCCGTCGCGGCGGCCCTGTGTGTCCCAGCCGGGTGACGGGAGCGGCGTGCTCCCCGCGACTCCCCGCCGCGTCTGTGTTCCGGCTGGCGCGTCCTCCCGGCTCCCCCCATAGGGCTGCTTGAGCGTAGCTGGCGCCCTCCATCCTCCTTTTGGCCTCTCCTACACACTGCTGCATTGCCTCGTTCCCCCCGTGGCCGCATCAATCTTCGCTCCACTGGCGTTTCCGGCCCTGGGCCTTGCCTGCTTTCACTATCGGCCTGTGGAGGGCCACACAGCCTCACCGCCAACCCATCTCCAGCCTGGGCCGTCTGCACTACGGAATCCTCGGCCCCTGGACTGCTGGCCTGATCACTGGCACCTCCTTGTGAACCACCTAGCTGCGGCGTACCTTGGCCTTTTCAGTCTTCTGGCCCCACTGTCCCAAGGTGCCAATCATCTCTTCAGGGGTCTCTGCGGCGGAGCCGGGTTGTACACGCTACTCAGGGGTGCCCTTTGTCCATACTCCTGACGTGTCACCCTCCGCTTCTCCTCCTTCCTTGTGCCTGCGACACAGACCTCACGTTAGGGGCCGTCTGTCCCCCTTGGCATCCTGGGACATTGCCACTGAAACTGCGCCACTGGAACTTGGGACCTGCACCTGGTTGATTACGTCTACGATCCCACTACTCCTGGCGCCGCCTCGATCCCGCACCCGTTGAGCGCCCTAGCGGGGTTCACGCTGGCATCGCACCACCCCATCTGTCGCATACCGCTGTGCCCTCTGACTTCTACTAGTTGCCACGCCTCATAGTCTGAAGTGGCGCGACCTCCTCTGGACCTCATTGTGTTCGTGAGGCCTGGCGTTGCTCTCTAGCCGGCCTGCCATCCTGGTGTGCGCACCCCGTGTCAAGTCTTGCCGCCACCTCACAGCCTCTGCGGTTGTCAGTGACTGTTTACCCCTGGTTGCCCGCACTGGAGACGCCTCCTGACACCCCGCCATCCCCTTACTGCTGGTTCAGTTGCTATTGATCCGTGGCTTACCTGCTGTGGCCTCTGTCGTCTTTCTCCCTGGCTGTTGCCTCCCCCTTGTTCTCTGGCTGCGCCCCCGTCCTGCTTCCACCGGACATGGGGAGAACTGATCCTAAACAGCCCAAGATCGCCTTTGACCAGCGCCGCTCGACGCGTCAGGATGGCGTAAGCTCTGATAGTGGAGATCCCGCGGCCCTCATGGAGGCACCCCCCGCACGTGACGATGACTTGAAAGCAATCATGCTTGACGTCAAATCCACGGTCACTGGCATTGCGGCCCAGCTTGACCAACTGTCTGCCCGGCTGGATTCTGTCAAGGCCCGAGTTGACTCTCACGATGCTCGGCTTCTGCATGTCGAATCCAGGGTCTCTGATGCCGAGGACGCCGCCACTCAAGATCGTCAGAAACTACTACAGATGGACAAAGTACTCGACCTTATCCGGAATAAAAATGAAGATTTGGAGGCGCGCTCCCGGAGGAGCAACCTCCGCATCACGGGAGTACCCGAATCCACCAATATCGCCCGCATGGAGGATTTTGTGGAACAGCTCGTCAGGGAGCTCTTTGGTGACGTCCTCTCCCCTGTCTTCATTGTTGAGCGTGCACACCGCTCCCTTGGCCCCCGTCCAGGCCCTGGTTTGCCGGCTCACCCCATCATCGCCAAAATCCTAAACTTCAGAGACCGCGATGCCATCCTCCGGGCGGACAGGGAGAAGGGCGAAATCCGTCACCAAGGCAACTCTCTCTCGTTCTATCCGGACTACACCATCGCTGTCCAGGCGGCTCGCCGCGAATTCCTCCCGGCAAAGCGGATTCTCCAAAAGCACGAAGTCTCCTATTCTCTGGCCTATCCCGCGAAGCTGAGGGTCCGGCATGGTTCTACAACGCTTGTCTTCCCGGACCCCAAGGACGCCCTCGCTTTTGCCCAAAAACTGGACAGGTCGCATCGCTCTTCCCCTCCTGCCTCTCAGGACTCTGCAGCTGACCATCTCAGTGATAATGATTGACTGGCTCTGTCTTAACTCTTGATTATGGTTTGCAGTGATTGTGGCTCCCAGGCATGCTTTACGTTGATTCTCTATGCTGTTCTAGCCCCCTGGGTCGTGCCTTTCCCGGCCTACACATAGGGGCTTCTGCTCTCCTGCCGTTTGGTAAATTTTTGATGGTTGTCTGACATGCTGTGGGGCTTGGCCACCTTGCCTTTTCGGCAAGGGTGTATGCTGAGTGACGCCATGCCCCCACGGGATAATTCCCACGATTGAAGTTGTCTCTCCCTTTCCTAGTTGTGGGTCCCTGGGGTGGGTAGGGGTGGTATCTCAGCCTGATTGGGGGTTGGAGTGGGTGTGGGGGTAGGGTTGGTGGGTTTTCTGGGGTTGTTTTTCGGGTCGGGTGGGTTGGGAGGCTGGGCCAGGGGCATCTGGGGAAGTTTACCTCTCATTGGGGTTTTGTTGTCTGTTCTTGCATTGTTATATGCTATTCGCTCCTCCACGACACGCCTTTATCATTTCGAATTTCTGTTTTATGCACCTGATGTACTCACTGCCATGTCAATTTTTCTTTGCACTTGCACTGTTTGTTTCTTCGCGGAGTGCACTTTGAACAGCTCTATGGTGCCCTCCTGCGGGGCCTTCAGTTTATTATGGTTCTGACATCTGGTAGCGCCTTCATGCTGATTGCACTGGCCGTACATTTGCCCCCCTTGTTGCAGCTCCGCTTGCACCGCTATGCACCACCTTTCCCCCCCACCAACAGGTTTACTATCCTTCCCCCTGACATGACACTATGACTGACACTGTCCTTTGGACCTGGAACGTTCGGGGGCTAAACGACCACCGTAAGGCGCGGCTGGTCCACGCCCACCTTATTCGTCACAAGGTGGATATATGTTTCTTACAGGAAACCCATCTCATGCCTGCCACTTCCTCTAGGCTCCTCTCCCGACACTGGGGCGAGATCCACTCCTCTTATTATTCTAATTACTCCCGGGGGGTGTCCATCCTGTTATGTAAGGGGCTCCCCTGGCAGAGCTCTCACGTGGTTGTAGACCCCGGAGGTCGCTTTGTGGTTCTCCACGGCAATCTCCATGCCCAGCCTCTGACACTTGCCGCCTTGTATGGCCCTAACTGTGATGACCCTGATTTTTTCGCACAAGTTTGGCACCACATTTCAGCTCTTGGCCCTGCTGCGCTCCTTTGGGATGGGGACTTTAATATAACGCTCTCCTCTTCCCTTGATTGATCTGGCCCCCGTTCCCTTCACCCGCGCGCCACCGCCCACCTCAATTCCATTCTTGCGGACAACTCCTTGTACGATGCATGGCGGCATACTCGCCCTGACACGCGTGAGGGTACCTGCGTAGCTGGCTCCCGTGGCTGCTGGCCCCGCTTGGACCTTTGGATTACTTCCCCGGACGCTTTGGCTTGGCTCAACTCCGTCGATCACATGGCGCGCACCCTCTCTGACCACGCTCCCGTTCGCTTAAGCTTGAGCTTTCCTCTTTCTCCCTGCCGCGCCTTCTCTTGGCGGCTTCCCCCTAATGCCCTCCGTGACTCTATATTCTGCGATGAAATTCAGACTACAATCACGAACTACTTCGAACTTAATGAGGGTTCTGTAGATTCACCATCCACGCTGTAGGAGAGTTTCAAGGTCGTAATCCGTGGCGAGTGTATCTCTAAACAGTCCGGCGTTCTTCGATCCATTCGCGGCACTCTTAGCAAACTGGAAAGGGAGATCAAGGATCTCGACTCTTCTCATGCTCAGGACCCCAATCCTGATAAGCTAGCTCAGATCTGGGGGAAATTGACAGACTTCGCGGACGAGGCCAACAGAGAACTTTCCTTTCTCGGCAGGGAGGCTCGGGCGCGCCGTTTCGGCGAGGGCGATCGCCCCGGCAAAACCCTGGCCAACCTTCTCCGCCCGCCTCGGGCTGCATCTTATATCAACGCCCTCAGCGACGGCGGACCTGGTCGCACGACCTCACCCGACGAAATCAAAGCGCGCTTCATTTCATTCTACATGCAACTTTATACGGCCGGCTCAGTCCCCTCACACGAGCTCCTTGATCAATACTTCGACACCCTCCAGCTGTTATGGCTGGGAAATTCCCACCGGGAGTTCCTAGACGAGCCTTTCTCCAAAGAAGAGATATTAGCTGCAATTAATGGAATGCCCGGCGATAAGGCTCCTGGCCTGGACGGCTTGCCAGCCTCTTTCTACAGGCCTTCACCCCCATCCTGGTCCCTCACCTAGCCGCCATGTATAATGAGTCCTTTGAGACGGGACAGTTCCCCCCGTCGCTTCGTGAGGCTTTGTTCACCTTGCTCTTAAAGCCGGACAAATCACCCGAGTCACGGGACTCTTATCGCCCCCTGTCGCTAATTAACACGGACAATAACATTTTTGCCAAATTGTTCGCTTCACGCCTTCACCCCCTCATGCCGCTCATCGCTCGCCCGGATCAGTCCGGTTTTATCCCTGGTCGTGCCACCTCCCATAACCTACGGACCATTTTTTCCGTTCTTCATCAAATAAATCCAGCGCTCCCGGCAGTGGCGGCCCTGCTAGACGCCACTAAAGCCTTTGATACTCTCGAATGGCCCTTCCTTTTTTATCTTCTTCCCCGCTTGGGTTTCAGTCCGGTTTTTATACGTAAAGTTCTGCTCCTTTATACTCTTCCCACCGCCCGTCTTCGACTCAACGGCCAAATCTCCGATCCTATCCCCATCGAGCGTGGCACGCGGCAGGGCTGCCCGTTGTCGCCAATGCTTTTTGCCATCGCAATGGAGCCTCTTGCGGCTTAACTGCGCCAACATCACACCCAGAGGGGCATCGGCTTCGCGTCTCGCGCTCTGCTTGTTTCTATGTATGCCGATGATATTACTTTATATGTCGGTCTCCCTCAGGAGAACCTTAGCCCTCTAGTCCGTGAGGTGATACGCTTTGGTGGATACTCCGGCATCCAGGTGAACTGGAACAAGTCTGTGTTGTTTCCTCTCACCGATGCTACGTTGCCCTTTGATCCGGATTTTCCTTTTGTATGGGCTACTGAGTCCACTAGGTACCTTGGGATCTGGTTTAGTAGGGACGTTGACGAACTATGGAGAGCCAACTTTGGACGTGCGGTGGACTGGTTGGAATCTAAAGTCCCCCTCTGGAGTCGTTTGCCACTCTCGTTAGCCGGTCGTATAGCCATTGTCAAGATGGTGGTGCTCCCGAAGTTCTTATATTTATTCCTCAATATTCCCATCCCCCTCACCGCTCATTTTTTTCGCAAACTCCGCTCCCTTGTGATTACTCTAATTTGTGCTGGCCGTCAACCCAGAATTGCATATAATATCTTAACTCTTCCTATGTCGCACGGTGGTCTCGGTGCCCCTGACCTTAAACTCTATGCCCTCAGCGCCCAGGCCAGCTTTCTCCACTTCTGGCTTCACCCCACTCCGTTCCAGCCCCACGTCGCGGTCGAGACTGACCTGGCTGCCCCGTGGCCACTCACCACTGCCCTGTTTGCTCCGGCGAGGCCCCCGCGCGCTGAGGTCGACACAGTCGAGACCCTGCGCTGGGCTTGGGATGGGCTCCGGACATTTTCGGGTTCAGACATGCTCACCGCAGCTGCGATGCCCATTGCTCACCACCCAGCTTTTCCTCCTCTCCAATCTTCGGGGATGGCGAAACACGCCACTTGTCTTGGGCTCTCCACCGTGTCTGACCTGTATCCTGAGAACACGTTCTATACACTTGCTCCGGATTCTGGCCCTTTGGACACTTTGGTTTTATTATCAGCTCCGGGTGATCTGCAGGAGGCTCCACCCCTCCTTTCCCCAATCTCCCCCCTCGATGGCCACTCTAAATTTTCTTTATACATCCCCTTCCCCATAGAAACTGGTCTCCAAAATTTACGCTTCCACACTGGCAGCTTCCCCCATCTCTACTGACAGGGCGCGCGTGGGAGGTGGACCTAGGCATTGAAATTTCCCAGGCCGACTGGCTGTACTGCTGTACTCAGATCAAACGCCTCTCCCCCAACTATCGTCTGCGCCTTATCCACTTTAAGTATTTACACAGGCTCTACCGGACCCCTGTACAATTGCACAAGATGGGACTCATTGCTAGCGACAGGTGCCTGCACTGCTCTGCGCCCGCGGCCGACTTTTCCCACCTTGCCTGGCTTTGCCCCAAGGTTTCTGCTTACTGGCGTGAGGTATGCGCTATCATCTCTGAGATCACCTCCTTCCCGTTCCAACCTGACCCTATGCTTTGCCTTTTAGGCTTTGTCAAATTTTGCCCAAATGCCTCCCGCAAACTTATTGCTATGCTTTTGGTTCTTGCGCGGCGCAGGATTTCCATGTGCTGGGGTCGCCGGCCCGCGCCGACGGTGGCCCTTTGGCTTGCTGACGCCTCCCGTTGCCAGACCCTCCTGTCCGAATTCTGGGACCTTATGCCTGCTAGATCCCGCCCATTGGATATTTGGGGTCCGCTCATCTCCTACCTCCTAAGTCACACTTCCCAGCACCCGGCGACCTCTCCCGCGCTCCCCGCCGGCTCCCCGCCCGCGGCGGCCGCCGGTGAAGGTCAATGAGTCCCCTCCCCTCTGCTCTCTTTCCTTCCCCGAATCTCAGTGCCCCCCCCTCTCTGTCATACATGGTGCAGTGCATGTCACTTTCTCCGCATAGGTATTGGTGTCTCCCCCACCTATTATAATGTCTTTGTTTATGGTATATGTACGTGCTATCTTTAGATCTCTTCTGTTGTATCGCAGTGCATAGTATTTTGTTATGGTGCAACTCTGTAATTCTGTTGTGTCTCAACTTCAATAAAGGTTTTTGAAACCTTATAAAAAAAAAAAAAATTAAAAAATGGTTATTTGATGTGTTTATGATGAAGGTCATGACAGGCGGGGTCTGGGCTCTGCTATTATATTCCTGAAAATATACTCCTAAATGCTTGCTGTAACATGATTGCTGTTCTGGGCACTAATAGAGCATATTGCTGCTTTGGGCGCACGATATCTAACACTTGCTATGAACCTCATGAGCTGTTGTATATTTCTTGCCATGTATCACTGTTATGTTGGTTTGTTGTATTACATGTATATTGCGTTTATCTGAAAATGTCAATAAACAAAATTACAAAAAAAAAAAAGGAGGCGCAATAAATGCATGACCGCATTTTAGTGCGGTGATGGCGGCCACCACACTAAAATGCGTAGGTCTGATGCCTGATGCGTGGTGCTCGGCATGGCTGTCTTAACAGTGTGGGCGCCATCCACCCTGCCAAGAAGTTGGGCCCCACTGAAATATGCTGAAGTCGTCTCTGTTGTAATTTTCATACTTTGGGACACATATGCAGGTGGCCAGAGGGCTCTGTTATTTTAAATTCCAGCTGGGCCCAAAACAAAGGCATAATTTATGGGGCCATCAGGTCTCCTTTTGTTCCAGTATCCTGGCTGGGAGCTACCTGGAGCCTCAAACCTAGATGCAAATATAATGGAAGGGAAACAAAGGCACACAGATTGTTTTTACTTCACAAGCACTTAAAAGAGGCATGCTTTTGACTTTGTTCAGCCCCTGTATATAAGAGTCATGCATGCACTGTAAGAGTGTCAAATGTATTAGCCTGTCCCAGTATTTGCATAAATAACAATTTAAAATGCCATTTTTAAAAATTTCTTTTATAGCGCTACTCATCCAATACAGAATGGTGTCTGAGCGCTTTACATCACACGTACACATTATACATTGACAATAAAAATCTGCTATCTGCATGTTACATGATGTGCTTTACAGGAGATATATTAACCCTCTATGCTACTTTGATTCAAAACTGGGACTAGCCAAAACACTCTGCAGAAACTGCGTTAACCTCCAGCATTATCTTACCATTATTATTATTCTGTAAGATTTACTGTACACACAAAGATCTCTACAGCAGGTGCTTTAACTCCATAAGATATTATAAAATCCAGCCTTTGCAACAAATTAAGCAGAACAGATTTACAGCCATATTTCTCCTTGTTACCAATTTCTTTGTGTCACGGTTTCAAAAACTAAATATATAAGTTGAACCCCATATTTTGCACTGGAGTTATTGACTTTTTTGACACAACCCTGACGCAAAATCTCATTTGTTAAATATTGTAATGCACTGAAATGTACTCATGATAGACCTGCTAAACATATTTCTGAGTATCTTAAAATCTGATATAACTTCCTGTGATGTCACTTCCTGTGAGGTCATGGGTTGTGATGCCACTTCCTGTGCGCCATGCAGTGTACCACTGCTCTCGGGTCCGGCGCACTCAGAAGCAGCTGATGCACCGGTGGTCCAACATTCTGGACGGAGACCAGGACCTGCTGGACCTGCTAGAGGTTGAGGTCGCGGGGCTCTGTGATTAATTATTAATATTATTATTACTTGTGTTCTATGCTATTGCTAATATTTTTTTCCAAAATAGCAAGCATGCTGCTCCCACACAGGTAAGTTAAGTTTACAAATATTACATCATCATTATTCTAGACAGGTGCTCGGCGCTACCTAATCGTTCTTGTTGGCGTTCACTTGGGCTGAATATGTAAGAAGTAATGCAGAGACTTCTTGTCCTGTCACTAAGATAGTGGTAGCTAGTATTAGTAATTTAGCACATCCTTTCACTTCAGTTCTTAAATCCTTCATTTTTTTGTTGCCCATACAGTGTCAAGCAACCAGTTTCTCAGTGATGTGTGTCGTGTATGCATGCGTCCATCTATGCATTTAAAGAAAAATGCAGACTTAGTGAATTGGCCCGTCAAAGGGGGTTGCAAGATTGCGAATGAGATGAGAAGCAAACATCATTCGTTGCATTAGTAATTCCAAAATCCAGTTTACTAAATTTGGAATAGGGCTAGGTAGGTTTAGGAAATTTGGAATCGGATAGTACGGTCCTACTACTGTCTGATTTAGAAAAGTTCAATGTTATTGCGATTGCCTTTTCCTGCCCAAAAATTATTTTGGAAAGATTATTTTATTTACCACTAATCTTTTTTTGTCTTTATGTTTTACATCAGCATCCAGGGGCATTAAGAGGGCTGTGGCGGGTGAGGGAGCTGCTGGAGGTGCCTCCCAAAGTTCCTCTGCCGATGGCTTTGCTGGCCCCAGTAAGTCCTCCTGTTGTTAACATTAATATTTATTTCCCTAACTTTTACCGCTCCTGAAGGAAATTCTACCCGTTTCCTAATTTTTGTTCCAAATCGTCTTCGATCTATCTGTTTCTAAATTCTTGTTATCCCTGCATTATCCTATTTACTTATTTTGTTTGATCTGTTAATTAGGTTTTTAAGATAGATTACGCATATTACAAGGTTACATGTTACGTACGAAAGCATAAATTACATTCAAAAACATATTATGCATGGCGATACACTTGTATGTTGGCAGATAACATATGTGTCAATTTATGTCCGTACAGCATTAAGTCTTGCAACAAATAGAGCTCGCACATAAATTATAGCATGTAACGGTAAGAGATCAATTTATATACATACAAGAGGTGCCCACCTACATGTGCGCGTGTTTGACATGGGCGCTGCTATTGACTCCTTGCAACTATGCTGTATCGGCAAGGTTATTGATCAAACAGCTATATATATAATCCCAGAACTCGTACCAACAAATAGTGGGGGGGGGGGGACTTGGATGGGCCAAGGTGGAGAAAGTAGGCGCGTGGCCGCGACCACCGTGCCACTTCTGCAGGTTAAATTGGTTAGGCCTGTTGACATGGTCCTGCACTTGAGTCTATTGTTTGTAATATGTACTGCGCATTCCAGTCCACACTGTTTGAAGGCTGTGATGTAAGCCTGCGTTTGATTCAAGTCAGTCGGCGTTGAGGTTGTCTGTGGAATCTTCTGGAGCTAATTATAGTTGAAGCGTCGTTATGATTACGTTCCAGGCAGTCGAAGTTGGATATTTGGTAATCCAATGGCATCTTCTCTTTGAAGAGAAGCACCCTCTGCTTTGGCCCAGTTCAGCATGGATTTAAACCAGGCTTTCAGTGTCAGAGGGTCTTCAGCTTTCCAGCGTCTTGTGATAAGCCTCTTGGCTACCACCAGGCCTAGGTCTAAGAATCTGGAGGTGACTCCATGTTTCTTACCCCAGGAAAATATCCCTGTGATGCAGGCTTCCCACGTATTTGGGAGTGTCCTGTCTGTGCTTGTGGACAAAAGCTGTATCACTCCTCTCCTATAGTTGTGTAGCTTGGGGCATGACCATAGCATATGCAATAGTCCGGTGTCTATCAGTTTACAACGTGGACAGCATGCATCTGCTCTGTTAAAATATCTTTTAATTTGGTCTGGGGATAGGTATGCCCTGTGGACTATGTAAAATTGAATCAGGCGAAACCTGGCATTTCTGGGAATCTGTCTGGGGCTCTCTAGCATCATGGTCCATTCTTTAGGTGTGCACTGGCAGGCCAAGTCTACCTCCCATCGGTTCTGCAGGGGTCCCAAATCTGTTACAGAGTGTTCACGAATCGATTCCGCAAACCATTTAATAAGGTGCCGTCCCGTGCCCATCACATGTGTGTATTGTATCAATAAATGTGTTTGTGGTTCCTGTGAGATGGTGCCCCAGTGGCGCCCCAGTGTGTTTATCCAAGAAGCAAGGTTTAAGAAGAGTCCAGAAGAAACTCCCTCTTCACCAGCCAAATCAGCAAATGTCCATAGTGCACCATATGTATAAAGGTCTCCCAGCGTGTAGGTCTCTGCCTCATGCCAAGCTGTAAGCTCTGCCATTCTGACCCTGCCTCCGCTCCTTGGCATAACCAGCAACGGGATGGCTGGTGCATAAGGCGTGATGTGTCTAGTGAGGTATAAAGCCCGACAGAAACACTTCTGAGCTACCTGTACCAATAAAGGGAGCGATTTGTGTGGCCCAGTGCATGGATGGAAAATATATAAAAGTCTATCTACCGTCTATGGGGGACCTCATCCCGCTGTGTCAGCTAGGTGTAGTTCCGCCACCCAGCCCGCCACCCATTGCATCTGATATGACAGATAATAGTGTTCCATGCTCAGTGGTTCTAGCCCTCCCTGCGGCTGGGGCAAATATAGCTCTGCAAGCGCCACCCTGCATCGTGTGTTGCACCATATGAGATCTCCAAGTGTGCCTTCCAAAGAGCAAAAAAAGGACGCTGGTAGGTAGAGTGGGGGTTTAGTAAAGCACAAGTTACTAAATTGTGTAACGATATATCTGTAAGAGACAGTAGTTAGTGACAGATTCCTTACCTTAGAATATCCCCAGGCGTCAGGCTGGATCCAGAAAGTTTTGCGTAGCAGTACCCTTGCGCGTCGGTAGGCGGCGTCGTGCAGCTCCGCGTCCGTCGTCGGCGTCGAGATCGCCGGGATGACGTCGCGGCCAGTACTTAGACACAGCCCATGCGCGCTGACGTCAGTTCTGTACACGACTTTCTGCGCCAGGAACGCAGAGCCATGCAAGAAGCTGACATTGGTGTCTGAAAAACATACTAGGGCCCTGAAAGGGATGTCCTTAACCCTAGAAATCAGTTCGCAGAACGGGGAGGATGGGTGGGGCGGTAAGGAATCTGTCACTAACTACTGTCTCTTACAGATATATCGTTACACAAGTTAGTAACTTGCGCATCTGAAAGAGACACGTTAGTGACAGATTCCTTACCTTAGAATAGATACCCCAGCAACACCAACCCCGGTGGTGGATCTGCGAACAGATTCAGACAAGGAAGTCCTGGAGGACAGAGCGGCCAAAGAAGCCGTCCCTCCGGACCTGGCTGTAAAGGCAGTAATGCTTGGTAAACGTGTGCAGCGAGGCCCACGTAGCTGCCTGACAAATATCCTGTAGCGGAACACCGCGGCCTAAAGCCGTGGTAGCAGCTATTGCCCTGGTAGAATGGGCACGTAGCCCAACAGGGGGCTCCTTCTTAGCCAAAGAATAGCAGGCTTTGATACACAAGATTACCCAGCGGGAGATGGTCCTCTTGTGTACCGCCCGACCTTTTTTGGCGCCCACGTAGCCAACAAAGAGATGGTCATCCACCCGGAACTGTTGTGTGCGGTTGAGGTAAAAGGAAAGCGCACGTTTTGGGTCCAGACGGTGGAGCCTCTCTTCCTCTCTGGAAGGATGCGGAGGCGGAAAGAAGGTGGGCAAAGTGATGGTCTGCCCAATGTGGAAGGCAGTAACCACCTTTGGCAAGAAGGACGGACGCGTCCTAAGAACAACCTTGTCTGGATGGACAGACAGAAAGGGGGGTTTGCACGAAAGAGCCTGGAGCTCACTCACCCGCCGAGCGGAGGTGATGGCCACCAGAAAGGCTGTCTTCAGAGTGAGAAGACGAAGAGGACAGTCATGTAGAGGCTCAAAGGGAGCGCACATTAAAAAGGTAAGAACCAAGTTCAAGTCCCACTGAGGCATTACAAACGGAACAGGAGGGAAGAGGTGTGTAATGCCTTTAAGAAACCTGTTAACAACAGGGAACTTGAAAAGGGAGGGCTGATCAGGAAGCCTGAGGAAGGCCGAGATTGCACAAAGATAGCCCTTGATGGTACCCAGGGCAGAACCCTGTTGGGCCAGAGAAAGAAGGAACAGAAGAACCTCAGAAAGAGGGGCAGAAAGGGGATTCACAGCCTTTGCTGTGCACCATGCCACAAACTTGTTCCACCTGCAGGCGTATACCACCTTAGTGGAGGGACGCCTGGCTGCCAGAATCACATCACAAACTTCGGGAGGCAAGTCGAAAGGAATCAACTGCCGCCGCTCAATCTCCACGCAAGCAGGTGGAGACTGGACAGATTCGGGTGGAGGACCGTCCCCTGCTGCTGCGACAGAAGATCCTCCTGAAGAGGCAGACGGATCGGGGGATCGACGCTCATACTGAGTAGCTCGGGATACCAAACTCTTCGAGCCCAGTCCGGAGCCACAAGAATGACTTGGGCCCGTTCGCGCCGAATCTTCTTCAACACTCTGGGTAGAAGTGGTATAGGCGGAAAGGCGTACAACAGACCGCAACTCCACTCGCGACGAAAAGCATCGCCGAGCGAGTGCCGCCTTGGAAATTCCAACGCGCAGAACTGATGACATTGCGCGTTCTCTTCGGTGGCGAATAGATCTAACCAAGGCTCTCCCCACTGTAGAAAGAGTCCTTGCGCCACCTCCGAGTGAAGACGCCATTCGTGATCCATCATGCACCTGCGGCTGAGTTCGTCCGCCCTGGCGTTCAGGGAACCTGCCAGGTGTTGAACCATCAGGAATATGCCCTGATGTTCCAGCCATGTCCAGAGACACAGAGCCTCCTGACATAGGGTCCATGACCCCACCCCGCCTTGTTTGTTGCAGTACCACATGGCGGTGGTGTTGTCTGTGAACACCTGCACTACCTTCCCTTTGACAGAGGGAAGGAATGCCTTGAGTGCAAGTCGGATCGCCCGGAGCTCCAGAAGGTTGATATGGAGCCGGGACTCCGCCGGAGACCAGAGGCCTCTGATCTCCACCTCTCCCATGTGACCGCCCCATCCCAGAAGGGATGCGTCCGTCACAACTGTGTGCTCTGGCTGGGGAAGGGAGAGGGATCTGCCCATGACCCATTGCCGGTTCGAGAGCCACCACTGCAACTGTCTTGCAGTCCCCTCCGAGATCTGGACGTAATCGGACAGGTTCCCCTGATGCTGCGTCCACTGGAACTTCAGGTCCCACTGCAGAGCCCGCATATGCCATCTGGCATGATCGACCAGCAGGATGCAGGAGGCCATGAGGCCCAGCAGCCTCAGGGTCATCCGTACCGAAACCCAGGATAGAGGCCGAAAGAGCGGAATCATAGCCTGAATATCCTGGACTCGCCGTTCGGGAGGATAGGCCCGATACTGCGTCGTGTCCAGAACTGCTCCGATGAAAAGGAGCTGTGGAGAAGGAATCAGGTGCGACTTCGGCACGTTGATGGAGAACCCCAGCGAGTGCAGGAGTTCGGCCGTAGTCTGGAGGTGGGAGACGACTGCCTGGGACGAGCCCGCCTTCAGCAACCAGTCGTCGAGGTAGGGGAAGACTGGAACCCCTGCCCGGCGCAGATGAGCTGCGACCATCGCCATCACTTTCGTGAACACCCGAGGGGCTCTGGTAAGGCCAAAGGGGAGCACGGTGAACTGAAAATGCTCGAGGCCTACCGCGAACCGCAGGTAACGCCAGTGGGCCGGCAGGACGGGGACGTGAAAATATGCGTCCTGCAAGTCCAACGCTACCATCCAGTCTCCAGGGTCGAGGGCAGTCAAGACCTGAGCTAGGGTGAGCATCTTGAACTTCTCCTTCCGGAGGAAGCGATTGACGTTCCGGAGGTCCAAGATAGGACGCATGTCCTCCTTGTCCTTTTTGGGCACCAGAAAGTAGTGGGAGTAACAACCACGCCCTACTTCTGGGGTCGAAACGCGCTCGATGGCCCCCTTGGCCAAGAGGGCCGCAACTTCCTTTTGAAGAAGCACCAAATGATCCCCCGACATGCGGTGGCATTGAGGTGGCATGGCTGGGGGGTAGTCTCGAAGGGGAGGGAGTAGCCCCTTCGGACAATGTCCAAGACCCACTTGTCCGATGTGATGGCACGCCAGTGGTGAAGGTGATGGCGGACCCTGCCCCCCACTGGCATGCTGTGGACCTGAAAGGATGGACTAGGAGGGCTTGGAGGCCGCGGACGGGGCGGAGGTGGTGGCCTGACCCGCACGCTGGTTACCCGACCTGCCTCGGCGGGAGCCACGATCTCGGCCATGCGAAGACACTTGCTGCGCGGGCCGGTGGCTGGGCAGCGGACGTGAAGGGGCGAAAATCAGACTGTTGCGGAGGGCGCACAGCAGAAAGGCCCAGGGACTTGGCTGTAGCCCGCGAGTCCTTAAAGCGCTCCAGCGCGTGGTCTGCTTTGTTGCCGAAAAGGCCGACACCATCAAAGGGCATGTCCATAAGTGTGTTTTGGACATCGCCCGAGAAACCAGTGGTCCTCAGCCAGGCGTGACGGCGCAGCGCCACTGTCGTCGCAAGCGATCTGCCTAGCGAGTCGGCGGTATCTAGGCCACATCGGATGGTATATTTTGCCGCATCTCTTCCTTCCGCAATGGCGCGGGAAAGCAGTGCCTGGGCCTCCTCAGGACACTGGGGCAGGATCTGCGCCACCGAATCCCACAAGGAGTGGGTATATCGGCCCAAGAGGCAAGTGGTGTTGACAGACCTCAAGCCAGCACTGGTGGAAGAAAAAACCTTCTTCCCAAATTGGCCCCGGTTTTTTGGATTCCCTATCCGGGGGAGCGGTAGGGAAGGCGCTTTGAGAGGCAGAGGCTTGGACAGCCAAGCTCTCAGGGGTGGGGTGTTGGGAAAGGAACAGGGGGTCGCCCAGAGCAGGGCGATGGCGTCGGGCTAAGTTCCTATCCACAGGAGCCCCTGTGGTGGGCTTGGACCAGGTGCCCAAAAGAACATCCGAAAGTGCATCGTTGAACGGCAGCAGTGGCTCCGAGGAGGTAGCCGCCGGCTGAAGCACTTCCGTCAGGATGTTAGTCCTGACAGCCACTGTAGGTAACTGGAGGTGCAGGGCCTCAGCTGCCCTACGCAACACCATAGCAAAGTTTGCTCCCTCCTCCATTGCCACGGAAGGAGGAGACAGCATGCCAATGTCAGGAGAGGTGTCCAGACCACTGGCATCCCCAAGTTCCTCAGCCCAGTCCTGATCATACTCACATTGGGCAGTGAGAGGGCCTCAGACCCCTCCCAGTTCTCTTCGTCCTCCAAATCAGGGTCAATGTAAGGAGGAGGGACATGTGGGACCCAAGGTCTCATCGGCGCCGGAGCCGGCGTCGATCGACGTCGGTCCGGCGCCGAGTCCGGATCCGGAGAGAACCTGGGGATGACGCCGCCCGGAGCCCCGGGCGGCGTCGTGAATGGCACCGGTGAAATCGACGCCGGTGGAGGTGTCGTTAGGTCAACGGGCGTCGACAGGGGTTGTGGCAGCACCGGAGCCGGGGCCGAGGCCGGGGCGGGGGCTGGTGTCGCTGGCAGCGCCGGGGCTGGTGTCGTAGGCGGTGCCGGGACGGGAGTCGCCGGCGGCGCTGTAGGAACCCCATCAGGGCCCGCGGGGCCCGAAGGCGCACCGGGGGGACCTTGAGGCCCGAAGAGGCGGGCCATGGCCGACAGGAACTCCTGTATTTCGGCCGGAGTCGCCGCCGAACCCGGGGAGGGCGGGTAATGCGGCGGCGGCTCCACAGGCACTCCCGGAGCCACGGGGACGGTGCCGACGGGACCCTTAGCCGAGTCGCGCGACCGGCGAGGGGAAGTCATCGAGCGATGACGCTTCTTCGACTTCTTGTGCTTCGACTTACCGGAGGAGTGCGAAGACTTTGACCCCGAAGAACGATGAGGACTCTGCGACCGGCCCCTCGACCTCTCTCGTGACCGGGGCTTGGATTGGCGCGGAGCCGACTGCCGGACCTCGAGGAGCTTTCGAGACCGCTCTCGCAAAGCCTTCGGATGCAAGGCCCGACAGTCAGGGCACGACTGGGAGTCGTGGTCGCGCCCGAGGCAGTAGAGACAGTCTCGATGCGGGTCCGTGATCGACATCATCCGACCACAGGCGTCGCATGGCTTGAAGCCGGGCATCCCTACTGACACCGTTGGAGTCGAACGACTCGAGAAAAACAGTAACAAAAAATCACAAAAAGTTCTGTCAAAAAATGACTGGGGCACTGCTCTCTCCGGATCTGCGCTTACTGGCGCGGAAAAAGAAAGAACTGACGTCAGCGCCCATGGGCGGCGTCTAAGTACTGGCCGCGACGTCATCCCGGCGATCTCGACGCCCACGACGGACTCGGAGCCGCACGACGCCGCCTACCGACGCGCAAGCGTACTGCTACGCAAAACTTTCCGGATCCAGCCTGACGCCTGGGGATATTCTAAGGTAAGGAATCTGTCACTAACGTGTCTCTTTCAGATATAGTACAACAGGCGAGGCAGCATCACCATCTTTATGAGCGCCACCCTGCCTGCAACTGAGAGACTGAGGGGCCGATTCAGATTCAGGCCGGAAATCACTCCGACCGAGCCGGACCCGGAGAGATTTCCGACCGAATCGACTCTAGCAGCCCGACCGAACGAGTACGATGCGGACGCATGCTATCGGACTCGATTCGGTCGGACTCCCATTGAAGTCAATGGGAGCCGGTCGTACAACGCGTACGCGGGCTCCCATTGACTCAATGGGTGCGAGGTGAACAAGGGCGCCCCCTACAGCGGGTACGCGTCGATGCGAATCGCGCCGTACATGCACAGGTAGGAGGGACCCATGGGTCCCCCCTGTGTGCGACTCGTGCGGCTACGCGTACAGGGGGGTCCGACACGGACCCCCAAAGTCCGGCTCCAACTGCTCTTTCGAGCCGGACGGCGCGAGTCGGTCAGACTGCTCGAGGCGCGCATCGTACTTGCCCGGCCGGGGAACGTCTCCATTGCGCGGTGCGAGCCGTGTCCGTGCGAGTTGGTCGGAGCGGGTCGGACCCGCGTACGAGTCGGTCGGCGATTTCGCGAGCGCTCGCATCGTACTCGCTCGCCCGGACGCACGTATGAATCGGTCGGGAAAGAGGGCTCCGAATCGGATCCGGTTAAGCCGAATCCGATTCGGTGCCCTACCGGCCAGAATTCTATTTGTGACTTCAGAGCCGTGACTGTTCTGGTTAGATTGCCATCTAAGATATCCTGATCTATATGATATATTCTTATTCCCAAGTAGCGAAACATGACCGGCTGGCAAGTCACTGATGCGCCATCAACAACCAGAAGGGGGGCTGCTGCGTCGGGGGCGAAGGGGAATAAGGATGATTTCCCCCAGTTGACACCTAGCCCTGATAGTCTCGCAAATAGTTGAAGTGTGTCCGGTATGATTGATGGTATTGTCTGTAGATTCCTAATGTATAGAAGAATGCCATCCGCATATAGTGAAATAGCGTGCCTTTCCACACCTATCTGGATACCCCAGTACTCTGCCGATTGGCGCATGGCTATTGCCAGAGGCTCTATAGCCAGGGAGAAGATTAATGGCAAGAGGGGGGCACCCCTGCCTAGTACCTCTTCCGATCTTTATGGCCCTTGTAAATATGCAAACCCGTATTATAGGTGCACCATGTAGTAATTTGACCAGACTTAAAAAGTAAGGTCGAAACCAAATTTCTGTAGCACCGCAAACAGATAAGGCCATTCAACGGTATCAAAGGCTTTTTCTAAGTCTAATACTAGGCAGCCCGCTTCTGGACAACTTTCTCTAGCATTCCACATTACCCAGAATAGCCTGCATATGTTAAGGGAGGTGTTTCGAGATGGAACAAAATCATCTGGTCCGCGTGGACAAGATGCGGAGTGATGGGTGCCAATCGTCCTGCCAGGACTCCTGTTAGTATTTTATAATCTAACTCACAACAATTTTATAATCCCCATTCAGTAGCGACAGGGGTCAATAGGCACCCGTTTGCATGGGGTCTCTATCCAGTTTCAGGAGGGTGATCAGTGTGGCTTCATTCAGGGTGTCTGGGAGGCATGTGGTTTGCAATGCTTCAGTATACACCCTGAGTAACTGTGCCCCCAAGAGGTCAACATATGTTTTTTAAAACTCATGTGGAAAGCCATCCAGGCCAGGAACTTTGCCAGACGGTAATGCTCGCATTGTGCCTCATACTTCCTCTTGTGTGAGCGGAGCGTCTAGTTCCCTACGTTGTTCGGGTGTGAGACTGGGAAAGGCAAGACTGTCGAGAAAGGTATGTATGTCTGCCTCAGATATGCCAGCGCTGATCGATATAGTTGTGTAAAATGTGTGGTTAGCTCACTGTGAATTTCGTGCTGTGTGTATTTGAGCCCACCTTCCTGGGATCTAAGTGCTGTGATGGGTCCCGATGACTGGTCATGGTTGATCAACCAGGTCAGGAGGGGCCCAGATCAATCCGCCGTGGCATGGGTTTTTGCTGAGTGTGCCGCAAAGTTTAGAGATCTTAGGCGTTCTAAGAGTGCCGCGTGTTTATTGCGCACTTCTATCAATGGGGTGGAATCAGGAGCTTCCGTTATCGCTCGTGTTTCCAGCGCCAATAGATCTTTTTCCACCTCCACCTCCAACAATTCTGATTCTATTTGTTTCCTCATATCGCAGCCCAGCCCCAGGTCATGTTCCACGCAACCTAACTTTCAGGGCGGCCCATTCCACCATTGTGGATGAGGCAGTGCCTGTATTATGTGTAAAGTACTCACTAATGGCCTCCCCTAACGAGTCTCAGAAGGGGGAGTCTTCCAGCATCGCCAGCTGTAGCCTCCATGTGGGAATGTCAGGGGTTCTGTGCTCCCAGGCAATTCTGACGTAATGTGGGTTGTGGTCATAATGCGTGCAACCCCGTTACTCTGAGACTGTCACATAGGGAAGCAAGGAGGGTGAGCCCAAGAACCTGTCCAGTCGTACATGCAAGTCGTGGAGTAAAATGAGTATACCCGCTCTCCAGGATTACAATGTCTCCAGACATCGACCCGGTCCCAGCTGCACATCCATTCACTCAGTACAGTTGAGTTTACCTAGGCAGTAGTGCATCCCAGAGGGGGGAAGGGTCTGTCTAGCTGTGTCCATGACGCTGTTAAAATCCCCTCCTATCAGCCACGGTATGTCACACCATTTGGTCAGTATCTACAACAGTGATCTCAGGAAATACCCCTGATCTGTATTCGGGGCATATACATTACCCAGCAGGAGGTAACGCCCATCCAGCCTACCATTTAGAAACACATATCAGCCTTCTCTGTCTGTAATAGCCTCCTCTACAAGGAAAGGTGTGCCCGGGCGGATCCAGATTAAGGTCCCATGAGCCTACAGGGAAAAATCAGTGGCAAAGACTTTGCCCCTCCACTTCTTCTGCAATCTAATGGTCTCAGTCTGAGTCAAATGTGTCTCTTGTAAGAGAGCGATGCGTACACTGTGCCTCTTGAGATACAAATACACCGCATATCTGCGAGAGGGTGTGCGAAGGCCACGCACATTCCAAGTAATAATCATAAGATCTGTCATGGCACCACTATAGGCATACAAGGAACAGCCCTGGACTGGATCCGATCATTCCTCACCGGAAGAAGCCAAAGGATCAGACTCCCACCCTTCCTCTCCGACCCACGAAAATCACCTGCGGAGTCCCACAGGGTTCATCACTGAGCCCCACCCTCTTCAACATTTACATGGCCCCCTCGCAGCCATCGTCCGACAACACGGCCTCAACATCGTATCCTACGCCGACGACACCCAGCTCATCCTCTCCCTCACCAAAGACCCCACCACTGCCAAACTCAACTTCCAGAAAGGAATGCAAGACGTCGCAGTCTGGATGACCAACAGCTGCCTGAAGCTCAACGGCGAGAAGACAGAAGTCCTCGTCCTCGGTACCACCCCTTCTGCATGGGACAGCACCTGGTGGCCGACTGCCCTCGGAAGCCCACCTACCCCCTCAGACCACGCCAAGAACCTCGGCATCGTACTCGACTCATCACTCTCCATGAACCGACAGGTCAACGCCGTCACCTCCAGCTGCTTCAACACCCTCCGCATCCTCCGCAAGACCTTCAAGTGGATCCCCTGAGTCAAGGAAGACAGTCACCCACGCACTCATCACCAGCAGACTGGACTATGGAAACGCACTCTACGCCGGCATCAACAAGTCCCTACTCCGCAAACTCCAGACAGTACAGAACACCGCCGCCAGACTCGTCCTCGGCATCCCCCGACACGAACACATCAGCCAACACCTACGAAGTCTCCACTGGCTCCCCGTGGAGAAAAGAGTCACTTTCAAAATCCTCACTCACGCCTACAAATGCCTACACAACAACGGACCCAAATACCTCAACGACAGAATCAACTTCCACGTACCCAAAAGAAACCTCCGATCTTCCAACCTCGCACTGGCCGAAACCCCGCGCATCCACAAAGCCAGAGCAGGCGGAAGATCCTTCTCTCACATTGCAGCCAAGACCTGGAACGAGCTACCGGCAGACATCAGACGCGCCCCCTCCCTGAACACCTTCAGGAAGACCCTCAAGACCTGGCTTTTCGGCTAAACAGATCTGCGGACCCCCCCCCTCAGCGCCTTGAGACCCTCACGGGTGAGTAGCGCGCTTACAATTCCCTGATTGATTGATAGGGAAAGAGAGAAGTGAGATCAGGACCATGTGTGCAACTGTTTGTGTAAGTCGGTTATCTTCAGTGTCACCGCACGAGCCCCCCAGAGAAGCCCAGTTAACAAGGTTTAAAACGAAAGGGCCAACATGGCAACGTATGAATACTAATAGAGCGGCCCCCCTTAACAACATGTGCTGCCCAAACCCTGGCGGGGAGGAAAACTTCCAGCATAACCAACTAATTCCCTAAGTGAGGGAAAATGGAAGGGGATGTAAGGCCTCACGGGGCATGCCACTGAAAAATCCCCTATGTTTCCTGTAGCGTTTCGCGCAAGCGTGTGTAAAGTGAGGATAACATCACGGGCGTCCTATGCGACCCTTAATACAATGACAAATAATTATACCCCCCTACAGAGTTAGCAATGGAGGAGGATTACAGTACCAACTTGTGCCGAGGTGCGATCTTTAAGAGAGGTCGTAATGCGGATGCAGTCTCTACAATATTATATAATATCATCAGAAGTCTGTGGCGCTATATCTGGCAACCATAATGAAGCAGTGTCAGACGGGCCGTCCGCCGATGAGCCCTCATCTTCCAAGGAATGGATTGGAGTTCCTTCTTTACTAACTGTTTCTGAGACTACTGCTAAGTGCTCTGCCACCCAATCAGCCGCCTGTCATTCTTGCCTGATTTGGTCCAGATCTGGCGCTACCGATAAGTTGGGAGATTGTTTCTTGGTCTATCGGCTGTGATTCCTGGGTCCATTTGCTGCACCGTTCCGATTTCCTGGTATGCCTGACGGACGAGGCCCCCGAAAACTGGCCCGTGGTTTCCAGGAGTCCCAGGTGTCTTGCGGCGTGTCAAAATACCTCACCTTACCCTCGGAAAATACCCTCGGACGTGGGTCCCTTGCTCACTTTGCCACTGGATTCAAGATAGCCTGGCTGATGAGGGTTTTGAACCCGAAACCGGTCCCAGGATGCTTGTTTCCGGTCCAGGGAAGACATGGCTTGGCAGTTCGGGCTGGACTGTTCCCATGAGGCACAGGGTCAGACTGATTTGCATATGGCCATGTCTGAACTGGGGTGGTGGAGTGAGCTAAAGAATGATGATGGATTAAACCCAGATCAGTTGACTGGAGGTGAGTGTTTGATTTGCTCTAACGCTCCGTCCATCATCCCCTTTGGTATCGCTTTGTTCGCCCTAAGTTGGCAGGGTATGCCCAGACGTGGGTCCCTTGCTCACTTTGCCACTGGATTCAAGATAGCCTGGCTGATGAGGGTTTTGAACCCGAAACCGGTCCCAGGATGCTTGTTTCCGGTCCAGGGAAGACATGGCTTGGCAGTTCGGGCTGGACTGTTCCCATGAGGCACAGGGTCAGACTGATTTGCATATGGCCTTGTCTGAACTGGGGTGGTGGAGTGAGCTAAAGAATGATGATGGATTAAACCCAGATCAGTTGAGTGGGGGTGAGTGTTTGATTTGCTCTAACGCTCCGTCCATCATCCCCTTTGGTATCGCTTTGTTCGCCCTAAGTTGGCAGGGTATGCCCAGACGTGGGTCCCTTGCTCACTTTGCCACTGGATTCAAGATAGCCTGGCTGATGAGGGTTTTAAACCCGAAACCGGTCCCAGGATGCTTGTTTCCGGTCCAGGGAAGACATGGCTTGGCAGGTCGGGCTGGACTGTTCCCATGAGGCACAGGGTCAGACTGATTTGCATATGGCCTTGTCTGAACTGGGGTGGTGGAGTGAGCTAAAGAATGATGATGGATTAAACCCAGATCAGTTGAGTGGGGGTGAGTGTTTGATTTGCTCTAACGCTCCGTCCATCATCCCCTTTGGTATCGCTTTGTTCGCCCTAAGTTGGCATGGTATGCCCAGACGTGGGTCCCTTACTCACTTTGCCACTGGATTCAAGATAGCCTGGCTGATGAGGGTTTTAAACCCGAAACCGGTCCCAGGATGCTTGTTTCCGGTCCAGGGAAGACATGGCTTGGCAGTTCGGGCTGGACTGTTCCCATGAGGCACAGGGTCAGACTGATTTGCATATGGCCATGTCTGAACTGGGGTGGTGGAGTGAGCTAAAGAATGATGATGGATTAAACCCAGATCAGTTGACTGGGGGTGAGTGTTTGATTTGCTCTAACGCTCCGTCCATCATCCCCTTTGGTATCGCTTGTTCGCCCTAAGTTGGCAGGGTATGCCCAGACGTGGGTCCCTTGCTCACTTTGCCACTGGATTCAAGATAGCCTGGCTGATGAGGGTTTTGAACCCGAAACCGGTCCCAGGATGCTTGTTTCCGGTCCAGGGAAGACATGGCTTGGCAGTTCGAGCTGGACTGTTCCCATGAGGCACAGGGTCAGACTGATTTGCATATGGCCATGTCTGAACTGGGGTGGTGGAGTGAGCTAAAGAATGATGATGGATTAAACCCAGATCAGTTGACTGGGGTTGAGTGTTTAATTTGCTCTAACGCTCCATCCATCATCCCCTTTGGTATCGCTTTGTTCGCCCTAAGTTGGCAGGGTATGCCCAGACGTGGGTCCCTTGCTCACTTTGCCACTGGATTCAAGATAGCCTAGCTGATGAGGGTTTTGAACCCGAAACCGGTCCCAGGATGCTTGTTTCCGGTCCAGGTAAGACATGGCTTGGCAGTTCGGGCTGGACTGTTCCCATGAGGCACAGGGTCAGACTGATTTGCATATGGCCTTGTCTGAACTGGGGTGGTAGAGTGAGCTAAAGAATGATGATGGATTAAACCCAGATCAGTTGACTGGGGGTGAGTGTTTGATTTGCTCTAACGCTCCGTCCATCATCCCCTTTGGTATCGCCTCCTCCGGACACTGGGGCAGCACGTTCGCCACCGTATCCCACAGACAGTGGGAATAACGGCCCAAGAGGCATGCGGTGTTCACGGACAGCAGTGCAGAGCTGGTGGAAGAGAAAATCTTCTTCCCAAACTGATCCAGCTTCTTGGATTCCCTATCCGGCGGGGCGGAAGGGAAGGCGGTTGGGGAAGCAGAGGCTTGGACAACCAAGCTCTCGGGGTGGGGTGTTGGGAAAGGAAAATGGGGTCACCCGGAGCCGGGCGATGGCATCGGGCCACGTTCCTGTCCACAGGAGCCCCTGTGGTGGGCCTGGACCAAGTGCCCAAAAGAACGTCCGAAAGGGCTTCATTAAAGGGCAGCAGCGGCTCAGCAGAAGTAGCTGCTGGCTGAAGCACCTCTGTCAGGAGGTTAGTCCTGATGGCCACAGTAGGGAGCTGGAGGTGTAGGGCCTCCGCCGCCCTACGCAACACCACTGCATAACTGGCTCCCTCCTCCGTAGCCACGGTAGGAGGAGACAGCATGCCAAGGTCTGGTGAGGTATCCAGACCACTGGCGTCCCCCAATTCCTCAGCCCAGTCCTGTTCAGACTCGCAGGTTGCAGCGAGAGGGTCGTCTGACCCCTCCCAGTCCTCCCCTTGCTCCTCAGGCTGTTCAACAGGCCTAAAATAAGGAGTAGGGACATGGGGATAGAAATCCCCAAACGGCATCAAGAACGGCATCGACCGACGCCGGACCGACGCAGCGTCCACTTCGGGGCTTTAGCTGGGGTCGACGTCGTCCCGAGGAGCGGGCGGCGTCAGGATCGGTCCCGGTGGAGTCGACGTCGGTGGAGGTGTAACAAGGTCAACCGGCGTCGACCGGGATCCAGGCCTGGATCCAAGGGTGTCCTGCGGCGCCGGGCCGGAGCCGACTGCGACGCCGGGGCCAGAGCCGCTGGTGAGGAAACGCGAGGACACCCATGCGGGACCGCGGGGCCCGTAGGCGCACCGGCGGGACCCGATGGCCCAAAGAGGCGAGCCATGGCCGACAGGAAGTCCTGTATCTGGGCCGGAGTCGCCGACGACCCCGGGTAGGGCGGGTAGTCGGGCGGCGACTCCATGGACTCCGCCGGAGCCGCGGGGGTGGCACCACCCGTACCCTCAGCCGCGTCGCGCGACCGGCGAGGGGAAGTCGGAGAACGATGACGTTTCTTCGACTTCTTGCGCTTCGCCTTACCTGACCCCGAGTGCGAAGACTTCGATCCCGACGATCGCCGATGGTGACTCCGCTCACAGTCCCTCGACCTCCCTCTGGACCGGGACCTCTCACGGCACGGAGCCGACTGCCGGGCTTCAAGCAGCTTTCGGGACCGCTCCCGCAAAGACTTCGGCGCCATGGACCGGCAGTCGGGGCATGACTTGGGGCATGACTTGGGGTCGTGGTCGCGCCCCAGGCAGAAGAGACACACGCGGTGCGGGTCCGTCACCGACATCATCCGATGACAGTCCTCGCAGGACTTAAACCCGGGCATCCCTAACTGCACCAGGAGTCGAATCGACTCGAAAAAGGTGAGAAAAAGATCTAAAAAAACTTAGTCAAAAAAGACTAGGGGTACCGCTCTCTCCGGATCTGCGCTTGCTGGCGCGGAAAAAGAAAGAACTGACATCAGCGCGCGTGGGCGGCGTCCAAGTAGCGCCCGCGACGTCATCTCGGCGACCACGACGCCAACGACGGACGCAGAGCCGCACGACGCCCCTACCGACGCGCAGGGGTACTGCTGACGAAAACTTTCCGGATCCAGTCTGACGCCTGGTTATATTCTAAGGTAAGGAATCTATCACTATGTGTTTCTATCAGATACAAGAGCCATTGAGATATAGTTCCCCTTGTGGGTCAGATAAGGGAACATCAGTCAAGTCTACCTGTTCTTTCATCTCATCTTCCGTTCGGAAGATACAATCATGTTTGTCAACTTCTTCACTCTCTGAAGGGAGGGGTAGTAACGTGGCTGGGTTCAGAGTGGCACATCTTTTAATTGTGATATGTTTAGCAAACAATGTCAGTTCATAGCCAGTAAGACGTGCACTGGTGAGGTGCTGTGTCTTTGTCTTATTCAAAAGTGTATCCACAGCATGGGGTACCATGACTGTGAGGTCAGTATCAAGTACAAGTCCAGCCAATTGTCTGATCGACGTGGCCACAGCTGCGACCGCTCTTAGACAACTCGGGAGGGCTCTTGCAACAGGATCAAGCACAGCAGAGAAATAAGCACACAGCCGTTGCTTATCCCCAAATTTTTGTGTTAAAACAGAAAGTGCGCAACCAGTCATCTCATGGACATAGAGCACAAACGGCTTGCCGTAGTTAGGAGTACCAAGCACCGGAGCCGAACAAAGCGCAGTTTTCAATTGCTCAATAGACTGCTGACATTCAGGCGTCCAAGGCAAAGGCTCATGCACTTCTTTCGTTGTTAGTCCAAGCAAAGGCTTAATTAGTAAAGAGTAGTTTGGTATCCACCGACGACAGTAGGAAGTGATACCTATAAAAGCGCGCACATCCTTTTGAGTTAGTGGGATGGGCCTTTTAACAATAATACTCATGCGCTCAGGGGTAAATCTCCTTCCCTCCTTCGACAGTAGGTGATTTAAATAGGTGACCTCCTGTCGACAAAACTGAAATTTAGAAAGGGAAACTTTATGTCCATGGTGAGCTAAATGCAGCAACAATTAAACTGTACTGTCCTTACACCCTTGTTCTGTGTCAGAAGCCATGAGCAAGTCATCAACATACTGCACCAATACATGACTTGAGGGTAGCAAAAGGGAATCCAACTGACCCTTTAAAGCTTGACTATAAATCCTCAGACTCTCTGTATAGCCCTGAGGCGCGCGACAGGACCTAAAGCTCCTACCAGCTAGGGTGAACCCAAACAAATATCTACTATCTGGATGAATAGGAATACTAAAGAATGCATTTTTCAAATCAATAACAGAAAAGAATTGAGCAGTAGAATGAATCATTGTCAAGAGGGTGGTTATCAGGAACCACCGGAAACTGGGGGACCCCAAATTTTGTTAACTTCACGCAAATCAATCACAAAATGATAAACAGCCTCCTTATCATCAGGGGAATCTGAAGGTGTCCATTTAATAATCGGAAGAATAGGACTATTACAGATATTGGGAAATGTCTCTTCAACTACACCTTTTTGTATCAAATCCTGAATAATTTGTAGAAGGGCTCGTTCTCCCGCCTGAGGTATCTTATACTGAGGAATACGAGGCAAAATAGCATTGTATTTAACCTGTATTGAAACTGGTGGTATATGCAATAGTCCTACATCTGTATCACCTGTCGCCCATAAAGTGGGTGGCACATTAGCAAATTCAACAGGAAGAGGCTTAGACAGACACTGTTTAGTACTCACATTGGGGCCAATCATCATATAAACACCTTCCGGAGAACAATAAATAGTAGCTTGCAGTTTCTTCAACAAATCCAAACCCATCAGATTTTCTCCACAATTTGAGGCCAACAAAAACAGAGAATCCACAGTAAAAGGACCAACGGTCAATGCAAGGGGTCGAGAAATGGGGCTTACAACCGGTACACCTGAAAAGCCTACCGAATCATTATAATGGCCAGACCGAGCCGACCCGGGGACCAACTGTCGAGAAACAGAATTCTTCGTTGCACCTGTGTCCACCAAAAAGTCCTTAGTTGAGCCTTGCAAATCCGCAGTGACATAAGGACCACGCTGATCTACAGGTATCAGAACCGGTCCCTCACTCTGTCCCTGGCTGTCCTAACTGTAAGACATCCCGGTCACCTCATCCATATCGTAATCATCATGATAATACTGTCCATCGCGAGGGTCATCAAAGTAATTGGTATCAGAACGACCCTGTGAGACTGCAGCACCCTGAGCTCTATCAGTCAAACGACCTTGTCCACGAGGACCTCGCCCTCTAGGGACTGCCACCATTGGAAAAGCACAGGACACTCGCTACGCCAATGACCCTCCTCCTTACAATATGCGCACTGATTCAGCCCTAAAGGTGTCGCGGTCGGCTGCCTACTAGTGCGTGGAAGCTGTCTGGCCGGACCACCATGTCCCCTGCCATTCCCTCTAAACGCTTGCTGCAACAACGCCTTCGTCTTTAAATCCTTATATTTTGTATCAGTCCTATCCTTCTCCTCCTGATCTCGATGTTCATAGTATTGAGCCATATCAAAATAACTGAGGGGGAAGACGTGGACCAGGTACTCTGAGACGCCTGCAAACGAGTCGTAATTTCAGGAAGAAGATTAGAAACAAACCTGTCAACAAACAACCGAACACGTCCCTCAATAGACATATCCTGCCCACTATAGTCCAAATACGTATCTTCGAACCGGGTAAAGAAATTAGACATGCTCTTATCCTTCTTCTGTCGACAAGCCGTCAATTTATCCCAGCTTACCTTCTTTGGCGGGATAAGTGAGTGCATATATGTAATAATACGACCAGGCAAAGCAAGTATCTCAGCACGAGGCTTGTCACCTGGCTTCCTCTCCTGATCCTAGCCTTTAATTACAGCCCATGTACCTCCCAACTCTGCAACATGGTCCTGAGTATGAACTGGTCTCCAAACATCTACCGGAACTAAGAGACCAAAGAACATTATTATATTGGCAAGAGTCATCAAAGTAGAGGAAGCAGCTTCTGTTAATTCTTTATAATAGGCCGTAGGATTTTTTCTGGGGTCGGGCAAATGAGCCTTAATGGCTAAAACCTCACTCCTCTTCCATGGAGTATAAACCCATTGCTCTTGAAAACGGCTGCTACAACCTGTCTAGTAATATTTCCGTGCTGGTCCGTTATCGCAGGTATTTCTGGGTGATATATAGGATGAACCTCACGCATAGGAAATTGGGACACCATGGTAGGACTTTTCTCGTGCAGTCTGCCCCTATAGGCGACGGTGCGCAGTCAAAATATCGATTTTTTTATATCGACCTACACTAATATCGAGTTTTTAATATCGTAGGGACAGAAAATCGATGTCAAGAATATCGGTGACCAGAATATCGACCTTAAGGTAAGTAATATCGGTTTCTTTATATCGAAGTAAGTAATATCGAAGTAATATCGAAGTAAGTAATATCGTTAGCAAAAATATCGTTAATAATATTGATATGTATATTAGTGTTATGTATTTTAGTATGTATTTTATATGTATGTTTAACATTTTTTGTAATGTATTTTTATTATTTTAAAATATATGTATTAAATGTTTAGAAATTAGTAATTTTTTTAAAGTACATTTTGCGTTTTAGTATCAGAGCGGGTTGTGGGTTTATAGGGGAATAGGGTGGGAAGTAATTTAATTATAATTAATTATTATGTTTTTATTTATTGTTATTGTTAATTAATTTATTGTTAATTAATTATTAATTGGTAATTAATTTTTATTAATTGATAATTAAATTAATTATGTTAATTTTTATGTGTAGCGGGTTGTGGGTTTATAGGGGAATAGGGTGGGAAGTAATTTAATTATAATTAATTATTTAATATTTTTTTATTTATTGTTATTGATAATTAATTTATTGTTAATTAATTATTAATTCGTAATGAATTTTTATTAATTGATTAATTTGTAATTATATTAATTATAATTAATTTATTATTATTTTTTATTTATTGTTATTGTTAATTAATTTATTGTTAGTTTATTATTAATTGGTAATTAATTTTTATTAATTGATTAATTGATAATTAAATTAATTGTGTTCTTTTTTATGTGTAGCGGGTTGTGTGTTTATGGGGGAATAGGGTGGGAAGTAATTTAATGTTATTTAAGTAAATATTAATTTAATTGTATTGGTATTTATTATTAATTTTTTAGTTAATTAATTATTAATATGTTATTTATTTTACAAAAATTATTTAATTAATAAGTATGTTAATTTAACCCCTACGCTATCCTAAATTTTTCCACACTGTTACACTCACTGGCGCTGAAATAGTAATTTTAACCCCTACGCTATCCAACACTTTCCCTACTGTTGCACTCACTGGAGTGGGAATAGTAATTTTTACCCCTACGCTATCCAACACTTTCCCTACTGTTGCACTCACTGGAGTGGGAATAGTAATTTTTACCCCTACGCTATCCAACACTTTCCCTACTGTTGCACTCCCTGGAGTGGGAATAGTAGTTTTTACCCCTACGCTATCCATCACTTTCCCTACTGTTGCACTCCCTGGAGTGGGAATAGTAATTTTAACCCCTACGCTATCCAACACTTTCCCTACTTTTGCACTCACTGGAGTGGGAATAGTAATTTTTACCCCTACGCTAGCTAACATTTTCCCTACTGTAGAACTCACTGGAGTGGGAATAGTAATTTTAACCCCTACGCTATCCAACACTTTCCCTACTGTTGCACTCACTGGAGTGGGAATAGTCATTTTTACCCCTACGCTATCCAACACTTTCCCTACTGTTGCACTCCCTGGAGTGGGAATTGTAATTTTAACCCCTACGCTATCCAACACTTTCCCTACTGTTGCACTCCCTGGAGTGGGAATAGTAATTTTTACCCCTACGCTAGCCAACACTTTCCCTACTGTTGCACTCACTGGGGTGGGAATAGTAATTTTTACCCCTACGCTATCCGAAATTTTCCCTACTGTTGCACTGTTTGGAGTTGGAATAGTAATTTTATTAGCTCCGCTATCTAATATTTTTTGTATTATTTTAGTTAATGTAGTATATAATTAATTTTAAAAAGATTAAAAATAATTTTAAAAAATTTAATTTGTTATATATATTTATTTAATTTGTATTTATATTATTGTTTTATGTGTATAGATGTATTTATACTTTATATGATATTTAAAAAATATATAAGTTATTAAAATAATTATTAAAAATTATTAGTAAGTATATTATATATTATATGTATATGTTTAATTTATTTTTACATTACAGATATATATTACTTATAATTTTTAAACATTTTAAAATATTTTTAACTATATTTATTTTAATTATATGTATTATTTACTTTATTTTACATTATTTTTTTAACTTAAATAAAAAACAATATTTTTAACAACAATATTTTTGACATCGATATTTTTTTTCTCAATATTTTTGTACTTACCATAATGTAGATAGGATGTCGATATTCTTGACTTCGATATTCTTGCGTCGATATTTCTGTAGGTCGATATTCTGACCTTCGATATTTTGCCAGTGATTCATAGGCGACTAAAGTCGCAATATTTCCAAACACCGAACCTGGTCCCAGATCAGCTGCATATAAACGATCTTTAATATCAAACAAAATTTGAGGGGCTTCCATTCCAAAATGTGTCTGCCAAAGATTGATCAATGTAGTGGACATATGTTTAAGGGCATGTTGCTGTATAAAGGGTTCAAAATCTTGCATAACACTCCAAATATCTTCTACACTATAAAGTGCATTACGGGCCCACCGCACAGCCTGCTCAGCTACCACTTGTTTCTCATCCTCCCCCACCTTTGACCGCACTAACGGACCCCTTCGATCCCTGAATTTCATCCAATCCCTATCCTCAAACCCCCTCACGGGTGTAACAGCATCCAGAAGTGACGGCGGATAACCAACCAAAGAGGGAGAAGCAACTGAATCGAGGGGTACAACCGTAGCCAGTGGCTGCGCCGGGGGAGAAAGAGAAGCGGGCATGGGCGTCGACACAGTAGGGGTACTAAAAGTCACAGTTGTCAAAGATGGTGAGGGCAAAGGAGGAGCAGGGGGCGCCGTAGCCCCAGCCATCAAAACAACAGCCGTGGATACAGGAACAGCCGGAGCAGACGTAACAGGCTGCTGTGGCTGTAAAGGAACAACAGGATATATCCTGTGTGGGGCATAAGGAGGTGGGGGTCGGGCATCTAACAACTCCTCTACAAAAGCATTGTCTTCTTCCTTATCCAAATAAGACTTATCAATGTGCAACTGAAATCTCCTATCCTCACATTCGATTCCAGACTCCTGTTTTGCTTTGTCATAAGCTACAGCTTTCTGTGTTAATGTCTGCATCGTACGTTTTCGTGCGTCCCTTTCCAGTCTTAACCGCCTCTGTTTAGCCTCCTTTTGCCAAGTTCTGAGGGCATCAAACATAGACTGTCTGCTTCTTTTCTTAAATAATTGCTCCTGTAAAAACCCAATTTTTTGTTCATCAAAAGTGCCCGTCAACGGCCACTGCAACTTGGCATTGTCCCTCGTATATTTGTGCCATAATGTACTAAACATAATAGGGCCAAGACCATGCTTCACATACATATCAAAATTAGGGCTGCCTTCAGGAGGCGCCGGCTGAGCTTCTTCCAATCGAGCATCTGCAGAACAACAACACGAATACAAGATTTTGCTAAAACTAGGCATTTTGAACAAGAAGACAAGTTTGTTACTATTACCCAGCAAAGTAATTGCAATCACTTTTATCAAAAACGGTCCTCAGACCATACCAAACTCAAACCACAATGGTACCATATCCACAAAGAACCAAAACAAACTCACCTGGTATGAGTAGCACACACAAACCGATTCTCCACTGCCGACTCTTCAGACCAAACAGTCAGATCCAAGGGTTTCGCTGTTCAGGACTGCAGTCAGGATGACCAATGGGTGAGGCACCGTCCAGCAGGACGGAAGGGGCATCTGCGAGCAATCAATACTCCTCGTGCAGGGATCCCTGTACCGTCAGTCCGACCCGACGATGGCCTCGACCTCCCCTCCATCTGCGGAAAGGGATGGGTCACTCGCCCAAAGGAGTCCTTGTTCGGGCGCCAACTGAAGGAAGCGGCCCGATTCGGGTCACTCGGGTTACTAATGACCACCTCTCAGCCTTCCATACCAAATGAAGAGTCGGTCAGACAGTAGAGAATACAAACCAATATTTGTTTATTCAACGTACACTCAGAGCGGAGCGCAGTCTGCCCAGTCGCTAGGAGTGCTGCAGAGGGGATTGAAATCAATAAGCATGCAGATACATTTAGTACATTTCGGAACTGGGCTAGAACACGCCCATAATGGAATTTTCCAAGCAGATGCAGCTAGACATCGAAATACAGAGGATAAGTTTTAATTCAGATGCTGGGCACACATTATCTACTACTCAAGGTCGTTCTGCCCGTGCCCGCCACTAGACAAGTGGGAGAAGGCCTCTATCTAACGAGAAAGGTATGCACTAATAAGTCTATTCATTAGTGAAGCAAAACCCAATCTTGGAGAAGCGAAACCTAGTGAAGGCCGTTTCTCAGAAATAGCAAAGGATTAGTTTCGACCATGATTCAAAATGGCGTCTTAACACAAAATGGTGCAGCGAATGCTAACTTACATTGGAAAATGCATAAGCAGGAACATTTCTAATCTAACACTTGGTAGCAGCGCCTACATCGGGGCACATCCTTTCAGTGGTTCCTTTCAGGGCCTCCCCCTGCTTAATCGCTGTTGTCATCACCATGTCCTCGCCGCAGGGTTTTGTCTCTTTGACTCCTGCAGCTCGTTTCTATGGCAACAGGCACCAGCTCCACGTGTTATCCCCTCCGGCATCCCCTCACACTCTCTCCGGCTGGCAATCACTCCTACCGGTCTATCCTACAATCCGGATCGCTGCTGTTTACCAAGGCCCGCGAGCGGTGGCTGTCGCACTTCAGCTGCCAGTTGGTTGGGCCCTCCGGGTCGAGTAGGGTCCTCCTCATCAATCCGCCAGCTGCAGGCGATCCTCCGCTTGTCCCCACGCTTCGGCTTGTGCAGTCTCTTGTAGACCCAAGCCCAGGCCTCACTCTGGGTCTTGCTCAGCAGCAATGCCTGTGGCGCTGCACGTCCCCACAGCCGTTCGCGACGGCACCTCCTTCTGCACTAGACACTCCTCGTGCTTCTTCGGCATTCCGGGATGCAAGCTGCTCGGCTCCCGCTGATATCCTTGCCGGCGGCGGCCCTCTTTGCTCGTGTGCTATTAGCGGACGCCTCCCAAGGCCCGTTTGCCAAGCCGATACCTCACTTCGGGTTCAGGCACACATGCAACGGATTTCAAGGCTGCATTGTCGTCTTCCTGGACTCCTAGGGGGGGGGAAGAGTCCTCCGCAACAGCATCCCGCATTGGATGTCGCGGATTTTCACATAAATTTGTCGGTTTAATGGGATATGTGGCGGAGCGACATTAGAACGCGTCCGCCATGTTGCCCCTGCAGGCCACGCCCCTCCATTATCCTATTTACTTATTTTCTACATTTCAAGTTTCTGTACTTTACTTCAAACTGTCTCTGGTCTGTATTATTCTGTCTGTAGCTTCCTTTCTTCTGCTTTGGCAGTCAGATTTCCATCTCCCCTTATATATTTTGTGGACTGCCTTGTGGTAGTACTGTAAGACTAAGAGAACCCATTGGTAACGTACTACTACTTTGCCATGTAGACTGCATGCCCAAGTAAGGTACTCTGTGCATGTTTGTTGGGATGAGAAGGCTTTCTTTTACTTGCTCATGCTCAATCAGTAAAACGACTGAGTGGCCATGGTCACGTTGGACACCCCATCCCCAAAGATATTTATGTATGTATTAGCAGCAGTTGGTGATGACCGTGCACCATGGCTGGAAGGAAGTATGAGGAGGACAGCCCCATTGCATTTGCCAACCAAGAATATATGTCGAGTTGTCCACCCTTTTATTTCTCTTCAAAAACTCAGTTCATCAATAGCTCTGCCACTCTATTACAAAAAGTAATTTTTTGTCTTGAGGATTTTCAAAAATTGCCACCAACAAAATGCCCAATCTAATATTTTTGATAGGAGATACTGTAACCGAATTGTAGTGATGTGTGTTTTTGTATTTTGCTATAAAAAATAAATGGGAAGGCTTATCTAGCATCTAAAAATGTCGAATGTTTTTTCTAGCCGCACCGACCAACAGTGCAGGGGCCAGCAGTGACGGCACCATCCAGGCAACAGATGCGGCAGCGGTACAAGGAGGTAGGCCAGCGGCAGTGGCGGGTGGTGGTAAGTCATATTGCTTGCTTATTGACGCACAAGTTTCTAACTTGTGTAACGATATATCTGTAAGAGACAGTAGTTAGTGACAGATTCCTTACCTAAGAATATCCCCAGGCGTCAGGCTGGATCCGGAAAATTTTTGCGTAGCAGTACCCTTGCGCGTCGGTAGGCAGCGTCGTGCGGCTCCGCGTCCGTCGTCGGCGTCGTGATCGCCGGGATGACGTTGCGGGCAGTACTTAGACGCCGCCCCTGGGCTCTGACGTCAGTTCTGTACACGACTTTCCGCGCCAGGAACGCAGAGCCATGCAAGAAGCTGACATAGGTGTCTGAAAAATACTAGGGCCCTGAAAGGGATGTCCTTAACCCTAGAAATCAGTTCACAGAACGGGGAGGATGGTGGGCGGTAGGAATCTGTCACTAACTACTGTCTCTTACAGATATATCGTTACACAAGTTAGTAACTTGTGCATCTGAAAGAGACACGTTAGTGACAGATTCCTTACCTTAGAATAGATACCCCAGCAATACCAACCCCGGTGGTGGGTCTGCGAACAAAGATCAGACAAGGAAGTCCCGGAGGACAGAACGGCCAAAGAAGCCGTCTCTCCGGACCTGACTGTCAAGGCAGTAATGCTTTGTAAATGTGTGCAGCGAGGCCCACGTAGCTGCCTGACAGATATCCTGCAGCGGAACACCGCAGCCTAAAGCCATGGTAGCAGCCGTTGCCCTGGTGGAATGGGCACGCAGCCCAACAGGAGGCTCCTTCTTAGCCAAAGAATAGCAGGCTTTGATACACAAGGTTACCCAGCGGGAGATGGTTCTCTTGTGCACCGCCCAACCTTTTTGGCGCCCACGTAGCCAACAAAGAGCTGGTCATCCACCCGGAAGTGTTGTGTGCGGTTGATATAAAAGGAAAGTGCACGTTTTGGGTCCAGACGGTGGAGCCTCTCTTCCTCTCTGGAAGGATGCGGAGGCGGAAAGAAGGTGGGCAAAGTGATGGTCTGCCCAATGTGGAAGGCAGTAACCACCTTTGGCAAGAAGGACGGACGCGTCCTAAGAACAACCTTGTCTGGATGGACAGACAGAAAGGGAGGTTTGCATGATAGAGCCTGGAGCTCACTCACCCGCCGAGCGGAGGTGATGGCCACCAGAAAGGCTGTCTTCAGAGTCAGAAGACGAAGAGGACAGTTATGTAGAGGCTCAAAGGGAGCGCACATGAGAAAGGTAAGAACCAAGTTCAAGTCCCACTGAGGCATCACAAACGGAACAGGAGGGAAGAGGTGTGTAATGCCTTTTAGGAACCTGTTAACAACAGGGGACTTGAAAAGGGAGGGCTGATCAGGAAACCTGAGGAAGGCCGAGATGGCACAAAGATAGCCCTTGATGGTACCCAGGGCAGAACCCTGTTGGGCCAGGGAAAGAAGGAACAGAAGAACCTCAGAAAGAGGGGCAGAGAGGGGATTCACAGCCTTTGCTGTGCACCATGCCACAAACTTGTTCCACCTGCAGGCGTATACCACCTTAGTGGAAGGACGCCTGGCTGCCAGAATCACATCACAAACTTCGGGAGGCAAGTCGAAAGGAATCAACTGCCGCCGCTCAATCTCCACGCAAGCAGGTGGAGGCTGGACAGGTTCGGGTGGAGGACCGTCCCCTGCTGCTGCGACAGAAGATCCTCCCGAAGAGGCAGACGGATCGGGGTTCGACGCTCATACTGAGTAGCTCGGGATACCAAACTCTTCGAGCCCAGTCCGGAGCCACAAGGATGACTTGGGCCCGGTCGCGCCGAATCTTCTTCAACACTCTGGGTAGAAGTGGTATAGGCGGAAAGGCGTACAACAGACCGCAACTCCACTCGCGACGAAAAGCGTCGCCGAGCGAGTGCCGCCTTGGAAATTCCAACGCGCAGAACTGATGACATTGCGCGTTCTCTTCGGTGGCGAATAGATCTAACCAAGGCTCTCCCCACTGCAGAAAGAGTCCTTGCGCCACTTCCGAGTGAAGACGCCATTCGTGATCCATCAGGCACCTGCGGCTGAGTTCGTCCGCCCTGGCGTTCAGGGAACCTGCCAGGTGTTGAACCATCAGGAACATGCCCTGATGTTCCAGCCATGTCCAGAGGCGCAGAGCCTCCTGACAGAGGGTCCACGACCCCACCCCGCCTTGTTTGTTGCAGTACCACATGGCGGTGGTGTTGTCTGTGAACACCTGCACTACCTTCCCTTTGACAGAGGGAAGGAATGCCTTGAGTGCAAGTCGGATCGCCCGGAGCTCCAGAAGGTTGATATGGAGCCGGGACTCCGCCGGAGACCAGAGGCCTCTGATCTCCGCTCTCTCCCATGTGACCGCCCCATCCCAGAAGGGATGCGTCCGTCACAACTGTGTGCTCTGGCTGGGGAAGGGAGAGGGATCTGCCCATGACCCATTGCCGGTTCGAGAGCCACCACTGCAACTGTTTTGCAGTCCCCTCCGAGATCTGGACGTGATCGGACAGGTTGCCCTGGTGCTGCGCCCACTGGAACTTCAGGTCCCACTGCAGAGCCCGCATATGCCATCTGGCATGATCGACCAGCAGGATGCAGGAGGCCATGAGGCCCAGCAGCCTCAGGGTCATCCGTACCGAAACCCAGGATAAAGGCTGAAAGATCGGAATCATAGCCTGAATATCCCGGACTCGCCGTTCGGGAGGATAGGCCCGAAACTGCGTCGTGTCCAGAACTGCTCCGATGAAAAGGAGCTGTGGAGAAGGAATCAGATGTGACTTCAGCACATTGATGGAGAACCCCAGCGAGTGCAGGAGTTCGGCCGTAGTCTGGAGGTGGGAGACGACTGCCTGGGACGAGCCCGCCTTCAGCAGCCAGTCGTCGAGGTAGGGGAAGACTGGAACCCCTGCCCGGTGCAGATGAGCTGCGACCACCGCCATCACTTTCGTGAACACCCGAGGGGCACTTGTAAGGCCAAAGGGGAGCACGGTGAACTGAAAATGCTCGAGGCCTACCGTGAACCGCAGGTAACGCCGGTGGGCCGGCAGGACGGGGATGTGGAAATAAGCGTCCTGCAAGTCCAACGCTACCAACCAGTCTCCAGGGTCGAGGGCAGTCAAGACCTGAGCTAGGGTGAGCATCTTGAACTTCTCCTTCCGGAGGAAGCGATTGACGTTCCGGAGGTCCAAGATAGGACGCATGTCCTCCTTGTCCTTTTGGGCACCAGAAAGTAGTGGGAGTAGCAACCACGTCCTACTTCTGGGGTCGGAACATGCTCGATGGCCCTCTTGGCCAAGAGGGCCGTGACTTCCTTCTGCAGAAGCACCAAGTGATCCCCTGACATGCGGTGGAATTGAGGTGGCATGGCTGGGGGTGGTCTCGAAGGGGAGGGAGTAGCCCCTTCGGACAATGTCCAAGACCCACCTGTCCGAGGTGATGGCACGCCAGTGGTGAAGGTGATGGCGAACCCTGCCCCCTACTGGCGTGCTGTGCACCTGAAAGGAAGGACTAGGAGGGCTTGGAGGCCGCGGACGGGGCAGAGTTGGTGGCCTGACCTGCACGCTGGTTGCCCGAACCGCCACGGCAGTAGCCACGTCCTCGGCCACGCGAAGACGCTTGCGGCGCGGGCCGGTGGCTGGGCAGCGGACTTGACTGGGCACCCCTTCCGTGGCCACGAAAGGGGCGAAAAGCAGAGGTTAGCGGAGGGCGCACAACAGAAAGGCCCAGGGACTTGGCAGTAGCCCGTGAGTCCTTAAAACGCTCCAGCGCATGGTCTGCTTTGGAACCAAAAAGACCGACTCCATCAAAGGGCATGTCCATGAGTGTATTCTGGACATCACCCGAGAAACCAGTTGTTCTCAGCCAGGCGTGGCGACGCAGCGCCACCGTCGTTGCAAGCGATCTGCCCAGCGAGTCGGCGGTATCAAGGCCACAACGTATGGTGTACTTTGCCGCATCCCTACCTTCCGCAATGGTGCGGGTAAGCAGTGTCTGGACCTCCTCAGAACACTGGGGCAAAACGGCCGCCACCGAATCCCACAGAGAGTGGGAATATCGGCCCAAAAGGCAAGCGGTGTTGACAGACCACAAGCCAGCACTGGAGGAAGAAAAGGCCTTCTTCCCAAATTGGTCCAGGCGTTTGGATTCCCTATCCGGAGGAGTGGTAGGGAAGGCGGTTTGGGAGGCAGAGGCTTGGACAACCAAGCTCTCGGGGGTGGGATGTTGAGAGAGAAACAAGGGGTCGCCCGGAGCAGGGCGATGGCGTCGGGCCACGTTCCTATCCACAGGAGCCCCTGTGGTGGGCTTGGACCAGGTGCCCAAAAGAACGTCAGACAGTGCATCATTAAATGGCAGCAATGGCTCCGAGGAGGTAGCTGCCGGCTGAAGCACTTCCGTCAGGAGGTTAGTCCTGACAGCCACAGTAGGCAATTGGAGGTGCAAGGCTCCAGCTGCTCTACGCAACACCGTTGCGAATTTGCTCCCTCCTCCGTAGCCACGGAAGGAGGAGACAGCATGCCAGAGTCAGGAGAAGTGTCCAGACCACTGGCATCCCCAAGTTCCTCTGCCCAGTCCTGATCATACTCACACTGCTGTGTGAGAGGGTCTTCCGACCCCTCCCAGCTCTCCTGGTCCTCCTCTGGCTCAAAATATGGAGGAGGAGGGACATCTGGGACCCAAGGTCTCATCGGGCGCCGGAGCCGGCGTCGAGCGACGTCGGTGCGGCTCCATGTCCGGAACCGGAGAGAACCGGGGAACGACGCCGCCCGGAGCCCCGGGCGGCGTCAGGAACGGCACCGGGGACATCGGCGCCGGCGGAGCCGTGGTTAGGTCAACCGGCGTCGATCGGGGTTGCGGTACCACCGGAGCTGGGATCGAGGCCGGGGCCGGAGCTGAGGCCGGGATCAAGGCTGGCGGGACGGGCGACGCCGGGACCGGAGTCGTCGGCGACGCCGGAGCAACCCCATCAGGGCCCGCGGGGCCCGAAGGCGCACCGGAGGGACCTTGAGGCCCGAAGAGGCGGGCCATGGCCGACAGGAATTCCTGTATTTGGGCCGGAGTCGCCCCCGAACCCGGAAAGGACGGGTAATGCGAGGGTGGCTCCACAGGCACGTCCGGGGCCACGGGGGCGGGGACGGTGCCGACAGGGGCCTCAGCCGAGTCGCGAGACCGGCGAGGCGAAGTCTTAGAGCGATGATGCTTCTTAGACTTTTTGTGCTTCAACAAACCCGAGGTGTGCGAAGACTTGGACTCCGACGACCGGCGGGGGCTCCGCAACCGGCCCCTCGACCTCTCACGGGACCGGGGCTTGGTGCGGCGCGGAGCCGACTGCCGGACCTCGAGGAGCTTTCGAGACCGCTCTCGCAAAGCCTTCGGGTGTAAGGCCCGGCAGTCAGGGCACGACTTCGTGTCGTGGTCTCGGCCGAGACAGTAGAGACACTCTAAGTGCGGGTCTGTGATCGACATCATTCGACCACAGACGTCGCATGGCTTAAAGCCGGGCATCTCTACCGACACCTAGGAGTTGAGATGACTCGAAAGGAAACTGAAAAAATCACCCAAAATTTAGTCAAAAATTGACTAGGGCACTGCTCTTCCCGGATCTGCGCTTACTGGCGCGGAAAAAGAAGAACTGACGTCAGCGCGCAGGGGCGGCGTCTAAGTACTGCCCGCGACGTCATCCCGGCGATCACGACGCCGACGACGGACGCGGAGCCGCACGACGCCGCCTACCGACGCGCAAGGGTACTGCTACGCAAAAACTTTCCGGATCTAGCCTGACGCCTGGGGATATTCTAAGGTAAGGAATCTGTCACTAACGTGTCTCTTTCAGATAATTAATTATATACTCACTGCAAGGGTGTACTGTTGACTTGTGAACAGTTGAACACACCCCTCTTTAGCAGATACAGCTAGAGTTGAGTAATAGCCTCTTCTATCTGCAACTCAGCAGACAAAGTTTCATAAAGACCTTTAACTATATTGGGTTGATGGAAAAGGGAAAGAAGGATGGAAGGAGAAAGGATGGGTGAAATGTAATATGACTGGAAGAGAAGGTTGCGTGGGTGAAAGGATACATATAGGTGGCTGATAGGATGCGTGGGTGGGGAAGAATGGAAGAAAGGGTATACGGGTAAAAGGATGCCTGCCTGGGTGGGTGAAAGTATATGCGTAAAACGATGCCTGCCTGGGTGTGTGAAAGGAATCCTTAGGGGCGGCTCCTCCACTAGGGTGGAGGTGCGTCACCCCACTGCTTTGTTGCAGTGCAAGAAAGCCAAAACATAAAATGGTAATAACTTTTGGTTATTACCATTTTATGTTTCTTTACGCATTGCGGGCGGGTGGGTGGGCGGAGCTCCCCTGCTCTCCGAGCAGGGCAGGGTAGGAGTGGTTTGCCCACTCCTGAGGGTGCAAAGATTGTTTGGTCAGCCCTCTGGGGCCGCCCAAACCAGTCATGCGCACTCTGCCCTTCTCCGTGCAGGCTGCATTGCAGACTGCATGGAGAACATGCCATCCCCTACAGCCCCAGGCTGGGCGGCAGCGTCCCCACCAATCACAATGCTCCACTGGAGAGTTGTGATTAGCTTCGGGGAGGGAGCCTGGCTGCCTGCTTCCTGTTCCTGTCGGAGGCAGGAGAGCAAGAGCAGTGAAGACGCGGCACCCGGGCCGGTGGAAAGGTAGGTTTAATTTTTTTATTTTTATTATTGACCCCTCCCTCCCCGACCCCCCTCCCTCACCTGCGAGCCAATGCCGGCCGCTACTGGGAATCCTCGGATGGGTTTGATGGGTGAAAGGATGCATGCGTGGCTAAATGTATGTTGGTGAAAGGTTTGTTGAGACTGAGAGCCATGTTTGGATGGATAGTTTTCAATTAGTGAAGACTGGATTGAGAGAATGTAAAACTTAAACAGTGAATAGCAAAGCCAAGGGTTGATAGAATTGAAACGTAGTTTTACTATTTTACAAGTGTTTTACTCTATATTATGTTAGCATTTATATGGCTAATACATTATATTTACGTATTGTATGTAAGATGTAATGAGTTGATACAGATGTCACATCAGTTAGGTTGACATCTGTGCCGCCATTTTAGTTAGAGAAGACGCCATGTTCTGATGCAATCGAAACTGTTACTTGCATACTCGAAACTGTATTTTGGTAATTTATGAGAAATGGTCCTTGGTAAGTTTTGTTTCTTCAATGCCCATGTTAGCTCGTTAGCGCATGCCTTTTCTCTTAGATCAAGGCCTTCTCCCACCTGCCTAGAGGGGAGGATAGGCCAGACGACCTTGAAATGTAGATAGCTTGTACCAGGCTGCGGAATCGAGACTTATGTTCTGTACCCCCATTGTATTACGACATCTACCAGTGTTTTTCCATGGTAGGCGGGTCTTTGTGGACTTCGCAACATACATAATGTAACTTTATGCTTGTAAAAGCCAGTCCCTCATCAGCCATCATAGGAGGCTGGTCAGATTGGACTATACTGCAGTGTAATTTGTGAATAAACTAGTTTGCTTGTATTCTCTACTGCGTTATCGACACTTCATTAGTAGCGTGGCCTACAGCCTAAGATGGCGGTCGCATAAGCGACGAGCTCCGGGCCGGGCCGTTTTAATCCGCCAATAAATCCTGACCCCGTGACAGCAGTGTGTCAGGAGCAGCGGCGATTTGAATCAGACCAAGGCGCGATTGTGCTGGCGGAGTTTGGTGAACCGGCGGGGCTCCGTGTTCTGCCCAGCTGCGACGAGCCGGACCGGCCGCACTCAGGGCCTGCAGGCTGGGTGGGGCCTCCGGCCGCACCGGAGTATCCAGTGGTGGAGCTGCCTGTGGTGCGCCCACGGGGGGCATATTCGGCTACGCGAGGCCCAGGCTTGGACCTAGTCTCTTCTACCCTGCGGGAGCATCCGTAGAGGTGGGACGTATACCGCTGGGACCGGCGCAGCAAGCGGTGAGGTGCCCGACTCCTTCCTTCCCTCCCCTACCTCCCCCCCGTGGCGGGGCTGATGACGGTGCGCGTTGGGGGCCAATGCGCCCTGGACATGGTAGTCAGCACCGCTGGCCGTCCTGACTGAATGGACCTTTCTTCCTTACTTCACCACTGGCTTCCCTCGAACCGGCGGAGCGGAGGAAGTGCCCGGTGTCAGCGCGGGCCACGCATCGGGCCCTGAGCACATTGCAGGCCCACAGTGGTCTATCTCTTACTGCCGCCTTGCCTGATTCAACGACGCTAGCCACTGGACGGGCTGGACCCCATTGTTACATGAAACGCAACGGCAGCAGCGGCGATTAGGATAACGACTGGTTTGGCTATCTATTCTACTACGTTGGGGGTGCTAGTCCCGACTACAGTGCCTGTTCTAATACTCCGCTGTTACCCGACCTTGGGCCGGCGGGTACGAGTTACTAAGTCACAGCGGTGAAGACCACTGGGGGTGAGAGGCACTGGGTCAGAGCTGCAGATATGACGCGGCACTGGTGGACACGCGGGGACTTTCCCCTCCCCACCCCCCCGAGGAACAAGCTGCATCGTGGCCTGGCGCCCGCAGTGGGATGGACTGCGGAGGTGACACGGGGCCTGGGACCACGAGGTGACCTGCTACTGCCTCTGTGAGAGAAGGGCCTGCTGAAATCCCGGGCTTCCCTAGAGACAGACAACCTGCGCAGGGCTGAAACCTGAGCACGGGACCCCGTGGAGCTCTACATTGCTTGATATGCTGGTGGGGCCTAGTGTGGTTCTAGCGGGAAATACTCTGGAGGGTTCCCCCCCCCCTGCGTCACTGGTGGTGACTGTGCACAGCGACTACATCCATGCTGGGTCCCGGGTCCACCTGGGCCGGTGTAGGCAATGGGCAGAGGGACGACCCGGGCCACCTCGAGATCGAGTAGGAGGGGATCCCATTCAGCGCGTTTGGAGTCCTCATCTGGAAGATCTCCGCAGATGGCGGCAGACCACGCACCCGCCCCAGCCGGGGACAAGTTAGACGTGATCCAACAAGAAATTCGTGACACTCGCTCTGCACTAGAAAGTCAGCTGGGCACCATATCAGTGGACCTGAACCTACTTAAAGATGATCACCGAAAGTTGTCCGATAAGGTTAAAAACACTGAACACCAGCTGGACACCATGGGGCCTCAAGTTGCTGACCACGCTAAGCAATTGAAGGAGTTGCGACAACAGATTGATGCCCTGCACGCCTGGGCTGATGATGCAGAAGAGCGGGCAAGGCGCAACAACCTCAGAATAGTGGGTATGCCCGAGGGGACGGAGGGACTCAACCCTACGACCTATATCGAAGAGTGGCTGCAAACTGTGGTAGCGCCCTCAGGTCTATCCCCGCACTTTACTGTTGAGCGGGCTCACCGGGACCCGGCGCAACGCCCCTTGCCTGGAGCGAACCCACGTCCAATGCTGGCCCGTATATTGAATTATAGGGATCGAGACCGGGTACTGCAGGCAGCGAGGGAACAGGCCCCATTGCAGATGGAGAACGCGAGGATTTCCATATTCCCAGACTATACCCTGGCGGTCCAGCGAAAAAGCTCCTCTTTTATGGAGGTTAAAGCAAGAGTCCGTGCTGCGGGCTTAACGTTTGCTCTACTTTTTCCGGCCAAGCTCAAGATCAATCACAACCAACGGTCATTGTTCTTTGATACCCCCAAGAGTGCATAGGAATGGTTGGACCGACACTTCCCTGATATTCTGCCAGAACGGAGGCTAGACCCGATGCAGCCGAATGCACAGCGCCCCCCCCCGCCGACGTAAGAAGGGTATGATTACGCAGAGTGGAGGAACTCCTCCCCCGCCACACCAACAGGTGATAGAGGGACAGCGGGAGGCCCTCCAGACAGCTGAGACACTCAGAGTCCCCCGACCGGAGATCAGCTCTAGCCCTTCTGAGGCAGCCAATTCAGACTCTGACTCCGGGGGTAGCATGGCCTTATTCCTGTCGACATCCACTCACATTAGTCAAGACCCATTCGGCTGAATATAGAGTTCTTTCCCCCCCCCCCGTTTCTTATTGAAAGAATGTGGGCGCTACACTACCGGAACTATGTCCGCCCGCTTTAACAACCTTGCTGATCAATATGGGTTGTTCCACTCCCCACTGGTCTTTCTGGTATACTGTGTCAATAATGTTACTGTTTCCACAGAGGGTCATGGGGGAACGTCAATTAGTATAATGGCCCGGCCCGACTTGGGCATGTATCTCTACCATTGCTTAGGTACCTAGAGTGTTCCACACGCAGCCTACCCCACGAGCGTAAGCAAGAGTTCTAAGTGTACAATGTTTTTCCTGTTTTGCACAGTTTGGTCGGACGAAGTTCTATCGTTGGACCCAGTATTGGGGGATGTTTGCATTGGTTTTATGGTTGCTGCATGTACCGATTGGGGGCTCTGGGGGGCGGGTGGGGGGGTGGACTCGGGGGGGGGGGCTATTGGTTTTACAATTGCAAATGTCGGTTGAGAAATCGTACACTGTCATATCCTGGAATGTTCGGGGGCTGGGGTCGGCCCAAAAACGACACAGAGTAGTAGCCCAGCTGCATCGTCGCAAGGCCCAAATAGTATGTCTCCAGGAGACGCACCTTTTAAAATCTGAGACATGTAAGCTACAGAGGCGGTGGCGCAGCCAAATTTACGCTACAGCGTACTCCGCCTTTTCTAGAGGGGCTGCAATATGGATACGGGCGGGAATCCCATTTACTCACAGCGAGTCCCGAATAGACGACCAAGGCAGGTATGTTCTGATTCGTGGGTCCCTAGATGGTAGGCAGGTGGTGTTGGGCTCCATCTATGCTCCAAATGTAGACCAGGAGACCTATCTCTCCAGGTTAACACAGGCACTCTCCGACTGGGTGCAATACCCATGGTTATTAGGTGGAGACTTTAACGCTGTATTTGATGTCCACTGGGACCACTCTCACCCCCCTTTGTCGAACACCAACGCTGTGAATCAAGCAGCCGCACTGGCGAGGTGAGCACGGGGGTGGAACCTAGTGGATGTCTGGAGATCCCAACACGCGAATATGCGGGAATACTCTTTCTACTCACACCCGCATAACCTACATACCCGATTAGACCATTTCCTTTGCACAGTCGATCTGTCCCCTGCCATGCATCACAGTGCGTTCCTTGGGAAAACCATATCTGACCATAATCCTATAGAGTTATCGCTACATTGGGGGCGGGTCCCTACGCCTATTCCGACATGGCGGCTTCAGCCTGCGGCCTTGGAGGATCAGGTGTTCCGTGCTAAATTAGCCAACACTATCAGTATGTATTTTGCTGACAACGAGGGCACGGCTTCCACCAGGTCGATTGAATGGGAGGCTTTCAAAACCATAATACGGGGGGTTGCTATGGGAGGTTTGGTAGGGATTAGGAGAGAAGTGACCAGAGACCTGACAGACTTGGAGGACAGACTGCAGACATTAGAGGTGGCGGCTCAGCGACATGTAACGGAAATGGAGCAATTACAGGAGGCAAGGATTAAGTATGCCGAGCTACTAGAACGGATACGGACGGTGGACCTCCATGTGTACACGTTGCGCACACATGCCGAGGCAGATAGGGCTGGTACGCTGCTGGCGTGACTGATTGCTCCCCCACGGGCCCCTACTCCCACCATGGCTGTCTACGATGCTCACGGCGCGTTACTAACCACCCAGGGCGAAATTAATAGGACTTTCCATGACCATTACACCACTCTGTATAGCGTGCACCCATCGGAGAGAACTGAGAAGACAGTGCAATTCCTAATGGGCGTGGACCTTCCCAAAGTACCGGATGCTGCTGCTGAACTGTTGGCAGCACCGATTACTATGGCAGAGATCCGGGCTGCGATTAAAGCGCTGGCACGTAATAAGACCCCAGGCTCGGATGGCCTACCTGTAGAATTTTACTCCACTTATATAGACGCATTGGCCCCAAAGCTGTTACAGTTGTATGTCACTTCCCTTGAGGAAGGCACGCTTCCCCCCACTACTAAGGAAGCAATAGTCACGTCTCTGCTGAAGCCCGGTAAGGCCCCTACTGAACTGACATCGTACCGACCATTGTCGATTCTTAATACGGAGTATAAAATCCTGAGTAAAATCTTGGCCTCTAGGTTACTTCCCCTGTTGCCTGAATTAATACATACAGATCAGTGTGGCTTTATTGCTAAGCGTAGTACTTCCCTCAACATTCGCCGATTACACGCCTTGATGCATGCGGTCACTGAGGCATTGCCGTTGGCCGGATGCCTGTCCCTGGATATACGGCAAGCGTTCGATACATTGAGCTGGCCCTATATGCTTGCGGTGTTAGCGAAGTTTGGTATACCCCCTGAATTTTGCAAGTGGATTCGGTTGCTTTATACTGACCCCACGGCACGCGCCAAATCGGGACTGATTATATCACCTGCATATCGTATTTATAGGGGGACTCGCCAGGGTTGCCCCCTGTCCCCCTGTTGTTTGTGTTGGCATTGGAGCCAATGGAGCAATGACTGCGCTGCATGATGACCCCATATGGCATACCATTGCAGTCAATAACACATTCCGTCTCACTCTACGCGGACGACATGCTATTATTCTTTAAGGATCTTGGCGCGGACATGCAGGGCATTGCCGCTCTATTCTCGCGGTTTGGAGACATCTCTGGTCTGCACCTTAATGCCGCAAAATCAGTAGCATATTCTTTTTCTGGCACGTATGAAGGGACCCACCTACAATTTGGTCCGGAGCAGTTTAGAGTGGAACCCACAACATTCAAATATCTTGGGATACAGATTTATAGGTCCTCTGCCGATACTATTGATGGGAATGCGGTGCGGACTATAAACTCGCTCCGGTCGCAAGTAGCCTTCTGGAACACCCTGCCATTGTCCATGGCGGGCCGGCTAGCAGTGTCCAAAATGGTCAAGTTACCTCGACTCTTATACCACTTTGTAAATATCCCTGTGATCCTGACGGCCTTTAGGTCGCTAAATACATTGCTCACATCCCTGTTGTGGGGATAAGGGAGGCACAGACTAGCATTATCCAAGATGCAGCTGCCAACCACGATGGGCGGCATGGGGGCACCTGACTTTAAATCGTGCTGTGTTGTTGGGCAGTTGCAGTGGCTGGCGTATTGGTTGGCGGGCCATAACTTGTTTGAAATAGGTTACACCCCGGCGCACTTGCGGAGTGGGCGGTTACAGGCATTGCTCTGTCCCGGGGCCGACAGGATGCGTGACCCTCCCTACCTGTTGTCCATTGCCATCCATTATTGGAAACAAGCCCAGAAATCTGCTAAAGCCCTACATCCTTATGCTCCGAATATCCCCATTTACGGTTTGCCTACCCGACGTGGTGTATTGTCGGCTGGCCAGGTACGGGATTGGGTACAGGCGGGCTCTACTACAGTTGGAGATCTCTTTCTTGACGGTACACTGATGACTCATGACGAATTTGCCCACACTAGAGCAGTGCCGGAGACTCTGTTTCTCATGCATGCATCGGTTGTACAATATGTCCGTAAGTATTGGTAAGTGGCACAGGCGGAATCCCCTACATTTCACTTGTTGCGATCACTTCACATCATGGGCCATGGGTGCCACCTAGTGCGCTGGCTGTACAGCGGTCTGTGAAAACACCTACATGTACCGCTACTGCCTCTCCGTCAAAAGTGGGAGCTGGCACTGACGAGGGAATTGGAGGATAGGGAATGGGATGCTGCCCTAGAACACCCCCGACGGGTGTCCCGTAACTATCGGCTGAAATCCATACAATTATTAATACTGCATAGGGCTTTTCTTACACCGCAGGCTATCCAAAAGATGTACCCCTTAACTGCTGCACACTGCCCCAGATGTCCCCACGAACCTGCCGATTTTACTCATATGTTATGGTCATGCCCTGCCCTGGGGAGGTTTTGGTCTGAAGTTTCCCGTGGGCTGTCTGCACTTACGGAGCGCGCCCGTTGGGATACCATGGAAGTGTGTCTATTAGGTTTTACGGGGTTGGCACTGATGCTCGCTAAACGGCTAATAACACAGCGGTGGAAGTCGCGCAGGGCGCCACGAGAGGGCAAATGGAAAGAAGAGGTCATTAGATGGGCGGTGGCTGAGGGAGAGGCGCTAGCTTGTGAGGAATACAGGGCATTGCGGAAAAGACCGATAGCGCTAGAATGGGCTCAAGTGTTGGAGCAATTTAAGGCAGAAGCAGGGGACGATGTGGGTGAAGCCCTGGATCCCTTGGATGAGTGGGCCAGGACTGCCTGATTCCAGATTGGACAGTGACCCCCCCGACCGCTCGGCCGCCTTCCTGGAGGCCGGTTGGCTCCCTTCATCCCTCTTCCCCCCCTCCTTCCTCCCCTCCTCCCCCCCCCACACAGGGACACACTAGACCAGCACTACCTTGGTTGACCCTTCAGACCCAGTCCTGGTGGAACAGATTGGAGTACAGCAGCCGAGTTTTTGGTTATCAGTTCATAGGGTGGGATAGTTTTGGGTGGGATTCTGAGGGTGGGGTTGGGTAGGAAACGTAAGATATGCAGTGATCTGGGAATTCCTGCTCTGAACGCATTATGGTAGTTTAAATTGAAACCATGAGCGGTTCGCTCATGGGCCGAATGCTTGAATGCCTTATTACAGTATCACACGGTCACTCACTGTAATGTATGAGTAAATTGACTACGATTATATACCTGAAAATGTAATGCTATACTGTACCATGATGCACATTTGAAAATGCTAATAAAATTGTGTTAAAAAAAAAAAAAAATTGTGAGAGAGACAGTGAAGAGGAGCGTGGGAGGGCGCCCTGCAACGGTGGCAGAGCACATGGGGAGGAGAGGACGTGGCGAGGGGCAGAGAAGAGTTTCTGAGACAGTAGGCCCAAGTGAAGGGGGCAAACATGACACCTTAGCAGGGGCCCCTGAGGATAGCCTCTGAGTGCTATGTGCAAGGATGACTGCTCTGAAGTGTGACTGCAATTCATAGTTCTACTTTTGTAATGGAATAAACAGGGCTACAAGTCCCAGAATGCAAAATAAACAGGACTACAAGTCCCAGAATGCAAAGCAAAAACCTAGAACTGGATGAGCTTGAGCTGCTCTGAAGGAGGCTTCATTCCGATCCAGACCGTTTTTAATTTTCGGTCAGGGAAAAAGTTGAATTGTTGCCAAGAGTGCACAAGACGCTCTAGGGTGGATCTCCAAGGGGTAGTCTGGGCCCAAATGACACAAATGTCAACTCTCCCTCACCAGGAGCCTCATGTCTAACCCCATTTTCTCTTGTCAGTCTTAAAATGTTTTGTTTTCAGTGGCACACCTAAAAATTGATGTGGCGTAATGCATTCCAGGAGATAATCGAGGGCTGAGTCACATTTACGTGCCCGAGAACGCCCAAGAGTCGGGGTCAGGCACATTTCATGCTAACATACCAGGAAAATAATCTAACTTCTGCCTTTGGCTTGAGTGTGGATTTGTAAACACGCTGCAGCGGGTTTTCGACAGGGACACATATGAAGAGGCCATATACATTTTAATAAACTTCATATTTTGAGTTGAGGGTTAACCTAAACTCTAGTTATTACTTAGCAGACATACCTTGATGCCTCATTTCATGGTTGTGAAATCTACGTTCCTTATTAATATGCATTTAATGAATAAAGAACAGCCACCTCTGAAAGGTCCACTTGACTGTTACATGAATTCGCTAGAAGGCAAGGAGGCTTCTGATTGGGTCTTTCAGAAAGTGCCCTCATTGGGTGGTGGATTTCAAAACACCGAGTCCCTCATTACAAGTTGCTTGGAGTTTTCCGACTCCTGCGTAAACTCCTGTTGGCGAAAGGATCGGAATTCCCAGTTGGGTGGTATATTCCGCATACGGTAATTACCAGGTGCGTTAAGTAATTCGATACCAAAGGGGATGATGGACGGAGCGTTTGAGCAAATCAAACACTCACCCCCAGTCAACTGATCAGGGTTTAATCCATCATCATTCTTTAGCTCACTCCACCACCCCAGTTCAGACATGGCCATATGCAAATCAGTCTGACCCTGTGCCTCATGGGAACAGTCCAGCCCGAACTGCCAAGTCATGTCTTCCCTGGACCGGAAACAAGCATCCTGGGACCGGTTTCGGGTTTATAACCCTCATCAGCCAGGCTATCTTGAATCCAGTGGCAAAGTGAGCAAGGGACCCACGTCTGGGCATACCCTGCCAACTTAGGGCGAACAAAGCGATACCAAAGGGGATGATGGACGGAGCGTTTGAGCAAATCAAACACTCACCCCCAGTCAACTGATCTGGGTTTAATCGCATTAAGTAATTCACCTTTCATTAAATTTCAGCAGGTCAAACCTGGCGGAATTTAACATGGGAAAAATGTACGGTTATTACTGTACCATGCGGATTTTGGTGCAGCAACCACCACAATCTGAAGGTCATTTGCCCCAAACTCTTGATAGGTGTTATATCGCACCCGAGAAATATACCCCACAGTATCGTTATTCACCAGGTGCAATAAATAGAACCTTCATTCCGACAAACCCTAAATCAGGGCCGGAGAGGAATACTAGCTGGTAAATGGGTGCATAGTCCTACCACCACAGAGAATGAAGACGTACCTCAAAGGATCCCACAACAGCCCAGAGTCTTTCAGATCCAGGGCACTACAAACAGCCCCAATGACAGGAGGAGACCCGTTTCTTCTCATTATGTCCTTTGAGGATGCTGGTTTTGTTGTGGGACACTTGCGGATTCTGGTTTTGCATTGTGTAAGAGATGCAACTTGTTTATTCATTGTGTATACTAATAAATAAATATTGAAAAAGAAAAAAATATTGGTCAACGACACTTCATTAGTGGAAGTCTAGAGAAGGTCGAGAGTGACCCGGGTGGCCCTAATCGGGTCACTTCCTTCAGTTGGCGCCCGAACAGGGACCCCACAGGTGACCCGTCTCGCCCGTAGTCGGCTTGTAGAAGTCGAGGTTGTGTCTGGTCGGATGGGTGGATCGGGGATCCCCACACGATCGAGCTTGGTTCTCGCAGCTGCCCCGCCTGTCTGATCGGGAGGCTCCTCGTCTAGCGGTCGCCTTGGCTGGGGTCCTGAAAAGGCGAAACCCTTGGATCTGACTGTTTGATCCGAAGTGTCGGCAGTGGAGAATAATCTTGTTTGACCTGTGTGCACCGGGTGAGTTCATTTTGAATTCTGGGTAAGTGCGGCGTCACCTTGGTTAATTTGGTAGGTCTGCGGTCCCTTGTGATACAGAGCGTTGTTGAACGTTCTGCCGGGCCAATTGTTGAATTCGGCTTATTCTTGAAAAGGCCTGGGGCTAGAGCCTATCTTGTCTTGGTGCAGTCTGAGGACTGACTTGTTTTGACACAGTCTGCGGACTGTCCTTGAGAGTTTTTTGTTTATGTGTGTTTTACTGTGTGTGCGTGTGTTGATCGAGTGAATACATGGATGTGCCTGTGCCTGATGTAGGGATGCCTTGTTGGAGTAAAGTGTGGTGCCTGGGGTGCCGATGCTGCTCTGCGGAACATCGCTTGGAGGAGCGACAGCCTGCACCTCCGGAAGGCACTCCGAATTTTTGATATGTATGTGAAGCATGGCATTGGCCCTATTATGTTTTGTACATTGTGGCACAAGTATATGAGGGACAATACTGAGCTTCAGTGGCCACGGGATGGTACCTTTGATGAACAAAAAGTGAATTACTTCCAGGATAAATTATTTGCTAGAAGAAGTAGGCAGTCGATGTTTGATACTTTGCATGTATGGCAGAAGGAAGCTGAGCAGAGACGTATACGTGCTGAAAAAGAGTCTAGGAAGAAGGCAATGCAAACGGTAGCTTATGATAAGGAAAGAACAGAGAAGGGTATTGAGTGTGCAGATAGGAAGTTTCGATTACAGTGTGATAGGTCCTATGTTGTTCGAGAGGAAGAGGATACTTTCGTGGAGGACTTGTTGGAAACTCGCCCCCACCTCCCTATGCCCCGCAAAGAATATATCCTGCTGTTCCGCTGTCTCAATCCTCCGTTGTTCCTTCGCCTTCCCCTGATCCCTCCACCGTCCCAACAGTTTCAGCTCCGGCCGTATCCGTCTTTCCCCCGCATTCGCAAATTACGAGTACAGTGACTGCGGGCACCCCCGCAGTATCAGCTGCTTCTGTTTCCATTTCTCCTCCTTCTCTTACACCTACTACGCAGCCATTGTTGACACTGTCACCTGCGTATGCATCCTATGCGTTTCCCCTAGATGTGTCACCCACAGTATTGAGTAGTGCAGGGATGCCAGTGCGAGGGTCAGATGGCGGGAATTGGGCGGCGGCACAGGAGCGATTAGAGCGAGCAATGATTCGATCTGATGTGGGTGAAGAAGAGAAGAGGATGGTTGCAATTCAGGCAGCACAGTGGGCTCAGAGTGTGATTTATGGTTTGGAGGATATATGGAGTGTGATGTAGGATTTTGATCCGTTTATACAACAGCATGCCCTTCAGCATATGTCGACTACATTGATTGGTCTGTGGGAACAGTGTATTGGAAGTAAAGCCCCTAAAATCATTTATGATATTCGAGATCGTGTATATTCCGCTGGTATGGCTCTGGCAGAAGTCCATAGTAATGTTGGGACATTACTTAGTTATCGGGCGAAATTATATCACAGTACCCCGATTCCAGTATCTCAGTGTCCGATGAGGGAAGTTGATCCCATTTACCACCCTGAGATTCCAGAGCAGCGTAATGCGTCGAATGTTGTTACTCAGCAATGGGTAGAGGCTCGTTTCCAGGAGCAGTGGGTTTATACCCCGTGAATGAGAAGTGAGGTGCTTACTCTTAAGAGTCAGTTACCGGATCCCTGGAAAAATCCTACTGCATATTATAAAGAATTAACAGAGGCTGCCTCCTCGTCAGTCATGACTATAGCAGATATTGAGATATTTTTGGGGCTGTTAGTGCCGGTAGATATATGGAGACAGGTGCATACACAGGATCACAGAGTGGAATTGGGTGCTACATGGGACAAGATTAAGGCATGGGATAAGGAACGGAAGCCTGGAGACAAACCTAGGGCTGAGATATTGGCTTTACCAAATCGTATTATTACTTATATGCATTCTCTTATTCCACCCAGACGAGTGGATTGGGATAAGTTGACGGCATGTCGCCAAAAGGAGGAGAGTGTTTCTGATTTTTTTACTCGGTTTGAAGGGGTGTTTTGGGATTTTAATGGGCAGGATTTGTCAGTGGAAGGTGGGGTTCGTTTGTTTGTTAACAGGTTTGTTACAAATTTACTTCCTGAAATTGCAGCTCGGTTGCAAGCCTCTGAGAGTACATAGACCACTTCCTCCCCTTCAGTAATATTGAGCATGGCTCAATATTAAGAACATCGAGAAAATGAGGAGAAGGATAAGGTGGAGAAAAAGAGTAAGGATTTAATGACGAAGGTGTTGTTGCAGCAAGTTGCAAGGGGATCGGGAAGGGGTCGGGGTACTGGACCGGCTCAGAGGTCCCGAGGTGCAGGTAGAGGTGGTGTGCCGCTGGGTCTGAATCAGTGTGCATATTGTAAAAAGGAGGGGCATTTGCGAAGTGAGTGCCCAGACCTGTTACAGAAAGTCGCATTACCGAGAGGCAGGGGGTGGAATGGCAGGGGTCGTGGTGAGTGTAGCCGAGGCGAAACTCAAGGGGATGCATCCTCAGGGGGTCGGTCTGATCAGAATTATTTTGATGATCCCCGAGGAAGACAGTATTATCACGATGATTATGATATCGATGAAGTTACAGGGATGTCCTATAGCTAGGACAGCAAGGGACAGGGTAAGGGACCAGTCCAGATTCCTGTAGATCAGCGTGGTCCTTATGTCACAGCAGACCTACATGGTTCGACGCAGAAATATTTGGTGGATACAGGTGCAATGAATAGCTCTGTTTCTCATTCACTGGTCCCTGGGGCCGCCCTGTCTGGCCACAATAATGTCTCGGTAGGTTTTTCAGGCATACCGGTTGTGAGCCCCATCTCCAAACCTCTAGCTCTGACTGTTGGTCCTTTTACGGTAGATTCTCCGTTTTTTTTTTACATCAAATTGTGGTGAAAATTTATTAGGATTGGATTTGTTAAAGAAATTATGTGCTACTATTTATTGTTCCCCAGACGATGTTTATATGACTTTTGGACCTAATGTGGATGGCGCGAAACAGTGTTTTGCAAAGGACGCTCCACTTCCTGTTGAGCTTCAGGATGTCCCATCTTCTTTGTGGGCGACAGGGGACACTGATGTTGGGTTGTTACAGATACCACCCGTTTCTATCAAGATCAAGGATAATGCTGTGCTCCCTCGTATTCCTCAATACAAAATATCGCAAGCTGGGGAACAGTCTCTGATGCGGATTATACAGGATTTGATTAAGTTGGGGGTGGTGGAGGAGACAGTAGCGAATGTGTGTAATAGCCCCATTCTTCCTATTCTTAAAAAGGCCCCCATGGATTCCTCTGACGCACACTCTGATGTTTACCGGTTCGTAATTGATTTGCGAGCAGTAAATAAAATAGTTATTCCCCAGTTTCCGGTGGTTCCTCAAATAACAGTCCTTCTTACAATGATCCCTTCTTCGGCAAAATACTTCTCCGTGATCGATTTGAAAAATGCTTTCTTTAGCATTCCTGTCCACCCTGATAGCTGATATCTATTCGGTGTTGCTTTAGCTGGCAAAAGCTTCCAATTCTGTAGAGTTCCTCAGGGGTATACAGAAAGTCCTAGTATTTATAGTCAAGCTTTAAAAGGTCAATTGGACTCTCTCTCTCCCCGCAGGTAATGTATTATTGCAATATGTGGATGATATTTTGATAGCCTCCGACACTGAAGTGGGTTGTCGGGATGCCACGGTAAAATTGTTAATGCATTTGGCGGAACACGGACATAAAGTTTCCCTTTCTAAATTCCAATATTGTCAACAGCAGGTCACCTATTTAGGTCACCTGCTGTCGAAGGAGGGTCGGAGGCCAACACCTGAACGAGTTGATGCCATTGTTAAGATGCCCGTCCCTGTGACTCAAAGGGATGTGCGTGCGTTCATAGGCATCACTTCGTATTGTCGGCACTGGATACCTGCTTACTCTTTACTAATACAGCCTTTGCTTTACCTAACCACTAAAGATGTGCATGAACCCTTGCCCTGGACGCATGAATGTCAGCATGCTTTTGAACAATTAAAAGTTGCTCTTTGCTCTGCACCTGTGCTTGGCACGCCAGATTACAAGAAGCCCTTTGTGCTGTACGTACACGAAGCGGCTGGATGTGCACTCTCTGTGTTAACACAAGCCTTTGGAGGTAAGCAGAGGCCATGCGCTTATTTTTCTGCTACACTTGACCCTGTCGCCAGAGCCCTCCCGAGCTGATTAAGAGCCGCCGCAGCTGCGGCGGTTTCTATTAGACAATCCGCAGGGCTCGTTCTCAATCATGATCTCACAGTAATGGTACCGCATGCTGTGGATGTACTTTTGAATAGAACAAAGACGCAGCACCTTACCAGTGCTCGTCTGACTGGATATGAACTGACACTGTTTGCACCCCATATTACTATCAAAAGATGTGCCACACTGAATCCAGCCACGTTACTACCCCTCCCTTCGGAAGGAGAGGACATGGATGTCCACGATTGCTTGTTCCGCACTGACGAAGAGACGAAGGGATGGGTAGACTTGACTGATGTTCCCTTATCTGACCCACAAGGGGAACTATATGTCGATGGCTCTTGTTTTAAATTGTCAGATGGCACCACTACAGCGGCGTATGCTATTACCACGCTGCGCACTGTAGTTGAGACGTCACGTGTTCCTTATCAATCAGCACAGGCTGCGGAGCTGGTGGCCCTTTTGTGGGCATGTGAGTTAAGCGAAGGACTGACTGTCAATATTTATACTGACAGCCAGTATGCCTTCGGGGTGGCCCATAACTTTGGACGCCTCTGGGCAGAGAGAGGAATCTTGACATCACATGGGACTAAAATTCAACATGGTCCATTGATAGAGAGGCTTTTGATAGCTTTGACACTTCCCAAACGATTGGCAATAGTGAAATGCAGTGCCCATAAAGCGATTACTAATGATGTGGGGAAAGGGAATGCATTTGCAGATCAGATAGCAAAGGAGACAGCTAGATCCAAAATTAAAAAGATGGTTGTAGCGGGCCCAGCTAGGTGGGTGCCCAAGAATGGGATGTTTGAGGTCACACTAGCCAATGTCAAGGAGATTCAGAGTGAAGCAACAGTGGAGGATTTGGCAGTGTGGCAGGAGAAAACAGGGCGTCTAGATGAAGAGGGATGTTGGACTGATTTGTCTGAGAAACAGAGATGGATGTTACCAGATGCATATGTACTTCCTGTAGTTACCATGGCACATGGTCCAGCTCATATTAGTGCTAAGGGTATCTATAAGTTGCTAGATCCTGTGTGGAAAAATGACAATATTCCAAAGGTTGCTACTCACTTGGTGAAATACTGTATGATCTGTCTTAGACACAATACTGGGAAGGGTACCCCTACACCTTCTGGTAATTTTGCACCCCCCTCTTTCCCTTTTGAGGTACTCCAAATAGACTATATAGAATTGCCACGGGTTAACAATTTAAAATAAGTGCTAGTGGTAGTTTGTGCTTTTAGCAAGTGGATTGAGGCTTACCCCACAAAAGAAAACACCGCCATGGCAACGGCAAAGGCCCTTATTAAGGAGTTTTTCCCCCGTTACGGCTTGCCCCGTTTGATCTGGAGTGACAATGGAAGTCACTTCAACGCCAAATTGATCCAGCTGATATGCAACGGTTTGCATATTCAGCAAAAGTTTCATGCAGCTAATCACCCTCAGTCAGCAGGTTTAGTCGAGAAGTACAATGGTACTCTCAAGTTAAATTTGGCAAAGGTGAAGGAGAGTACTGGGTTGCAATGGCCAGATGCATTACCCCTTGCTTTGTTGTCCACTAGAATGACTGCCCATTCCAGGACCGGATTATTTCCCTTCGAGGTAATTTTCGGTCGTCCAGCGAATATGTGGGGTGTCCCTAGACCATAGAAGTTCTCCGAGATAGATTATCCTCTGTTGGTCGATTATTTGTATGAACTTACTAAAAGCTTGCGTTCTATTCACCAACAGATACACGAGGCGCTGCCTCCAGCACCTGAGGGGCCTGGACATACGATTCAGCCTGGTGACTGGACACTGATTCGAAGCTTTCAAAGAAAGGACGGCTTGGAGCCAAGATGGAAGGGCCCCTACTTGGTCCTCATCGCCACGAGGACGGCGGTGAGAGTGGAAGGTCGGGCGAACTGGGTGCATGCCTCTCATTGTAAGAGAGTGCCACTGCCCCTGCCCTACGACGCCTGGGTGAGAGAGGGCATCGGAGACCACAAAACTGAAAGGGTTCAGCAATTCCTTCCGTTCTCGGATGCTCAATTGGTTTGGACGCAGACAGAGGTAGAAAATGATGCTGTTTTAAATGAAGCAGTTCCCCCAGAAAAAAGGGCTGCTCAGGCTTCCACTTTATCTGATCCCCCGGAACCTGAGTTCCAGTCCCCGGCGTCCCCTGAATTTCAGATTCTACTTCAAGATGAGACAGTGCCTGGAAAGGACAGGTATAATTTGCGTCCTCGACGGAAAGGTAGTGAGCCAAAAGAAAAGTGAGTGTAGTTAGGCATGGACTTCATTGCATAAGACAAGTAAAAATGTCCCTTGTTTTTGCCTCTTCCTGTTAGATTAGGGATCAGAAGATTGGTGCAATGCCTGTGATGCAGGATAGGATAAGTTGAGGGTATCTTCCAAGGAGGGAGAGTGCCCTATCCTGAGAACAGTGAACATTTGTCGACGAGCTGCAAGGCTGTGGCTCCACCGCAGCGTGCCCAATAGAACCACCGAGGATTGGACAATAGAATCCTGCCAGGGAGGTTTAGAATGGACCCTGATTCTCGACCCTTTTTGGTGTCTCTTTTTTCCCTATTGTTTTTAGTTTTTTTTGTGCCCTTTTCCCATCATTGGCTCCATCTTAAGTCGTTTTTCTTTGATGCTTTGATGCACAAGTTACTAACTTGTGTAACGATATATCTGTAAGAGACAGTAGTTAGTGACAGATTCCTTACCTTAGAATATCCCCAGGCGTCAGGCTGGATCCGGAAAGTTTTTGCGTAGCAGTACCCTTGCGCGTCGGTAGGCGGCGTCGTGCGGCTCCGCGTCCGTCGTCGGCGTCGTGATCGCCGGGATGACGTCGCGGGCAGTACTTAGACGCCTCACCTGCACGCTGACGTCAGTTCTGTACACGACTTTCCGCGCCAGGAACGCAGAGCCATGCAAGAAGCTGACATAGGTGTCTGAAAAATACTAGGGCCCTGAAAGGGATGTCCTTAACCCTAGAAATCAGTTCGCAGAACAGGGAGGATGGGTGGGGCGGTAAGGGATCTATCACTACTAATGTTTCTTACAGATATATCGTTACCGAAGGTAAGTAACTTGTTCATCTGAAAGAAACACGTAGTGATAGATTCCTTACCTTAGAATAGATACCCCAGCAATACAAACCCCGGTGGTGGGTCTGCGAACCAAGATCACACCAGAAAGTCGCGGAGAACAGAACGGCCAAAGAAGCCGTCTCTCCGGACTTGGCTGTCAAGGCAATAATGCTTAGCAAAAGTGTGCAGCGAGGCCCACGTGGCTGCTTGACAGATGTCTTGCAGGGGGACACCACGTCCCAATGCAGTAGTAGCTGCTGTTGCCCTGGTAGAATGGGCACGCAGCCCCACCGGAGGCTCCTTTTTAGCCAGAGAATAGCAGGCTTTTATACACAAGACAACCCAGCGGGAGATAGTCCTCTTGTGTACAGCCCGGCCTTTCTTGGCGCCTATGTAGCCAACAAACAGCTGGTCATCCACCCGGAACAGTTGTGTGCGGTTGAGGTAAAATGAGATCACACGTTTTGGGTCCAGACGCACAAGTTACTAACTTGTGTAACGATATATCTGTAAGAGACAGTAGTTAGTGACAGATTCCTTACCTTAGAATATCCCCAGGCGTCAGGCTGGATCCGGAAAGTTTTTTGCGTAGCAGTACCCTTGCGCGTCGGTAGGCGGCGTCGTGCGGCTCCGCGTCCGTCGTCGGCGTCGTGATCGCCGGGATGACGTCGCGGGCAGTACTTAGGCGCCGCCCTGCGCGCTGACGTCAGTTCTGTACACGACTTTCCGCGCCAGGAACGCAGAGCCATGCAAGAAGCTGACATAGGTGTCTGAAAAATACTAGGGCCCTGAAAGGGATGTCCTTAACCCTAGAAATCAGTTCGCAGAACGGGGAGGATGGGTGGGCGGTAAGGAATCTGTCACTAACTACTGTCTCTTACAGATATATCGTTACACAAGTTAGTAACTTGTGCATCTGAAAGAGACACGTTAGTGACAGATTCCTTACCTTAGAATAGATACCCCAGCAATACCAACCCCGGTGGTGGGTCTGCGAACAAAGATCAGACAAGGAAGTCCTGGAGGACAGAACGGCCAAAGAAGCCGTCCCTCCGGACCTGACTGTCAAGGCAGTAATGCTTTGTAAACGTGTGCAGCGAGGCCCACGTAGCTGCCTGACAGATAACCGGCAGCGGAACACCGCGGCCCAAGGCCGTGGTAGCAGCCGTTGCCCTGGTGGAATGGGCACGCAGCCCAACAGGAGGTTCCTTTTTAGCGAAAGAATAGCAGGTCTTGATGCACAAGGTAACCCAGCGGGAGATGGTCCTCTTGTGCACCGCCCGACCTTTTTGGCGCCCACGTAGCCAACAAAGAGCTGGTCATCCACCCGGAAGTGTTTTGTGCGGTCAATATAGAAAGAGAGCGCACGTTTTGGGTCCAGACGGTGGAGCCTCTCTTCCTCTCTGGAAGGATGCGGAGGCGGAAAGAAGGTGGGCAAAGTGATGGTCTGCCCAATGTGGAAAGCAGTAACCACCTTTGGCAAGAAGGACGGACGCGTCCGAAGAACAACCTTGTCTGGATGAACAGACAGAAAGGGAGGTTTGCAAGATAGAGCCTGGAGCTCACTCACCCGCCGAGCGGAGGTGATGGCCACCAGAAAGGCTGTCTTCAGAGTCAGAAGACGAAGAGGACAGTTATGTAGAGGCTCAAAGGGAGCGCACATTAAAAAGGTAAGAACCAAGTTCAAGTCCCACTGAGGCATCACAAACGGAACAGGAGGGAAGAGGTGAGTAATGCCTTTTAAGAACCTGTTAACAACAGGGGACTTGAAAAGGGAGGGCTGATCAGGGAGCCTGAGGAAGGCCGAGATAGCACAAAGATAACCCTTGATGGTACCCAGGGCAGAACCCTGTTGGGCCAAAGAGAGAAGGAACAGAAGGACCTCAGAAAGAGGGGCAGAAAGGGGATTCACAGCCTTTGCTGTGCACCATGCCACAAATTTGTTCCACCTGCAGGCGTATACCACCTTAGTGGAGGGACGCCTGGCTGCCAGAATCACATCACAAACTTCGGGAGGCAAGTCGAAAGGAATCAACTGCCGCCGCTCAATCTCCACGCAAGCAGGTGTAGACTGGACAGGTTCGGGTGGAGGACCGTCCCCTGCTGCTGCGACAGAAGATCCTCCCGAAGAGGCAGACGGATCGGGGGATCTACGCTCATATTGAGTAGCTCGGGATACCAAACTCTTCGAGCCCAGTCCGGAGCCACAAGAATGACTTGGGCCCGGTCGTGCCGAATCTTCTTCAACACTCTGGGTAGAAGTGGTATAGGCGGAAAGGCGTACAAGAGACCGCAACTCCACTCGTGACGAAAAGCGTTGCCGAGCGAGTGCCGCCTTGGAAATTCCAACGCGCAGAACTGATGACATTGCGCGTTCTCTTCGGTGGCGAATAGATCTAACCAAGGCTCTCCCCACTGTAGAAAGAGTCCTTGCGCCACTTCCGAGTGAAGACGCCATTCGTGATCCATTATGCACCTGCGGCTGAGTTCGTCCGCCCTGGCGTTCAGGGAACCTGCCAGGTGTTGAACCACCAGGAACATGCCCTGATGTTCCAGCCATGTCCAGAGGCGTAGAGCCTCCTGACAAAGGGTCCACGACCCCACCCCGCCTTGTTTGTTGCAGTACCACATGGCGGTGGTGTTGTCTGTGAACACCTGCACTACCTTCCCTTTGACAGAGGGAAGGAATGCCCTGAGTGCAAGTCGGATCGCCCGGAGCTCCAGAAGGTTGATATGGAGCCGGGACTCCGCCGGAGACCAGAGGCCTCTGATCTCCGCCTCTCCCATGTGACCGCCCCATCCCAGAAGGGACGCGTCCGTCACAACTGTGTGCTCTGGCTGGGGAAGGGAGAGGGATCTGCCCATGACCCATTGCCGGTTCGAGAGCCACCACTGCAACTGTTTTGCAGTCCCCTCCGAGATCTGGACGTGATCGGACAGGTCGCCCTGGTGCTGCGCCCACTGGAACTTCAGGTCCCACTGCAGAGCCCGCATATGCCATCTGGCATGAGTGACCAGCAGGATGCAGGAGGCCATGAGGCCCAGCAGCCTCAGGGTCATCCGTACCGAAACCCAGGATAAGGGCTGAAAGATCGGAATCATAGCCTGAATATCCCGGACTCGCCGTTCGGGAGGATAGGCCCGAAACTGCGTCGTGTCCAGAACTGCTCCGATGAAAAGGAGCTGTGGAGAAGGAATCAGATGCGACTTTGGCACATTGATGGAGAACCCCAGCGAGTGCAGGAGTTCGGCCGTAGTCTGGAGGTGGGAGACAACTGCCTGGGACGAGCCCGCCTTCAGCAGCCAGTCGTCGAGGTAGGGGAAGACTGAAACCCCTGCCCGGCGCAGATGAGCTGCGACCACCGCCATCACTTTCGTGAACACCCGAGGGGCACTGGTAAGGCCAAAGGGGAGCACGGTGAACTGAAAATGCTCGAGGCCTACCGTGAACCGAAGGTAACGCCGGTGGGCCGGCAGGACGGGGATGTGGAAATAGGCGTCCTGCAAGTCCAACGCTACCAACCAGTCTCCGGGGTCGAGGGCAGTCAAGACCTGAGCTAGGGTGAGCATCTTGAACTTCTCCTTCCGGAGGAAGCGATTGACGTTCCGGAGGTCCAAGATAGGACGCATGTCCTCCTTGTCCTTTTTGGGCACCAGAAAGTAGTGGGAGTAGCAACCACGCCCCACTTCTGGGGTCGGAACATGCTCGATGGCCCTCTTGGCCAAGAGGGCCGTGACTTCCTTCTGTAGAAGCACCAAGTGATCCCCTGACATGCGGTGGAATTGAGGTGGCATGGCTGGGGGGTGGTCTCGAAGGGGAGGGAGTAGCCCCTTCGGACAATGTCCAAGACCCACTTGTCCGAGGTGATGGGACGCCAGTGGTGAAGGTGATGGCGGACCCTGCCCTCGACTGGCGTGCTGTGCACCTGAAAGGAGGGACTAGGAGGGCTTGGAGGCCGCGGACGGGTTGGAGGTGGTGGCCTGACCCGCACGCTGGTTGCCCGAACCGCCACGGCGGTATCCACGTCCTCGGCCACGCGAAGGCGCTTGCTGCGCGGGCCGTTGGCCGGGCTGTGGACGTGACTGGGCGCCCCTTCCGTGGCCACGAAAGGGGCGAAAAGCAGACGTTTGCGGAGGGCGCACAACAGCAAGGCCCAGGGACTTAGCAGTAGCCCGTGAATCCTTGAAACGCTCCAGCGCATGGTCCGCCTTTGAACCAAAGAGACCGACTCCATCAAAGGGCATGTCCATGAGAGTATGCTGGACATCCCCTGAAAAACCAGTGGTTCTCAGCCAGGCGTGGCGACGCAGCGCCACCGTCGTTGCAAGCGATCTGCCCAGCGAGTCGGCGGTATCAAGGCCACAGCGGATGGTATACTTAGCCGCATCACGCCCTTCCGCAATAGCGCGGGTAAGCAGTGTCTGGACCTCCTCAGAACACTGCGGCAAAACATCAGCCACCGAATCCCACAGGGAGTGGGTGTATCGGCCCAAGAGGCAAGCGGTATTAACAGACCGCAAGCCAGCACTGGAGGAAGAGAAAGCCTTCTTCCCAAAGTGATCCAGGCGCTTGGATTCCCTATCCGGAGGGGCGGTAGGGAAGGCTGTTTGGGAGGCAGAGGCTTGGACAACCAAGCTCTCAGGGGTGGGGTGTTGGGAGAGAAACAGGGGTCGCCCGGAGCCGGGCGATGGCGTCGAGCCACGTTCCTATCCACAGGAGCCCCTGTGGTGGGTTTGGACCAGGCACCCAAAAGAACGTCAGTGAGTGCATCGTTGAACGGCAGCACAGGCTCCGAAGAGGAGGCCGCCGGCTGAAGCACTTCAGTCAGGAGGTTAGTCCTGACGGCCACTGTAGGCAACTGGAGATTTAAGGCTCCAGCAGCTCTACGCAACACCGTTGCAAAATTAGCCCCCTCCTCCGTTGCCACGGGAGGAGACAGCATGCCAGAGTCGGGGGAGGTATCCAGCCCACTGGCATCCCCAAGTTCCTCAACCCAGTCCGGGTCAAACTCGCACTGTTGTGTGAGAGGGTCGTCAGACCCCTCCCAGCTCTCCTGGTCCTCCTCAGGTTGAAAAGATGGAGGAGGAGGGACATAAGGGACCCAAGGCCTCATCGGCGCCGGAACCGGCGGCCGGGCGACGCCGGTCCGGCTCCATGTCCGGACCCGGGGAGAACCGGGGAACGACGCCGCCCGGAGCCCCGGACGGCGTCGGAAACGGCACCGGGGACATCGGCGTCGGCGGAGGCGTGGTTAGGTCAACCGGCGTCGATGGAGGTTGCGGCACCACCGGAACCGGGGTCGAGGCCGGGGCCGGAGCCGAGGCCGGGACGAAGGCTGGTGGGACAGGCGACGCCGGGACCGGAGTCGACGGCGACGCCGGAGCAACCCCATCTGGGCCCGCGGGGCCCGAAGGCGCACCGGAGGGACCTTGAGGCCCGAAGAGGCGGGCCATGGCCGACAGGAATTTCTGTACTTCGGCCGGAGTCGCCCCCGAACCCGGGAAGGACGGGTGATGCGGGGGCAACTCGACAGGCACGTCCGGGGCCGCGGGGGCGGGGACGGTGCCGACAGGGACCTCAGCCGAGTCGCGCGACCGGCGAGGCGAAGTCTTAGAGCGATGACGCCGCTTAGACTTCTTGTGCTTCGACTCACCGGAGGAGCGCGAAGACTTGGATTCCGACGAACGGCGGGGACTCCGCGTCCGGCCCCTCGACCTCTCCCGGGACCGGGGCTTGCTGCGGCGCGGAGCCGACTGCCGGACTTCAAGGAGCTTTCGAGACCGCTCTCGCAAAGCCTTCGGATGAAGTTTCCGGCAGTCAGGGCACGACTTCGTGTCGTGGCCTCGGCCGAGGCAGAAGAGACACTCGAGGTGGGGGTCCGTGATGGACATCATACGACCACATTCCTCGCAGGGCTTAAAGCCGGGCATCCCTACGACACCTTAGGAGTCGTGAAGACTCGTTGAAGAGAACAGTGAAAAATTTCACAAAAAGATAGTCAAAAAGTGACTAGGGCACTGCTCTTCCCGGATCTGCGCTTACTGGCGCGGAAAAAGAAGAACTGACGTCAGCGCGCAGGGGCGGCGCCTAAGTACTGCCCGCGACGTCATCCCGGCGATCACGACGCCGACGACGGACGCGGAGCCGCACGACGCCGCCTACCGACGCGCAAGGGTACTGCTACGCAAAAAACTTTCCGGATCCAGCCTGACGCCTGGGGATATTCTAAGGTAAGGAATCTGTCACTAACGTGTCTCTTTCAGATGGTGGAGTCTCTCTTCCTCTCTGGAAGGGTGCGGAGGCGGAAAGAAAGTGGGCAAGGTGATAGTTTGCCCGATATGAAAGGCAGTAACAACCTTTGGCAAAAAGGATGGACGTGTGCGTAGCACAACCTTGTCCGGATGAACAGAGAGAAAAGGAGGTTTACATGAAAGAGCCTGGAGCTCACTCACGCGCCTAGCGGAGGTGATGGCAACCAGGAAAACAGTCTTCAAGGTTAATAAACGAAGAGGACAGTTGTGAAGCGGCTCAAAGGGAGCGCACATCAAATAAGTAAGAACCAGATTCAAGTCCCACTGTGGCATCACTAATGGAATAGGAGGGAAAAGGTGAGTAATGCCTTTGAGAAATCTATTTACAACAGGGGACTTGAAAAGAGAGGGCGGATCAGGTAGCCTGAGAAAGGCTGAATTTTCAGAAAGGTAGCCCTTGATAGTGCCCAGAGCAGAGCCCTGCTGGGCTAAAGAAAGAAGGAACAGGAGGACCTCAGAAAGAGGGGCAGAAAGTGGATCCACAGCCTTTGCTGTGCACCATGCCACAAATTTGTTCCACCGGCAGGCGTATACCGATTTAGTGGAGGGACGCCTGGCTGCCAGAATGACATCACAGACTTCGGGAGGCAAGTCAAATGGAATCAACTGTCGCCGCTCAATCTCCACGCAAGGAGGTGGAGGCTGGACAGGTTCGGGTGAAGGACCGTCCCCTGCTGCTGCGACAGAAGATCCTCCCGAAGAGGCATCGGATCGGGGGATCCACGCTCATACTGAGTAGCTCGGGATACCAAACTCTTCGAGCCCAGTCTGGAGCCACAAGAATGACTTGGGCCCAGTCGCGCCTGATCTTCTTCAGCACTCTGGGTAGAAGTGGTATAGGCGGAAAGGCGTACAATAGACCGCAGTTCCACTAGCAACGAAAAGCATCACCGAGCGAGTGCCGCCTTGGAAATTCCAACACGCAGAACTGCTGACATTGCGCGTTCTCTTCGGTGGCGAATAGATCCAACCAAGGCTCTCCCCACTGTTGAAAGAGACCTTGCACCAAGTCCGAGTGAAGACGCCATTCGTGATCCATCATGCACCTGCCGCTGAGTTCGTCCGCCCTGGCGTTCAGGGAACCTGCCAGGAGTTGAACCACCAGGGAAATGCCCTGATGTTCCAGCCATGTCCAGAGGCGCAGAGCCTCCTGACATAGGGTCCACGACCCCACCCCGCCCTGTTTGTTGCAGTACCACATGGCGGTGGTGTTGTCTGTGAACACCTGCACTACTTTACCTTTGACAGAGGGAAGGAATGCTTTGAGTGCAAGTAGGATCGCTCGGAGCTCCAGAATATTGATATGGAGCTTGGACTCCGCTGGAGACCAGAGGCCTCTGATCTCCGCCTCTCCCATGTGGTCGCCCCATCCCAGGAGGGACGCGTCCATCACCACTGTGTGCTCCAGTTGGTAAAGGGAGAGAGATCTGCCGCTAACCCAATGCTGGTTCGTGAGCTACCACTGCAACTGTTTTGCAGTGCCCTCCGAGATCTGGACGTAGTCGGACAGATTCCCCTGATGCTGCGCCCACTGGAACTTCAGGTCCCACTGCAGAGCCCGCATATACCATCTGGCATGATTGATCAGCAGGATACAGGAGGCCATGAGGCACAGCAGCCTCAAGGTCATCCTGACCGAAACGCAGGATAAGGGCTGAAAGATTGGAATCATAGCCCGAATATCCCGGACTCGCTGTTCGGGAGGATAGACCCGAAATTGCGCTGTGTCCAGAACTGCTCCGATGAAGAGGAGCTTCTGAGAGGGAATCAGGTGCGACTTCGGCTCGTTGATGGAGAACCCCAGCAAATGCAGGAGGTCGGCCGCAGTCTGGAGGTGGGAGACGACTGCTTGGGGCGAGCCCGCCTTCAACAACCAGTCGTCGAGATAGGGGAAGACTGAAACCCCTGATCTGCGCAGATGAGCTGCGACCACCGCCAACACTTTCGTGAACACCCAGGGGGCGCTGGTAAGGCCGAAAGGAAGCACGGTGAACTGAAAATGCTTGTGGCCTACCGTGAACCGCAGGTAACGCCGGTGGGCCGGCAGGACGGGAATATGAAAGTAAGCGTCCTGCAAGTCCAACGCTACCATCCAGTCTTGTGGGTCTAGGGCAGATAAGACCTGAGCAAGTGTGAGCATCTTGAACTTCTCCTTCTGGAGGAAGAGATTGACGTTCCGAAGGTCCAAGATAGGACGCAGGCCCTTGTCCTTCTTTGGAATCAGAAAGTAGTGGGAATAACAACCACAACCTACTTCTGGCGTTGGAACGCGCTCTATGGCCCCCTTGGCCAAGAGGGCCACAACTTCCTGCTGGAGAAGTGCCAAGTGATCCCCCAACATGCGGTGGTATTGAGGTGGCATGGCTGGAGGGGTAGTCTCGAAGGGGAGGGAGTAGCCCCTTCGGACTATTTGTAAAACCCACCTGTCCGACGTGATGGTGCACCAGTGGGGGAGGTGATGGCGAAGCCTGCCACCCACAGGCGTTTGGTGGGCCTGAAAGGTCGGACTAGGAAGGTTTGGAGGCAGTGGTGGCTGGGGTGGTGGTGGTGGACTGACCCATCCGCTGGCCCCATGAACCGCCGCGGCGGTTCCCACGTCTGCGGCCGCGCATGGACTGTTGCGCCGGCCTGTGGCTCTGTTGCGAACGTGGTGGGTTGCCCCTTCCGCGAGCACGAAAGGAGGAAGGCTGAGGAGGCCGTGTGGCCGAAAGGCCCAAGGACTTGGCCGTAGCCCGTGAGTCCTTAAATCTCTCCAAAGCACTGTCTGCCTTGTTCCCAAAGAGGCGAATGCCATCAAAGGGCATGTCCATCAAAGTCTTTTGGACATCCCCCGAGAAGCCAGTTGTCCTCAGCCAGGCGTGGGGGCGGAGCACCGCTGTCGTGGAAATCGCCCTGCCCAGCGAGTCGGCGGTGTCAAGGCCACAACGGATCGTGAACTTGGCTGCATCTCTCTCCTCAGCAATAGCCTGGGAGAGTAGTGTCCGAGCCTCCTCCGGACACTGAGGCAGCACCTGCGCCACCGTATCCCACAGAGTGAGAATAACGGCCCAAGAGGCATGCGGTGTTCACCGACCGCAGCCCTAGACTGGCGGAAGAAAAAACCTTCTTCCCAAATTGTTCCAGTCTCTTGGATTCCCTGTCCGGGGGTGCGGTAGGGAATGTGCGCCGGGCGACGCGAAACATGGTGCCGGTGGGGTCGTCGTCGGTGGAGGTGTCACGAGGTCAACCGGCGTCGACCGGGATCCACAACGGGATCCACGGGAGTCCTGCGGTGCCGAGGCCAGAGCCGACAGCGACGCCGGGGCCGGAGCCGCCCGCGGCAAAGGGCGAGGACTCCCAGTCGGGCCCGCGGGGCCCGAAGGTGCACCGGAGGGGCCCGATGGCCCAAAAAGGCGAGCCATAGCGGACAGGAATTCCTGCACCTGGGCCGGAGTCGCCGATGAACCCGGGAAGGGCGGGTAGGTCACCGGCGACTGCGTAGGCTCCGCCGGAGCCGCGGGGGTGGCACCACCTGCACCCTCAGCCAAGTCGCACGACTGGCGAGGGGAAGTCGGGGAACGATTACGTTTCTTCGACTTCTTTTGGCACTTCGCCTTACCTGACCCCGAGTGCGAAGACTTCGATTTGGACGACTTCCGATGGTGGTGGCTCCGCGACCGGTCCCTCAACCTCCCTCTAGAAAGGGACCGTTCATGGCGCGGAGCCGACTGCCGGGCTTCAAGCAGCTTTCGGGACCGCTCCCGCAAAGACTTTGGTGCCATGGACCAGCAGTGGGGGCACGACTTGGGGTCGTGGTCACGCCCCAGGCAGAAGAGACACATGCGGTGCGGGTCCGTCACCGACATCATCCGATGACAGTCCTCGCAAGACTTAAACCCGGGCATCCCTAACTGCACCAGGAGTCGATCGACTCAAGGAGCTGAGACAAAAAATCTCCAAAAACTCAGTCAAAAAAGACTGGGGGTACCGCTCTCTCCGGATCTGCGCTTGCTGGCGCAAAAAAGAAAGAACTGACGTCAGCACACGAGGGCGGCGTCTAAGTAGCTGCCGCGACGTCATCCCGGCGATCACGACGCCTACGACGGACGCGGAGCCGCACAATGCCACCTTCCGACGCGCAGGGGTACTGCTGACGAAAACTTTCCGGATCCAGACTGACGCCTGGGGATATTCTAAGGTAAGGAATCTATCACTACGTGTTTCTTTCAGATACGTAGTTTTACTATTTTACTCGTGTCTTACTCTATATTATGTTAGCATTTATATGGCCAATACATTATATTTACGTATTGTGTGTAAGATGTAATGCGTTGATACAGATGTCACGTCAGTTAGGTTGACAATTGTGCCGCCATTTTAGTTAGAGAAGACGCCATGTTCTGATGCAATCGAAACTGTTACTTGCATACTCGAAACTGTATTTTGCTCATTTACGAGAAATGGTCCTTGGTAAGTTTTGTTTATTCAATGCCCATGTTAGCTCGTTAGCGCATGCCTTTTCTCTTAGATCAAGGCCTTCTCCCACCTGTCTAGAGGGGAGGATAGGCCAGACGACCTTGAAATGTAGATAGCTTGTACCAGGCTGCGGAATCAAGACTTATGTTCTGTACCCCCATTGTATTACGACACCTACCAGTGTTTTTCCATGGTAGGTGGGTCTTTGTGGACTCCGCAACATACATAATGTAACTTTATGCTTGTAAAAGCCAGTCCCTCGTCAGCCATCATAGGAGGCTGGTCAGATTGGACTCCACTGCAGTGTAATTTGTGAATAAACTAGTTTGCTTGTATTCTCTACTGCGTTATCGACTCTTCATTAGTGGAAGGCTAGAGGAGGTCGAGAGTGACCCAGGTAGCCCTAATCGGGTCACTTCCTTCAGGGTGAAGAATTATAATACTAGAAGAACAATGAAATGATGAATGGAAAAATCCTTGGAATGAAGAAGAAACAAGGGAAAGGGTGCTCCTCTAGAGTGGCATTCTTCTCACCTACTTTACTTGATGGAATGGTTTTATCAAGGTTTTGATTCAAAGGGTTGAGGTGGTATTTCAGACTACTCCCTTGACTCACAGTAGTTTTCAAGCGCAACGTACGAATTACTTACCTTTGGTAACGATGTACCTGGTAGACACACAGTCTAGCCACAGATTCCTTAACTTAGAATATCCCCAGGCATCAGACTGGATCCGGAAAACGTTTTGCAGCAGCACCTCTGCGCGCCGGGGGGCAGCGCCGCCTGGCTCCACCCTGACGTCGTCCACGGATATGATGTCAGCGGAGCTATATAGGACCCCTCCCGGCGCGCTGACGTCAGTTTTCTTCGGAGAAACTTTTCCGCGCCACAACGCGGAGCCACCACCAAAAAAACTGTGAGAGTATGGAAACAGTGTGCGAAAAAGATGAAAATCAGTGAGACAAAAAGAACCGAATGGTGAGAAACATCTTCAGAAACGACAGTGACAAGCACTGTAACCTGAAAGCTATTGAAAGGAAAGAGCAGAGCAACGCTCTGAGAAGGAGCCCTGCAAAAGCGAAGACAATGCCCTCTCCTGAGGCAAAACAACATATGAAAGAATGCCAAGGCAGACGACAGAAAGCCTGCACCAGATGAATTGAAGGAAAAGAGCAGAGCAGGACACTGAGAAGCAGTCCCACAAAAGGAAGACTATGCCCTCTCCGGAGGCAAAACGACATACGAAAAGAACGTCAAGGCAGACAACAGAACGCCTGCAATCACAAGATCTAACCGTGACAGGCAAGAAAGCCCGGAACCACAGAATTAAAAATGAGCTATGAAGATCTGCAACACCAGGGATACCCCTTCCCCTGCAAGAGATCCATTGGACTGAGGTACAGGCCAAGAGACCCCAACCAATTGACTATAGGAGAGTCAATGGAGAAGGTGGGAGGGAGGGAAGAAGAACATGATAAGGCCCCACATTGGAAGAACCAAGGTGTAGGGATGTAGAAGGATACCTGAACCCACCGCCAAATCACGATATTGGGAGGAGCAGAACAAGTAAACCAAATGAATCCCCCTACCGTGGAGGGAGGGGAAAGATGTCACCCCGCAGGAAGACAAAGCCACCCAGAGGGAGGCGAATGCATAAAACCCAACCTGAAAAGGTGCTCGCAGAGCGGGGAGGATGGGCGGGCGTTAAGGAATCTGCGGTTAGACTGTGTCTCTACCAGATACATCGTTACCGAAGGTAAGTAACTCGTACATCTGATAGAGACATCTAGCCGCAGATTCCTTAACTTAGAATAGATACCAAAGCCATACCCCATAGGAGGCGGGTCTGCGACTGAACCCCACCAAGTTCCAAAGGGAACCCAATCGTCAACAAGTTGACTAAACACAGTGGGGGCAGCAATGCCAGAGTGGCTAACACTAGACCTGGAAGCCCCGTAAGGAGTGGCAACCCATGGGAGGCAAGGAATCACAAGCCCCCGAGGGGCGGCAAGAAAGTCCTTTTGTTAATACAGGATTGAAAGGAAGCACAGAACCAGAAGGTAAGTGTCGAATGCGACAGTTGAGTACTTCAGCAAAGGAAGAGGAACTGATCGCAGGGACCGAGGGATCTGTAGGAGCCAATGGGTCCAGCGAGAGGGCAAGACGGTACAACTGAGTCCGATCATAAGGGTCGAAGATGCACAACAGTGGAAGAAGCACTGTGGAAGACTACCAGCCAGGAACTGAGGACAGCAGTGGTAGGATGCTGACCCTGCACAGGAAGATCCTGTGTACTGGAGACACAAGACTCGCCATCGCCCAAGCGTCCCTTCACAAAAAGACATGGGAAAGGGCGGAGAGCAAAAGCAGAATGGCATATACGCATGCGATAAAAGGAGCGACGCATGCGGGGGACATAAGTACACCGTAGAGACCGTGTGTACCACTAGAACCACACCACGTAAAAGGAAAGGCACAATGGAGCGCCGCGAGTAGTAGCCTAGATGCGAGAGACGCATTACCAGGTAGGCAACCTGTGAAAGGGAGCCGGCAAACTGCACACATATAGAAGGCTTGCTCCTACAGGAAAGTGGAGGCCAAGACCACGGACACCGCAGCAAATACCTAGCATGCGTGACCTTAAGTTGCGTGTAGAACGCCGAGCAGAACAAACATCAAGAGAGGACGCAGCCATGAATGATGCGTTGGTAAAAGAAAGCAAGAGCGCACCATAGGTACCAACAGCTATGTTGCATCTGAACCGGACAGAGCAATGTCTAGAACCATAAGCGACACCAGCTCACGGCAAGGAGGAGCCACTGTCCCCGTGGGACGGACTGGAAGACTGAGTAGTAGAGTAAAGAGTCAGGACAAAACGTAAAAAGAGTAACAGGAAGTGTGTACAGATGTACGTATAATACCACACAGAACAGAGCCTGAGGAGAACACTTCCACAGAGTAGCAGCCCAAAGTAGAAGCATGACAAACTCCAGCGCAGAATGCAACAGGGGAATAGGAAACCCTTGCCGGGGAAGCGCACATGAAAATAGGTCACAAGGCAATGCACAGTAAGGGCGAATGTGGCGAAGACATCACCATGTAAGAATGAAGTCCAGACGGGACTGAACTACAAGAAAGTACCACTCATCGCAGAGAGGAGAGTAGAACCTGGCATCGCAGAAACGTAAGGAAAGCGGAAGCCCTCTGTGACAGCGACATACTAGGGAGCATCCACTGGACGTCCATAGAACACAGAAGAATCGAGCCGAGGAAGCCCTGCGTGCCCGGGGGGCAGCAACAGGGCTCCGCCCTGAGGCCGTCCACAGGTGGGACGTCCGCAGCGGAAGAACCATGCCAAAATGGAAACAAGGTGGTCTAAGGGACTGTGGCTGACGATAAGGGCAGCCAAGAAAAGCCAAGGAGGGTCAAGCTGAAAAGACCCTCCTGGAAGAGGCAGATGAGGCAGAACCTCAAGAAAGTGAGCATCTTTAGATGCAGGGGATGGCCACAGACCATCCGCAGACCCCATCAGAGAGGCAATAGAACAATGCCAACCAGTGGGCCGCAATAAGGCAGAGGAAGGGACCACAACAGCAGAAAAAGACTACAGTTACATCCGCAGGGCAATCGCTTGAAAAAGACTCCACAGGAGCCTACCAAGCCTTCTGTGTGAGGGAGGCAGCTATACAATAGCTAATGAATACCCCACATAGGGTAAGTCCCAACCCCAAAAAGGAGCACCTCTTGAGCGTGAATCCATAGACAGAGGATCAACAGAAACATAAGCAGCCGACCAGCTGCACTAAAGAGAAGCAACCACGGAGAGAATCCGCGCAGGGAATGGGTATTACATCATGAACCCAGGGCCGACATTAAGCAGAGAGAACTACTGCATAGGGAAGAAAAAAGTCCGCAAACGGACTAGAACATAGCAAAATTATGGCAGGTTAGACATGAGGCGGTTGACTGCCTAGTCCGCATGGTCGTCAAAAAGGGACACTCCATCAAATGGCAAATCCCGAAGACTCTCCCGAAAATTGTCAGGGAAACCCCCGTCGTGCAGCCAGGCATGGCGACGCAGAGCAACGGACCTGGCCATCGCCCGACCCACCGAGTCTGTGCTGTCGATGGCCGACCGAATGGTAAAGTGTGCCATTTCTTGGCCTACATGAAGGAGACAAGCCAGGTCAGCACGAGGACTGTCGGGGAGAGTGGGAAGAAGACAATCGATGGAGTCCCAAAGGGCACAAGAAGCCCGGGCAAACACACAAGCCGGGTTCAGAGCACGGATGACCGAACTAGTGGACGCAATAATATGGCGGCCACATGTCTCCAACCAACGAGACTCCCTAGTGGGAGGCAGCAATGGAAGAGGAGAGGAAGGCTGCGTGGCAAAAGCCACCTGGTCTACTCGGCCCTGAGCCCCAGGATGAAGAGACAAACAGGCAGGGTCCCCTGGAGCCGGACGATGCCGATGCGCGATTGCCCGATCCACAGGGTCTCCCGAGGAGGGCCGTGCCCAGGTGCCAAGAAGGTTGTCCAATAGCAACCCGCCAAAAGGCAGCAAGGGCTCCATTTCCACCGCACCCTGGTGGAGGAGATCCAATAATGGATCAGAAGGCAAGGAGACCGATGGGGGGGTGCAAGTGTAAAATAGCTGCAGCCCTGCGAATAGCCTGTGAAAATGCTGCACCAGTCTCTGTAGGCACTCTGGGTGGCGATAACAGACCATCGGTAGGGGACGGTTGCAAGCTCACGCGTCCCGCAGCTGGAGTAGCAACGAGCCATTTCCTAAGGGGCCATTGCCCAAGGGGCATCGGAGCCAAATGGCGTGGAGACAACCCTGGGTGCTCCGGGCCCATGTCCTCTTCAAACAGAGGAACAACAGGGACCGGCGCCTGCACCGGCATCGACCGACGTCGAGACGGCGTCGTACCGATGTCGACTTCAACAAGAGGCGACCCGGCCGTGTCACGGACCGGCGTCGACGTTCCCTCCACAGAGATCTGCGGAGAGGGAGGATGTCGACGCAGGGAGCCGCAAAGGGCTATGCGGAGACAGGGCAGAAGGGCTCGACGTCTGAATGGGAGGCCCCTCCGGGCCGTGTCCCGATGTCGCAGCGACTCCGGAATCGGAGTCGAGGCACTCGGCCGGTGCCGAGGGCGAACCCGCCGGCGAAGACCCGACCTGAGTGCGTACCTCCTCTGTGGGGCCCGAAGGCGCGCCAAGGAGAGGAGGTGACCCAAAGATGGAGTGCAGAGCCTTGGAGTAGGCTTCCATCTGGGACCGAGTCGCCCCCGCACCCGGAAAGGGTGGGTATATGGGGTCGACTCCTGGGGGCCCGTGTCCGGACTGGAACGGGAGCTATGGGCCCCGTCGTCACGTTTATGCGAGGCCGACGATCTCCGTGACGTGTGTGTACCGTTACCTTTGTCCGGCGAATGACGTCCGCGGGAACGACTCCATGAGCGGACGCGAACAGAAGACCCAGCCCGAGAGGGCGATTGGTGCGGAGGCCAAGAGCGGGACATCCCGGCGGCTAACAGCTTCATCCGGCGCTTCCCCAGGGACTTCGGCCGCATCTGTCGGCAGGCGTCACACTCCTCAGAGTCGTGGTGCACTCCGAGACACCACATACAAATCGTGTGCGGATCCGTAGCCGACATCTGCCGCGCACAGGTCTCACATGCCTTAAAGCCCGAAGGCATCACACACTGTTCCCGGACGCCGAAGGCGTCGAAAAGGCCTGAATAACAGGCCAGAGGAACCGCTTACTCCTGGATCCGCGTCGGGACGCGGAAAAGAAGGAAACTGATGTCAGCGCGCCGGGAGGGGTCCTATATAGCTCCGCTGACATTATATCCGTGGATGACGTCAGGGCGGAGCCAGGCGGCGCCGCCCCCCGGCGCGCAGAGGTGCTGCTGCAAAAAGTTTTCCGGATCCAGTCTGATGCCTGGGGATATTCTAAGTTAAGGAATCTGCGGCTAGATGTCTCTATCAGATATATTATGTATCCTACTTACCCATCCATCATCAATCACAAACCAATCCCTCTCTCTTTACCCATGGCATTTCGCCAGCAACACTCTTCGTGATCTAACGGCTGCATGGTTACATCAGCGGCACTGCACTGTTGGCTGTGCACTGTGCGTCTGCCTCAGTTAATGTGTATGGTACATCAAGGAATGGTCACAGTGGGATTCAGTTACATTCCAACTTGGAAGAAACAAATTCGTACAAGCATAAAAACTATTTAGACATCAGCACAAGAAGTCAATCAGTAATTGTGATTTAATTTCATCACAAACATAGCAAAAGTACGAGTGAATCAAAAAAGTTAATACAATAAATGTATGAATCAAACACATGAACTTGGTGCTCAAGAGGGAAGGAAAGGGGGTGCGAGTGTTTTTGGAAGGGTTGGGTGATGGTGTAAAGGAAGGGGAAGGTAATGTGTTTTACATACATCCAAGGATTGTAGAACCTATCCCGCCAGTTACTTGGCACATGCATATAAAGCAAAACATAACATAATAGGTACAGATATAAAATCTCTGTCGCCTATGTTTGATACAAAATAATACAAATCTGTCGACGTTTCGACCAGAGTATTCGTAAAGGTGATTTCAGCCTTATCGGGGGGTCTTCATCAGAACCATGGGGGACTCATGAAGGGGGGGACGTAAGCACCTGGAATGAATTAGGCAGCACTAATTAGGTGATGTAAACAAAAGGGAAACACTAATGTGTGTGAGAAAAAATAAGATAATTACCAATGGGGAACAGCACGATTATTACGGCTGTGTGTTGAAAGAAGGGCCTGTAAGCTCCTAGAGTGTCAGAGACGAAGAAAACAAGAAATTGTCTACATGAGAGATCAGTACCGTGCGAACGTGTACCAAACGCTAAAACCTCACAAGCGGACTCACTGTAAACAAATGGAAGCAGCCACAATCCGATTTCGGAGGTGGTTGGTGTCACAAGTACACCGGGGTATCCGACTGGGTTGATGAATCACCTGTAAAAAAGTGTGTAAGGGCTACGATTAAAAACCAGTGGTTAAGAAACTATGCCCCGTGTGGTGGAGCTAAAAATGTATATATACATTGATTAAGGCAAAATGTAACCATTACATAAGTGCACAGGTGCTACAATCTCCGTTAGACGATGCTACAACATGGTGTACATCCGGGCTCTGGCCATGTAAGTTAACTGTCCGCGGTCTCATCTCAATAAATTGGAAAAAGTGCTAATAGGCAACCAGTAAATCGTCACGGAAAAATCCAATCACTAATCACCACCTCGTGGTTGAAAGAACATGCCCCGTGTGGGGGAGCTAAAAAATATAAAAAAATATATATACACACTGAGGCAGGATGTAACCGTTACATAAATGCACTGGTGCTACAATCTCGGTTAAACGGTGCTGCAACATGGTGTACATCCGGACACTGGCCATACTAATAAACTGCCAGTGGTCGCATGTCAGTGATATTAAATTGTCACGGAAGATTAAATCATTGATCGTAAGGGCAGTTTAAGACATGGTGGACTGATTCTAAATCAAATCAACGAAAACCATAAAAACGAGGTAACCGGCTGGAGCCTTACAATGTAAACAATCTACATGCTTAATCATTTTCTCTCCACGGTATAGCAGGACTGCAGACCGCCCGCACAAAACTGACTACATCGCAGCGAGGCACATACCTGAAGGCAGCTCTGGTATGAATCCAGGTGACAGACGATCACGGTGAAGGAGCCCTCTTTTAATTAAAGCACAAGTCACTTACCTTCGGTAACGATATATCTGTAAGAAACATTAGTAGTGATAGATTCCTTACCTTAGAATATCCCCAGGCGTCAGACTGGATCCGGAAAGTTTTCGTCAGCAGTACCCCTGCGCGTCGGTAGGGGCGTTGTGCGGCTCCGCGTCCGTCGTTGGCGTCGTGGTCGCCGAGATGACGTCGCGGGCGCTACTTGGACGCCGCCCACGCGCGCTGACGTCAGTTCTGTAAACGACGAGGGAGAGGGATCTGCCGCTGACCCAATGCTGGTTCGTGAGCTACCACTGCAACTGTTTTGCAGTGCCCTCCGAGATCTGGACGTAGTCGGACAGATTCCCCTGATGCTGCGCCCACTGGAACTTCAGGTCCCACTGCAGAGCCCGCATATACCATCTGGCATGATTGATCAGCAGGATGCAGGAGGCCATGAGGCACAGCAGCCTCAAGGTCATCCTGACCGAAACCCAGGATAAGGGCTGAAAGATTGGAATCATAGCCCGAATATCCCGGACTCGCTGTTCGGGAGGATAGACCCGAAATTACGCTGTGTCCAGAACTGCTCCGATGAAGAGGAGCTTCTGAGAGGGATTCAGGTGCGACTTCGGCTCGTTGATGGAGAACCCCAGCAAATGCAGGAGGTCGGCCGCAGTCTGGAGGTGGGAGACGACTGCTTGGGGCGAGCCCGCCTTCAACAACCAGTCGTCGAGATAGGGGAAGACTGAAACCCCTGATCTGCGCAGATGAGCTGCGACCACCGCCAACACTTTCGTGAACACCCAGGGGGCGCTGGTAAGGCCGAAAGGAAGCACGGTGAACTGAAAATGCTTGTGGCCTACCGTGAACCGCAGGTAACGCCGGTGGGCCGGCAGGACAGGAATATGAAAGTAAGCGTCCTGCAAGTCCAACGCTACCATCCAGTCTTGTGGGTCTAGGGCAGATAAGACCTGAGCAAGTGTGAGCATCTTGAACTTCTCCTTCTGGAGGAAGAGATCGACGTTCCGAAGGTCCAAGATAGGACGCAGGCCCTTGTCCTTCTTTGGAATCAGAAAGTAGTGGGAATAACAACCACGACCTACTTCTGGCGTTGGAACGCGCTCTATGGCCCCCTTGGCCAAGAGGGCCACAACTTCCTGCTGGAGAAGTGCCAAGTGATCCCCCAACATGCGGTGGTATTGAGGTGGCATGGCTGGAGGAGTAGTCTTGAAGGGGAGGGAGTAGCCCCTTCGGACTATTTGTAAAACCCACCTGTCCGACGTGATGGTGCACCAGTGGGGGAGGTGATGGCGAAGCCTGCCACCCACTGGCGTTTGGTGGGCCTGAAAGGTCGGACTAGGAAGGTTTGGAGGCAGTGGTGGCTGGGGTGGTGGTGGTGGACTGACCCATCCGCTGGCCCCATGAACCGCCGCGGCGGTTCCCACGTCTGCGGCCGCGCATGGACTGTTGCGCCGGCCTGTGGCTCTGTTGCGAACGTGGTGGGTTGCCCCTTCCGCGAGCACGAAAGGAGGAAGGCTGAGGAGGCCGTGTGGCCGAAAGGCCCAAGGACTTGGCCGTAGCCCGTGAGTCCTTAAATCTCTCCAAAGCACTGTCTGCCTTGTTGCCAAAGAGGCGAATGCCATCAAAGGGCATGTCCATCAAAGTCTTTTGGACATCCCCCGAGAAGCCAGTTGTCCTCAGCCAGGCGTGGGGGCGGAGCACCGCTGTCGTGGAAATCGCCCTGCCCAGCGAGTCGGCGGTGTCAAGGCCACAACGGATCGTGAACTTGGCTGCATCACTCTCCTCAGCAATAGCCTGGGAGAGTAGTGTCCGAGCCTCCTCCGGACACTGAGGCAGCACCTGCGCCACCGTATCCCACAGAGTGAGAATAACGGCCCAAGAGGCATGCGGTGTTCACCGACCGCAGCCCTAGACTGGCGGAAGAAAAAACCTTCTTCCCAAATTGTTCTAGTCTCTTGGATTCCCTGTCCGGGGGTGCGGTAGGGAATGAGCTTGGGGAAGTGGAGGCTTAGACAACCAAGCTCTCAGGGGTGGGGTGTTGGGAGAGGAAGAGGGGGTCGCCCGGAGCCGGACGATGGCGTCGGGCCACGTTCCTGTCCACAGGAGCCCCTGCGTTGGGCCTGGACCAAGAGCCCAAAAGAACGTCCGAAAGTGCGTCATTAAAGGGCAGCAGTGGTTCCGCAGAGGTAACTGCTGGCTGAAGCACTTCCGTCAGGAGGTTAGTCCTGACAGCCACAGTAGGTAGCTCGAGGTGGAGAGCCCCGGCTGCCCTACGCAACACCACAGAAAAAGAAGCACCCTCCTCCGTAGCCACGGTAGGAGGAGACAGCATGCCAAGGTCTGGAGAGGTGTCCAGACCACTGGCATCCCCCAACTCCTCTGCCCAGTCCGGGTCATACTCGCATTGAGCAGCGAGAGGGTCCTCAGACCCCTCCCAGTCCTCCCCTTCCTCCTCATGCTGTTGTACAGGCAGAAAAGGAGGAGGATGGAGATAGATTCCCAAACGGCGTCGGAATCGGCGTCGGTCGACACCGTTCCGGCACCGTCTCCACTTCGGGGCTGAAACCGGGGACGACGTAGTCCAGCGCGCCGGGCGACGCGAAACCTGGTGCCGGTGGGGTCGACGTCGGTGGAGGTGTCACGAGGTCAACCGGCGTCGACCGGGATCCACAACGGGATCCACGGGAGTCCTGCGGTGCCGAGGCCAGAGCCGACAGCGACGCCGGGGCCGGAGCCGCCCGCGTCAAAGGGCGAGGACTCCCAGTCGAGCCCGCAGGGCCCGAAGGTGCACCGGAGGGGCCCGATGGCCCAAATAGGCGAGCAATAGCGGACAGGAATTCCTGCACTTGGGCCGGAGTCGCCGATGAACCCGGGAAGGGCGGGTAGGTCACCGGCGACTGCGTAGGCTCTGCCGGAGCAGCGGGGGTGGCACCACCTGCACCCTCAGCCAAGTCGCACGACTGGCGAGGGGAAGTCGGGGAACGATTAGGTTTCTTCGACTTCTTTTGGCACTTCGCCTTACCTGACCCCGAGTTCGAATACTTCGATTTGGACGACTTCCGATGGTGGTGGCTCCGCGACCGGTCCCTCAACCTCCCTCTGGACCGGGACCGTTCATGGCGCGGAGCCGACTGCCGGGCTTCAAGCAGGTTTCGGGACCGCTCCCGCAAAGACTTCGGTGCCATGGACCAGCAGTGGGGGCACGACTTGGGGTTGTGGTCACGCCCCAGGCAGAAGAGACACATGCGGTGCGGGTCCGTCACCGACATCATCCGATGACAGTCCTCGCAAGACTTAAACCCGGGCATCCCTAACTGCACCAGGAGTCAATCGACTCAAAGAGCTGAGACAAAAAATCTCCAAAAACTCAGTCAAAAAAGACTGGGGGTACCGCTCTCTCCGGATCTGTGCTTGCTGCCGCAAAAAAGAAAGAACTGACGCCAGCACACGAGGGCGGCGTCTAAGTAGCTGCCGCGACGTCATCCCGGTGATCACGACGCCTACGACGGACGCAGAGTCGCACAATGCCACCTTCCGACGCGCAGGGGTACTGCTGACGAAAACTTTCTGGATCCAGACTGACCCCTGGGGATATTCTAAGGTAAGGAATCTATCACTACGTGTTTCTTTCAGATACGTAGTTTTACTATTTTACTCGTGTCTTACTCTATATTATGTTAGCATTTATATGGCCAATACATTATATTTATGTATTGTGTGTAAGATGTAATGCGTTGATACAGATGTCACGTCAGTTAGGTTGACAATTGTGCCGCCATTTTAGTTAGAGAAGACGCCATGTTCTGATGCAATCGAAACTGTTACTTGCATACTCGAAACTGTATTTTGCTCATTTACGAGAAATGGTCCTTGGTAAGTTTTGTTTATTTAATGCCCATGTTAGCTCGTTAGCGCATGCCTTTTCTCTTAGATCAAGGCCTTCTCCCACCTGTCTAGAGGGGAGGATAGGCCAGACGACCTTGAAATGTAGATAGCTTGTACCAGGCTGCGGAATCGAGACTTATGTTCTGTACCCCCATTGTATTACGACACCTACCAGTGTTTTTCCATGGTAGGCGGGTCTTTGTGGACTCCGCAACATACATTTTTTTTTTTTTTTAACCATATTTTATTGGCATTTAATCTTTAGTTTCACACATATTACATTATGATGAAAATGCTTCCAGCATGTATGAGAATTGGGTCCATGACCATTCGCAGAATCTTACAATCCAACACCTGCCAAACAGAAAATAAAACATAAAAACAGTACCCCCTCCCCCTCCCTCTCCTGGGTTGCAATGGAACAAGGACTGCAGAGGGGCAGCTGGTTGGTAGCTGCTCGTACAAGTGATGTTTCGCAGTCGTGTGTAGTGGAGGCCAGGGTCTCATGCGCTAAGTTTGACGTCCCCCTAGATCAGTGCCCAGAGCCACGTCAGCCGCCCCAGGGGAGCCCACCTCCTCAACGTCTTCTTGGCCAGAGGCTATTAGTTCATCTACTAAGGTTTCCCAGGCTTTGGCCTTGTCCATTGTACCAATCCCCCGACTGGCTTCCCTAAACAGCAGCCTGCTTTCGGCCCCCGCCCATCTCTCTAACTCTCTTCTCCAGGTGGCAATCTGCGGTCCTCTCGGGGCTTTCCAATTTCTAGCTATCTCCCTCTTGGCTAGGACGTAAGCAAGGTCCTGAAACTTCCCCGTCACCCTGTTCTTGGCCGTGTGTGGAAACCATCCCAGGAGGAAGTGCTCTGGCGTCTGTGGCAATGTTTTATCAATTAGGTCACCCACTATCTGTCGTATGTCTCCCCAGAAAGTCTGCAATAAGGGGCAGTCCCAAAACATGTGGATTATGTGTGCCTCCCTCATCCCGCATCTTGGGCAGCCTGCTGATTCCACACCGAAATACCGTCTAATGCGGACCGGCGTCAGGTACGCTCTGTGCAGCACATAATAGTTAATTAATTTAAAACGGGCGTTCCTGGACGCCTTTGGTGTACGCTCTAGTATTTTTTCCCAGTCCCTCTCTGGAATTGGCTTACCAAGGACTTTCTCCCATTGTAATTTCAGGCGTTCTAGTGGCCGCCGTGCATCTGTCTGTATGGCCTTGTATAAGCAGGATACCGTTTTAATTCTGCCCGCCGAGAGCGCCACATATCTGCACCCCGCCAGTGCTCGTGGCTCTGTGTCCCCTCCTCTCCAATGTTCCCTAATCTTGCGGGTCAAGGCCCTATGCTTCAGGAAATGTCCCCCAGGGATGTCGTATGAAGCCTGCAGGTCCTCGAAGGGTATCAGTGTGGAGTCTCGGTACAGGTCCCCCATTTCTCTCAATCCCACCTCTACCCAGTCTTCCAGCCCCCCCAGTGTTCTCCCTGCGGGAGATAGCGCAACTGTGTCAGTGGTATGGCAGGTGAGTAGGGAGTCACAGCGCCCACCTTCCTCAGGTATCTGGACCAACAGCGCATTACCACCTTGGTGGCCTGCGTGTCTGCCGGTGCAGTGCGGTGGACTCGTAAAAGGATTTTTGCTAGGTTGGCAGCATCTGGTGCGTCCGGGCAGCGTTCCCTGTCAGGGTTGCGGTCTGCCGCTAGCCACTGGATCAGCCAGTATAATTGTGCAGATAGATAATAGCTCTCAAGGTCAGGCACCGCTAGCCCCCCCTCTGCAGTAGGGCGCCGCAATAATGACAGTGCTACTCTCCGCCTGCCTGAGCCCCAGATAAAGGAAGTGATCATCGTGTCCAATTCCTTAAACTTTGCCCGTGGGATCCACACTGGCAGTGTCCCGAAGTAATACAGGAGGCGCGGCAATGTTATCATCTTTAGGACCGCCACTCTCCCAGCAATGGAAAGCGGAAATGTGCTCCAGAAATCCATTGCTGCTTTTGCCGCCCTCACTGCCCTGCTCACATTCCCCTCCAAGAGGTCCGAGGCCTCATGATAAACTCGAACACCCAGATATTGTAAACATCTAGGTTCCCAGCGCAATCGCTCCAAGGCGAGCGGCGGAGGGATATCAGGGGTCAGCGGAAACAGGCTGGATTTTTGCCAATTAACTTGGAGACCAGACACAGTGCCGAATCGGGCCAGCATAGTGCGTGCCCCATGGAGTTCGCCCGCCGTATCACGCAAGAAGATCAGGAGGTCGTCCGCATATAAGGCTATTAGATGGCGGCCCGTTGATGTCTCTAAGCCCCTGTAATCCTGGCCACTCCTGGCTCTGCACGCCAATGGCTCCATGGCCAGAGCAAACAGGAGGGGGAAAGGGGCATCCCTGTCTCGTACCTCTCTCCACTCTCTGCGGAGGTGAAATGACTCTGCCAGTGCGCACCCGGGCTGTAGGGGCTGCGTACAGGAGCTGCACCCATTTTAGGAATCCTTCCCCGAGGCCCATTCCAGCCAGGACTACATACAAATACTGCCACTCCAGGCTGTCAAAAGCCTTCTCTATGTCCACTGCTAGCACTGCTGCTTCCTGTTTATCGTACCCTTCAGCGTCCATTACCGCCAGGAGGCGCCGAATGTTAGTGGCAGTGTTCCGCCCTGGGATAAATCCCGCTTGATCAGGGTGAACAAGATGAGGCATATGCGGCAGCAAACGGGTCGCGAGGATCTTGCTCAAGATTTTATAGTCCAAGTTCAACATAGACAATGGTCTGTATGCCGTAAAGTCATGGGGTTCTTTCCCTGGTTTAGGAATGGGGATAATAAGAGCCTCCCTGGCGCTGTCCGGCAATCGCCCCAGTTCGCGGGCCTTGTGGTACATTGCGGTCAGGTGGGGGGTCAACTCCTCCACATACGTTGCAAAAAATTCGACCGGTAGTCCGTCGGTACCTGGCGTTTTATTACGCGCCATTCCCTTAATAGCCACCCGAATCTCCCGTTGAGTGATATCCCCCCAGGAGCTCCGCAATTTCAGGGGTCAGGCGTGTCAGTGGTAGATCAGTCAGGTAGTCCCCCATATCTGCCAGTGCGCAGGTACATGTTTTGGCATAGAGTGCAGTGTAGTAGCGTGCAAAGACCTCGTTGATCTTATCCTGAGCGAAGTGTCTGATCCCCCATTCGTCCTCTATTTCCACTAGGGGAGAGCCCCGGCGCCCCGGATTTGTCAGCCATGCCAGGAGCGAGCCGGACTTGTCCCTTTCAGCATGGGTGCGCTCCAGATATTTTTTATAGTTGAAGCTCCTGAGCCTCTCTGTTTGCCTCGCTGTCTCCTCTTTACCGTCCAGGAGTGCCCGTTGGAGTTCCGGATGTTCCGGCCTCCTGCGTTCTATTTCCCGGAGAGCTGACTCTGCCCCCTCTACTTCTCTCATGAGGACCTTCCTGACTCCTGTGGCACGTGTGATGCACTGGCCTCTCAGGACCACCTTAAAGGCGTCCCATTCTGCAGTGAGGGATGCCGCCGTCCCAGTGTTAAGTCTGAAATAGTCCGCTATCTCACCCCTGATCTCCTCTCTAAAGACCTGATCTTCCAATGTGTCTGGTCGAAGTCGCCATGTGGGAATCGCCGCTGGCGGGTACGCCCACCTCAGGGACATAATCAGCGGATTATGGTCTGAAATGGTGCGTGCTAAGTATTCTGCTGACGTGACATGTTGGTGAGCATCCGCCGAGCACAACAAGGCATCTAGCCGGGCGTGCACTTCGTGGACCGCCGAGAAATAAGAGTAGTCTTTGGTTTGCGGGTGTCAGGGTGCGCCATGTGTCTAGCATGCCCCAGCTCTGTCTCCATGTGGTGAACGCATGGGAAGCGCGTGCTGCTTGGGAGGTTGGCAGCGGGGGTGGGACCGGTCCAGAAGTATGTCGTCTACACTGTTGAAGTCGCCCCCACTATCACAGTACCCGCAAGATATTGTGCTAATTTGTGGCTGAGTGCCGGAAAGAATGCTGACTGATCGACATTAGGGGCGTATACACTGATCAAGGTAACGTCCCGGCCTTCCAGCCTCCCCTTGACGGCCACGTAGCGGCCCTCCGGATCGGTTACTGAATGGAGCAATTGGAACGGAACCCCCGCTTGGATCCACACTAACGCCCCTCGTGCATAGGCTGAATAAGTAGTGTAGAAGAGCTGCCCCCTCCACCTTTTTGCAATGCCTGCCCTTCCTTTTGCGTAAGGTGCGTTTCTTGGAGGAGAGCTATCCGGGCTCCTCGTCGTTTAATATATGAGAGGACTTTATGGCGTTTGGACATAGTGTGCATGCCCCTGATATTCCAGGTCATGCATTTGTAATGTCGGTGGTCAGCCATGGTCGAGTAGTACTCTGTTCCAAACCCTTCCTAGGCCGGCCAGCACCCACCGCACCCATCTCTGTGTCGAGCCCCCATTACATCCAACATTTTGCAACCCAGTGTTTCCCCCAAACCCAACAACAAACTCGCCCCTGAACTCCCACTCCCCAGGATAAGTAGGAAAAAACAACCCCCCATCCAAACCAATTTATAAAGTCTACAAGTGACTGCTTGTAGGGTGGTCAGTCAGTCCCAGAGGGTGGCCAGCCGCAGGGGCTCACCCGTCTCTGCCGCCGCCATCTTCTCCACAATGTCAGAGGCCCACCCCACGGCAGCCCTCCCTCTTGTACCCCTGTACCTGAATGTAATCTCAGGAGCGCCCCACAGTAAGCGAGGTCTGCATCTCTCAGTTCGCCATTTTGAACCACTAGATGATGCCATCTGCCGTCTGCGGTGTTACAGCCGGGAGTGGCTCACTTTGTGCCTCAGAGTCGCTGGACCCACCCTCCGAACCAGTGTCCGCCGTATTTCCGCTGCCCTCCGGCTGGTCTTGGCTCTGCACTCCGCCGCTGATCCGGGCCACCACCTGCATCGCGTTCAGCCGTTCGAGTTGTGTCTCCTCCTGTGAAGGCACCAGGATCTCCGTCCCAGTCCTCCGATTCCTGGGTCGGTGTCCTCGTCGTCTCCCTTTCGTCGGGCTCCGTGGCCGCTCCGCACCATCCTGGTTGTCCAACCAGTCAGACGCCTCCTGAGGGGTTCTGAAGAACTCCGTGCCCCCAACCGTTACAACTCGCAGCGTAGCCGGGTATTGCGTCGTGTATTTGTAATCCAGTTGCCGCAACCTCTGTTTCACCTCCCGGTAGGAGCTCCGCCGTCGTTGCACTTCCCGCGAAAAATCTGGGAAGATGCGCACCATGGAATTGTGCACCCGTGTGTCGCCCTTGATGCGTACCTGGGTCAGAATGTGGTCTCTGTCCCTGTAGTGTAGGAGTTTCGCTATCACCACTCTTGGCGGGGCGCCTGGCAAGGGTGGTTTCGCCGGGACGCGGTGTGCTCTTTCCAGGGCGAAAAAGTTCGACAGTCCGCTTGGCGCTATCTCTTCCCTGATCCATTTTTCAAGATAATCCGTCATGCTGCGGCCTTCAATTTTTTCCGGCAGGCCCACGATCCTCAGGTTGCTTCTGCGTGACCTGTTTTCGGCATCTTCAGCCCTGTCCTCTAGCGTCCGCACCTTTGCCTCTAACAGGGCCATTCGCTGCTTCACGTCAGTGAGCGCCGGCAGGGCCTCAGCAAGTTCTCCCTCAGTTGATTTAACTCGGTCCGCCAATTTCTTGTGATCGTCTCTGAGCAAACCCATGTCTAAGCTCAACGAGTCAATCTTATTTTCCAGGCGCTCGCTGGACGTGGTGATAGCCTGCAAGATGTCCTGCAGCGTGGGGACTGCAGGGTGTTCCCCTTGTTGCTGGGCTTTCCCATTTTCGTCCGTAGGCGCGCTCATGGTGGGATCCTCTCTGTCCTTCTTCTTCTGGGGCTTCCCCATTGTGTCTTCACGCCCTGGGACACCTCTGGTGCTGCGCGTACTCATGGGGCACCTCGACCCATTCTCACCGGGTTTGCACTGCTCGCGTTCAGCAAGCCCTCGTCTACAGGCCCCTGTGTCTACACCAGTCCGGTAGGGCGGCGTTGTCAATGGCTGTCGCGCAGTGTGCCCAGAGTCCCCAGTCCGAATGCAGGGCCCCGTTCCAGGCCTCCACTGCTCGCCGTCTGCGGTGTCCGCTGTCACCAGTAGGGTCCGGGCTCCTCAGGAGCTCCCGCCTGCCCCAGATCCCGGACAGGAGCCCCCAATGCTTCTCCTCAGTAGCGCGTGCTCAGGCAGGAGGAAGGGAGCCAAAGCCTCGTCACGTCCACCTGTGGCGCCCTTGGACAGCCGGCACCCGCCCCAGCTTCGTTCCCATCCGGGCTCACCTTCTCATCGCGCCACTCGTGCAGCAGCGCGCCCTTCAAGCTCCTGGCTCGGGGGGGGGGGGTCCCCCGATGTTACAGCTCTCTGTCCAGTCGTGGGCCCTATGAGGCCTATCCCAAGTCCCTCGGCGTCTGGGCCACCTCGGGTCAGCCCGCCCTCGATAGCTGCCGATCTCGGCACTCAGCTCTACACAGTGGGTAGGGGGGGGCACAGGTGGCTCCGCGCTAATCAAGGCGCCCCAGGCTCATCTATCGCCGTCCGCGCCGCCATCTTACCGCCGTTAATCTCCACTGGCCTTACATCCGGTCTCACAGGCACCGGTATGCGGGGAGCTTCTTCGGGGTCCACTGGTCCTTGGGGGTCGCACCCTGCAGAGGGCAGAAGAAGAGGTGCTCCAGCGCTCAAGCCGCGCACCATGCGGCAGACAGCTAGCGCTTGTCCTGTCACCCTCAATTCCCGCTGGGCGCCGCCATCTTAGGTCAGCACCCGGCCGCGCTCGCCGCGATCAAGTTTCAGCAGTTTACGGCGGATTGCGGCTGCGGGGGAAGTTCGTTCCACCTCCTGGGCGCCCCCTCTGCAGTCCCAGTTATGGGGGTGTACCGTGGGGCGTTATGCCCCTCGTTGGGGTTTCAGGATAATCGGCGATGGCGGCTGGCCGACGGGAGCTCGCGGTGAGTGCTGCTCACTCCATCGGCGCCAAGCCACGCCCCGCGACTCCGCAACATACATAATGTAACTTTATGCTTGTAAAAGCCAGTCCCTCGTCAGCCATCATAGGAGGCTGGTCAGATTGGACTCCACTGCAGTGTAATTTGTGAATAAACTAGTTTGCTTGTATTCTCTACTGCGTTATCGACTCTTCATTAGTGGAAGGCTAGAGGAGGTCGAGAGTGACCCGGGTGGCCCTAATCGGGTCACTTCCTTCAGGGTGAAGAATTATAATACTAGAAGAACAATGAAATGATGAATGGAAAAATCCTTGGAATGAAGAAGAAACAAGGGAAAGGGTGCTCCTCTAGAGTGGCATTCTTCTCACCTACTTTACTTGATGGAATGGTTTTATCAAGGTTTTGATTCAAAGGGTTGAGGTGGTATTTCAGACTACTCCCTTGACTCACAGTAGTTTTCAAGCGCAACGTACGAATTACTTACCTTCGGTAACGATGTACCTGGTAGACACACAGTCTAGCCACAGATTCCTTAACTTAGAATATCCCCAGGCATCAGACTGGATCCGGAAAACGTTTTGCAGCAGCACCTCTGCGCGCCGGGGGGCAGCGCCGCCTGGCTCCACCCTGACGTCGTCCACGGATATGATGTCAGCGGAGCTATATAGGACCCCTCCCGGCGCGCTGACGTCAGTTTTCTTCGGAGAAACTTTTCCGCGCCACAACGCGGAGCCACCACCAAAAAAACTGTGAGAGTATGGAAACAGTGTGCGAAAAAGTTGAAAATCAGTGAGACAAAAAGAACCGAATGGTGAGAAACATCTTCAGAAACGACAGTGACAAGCACTGTAACCTGAAAGCTATTGAAAGGAAAGAGCAGAGCAACGCTCTGAGAAGGAGCCCGCAAAAGCGAAGACAATGCCCTCCCCTGAGGCAAAACAACATATGAAAGAATGCCAAGGCAGACGACAGAAAGCCTGCACCAGATGAATTGAAGGAAAAGAGCAGAGCAGGACACTGAGAAGCAGTCCCACAAAAGGAAGACTATGCCCTCTCCAGATGCAAAACGACATACGAAAAGAACTTCAAGGCAGACGACAGAACGCCTGCAATCACAAGATCTAACCGTGACAGGCAAGAAAGCCCGGAACCACAGAATTAAAAATGAGCTATGAAGATCTGCAACACCAGGGATACCCCTTCCCCTGCAAGAGATCCATTGGACTGAGGTACAGGCCAAGAGACCCCAACCAATTGACTATAGGAGAGTCAATGGAGAAGGTGGGAGGGAGGGAAGAAGAACATGATAAGGCCCCACATTGGAAGAACCAAGGTGTAGGGATGTTGAAGGATACCTGAACCCACCGCCAAATCACGATATTGGGAGGAGCAGAACAAGTAAACCAAATGAATCCCCCTACCGTGGAGGGAGGGGAAAGATGTCACCCCGCAGGAAGACAAAGCCACCCAGAGGGAGGCGAATGCATAAAACCCAACCTGAAAAGGTGCTCGCAGAGCGGGGAGGATGGGCGGGCGTTAAGGAATCTGCGGCTAGACTGTGTCTCTACCAGATACATCGTTACCGAAGGTAAGTAACTCGTACATCTGATAGAGACATCTAGCCGCAGAGTCCTTAACTTAGAATAGATACCAAAGCCATACCCCATAGGAGGCGGGTCTGCGACTGAACCCCACCAAGTTCCAAAGGGAACCCAATCGTCAACAAGTTGACTAAACACAGTGGGGGCAGCAATGCCAGAGTGGCTAGCACTAGACCTGGAAGCCCCGTAAGGAGTGGCAACCCATGGGAGGCAAGGAATCACAAGCCCCCGAGGGGCGGCAAGAAAGTCCTTTCGTTAATACAGGATTGAAAGGAAGCACAGAACCAGAAGGTAAGTGTCGAATGCGACAGTTGAGTACTTCAGCAAAGGAAGAGGAACTGATCGCAGGGACCGAGGGATCTGTAGGAGCCAATGGGTCCAGCGAGAGAGCAAGACGGTACAACTGAGTCCGATCATAAGGGTTGAAGATGCACAACAGTGGAAGAAGCACTGTGGAACACTACCAGCCAGGAACTGAGGACAGCAGTGATAGGATGCTGACCCTGCACAGGAAGATCCTGTGTACTGGAGACACAAGACTCGCCATCGCCCAAGCGTCCCTTCACAAAAAGACATGGGAAAGGGCGGAGAGCAAAAGCAGAATGGCATATAAGCATGCGATAAAAGGAGCGACGCATGCGGGGGACATAAGTACACCGTAGAGACCGTGTGTACCGCTAGAACCACACCACGTAAAAGGAAAGGCACAATGGAGCGCCGCGAGTAATAGCCTAGATGCGAGAGACGCATTACCAGGTAGGCAACCTGTGAAAGGGAGCCGGCAAACTGCACACATATAGAAGGCTTGCTCCTACAGGAAAGTGGAGGCCAAGACCACGGACACCGCAGCAAATACCTAGCATGTGTGACCTTAAGTTGCGTGTAGAACGCCGAGCAGAACAAACATCAAGAGAGGACGCAGCCATGAATGATGCATTGGTAAAAGAAAGCAAGAGCGCACCATAGGTACCAACAGCTATGTTGCATCTGAACCGGACAGAGCAATGTCTAGAACCATAAGCGACACCAGCTCACGGCAAGGAGGAGCCACTGTCCCCGTGGGACGGACTGGAAGACTGAGTAGTAGAGTAAAGAGTCAGGACAAAACGTAAAAAGAGTAACAGGAAGTGTGTACAGATGTACGTATAATACCACACAGAACAGAGCCTGAGGAGAACACTTCCACAGAGTAGCAGCCCAAAGTAGAAGCATGACAAACTCCAGCGCAGAATGCAACAGGGGAATAGGAAACCCTTGCCGGGGAAGCGCACATGAAAATAGGGCACAAGGCAATGCACAGTAAGGGCGAATGTGGCGAAGACACCACCATGTAAGAATGAAGTCCAGACGGGACTGAACTACAAGAAAGTACCACTCATCGCAGAGAGGAGAGTAGAACCTGGCATCGCAGAAACGTAAGGAAAGCGGAAGCCCTCTGTGACAGCGACATACTAGGGAGCATCCACTGGACGTCCATAGAACACAGAAGAATCGAGCCGAGGAAGCCCTGCGTGCCCGGGGGGCAGCAACAGGGCTCCGCCCTGAGGCCGTCCACAGGTGGGACGTCCGCAGCGGAAGAACCATGCCAAAATGGAAACAAGGTGGTCTAAGGGACTGTGGCTGACGATAAGGGCAGCCAAGAAAAAGCCAAGGAGGGTCAAGCTGAAAAGACCCTCCTGGAAGAGGCAGATGAGGCAGAACCTCAAGAAAGTGAGCATCTTTAGATGCAGGGGATGGCCACAGACCATCCGCAGACCCCATCAGAGAGGCAATAGAACAATGCCAACCAGTGGGCCGCAATAAGGCAGAGGAAGGGACCACAACAGCAGAAAAAGACTACAGTTACATCCGCAGGGCAATCGCTTGAAAAAGACTCCACAGGAGCCTACCAAGCCTTCTGTGTGAGGGAGGCAGCTATACAATAGCTAACAAATACCCCACATAGGGTAAGTCCCAACCCCAAAAAGGGGCACCTCTTGAGCGTGAACCCATAGACAGAGGATCAACAGAAACATAAGCAGCCGACCAGCTGCACTAAAGAGAAGCAACCACGGAGAGAATCCGCGCAGGGAATGGGTATTACATCATGAACCCAGGGCCGACATTAAGCAGAGAGAACTACTGCATAGGGAAGGAAAAAGTTCGCAAACGGACTAGAACATAGCAAAATTATGGCAGGTTAGACATGAGGCGGTTGACTGCCGAGTCCGCATGGTCGTCAAAAAGGGACACTCCATCAAATGGCAAATCCCGAAGACTCTCCCAAAAATTGTCAGGGAAACCCCCGTCGTGCAGCCAGGCATAGCGACGCAGAGCAACGGACCTGGCCATCGCCCGACCCACCGAGTCTGTGGTGTCGATGGCCGACCGAATGGTAAAGTGTGCCATTTCTTGGCCTACATGAAGGAGACAAGCCAGGTCAGCACGAGGACTGTCGGGGAGAGTGGGAAGAAGACAATCGACGGAGTCCCAAAGGGCACAAGAAGCCCGGGCAAACACGCAAGCCGGGTTCAGAGCACGGATGACCGAACTAGTGGACGCAAAAATATGGCGGCCACATGTCTCCAACCAACGAGACTCCCTAGTGGGAGGCAGCAATGGAAGAGGAGAGGAAGGTTGCGTGGCAAAAGCCACCTGGACTACTCGGCCCTGAGCCCCAGGATGAAGAGACAAACAGGCAGGGTCCCCTGGAGCCGGACGATGCCGATGCGCGATTGCCCGATCCACAGGGTCTCCCGAGGAGGGCCGTGCCCAGGTGCCAAGAAGGGTGTCCAATAGCAACCCGCCAAAAGGCAGCAAGGGCTCCATTTCCACCGCACCCTGGTGGAGGAGATCCAATAATGGATCAGAAGGCAAGGAGACTGATGGGGGGGTGCAAGTGTAAAATAGCTGCAGCCCTGCGAATAGCCTGTGAAAATGCTGCACCAGTCTCTGTAGGCACTCTGGGTGGCGATAACAGACCATCGGTAGGGGACGGTTGCAAGCTCACGTGTCCCGCAGCTGGAGTAGCAACGGGCCATTTCCTAAGGGGCCATTGCACAAGGGGCATCGGAGCCAAATGGCGTGGAGACAACCCTGGGTGCTCCGGGTCCGTGTCCTCTTCAAACAGACGAACAACAGGGACCGGCGCCTGCACCGACATCGACCGACGTCGAGACGGCGTCGTACCGATGTCGACTTCAACAAGAGGCGACCCGGCCGTGTCACGGACCGGCGTCGGCGTTCCCTCCACAGAGATCTGCGGAGAGGGAGGATGTCGACCCGGAGTCGACATCCGTGGTGCAGCCGCCTCCGATGTCGACGCAGGGAGCCGCAAAGGGCTATGCGGAGACAGGGCAGAAGGGCTCGACGTCTGAATGGGAGGCCCCTCCGGGCCGTGTCCCGATGTCGCAGCGACTCCGGAATCGGAGTCGAGGCACTCGGCCGGTGCCGAGGGCGAACCCGCCGGCGAAGACCCGACCTGAGTGCGTACCTCCTCTGTGGGGCCCGAAGGCGCGCCAAGGAGAGGAGGTGACCCAAAGAAGGAGTGCAGAGCCTTGGAGTAGGCTTCCATCTGGGACCGAGTCGCCCCCGCACCCGGAAAGGGTGGGTATATGGGTTCGACTCCTGGGGGCCCGTGTCCGGACTGGAACGGGAGCTATGGGCCCCGTCGTCACGTTTATGCGAGGCCGACGACCTCCGTGACTTGTGTGTACGCTTACCTTTGTCCGGCGAATGACGTCCGCGGGAACGACTCCGTGAGCGGACGCGAACAGAAGACCCAGCCCGAGAGGGTGATTGGCGCGGAGGCCAAGAGCGAGACATCCCGGCGGCTAACAGCTTTATCCGGCGCTCCCGCAGGGACTTCGGCCGCATCTGTCGGCAGGCGTCACACTCCTCAGAGTCGTGGTGCACTCCGAGACACCACATACAAATCGTGTGCGGATCCGTAGCCGACATCTGCCGCACACAGGTCTCACACGCCTTAAAGCCCGAAGGCATCACACACTGTTCCCGGACGCCGAAGGCGTCGAAAAGGCCTGAATAACAGGCCAGAGGAACCGCTTACTCCTGGATCCGCGTCGGGACGCGGAAAAGAAGGAAACTGATGTTAGCGCGCCGGGAGGGGTCCTATATAGCTCCGCTGACATTATATCCGTGGATGACGTCAGGGCGGAGCCAGGCGGCGCCGCCCCCCGGCGCGCAGAGGTGCTGCTGCAAAAAGTTTTCCTGATCCAGTCTGACGCCTGGGGATATTCTAAGTTAAGGAATCTGCGGCTAGATGTCTCTATCAGATATATTATGTATCCTACTTACCCATCCATCATCAATCACAAACCAATCCCTCTCTCTTTACCCATGGCATTTTGCCAGCGACACCCTTCGTGACCTAACGGCTGCATGGTTACATCAGCGGCACTGCACTGTTGGCTGTGCACTGTGCGTCTGCCTCAGTTAATGTGTATGGTACATCAAGGAATGGTCACAGTGGGATTCAGTTACATTCCAACTTGGAAGAAACAAATTCGTACAAGCATAAAAACTATTTAGACATCAGCACAAGAAGTCAATCAGTAATTGTGATTTAATTTCATCACAAACATAGCAAAAGTACGAGTGAATCAAAAAAGTTAATACAATAAATGTATGAATCAAACACATGAACTTGGTGCTCAAGAGGGAAGGAAAGGGGGTGCGAGTGTTTTTGGAAGGGTTGGGTGATGGTGTAAAGGAAGGGGAAGGTAATGTGTTTTACATACATCCAAGGATTGTAGAACCTATCCCGCCAGTTACTTGGCACATGCATATAAAGCAAAACATAACATAATAGGTACAGATATAAAATCTCTCTCGCCTATGTTTGATACAAAATAATACAAATCTGTCGACGTTCCGACCCTTGTATTCATAAAGGTGATTTCAGCTTTATCGGGGGGTCTTCATCAGGACCATGGGGGACTCATGAAGGGGGGGACGTAAGCACCTGGAATGAATTAGGCAAGCACTAATTAGGTGATGTAAACCAAAGGGAAACACTAATGTGTGTGAGAAAAAATAAGATAATTACCAATGGGGAACAGCACGATGATTACGGCTGTGTGTTGAAAGAAGGGCCTGTAAGCTCCTAGAGTGTCAGAGACGAAGAAAACAAGAAAGTGTCTACATGAGAGATCAGTACCGTGCGAACGTGTACCAAACACTAAAACCTCACAAGCGGACTCACTGTAAACAAATGGAAGCAGCCACGATCCGATTTCGGAGGTGGTTGGTGTCACAAGTACACCGGGGTATCCGACAGGGTTGATGAATCACCTGTAAAAAAGTGTGTAAGGGCTACGATTAAAAACCAGTGGTTAAGAAACTATGCCCCATGTGGTGGAGCTAAAAATGTATATATACATTGATTAAGGCAAAAGGACAAGTTACTTACCTTCGGTAACGATATATCTGTAAGAAACATTAGTAGTGATAGATTCCTTACCTTAGAATTACCCCCAGGCGTCAGACTGGATCTGGAAAGTTTTCGTCAGCAGTACCCCTGCGCGTCGGAAGGTGACGTCATGCGGCTCCGCGTCCGTCGTTGGCGTCGTGGTCGCCGAGATGACGTCGCGGCAGCTACTTAGACGCCGCCCTCGCGCGTTGACGTCAGTTCTGTACACGACTTTCCGCACCAGGAACACAGAGCCATGCAAGATACTGACCACTGGTGCTTTGAAACTAAGGCCCTGAAAGGGATGACCTTAACCCTAGAAATCAGTTCGCAGAACGGGGAGGATGGGTGGGGCGGTAAGGAATCTATCACTACTAATGTTTCTTACAGATATATCGTTACCGAAGGTAAGTAACTTGTTCATCTGAAAGAAACACGTAGTGATAGATTCCTTACCTTAGAATAGATACCCCAGCAATACCAACCCCCGGTGGTGGGTCTGCGAACCAAGATCACACCAGAAAGTCTCGGAGAACAGAACGGCCAAAGAAGCCGTCTCTCCGTACTTGGCTGTCCATGCAGTAATGCTTAGAAATAGTGTGCAGCGAGGCCCAAGTAGCTGCCTGACAGATGTCTTGCAAGGGGACACCACGTCCCAACGCCGTAGTGGCCGCCGTAGCCCTGGTGGAATGGGCGCGCAGCCCCAACGGAGGCTCCTTTCTAGCCAGAGAATAGCATGCTTTTATACACAAGACAACCCATCGGGAGATAGTCCGCTTGTGTACGGCCCGACCTTTCTTGGCGCCAACGTAGCGAACAAAGAGTTGGTCATCCACCCAGAACTGTTGTGTGCGGTTCAGGTAAAATGAGAGCGCACGTTATCGGTCCAAACGGTGGAGCCTCTCTTCATCTCTGGAAGTATGCGGAGGCAGAAAGAAGGTAAGAAAAGTGATGGTTTGCCCGATGTGAAAAGCAGTGACAACGTTTGGCAGAAAGGATGGACGGGTTCTGAGCACAACCTTGTCCGGATGGACAGACAGAAAAGGAGGTTTACAGGAAAGAGCCTGGAGCTCACTCACTCTCCTAGCGGAGGTGATGGCAACCAGGAAAGCAGTCTTTCGAGTTAATAGACGTAGAGGACAGTTGTGAAGAGGCTCAAAGGGAGCGCACATTAAGTATGTGAGAACCAGATTCAAGTCCCACTGTGGCATCACAAAAGGAATAGGAGGGAAAAGGTGAGTAATGCCTTTGAGGAATCTATGTACAACAGGGGACTTGAAAAGTGAGCTCTGATCAGGGAGCCTGAGAAACGCTGAGATAGCAGAAAGGTAGCCCTTGATAGTGCCCAGAGCAGAGCCCTGCTGGGCCAAAGAAAGAAGGAACAAAAGGACTTCTGAAAGAGGGGCAGAAAGGGGATCCACAGCCTTTGCTGTGCACCATGCCACAAATTTGTTCCACCTGCAGGCGTATTCCAACTTAGTGGAGGGACGCCTGGCTGCCAGAATGACATTACAAACATCAGGAGGCAAGTCAAAAGGAATCAACTGACGCCGCTCAAACTCCACGCAAGGAGGTGGAGACTGGACAGGTTCGGGTGGAGGACCGTCCCCTGCTGCTGCGACAGAAGATCCTCCAAAAGAGGCAGTCTGATCGGGGGATCGATGCTCATACTGAGTAGCTCTGGATACCAAACTCTTCGAGCCCAGTCCGGAGCCACAAGTTTGACTTGGGCCCGGTCGCGCCTGATCTTCTTCAGCACTCTGGGCAGAAGTGGTATAGGCGGAAAGGCGTACAATAGACAGCAACTCCACTCGCGACAAAAAGCGTCGCTGAGCGAGTGCCGCCTTGGAAATTCCAACGCGCAGAATTGCTGACATTGCGCGTTCTCTTCGGTGGCGAATAGATCTAACCAAGGCTCTCCCCACTGTTGAAAGTGACCTTGCGCCACGTCCGAGTGAAGATGCCATTCGTGATCCATCATGCACCTGCGGCTGAGTTAGTCCGCCCTGGCGTTCAGTGAACCTGCCAGGTGTTGACCCACCAGGGAAATGCCCTGATGTTCCAGCCATGTCCAGAGGCGCAGAGCCTCCTGACATAGGGTCCACGACCCCACCCCGCCCTGTTTGTTGCAGTACCACATGGCGGTGGTGTTGTCCGTGAACACCTGCACTACTCTCCCCTTGACAGAGGGAAGGAATGCTTTCAGTGCAAGTCGGATCGCCCGAAGCTCCAGAAGGTTGATATGGAGCCTGGACTCCGCCGGAGACCAGAGGCCTCTGATCTCCACCTCTCCCATGTGGCCGCCCCATCCCAGGAGGGACGCATCCATCACCACTGTGTGCTCCGGTTGGGGAAGGGAGAGGGATCTGCCATTGACCCTATGCCGGTTTGTGAGCCACCACTGCAACTGTCTTGCAGTGCCCTCCGAGATCTGGATGGACTCTGACAGGTTTCCCTGATGCTGCGCCCACTGGAACTTCAGGTCCCACTGCAGAGCCCGCATACGCCACCTGGCATGATTGACCAGCAGGATGCAGGAGGCCATGAGGCCCAGCAGCCTCAGAGTCACTCTGACCGAAACCCAGGACAAGGGCTGAAAGATGGGAATCAGAGCACAAATGTCCCAGACTCGCTGTTCGGGAGGATAGACCCGAAACCTCACCGTTTCCAGAACCGCTCCGATAAAGAGGAGCTTCTGGGAGGGAATCAGGTGCGACTTCGGCACATTGATGGAGAACCCCAGCAAGTACAGGAGGTCGGCCGTAGTCTGGAGGTGGGAGACGACTGTCTGGGGCGAGCCCGCCTTCAACAACAAGTCGTCGAGATAGGGGAAGACTGAGGCCCCTGATCTGCGCAGATGAGCTGCGACCACCGCCATCACCTTGGTGAACACCAGAGGGGTGATGGTAAGGCCAAAGGGGAGCACAGTAAACTGAAAGTGCTCGTGGCCTACCATGAACCGCAGGTAACGCCGGTGGGCTGGCAGGACGGGGATGTGGAAATAGGCGTCCTGCAAGTCCAGCGCTACCATCCAGTCTTGTGGGTCGAGAGCAGACAAGACCTGAGCTAGAGTAAGCATCTTGAACTTCTCTTTGCGGAGGTAGTGATTGACGTTCCCGAGGTCCAAGATAGGACGCAGGCCTTTGTCCTTCTTGGGCACCACAAAGTAGTGGGAATAACAACCACGACCTACTTCGTGCATCGGAACGCGCTCGATGGCCCCCTTGGCCAAGAGGGCCGCAACTTCCTGCTGAAGAAGCACCAAGTGATCCCCCGACATGCGGTGGTATTGAGGTGGCATGGCTGGGGGGGTAGTCTCGAAGGGGAGGGAGTAGCCCCTTCGGACTATCTCTAAAACCCACCTGTCCGAAGTGATGGTGCGCCAGTGGGGGAGGTGATGCCGGAGCCTGCCGCCCACTGGCGTTTGATGGGCCTGAAAGTTCGGACTAGGAAGGTTTGGAGGCAGAGGTGGCGGGGGTGGTGGTGGTGGTCTGACCCGCCCGCTGGCTCCTTTGTCTGCCACGGCGGAAACCGCGTCTGCGCTGAGATGACTGTTGTGCCGGCCTGTGGCTCTGTTGCGAACGCTGCGGGGCGCCCCTTCCTGTGCCACGAAAGGAGCGAAAAGCGGAAGGCGGAGGAGGGCGGACTGCCGAGAGTCCCAAGGACTTGGCCGTAGCCCGTGAGTCCTTAAACCGCTCCAACGCGCTGTCCGCTTTGTCGCCGAAGAGGCGACGGCCATCAAAGGGCATGTCCATAAGGGTGTTTTGGACATCCCCCGAAAATCCAGTGGTTCTCAACCAGGCATGGCGGCAAACCGCCACCGTTGTTGCAATGGATCTGCCCAGTGAGTCGGCGGTGTCTAGACCACAACGGATCATGAACTTGGCTGCGTCTCTCCCCTCTGCAACAGCCTGGGCGAGAGCAGTCCGGGCCTCCTCCGGACACTGAGACAACACGTTCGCCACCGTATCCCACAGGCAGTGGGAATAACGGCCCAAGAGGCATGCGGTGTTCACGGACCGCAGCGCAGAGCTGGTGGAAGAGAAAATCTTCTTCCCAAACTGATCCAGCTTCTTGGATTCCCTATCCGGTGGTGCGGAAGGGAAGGCGGTTGGGGAAGCAGAGGCTTGGACAACCAAGCTCTCGGGAGTGGGGTGTTGGGAGAGGAAAATGGGGTCACCCGGAGCCGGGCGATGGCGTCGGGCCACGTTCCTATCCACAGGAGCCCCTGTGGTGGGCCTGGACCAAGTGCCCAAAAGAACGTCCGAAAGGGCTTCATTAAAGGGCAGCAGCGGCTCCGCAGAAGTAGCTGCTGGCTGAAGCACCTCTGTCAGGAGGTTAGTCCTGACGGCCACAGTAGGGAGCTGGAGGTGTAGGGCCTCCGCCGCCCTACGCAACACCACTGCATAACTGGCTCCCTCCTCCGTAGCCACGGTAGGAGGAGACAGCATGCCAAGGTCTGGTGAGGTATCCAGACCACTGGCGTCCCCCAATTCCTCAGCCCAGTCCTGTTCAGACTCGCAGGCTGCAGCGAGAGGGTCATCCGACCCCTCCCAGTCCTCCCCTTGCTCCTCAGGCTGTTCAACAGGCCGAAAATAAGGAGCAGGGACATGGGGATAGAAATCCCTAACGGCGTCGAGAACGGCATCGACCGACGCTGGACCGACGCCGCGTCCACTTCGGGGCTGAATCTGAGGTCGACGTTGTCTTGAGGAGTGGGCGGCGTCAGTATTGGTGCCGGTGGGGTCGACGTCGGTGGAGGCGTAACGAGGTCAACCGGCGTCGACCGGGATCCAGGCCTGGATCCAAGGGTGTCCTGCGGCGCCGGGGCCGGAGCCGACAGCGACGCCGGGGCCGGAGCCGCCGGTGATGGAACACGAGGACACCCATGTGGGACCGCAGGGCCCGAAGGCGCACCGGTGGGACCCGACGGCCCAAAGAGGTGAGCCATGGCCGACAGGAACACCTGTATCTGGGCCGGAGACGCCGACGACCCCGGGAAGGGCGGGTAGTCGGGTGGCGACTCCATGGACTCCGCCGGAGCCGCGGGGATGGCACCACCCTTACCCTCAGCTGCGTCGCGCAACCGGCAAGGGGAAGTCGGAGAACGATGACGTTTCTTCGACTTCTTGTGCTTCGCCTTACCTGACCCCGAGTGCAAAGACTTCGAACTCGACGATCGCCGATTACTCCACGCACGGTCCCTCGACCTCCCTCTGGACCGGGACCTCTCACGGCGCGGAGCAGACTGCCGGGCTTCAAGCAGCTTTCGGGACCGCTCCCGCAAAGACTTCGGCGCCATGGACCGGCAGTCGGGATACAACTTGGGGTCGTGGTCGCGCCCCAGGCAGAAGAGACATACGCGGTGCGGGTCCGTCACCGATATCATCCGATGACAGTCCTCGCAGGATTTAAAACCGGGCATCCCTAACTGCACCAGGAGTCGATATCGACTCGAAAAAGGTGAGAAAAAGATCTAAAAAAACTTAGTCAAAAAATACTAGGGGTACCGCTCTCTCCGGATCTGCGCTTGCTGGCGCGGAAAAAGAAAGAACTGACGTCAGCGCACGTGGGCGGCGTCCAAGTGGCGCCCGCGACGTCATCTCGGCGACTCACGACGCCAACGACGGACGCGAGCCGCACGACGCCCTACCGACGCGCAGGGGTACTGCTGATGAAAACCTTCCGGATCCAGTCTGACGCTCTGGGGATATTCTAAGGTAAGGAATCTATCACTATGTGTTTCTTTCAGATTCACAATTACTCATTGACTTCTTGTGGTGATGTCTAAATTGTTTTTATGCTTGTACGAATTTGTTTATTTCAAGTTGGAATGTAACTGAATCCCACTGTGACCATTCCTTGATGTACCATATATATACCCGGGTCCAGTGGTCTTACGGGTCACCCCATTGATACATAACTCTTTAATGTGCAGGTTCCACCTGCGAGGGTACTTTTCACGTGTTTAATTGATTCATTATGTAAGAGAACGAAACTTTGTGTTATACAGAGGAATACATTAATAGGTTAATTCAGGGTCAATCCAATACCCTCTTTCTCTCATCCAATACTCCCAACATCGATTTTTCTCTGAATGAGAAAATCAGTAAATTGGAGAGGCTTGAATAGAAATTAGTTAGGACCAGACTGCATGGCCACCTGCTCACTAAATATTTGCAGGCAAACATTATACCAGTGGGGCTCCAGGTTAAGAACGAGCCAGCAATCTTTGTTGATGTACCGAAGTTCAAAGAGGGCTTCAGTCATGTGGCGAACAATTGTTCGCGTCATTGGATGGTATAGGGCATAGAAATCGCTCTGGAACAAGTTGAAAAATTACTTAAAGAAATCACTGATCTCAAGCGATACATTTCTGAAGACTCTGCTCTAACCAATGCAAAGGAGGCATTAGAACGCCTAGAGAAAACTGTTAAAGAATTTGACACTATCACACAGGCCAAAAAACTGGATAAAATATCCAAGGACATACGATTTTATGATAAAAAACTTATCCATACTTACAAGAAGATTACTTTAGACAGGATTCACAAGGCCGATTTGCCAACAGAGGTCGAGGAGGATACAGGGGAAACAGACGTTTTACAACTTTTTCAGAATCCTCTGGATCCAACAGCACCGGCAGTGAAAGTGACCAACCGGGCCCGAGTGCAGGATATCAATACCAGGAGGGATGGTATCAACCACAAGCAGGTCCGTCTTTTTTAGAGGACGCACAATGGAGACCACCAAGGGGGAGAAACTACAATTGGAACAGGGGCCAACCAAGAGGCCCTCCTCAGCAAGGTCAGAACTGGGACGGTGGGAGACTGCGAGGCCAGAACCAGAAGCAGGTGCGTTTTCCTCAAGAGAACCATGGAGAGATCCACACGCGATGCCGGGTCTACAGGTGGTAATGAAGAAAAACCTGATTATTAACTTATCTTCCCATGAACTAATGGATGATGAAACCAAGGTCTTGAGTAAAGGCCTTTCATATGTACCCACTACCTACCCGAATAAATTCAATATCAAAGCGGAACTCCCCACTCCCCCTTCTCCAACAGCTCCACTGGCTACCTGTGCACAAACAAGTGAAATTTAAGATCTGCTGTTTGACACACAAGGCAATATGGGGAAATGGACCAACCTATTTGGCGGAGAGGATTCATCAACATACTCCCCAAAGGGACCTCCGCTCTGGCTCGAAATCTCTCCTCAAGATTCCCATGGTCAAGAAAGCAAGGACAGGAGGAAAAGCTTTCTCATATCTGGCGCCCTCCTTATGGAACCAACTTCCCATAGCTTTAAGGCAGTGCCCAGACCATCTGAAATTTAGGAGGGCTCTGAAAACTGCCCTTTTCTAGACTTGCCTCTATGTGATAGTTTCCTTTTATAAGTCCGCGAGCGCTGAGATACCCCTCTGGGGGTGATTCAAGCGCTATATAAATACACAAATCAATCAAATCAAATCAACTCCACAGGTTCTTTCGTAAGATTAGATTGAGATACTATTTCAGACATTCACCATCGGCGCCATCTACATCCCATACAGGCCTCAGGGTCCCATCAAGGTTTATGCCACTGAGCCACATGATGTCTCACAGGATTCTAACATATGAGAGCATGGTACTCAAGGATGCGTTGAAGGCATGCGCCACCAAACATTATGTTCGACACAACGTCACCGCCGGAGAATGTGAGGCGCTCAATTCTCTCAAGACCAATGGAGCAATTGTCATCAAGCCGGCCGACAAGGGTGGAGCAATAGTAGTTCAAGACACCAATGACTACAAGACGGAGATGTATTCCCAACTGAGAGATGGAGTCAGCTACATACGCCTCAATACAGACCCAACCAAGGATATCAGTAAATTGGTCTCTAGGATTACGAAATCTGGAAAAGAATCTGGGTTCCTATCTGACTTGGAGTTCAATTATCTAAACCAACGGCAACCTCGTCTCGCCACCATTTACACCTTACCTAAGGTACATAAAAATCTGGAGAAACCACCGGGAAGACCCATTGTGTCTGGTTGCGGGTCGATACTGGAACCCCTGTGCAAATTTATGGACTTCTTCCTTAAACCCTTGGCTGAAAACACTAGGTCTTACCTTCGTGACACCATGGAGGTGATCAATTTGGTGGATGGAATGGCCTTTGATCCAGAAACTCAGATTTTGGTCACCATGGACATCGTGTCCTTGTCCACGAGTATTCCTCAGCGCCCTGCCCTAGAAGTGATACGGAAGGCATTGGACAGAAGACAACAACCATCAATGATCCCAACTGAATTCATTCTCCAGTTGCTGGAAATTGCCATGATGAAGAATTTCTTCTTCTTTCAAGGGGAGTACCATATGCAAACTAAGGGAGTCGGGATGGGCGCCAGCTTCGCCCCAGACCTGGCGATCCTGTTTATGGACAACTTTGAGGAAGAGTTCATTTACAGTGAACATAACCCCTTTATCAATTAGGTGACGCACTGGAAAAGGTACATTGATGATGTGCTGTTAATATGGACAGGTAACACGACGGATCTCAAGAAATTCCATTACTGGATTAATGGCAGATCCGATGATATTAAATTCACCATTCATTGGGATCAACAGTCCATTGACTTTCTGGACATATCTATTAAGGTCAAGGACCAACAACTATACACCACCTTTTATAGAAAACCGGCAGAGAGAAACACCCTTTTGAGATATGGGAGCCACCATCTAAGAGGCTTACTCGATAACTTGCCCTTTGGCCAGTTCCTCAGGATCAGGAGGAACTGTACCCATAAGGAAGATTACTTTGACGAGTCTGATGACCTCATTAACCGTTTGGTGGAACGGGGTTACCCTAGAAGGCTGGTGAAACGTGCGAGGAAGCGAGCGTGGTTTAACCAGATGGATACACTACTGACGCCTAAAGACCGCACCTCTGACACGTTGGACAGAATGATCTGCGTCACAACCTACAATACCACTAGCAACGTAATTAAACAAATCGTGAATAAACATTGGAAGATTGTTGCAGACAATTTGGAGATACCTAATCCCCCTATGCACTCATTTAAAAAGGGCAAAAACATTAGAGACTATGTGGTCAGAACCCTCCTTGCAACACCACCACAACCTACCATTCAAACTTTGTGGCAACTACCGGAGGTTACAGGCCACTACAAATATGGCCAATGTAAGGCCTGTAAACTTACTTTGGAAACGAAACAGTTCTATTACCAGCAGCATAAGATCGACCTGAAAGCACACACTAATTGCAATACTTCGGACGTAATTTATGCTATCCTCTGTCCCTGCGAAAAAATTTACATTGGTCAAACTAAACAGAAGGTTAAAGCACGAATACTGCAACATTGCATCAGGATCAGGTGTGGCACCATTGGGGCTTCTCTGGTGGAACATTTCCAATCCCTGGGTCATCAACCAGAGTCTATAAGATGGGTGGTGCTTGAGAAGATCACGTTGGGAACCCGAGGTGGCGATTTGGACTCCGTATTGAATAATAAGAGAATGCAAGTGGATGGACTCCTTTGACTCTGTCCGCAATGGGCTTAATGAATTGGATGCTACATATGCGCAATTTTCTTGCTTGATCAGTGACTAAATACACCCACCTCTGTTAATCATTAGCTTTATCTCCCGAAAGTCCATACATCATCTCACTTCTCCCTCAGTTATGGCATATCTAACACCAGGTTAAACTGTGGTATTAATTTAGTTATGGGTACCTATCGAACTGTTACCTGATCCATGAAAACTTTAATAACTGTAACCTATCTTGTAGAAATCTGGCAATGTGTCTGTATCAAGTTCATCTTCATATTTGCCAATCTGTCATTATTGATGTATGCCTTTCCATCTTACAGATAACTTTATGCAGATGACCTTAGAGTGTATGCCAGGTTATCCGTGCCTTAACTATTTCCAAAAACACCCTGGATACATGTTTATCTGATGGACTCCATAATTGAGGTCATACATGTTTGATGTTTAATCCTAAGATGTTATCTCTTTGCAAATTCTAATGATGTATGTTATCAGACATAATCAGAATGTGTGCCGATAAAATGGACAGCGAGGGCTAGGCCAAAATGCAGCATGTTAGTTGTGTCAAAAAGGTGGGGGACAAGCACATAGTTTTAACATAGAACGTCATTCTGCCATACCGCGTATTCACAGCTAGCATCCAGTGACTTCACCATTCGTCGCGCTGCGTGCACGCAGATCACGCGTTTAAAAGAGGGCTCCTGGGGGCGTGGCCAAGATGGCGGCGAGATAGGACGTGGGTCCCTATCCCTCCGGCGCCGTTAATACTTAGCATTGTACTATCGCCCTAACTGGCGCCCATCTGACCCTGCAGATGGGTGAGCGGTATCGCGGAGCTGTCCTGGACCCGATGGTGGGCCCCGTTCTGTGATCGGTGCGCTCTGCTCCGCCGTGTGATCCCTTCCGGCCCCGGCCTTGCTGCGGCCCGGCGGGTGAGGCGCGGCCGGGTGGAGAGCCGAGCACCGGTGTGAGCTGCGGTGCTGCCTGGGGCGACCTGCCAAGAGTGTGTGGTGGAAACGCACTGCCCCCGGCGGCATTGAATTCCCGGCGGCCCGGGTGGAGACGGGGCCGTGGAGACGCGATACGGAGACGGCGCCATTTTGGTGGACTGCAGCGAGGCCTACCCGGACCTGAAAGATCTGTGGGGCGGTGAGTGGGTCGGGGCCTCCCGGTGCCCGGCGGGTCCTGCTCTGGTGCGGTTGCTGAGGGCTACGTCCTGTGCTGGTGAGGCGCTGCCCAGCAGACATTACAGGCGAAGAGACGCGGGCCTAGGAAGGCAGCGTTCGAGTGGCCGGAGGGCTCGGTCCGCAGGTCGGCGGACGGAGGTGTGCCCTGATAGTCCCCGGAGGCTGGGAGCAGTGAAAGCGGAGTAACGTGGGGCTGTGCTGCGGTCTGCCGGATTAGTAGCTGCCATCGCGAGGGGCCCGGCATCTGCCGACACCGTCGCACCACCACCCACGGAGCGACTTGTCCCGCTGTCCGGCCCCATCCGGCCCCGGCCTTGCTGCGGCCCGGCGGGGAGAGGGATAGTGAGGACAGAAAGAAGGCTGTCGTGGTCGGCTGTGCCCCTCAGGGTGCCCGTGGGAGTGGTGTGCCTGTTGGGTCTCCTGCGGACTGGGTTCCTGGCGCAGCTGTGTGAGCAGGGACCCGGAGACGGACCCATATCGGAGGTGGTGGTGGGCCCTGCTGGTAAGGCCTTGAGTCGGTGCAGCGGAGAGACACGGAGCCATCGGCGGAGGCTGTGCCATATGCTGAACGCCGCAGGTGAGGAGCAGTGAGAGTGACGGGCGTGTGAGCGCGGTCTGCAGATCGGCAGACGGAGTGGTGTCCTGCTTGCCCCTGGGGGCTCACGTTGGTGACTGTAGAGGCGGATGGCATAGAGACTTAAGATTGCAGCGTGACTGGCGGCGGGTGCCTGGGAGGCCCCCCTGTCTTGCCGGAGCCACCTGCTAAGCTACACGGAGGGGAGAGGGGACCCTCGTGCGCCTCTGCCACTGGCGGACATTGGCTCTCCCTGCTAACATTACCTCCTTGCATCCACCTAACTCCCGCACTCACCCTATACTACCAGGTCTGGGCACATCAAGGTGAGCATTGGCAGGAGCTCCAGCGAGCGGGGAAGTAGCCATGCTGGTGAATGGACATACTAAGGACTGCGCCTGAACCACTGCAGCGCTGCAGGCGGCTGGCTGCGGGGTGTTGCAGCGAAGGGAGGGAGCCGGTAGGAGTGGAGCTTTGGCCTGAGCCCCGGAGTGGTAGCGAAGGGCCTGGGCTTGGTCTGGGGCGGTCACTTGACGGGTGTACGTCCTCACGATGTCTTCCGCCAAGGGAGAAGGGACAAATCTCTGAAGGACCTACTACGGAAGACCTCGGAGAATCCCGCAGCGCAGACCACGACGGGAGCAGCGCTCTTGGACGGAGAGGATGCCCCAGCAACAAAAGCTTTTATGGTGGAGCTCTTTTCCGCCATTAAAGAGGACATACAAGAGCTTCGTTCGCAGCTGTCGGCGGATCTCCGAGAGGTGCGGCGAGACGTGGATGGCATTGGAGAGAGGGTGGCGACCCTAGAGGAACATGACCTAAGTAGAGAGGACGATATGCACCAGCTGCAGCAGGAAATGCTGCGTCTCCGGGACCAAAACATAGACCTACAGGCCCACACGGAGGACCTTGAAAACCGCTCTCGGCGGAATAATATACGGATCCGAGCAGTACCATGGAAGGGAGAAGGTGATGACCTCCGTGAATATGTCAATGCTCTGTTCCTGCAGATCTTGGAGGATGAGGAAACACCTGAGGTCCAAATGGACCGTGTCCACCGAGTAGGACTGCCGCGGGGTCCGAGGGCCCCTCCTCCTGACATTCTGGTCTGCATCCATAATTTCCAGCTCAAGGAACGTATCCTTCGCAGAGCTAGAGACCTTAATCCGATCCGCTTCCGAGATCATTGCCCAGTTCTCTATCAAGACCTAGCAGCTTCTACGTTAATGAAACGGAGAGACTTTAAGCCTATCACCAACCATCTCAGAGAGCAACAGATTCCTTACTCCTGGGGTCACCCCTTCCGCCTTATCTTCAAATACCAGGGCAAACTATTGCAGATACGCTCTCTAGAGGATGCATATGAGAAGCTAAGCTTAGAAAGGCCATCTGCTGGAACAATGGAGGAACATCCACTTCGCCGCGGGCGTAGACGCTCCTCGGGATGGCAGCGAGTGGAGGGCCCGCAGCCGGGTGCTGCACCAGACATAGCTACGAGCAAGCTTGAGAGGGAGGAAGCCCTCTCATCAGTCACGCGAGTAACTGACAACCCCATAACACCCTGAGGTTCTTCAATTGGCGTCCACAAGGGCACTCTAGTCGGCGCCGGAGGGAGGCGGACCTTCGCTGAAACGTAGTGCTCCTGCACCCTAGACATCGGTGTGCTGAGCACGGTGATCTGCGAGAGTTCTGGACCCCGACCACGTCTTCCCCTATAAGACATGACCCAATCTGGGGGGATGCCACGTCCCCTGGAACATTTGTATTATCTGACGGACATAAGTCACCTTATTGGTTCTTACAGTTTTGCTATTTTGCTTCTTTCTTTTGTTTTTTCAGCAACTTTTGGGAGTTGGGGTTTATGGGATTGTTTTTGGGGCTCCGCATCAGTTCATAGGCAAGAATGGCAACAGCCCAGGCCGTGGGTCCTGGGGGACTTTGCATTTTCTCTCCGGCAGGTTTGGCAGGTGTTTAGCTTAAACAGAGTGCAGCACGTGTGGCCAGGCGCAGGTAGGCTATGCAACGCTTCCCCGTTTCACCTAGTCAGATTCGATGGGTAGGGATTTGAAAATTGTGAGCTTAAACGTCCATGGATTGAACAACCCAGTCAAACGCGCTGCAATTCTTTCTCTCTTAGAAAATGCTGAGGGGGATATATGTTTACTGCAGGAAACTCATCTGTTGCCCAAGGACACTAAGCGCATGCGAGATAAACGCTTCCCTTTGCAGATGTGGTCCTCGGGGGCTGCTAAGAAAAATGGGGTGGCGATCCTCTTTAGCGCACGGTCACAATGCAAAGTCATTTCCACAGTAGCAGACATCAAGGGCAGGTTTTTAGCAGTCCGAGTTCAATGGGGAGACACGCACATGACAATAGGGTCGCTATATGCCCCAAATGAACGGCAAGAACCCTTCCTACGACTAGCACTCTCTGAGGTACTTGCCTCGCCGGATGCAGCACTCTTGGTGGGAGGTGACCTGAACGTGGTAATGGATTCCGCGATGGACAGATCAGAGCAAAGGGCGCATCAAACGGGAGCACTGTCTCAGGGAGGGAGGCAGTGGTTGTCTGACTGTGGGCTGAGCGATGTGTGGCGTACAATACACCCGAATATACAGGATTACACTTACTACTCTGCAGCGCACAAAACCTATGCACGATTAGATCACTTTTTAGCCTCTTCCGCACTACGCTCTGCCTTGCACACGGCGGAGATCACTCCCCGTTCCCTTTCGGATCACGCCCTCATTTCAGTACAATTAACCTCTCATGGTGCGCGCTCCTCACCGTCGGGCTGGCGTCTTCGCGACTCCCTTCTACACTCCGAGGAGGTCACTGATAGAGTCCGGACCGCTATTGTACACTACCTAGCCGACAATGATCTCCTGGGCACTCCTCTTGTGGCAATTTGGGAAGCCTTGAAACTAGTGGTGCGGGGCGAATTTATTGCGATTGCCGCCTCCTTTGCGCGGCTACGCAGGGAAAAGCGTGCAGAACTGGAGAAGGAGGTGGGAGACTTAGAAGCAGTCCATAAGAGGACTGGAGCCCCCAGAGTCTGGAGGGAATTGGAAACACGGCGGCGTATGCTAAAACACCTAGATTTAGACAGGGCAGAATATGCCCTCCTGCGATTGCGACATAAATTCTATCTCAGTGGGGACAAGGGAGGGAAAATGCTAGCGCACAGATTGAGAGCGCGCACACAGATGACCGCGATACAGGCGATTCGAGACCGGGACGCGGCGGAGAATACCACAAACACCCTCATTGCTGACACCTTTCGCCGGTTTTATCAAAGCCTTTATACTAAGGGGTCCACTAGTTCCCATAACATTGGGGAATACTTGACCTCCTGCGATATTACTCCTCTGGTTAAGTCATCAGCGGACACATTGGACTCTGTTATTCGAATAGAGGAAGTCATCTCGGCGATTGCTCGCTTAAAACCGGCCAAATCCCCAGGACCCAATGGCTTTTCCGCACTGTTTTATAAAACATTCTGTGTGGAGCTGGCTCCCCTTTTAACAAGGCTTTTTAACTCTTTCCTTGAAACCAAGGAAGTGACGCCCACTATGTCGGAAGCGGTTATTTCTGTCATCCTTAAACCGGGAAAGGATCCTAAGGAGTGCGGGTCATACCGGCCCATCTCCCTCCTTAACGTCGACGCGAAGCTATTCGCGAGCATATTGGCAGCGCGGCTCGGTCCCTTGATGGAGGGCCTGATTGATCCGGATCAAGCCGGTTTTATCCCGACACGACAAGGAGGGGATAGCACCAAACGACTTCTCCATCTCCTAGACTACATCCACCGGTCACGTACGCAGGCCTTCTTCCTTTCTATTGATGCGGAGAAAGCCTTCGACCGAGTCGACTGGAACTATTTGTTTGAAGTCTTACGGGCTTTCGGATTCGGCGATAACTTTGTCCGGTGGGTACAGTGCCTATATGCCTCCCCTAAGGCTGCAGTGCGAGTGAACGGGTGTAAATCGGCCCTGTTCCCCATTGCCAGGGGCACGCTGCAGGGATGTCCCCTGTCTCCGCTGTTATTCGCGCTCTACATGGAGCCCTTTGCTCAACGCATACGATCTAATCCCGACGTGGTGGGTATCAAATTTGGCGCTGACACACATAAGATTAGTTTGTACGCTGACGATGTTATCCTCACACTCGTGCAGCCCCAGTCGACCCTAAGACAATTGTCGAGAGAGCTCCACGCTTTTGGAGAGGTGGCGGGATTCAAAGTTAATTTCTCTAAATCGCATATTCTTAATGTGTCGATCCCCGAAGCTGAGATCCAGGACCTACAGCAAGATTTCACCTTCCACTGGGCCCCCAACGACATAACGTATCTGGGTGTTCGCCTGACCTCAGCCATTACCAAAACCACGGCCCTTAACTACAAGTTATTGTTGGAACAAACGACCAAGGCACTGTCTGCCTGGTCTCGTCTTAATCTGACATGGTACGGGAGATTAGCGGCAGTGAAAATGACGGTGCTCCCACGCATCCTATATTTATTTCAGATGCTTCCGGTAACCCCCCCTCCGGGCACCCTCCGAAAATTACAAGGGCTTCTAACCAAATTTCTGTGGGATCATAAAAAGCCGCGACTTGCGCTATCCCTAGTAACCTCTCCGAAGGCTAGCGGTGGACTCGGATTCCCTCTGGTGAGTGCATACTATCAGGCATCTTGCCTTCGCTATATCACGGAATGGAATAGGCCCTTGTCCAGTAAGCACTGGAACTTCATGGATCAAACTGTGGCTGGATGTAATATCTGGCGTGAGCTGTGGCTCCCGCGTAAACACAGGGCCTGGGGCCTATACTCCTCTCCGGTTACATCGCCGACACTTAAGGTGTGGGATCAGTTGGCGCGCCAAAGGGGGTGGACTACGTTCCCTCCCCTATGACTCCTATCGTGGATAATCCTGATTTCCCACCAGGTTGTGCATCGCCAGTCTTTCACCGTTGGAGGGAGGAAGGATGTAAACGGGTGGGCTCGCTCTTTGACCTAGAAGGCTTGATTACCTTTCACCAATTGCGCACAGAGCACTATGATCTACCTGAATCAGACGCTTTCCACTACTCACAGCTTGCACACTGGGTGACGCAGCCCTCGCACTTCACACACATGTCCCGCCCCTTGACGACATTTGAAAAGTGGCTGGTCTATAAGAAGGATGACCGTAAGCTCATTTCTGAACTCTACGCTATGATCATTGCACGTCCCCAGTCACAACGCACAAGAGCACAGGTCCGATGGGAGACTGAATTAGGTCGACCTCTAACACAGAAAGAATGGGAACACATCTTTTACCGGGCGCATCACACAGCTTCCAATACCGCGGGGCGGAATCTGCGTATAAAGTGGTTACTTATTGGTATTATACTCCAGAGCGCATCAAAACATGGGATAGAACTAAGTCAGACCTCTGCTGGCGGGGGTGTGGCCTTACTGGCTCCTTGGTGCATTTGCTGTGGCATTGCCCGAAACTAGTGCGGTACTGGACAGCAATTCTCGATGACCTTGACGCAGCGTTTCAGATTACATTTCCAAGAAAGCCTGAGCACACACTACTGGGACTTCCCCACACAGGGGCCTTCCCCTTGCGATCACTGAGGGGTAAGCAAATAGCCTTGGCTTTGCTGGCAGCACGGCAGGTGCTGTTGGCACAGTGGGGATCCACATCAATGCCGGATCCGAGCGATTGGATCCGGAGGCTTTGGCATCTTTTAGCGATGGAGCATATTTCGCTCCGTGTAGAGGGGAAAGGATCGGAATATGCCGAAATATGGGCCCCATTCTTGCAGCTTCTTACCAAAGACATGAGGGAGGTGACATGCCCGAAATATTTACAAATACTACAACTCATTCCACTGACGCCGCCAGGTTCCTCTGTTAAGTAATGCAAAGGATACTAGCCAGGGATTGATAGTTAGGAAGAGGAAGAACAATAGGTCCTGAACTGATGCAGAGGGAGGGAGGGGGGGTATGGGGGTTAGGGCGGAGGGAGGTAGGGTTGTTTGTGTTTTTCTTTTTGGTTACCATTTGTTCTCTAAAAGTGGTATCTCAGATAAGTGCCTTATCATCGTGGTAAAGACTGCATATTATCGCGGGGTCGGCCCCTGGGGTGTAGACCTGAACGCTGTGTACTGTTTTTAAGAGTATGCTCTGCCGGCGTCCTGATGTAGGCAGCTAAGCTGTGTATTATGGCTCTTCTACCACGTAATAAAAATGATTGATTCCTAAAAGAGGGCTCCTTCACCGTGATCGGCTGTCACCTGGATTCATACCAGAGCTGCCTTCAGGTATGTGCCTCGCTGCGATGTAGTCAGTTTTGTGTGGGCGGTCTGCGGTCCTGCTATACCGTGGAGAGGAAATGATTAAGCATGTAGATTGTTTACATTGTAAGGCTCTAGCCGGTAACCTCGTTTTTATGGTTTTCGTTGATTTGATTTAGAATCAGTCCACCATGTCTTCAACAGCCCTTACGATCAGTGATTTAACTTACCGTGACAATTTAATATCACTGACATGCGACCGCTGGCAGTTTATTAGTATGGCCAGTGTCCGGATGTACACCATGTTGCAGCGCCGTTTAACGGAGATTGTAGCACCAGTGAACTTATATAACGGTTACATCCTGCCTCAGTGTATATATATTTTATTTTATATTTTTTAGCTCCCCCACACAGGGCATGTTCTTTCAACCATGAGGTGGTGATTAGTGATTGGATTTTTCCGTGACGATTAACTGGTTGCCTATTAGCACTTTTTCCAATTTATTGAGATGAGACCGCGGACAGTTAACTTACATGGCCAGAGCCCGGATGTACACCATGTTGTAGCATCGTCTAACGGAGAGTGTAGCACCTGTGCACTTATGTAACGGTTACATTTTGCCTTAATCAATGTATATATACATTTTTAGCTCCACCACACGGGGCATAGTTTCTTAACCACTGGTTTTTAATCGTAGCCCTTACACACTTTTTTACAGATGATTCATCAACCCTGTCGGATACCCCGGTGTACTTGTGACACCAACCACCTCCGAAATCGGATCGTGGCTGCTTCCATTTGTTTACAGTGAGTCCGCTTGGGAGGTTTTAGCGTTTGGTATACGTTCGCACGGTACTGATCTCTCATGTAGACAATTTCTTGTTTTCTTCATCTCTGACACTCTAGGAGCTTACAGGCCCTTCTTTCAACACACAGCCGTAATCATCGTGCTGTTCCCCATTGGTAATTATCTTATTTTTTCTCACACACATTAGTGTTTCCCTTTTGTTTACATCACCTAATTAGTGCTTGCCTAATTCATTCCTGGTGCTTATGTCCCCCCCTTCATGAGTCCCTCATGGTCCTGATGAAGACCCCCCGATAAGGCTGAAATCACCTTAACGAATACAGGGGTCGAAACGTCGACAAATTGTATTAATTTGTATCAAACATAGGCGACAGAGATTTTATATCTGTACCTATTATGTTATGTTTTGCTTTATATGCATGTGCCAAGTAACTGACGGGATAGGTTCTACAATCCTTGGATGTATGTAAAACACATTACCTTCCCCTTCCTTTACACCATCACGCAACCCTTCCAAAAACACTCACTCCCCCTTTCCTTCCCTCTTGAGCACCAAGTTCATGTGTTTGATTCATACATTTATTGTATTAACTTTTTTATTCACTCGTACTTTTGCTATGTTTGTGATGAAATTAAATCACAATTACTCATTGACTTCTTGTGGTGATGTCTAAATTGTTTTTATGCTTGTACAAATTTGTTTCTTTCAAGTTGGAATGTAACCATTCCTTGATGTACCATATATATATATACCCGGGTCCAGTGGTCTTACGGGTCACCCCATTGATACATAACTCAGTTAATGTGTAGGCCTGTTTAGAAAGTTCAATGCAATGCGAAAAATAGTTGCACTTCCATTCACTCCCAGTGCTCACTCAGTCACTTCCTAGTACATAGCTCCTTTCCTAAGTTCCTTCTGTCCCAGCCGTCCGTAAAATTTGAAAAAAACATTCTTTGCATGTGCCACATTCCTCTGGCCAAGTGATATATTTTATTATGGCTTCCATTATGGATTACGTCTGCTCAAATTTTTCCTTTTCAAAATTTGCTGAACATAGTAACTCACTACTAGCAAAGCGAAGGTACTTGATGATGATGATCAGTGAAACGTCTACCTACCAGGCCTAATCCCTCTAACTTACCCGCAGTAGAGTAAATTAATAATTTGTTTCCTTACTGCCAAGCAAATCTAATCTGTTGGTAAAGAACAAGTTACTTACCTTCGGTAATGATATATCTGTAAGAGACATATATTAGTTATAGATTCCTTAACTTAGAATTACCCCCAGGCGTCAGACTTGATCCGGAGAATTTTTCTTCAGCAGTACCCCTGCGCATCGGTAGGTGGCGTCGGTCGACTGCGCGTTCATCGTTGTCGTTGTGATCGTCAGAATGACGTCGCAGTATCTACTTAGACACCGCCCCAGCGCGCTGACGTCAGTTATTTACAAGACATTCCACGCTAGAAGCGCAGAGCCATGCAAAACACTGACCACTGGTGCACAAAACTAGGGCCCTGAAAGGGAGTCCCTTACTCTAGAAGTCAGTTCGCAGAACAGGGAGGATGGGTGGGGCGGTAGGGAATCTATAACTAATTTATGTCTCTTACAGATATATCATTACCGAAGGTAAGTAACTTGTTCATCTGAAAGAGACTATTAGTTATAGATTCCTTACCTTAGAATAGATACCCCAGCAATACCAACCCTAGAGGTGGGTCTGCGAACCAAGTTCACACCAGAAAGCCCTGGAGAACTGAACGGCCAAAGAAGCCGTCTCTCCGGACTTGACTATCCAGGCAGTAATGCTTAGTGAACGTGTGGAGAGATGCCCACGTGGCTGCCTGGCAGATGTCACTGAGGGGGACTCCACGTCTCAAAGCAGTAGTGGCTGCCGTCGCCCTGGTGGAATGGGTGCGCAGACCTACCGGAGGTTCCTTTTCGCTAAGGAGTAACGGATCTCAATGCAAAGGACGACCCATCGAGAGATGGTCTGTTTTTGCACGGCCCGACCTTTCTTGGCGCCCACATAGCCCACAAAGAGTTGATCGTCCACCCTGAATTGTTTTGTACGATCCAGATAAAATGAAAGTGCACGTTTTGGATCCAGATGGAGGATTCTCTCCTCCTTCTTAGAAGGATGCGGGAAGAAGGTGGGCAAAGTGATGGTCTGTCCTATGTTGAAAGAGGTAACCACTTTGGGAAGAAAAGAAGGTCTAGTTCGAAGGACAACCTTGTCCAGATGAACAGCAAGGAAAGGAGGTTTTAAAGAAAGAGCCTGAAGCTCACTCACCCTGCAAGCAGAGGTGATGGCCACCAGAAAAGCAGTCTTTAAGGTCAAGAGTCTGAGAGGACAATTATGTAGTGGCTCGAAAGGAGCACACATAAGGTAAGTTAAGACCAGATTCAAGTCCCACTGGGGCATTACGAAAGGGATAGGAGGAAAGAGGTGAGCAATGCCCTTATGAAATCTATTTACACTAGGGGACTTGAAAAGAGAAGGCTGATCAGGAAGGCGAAGAAAGGCCGAAAATGCAAGGAGGTGGAGACTGGACAGGTTCGGGTGGAGGACCGTCCCCTGTTGCTGCGACAGAAGATCCTCCAGAAGAGGCAGTCGGATCGGAGAATCGATGGCAGTGTTCAAGAGCTCGGGATACCAGACTCTTCGTGCCCAGTCCGGAGCCACAAGAATGACTTGGGCCCGGTCGCGCTTGATCTTTTTCAGTACTCTGGACAGAAGTGGTAGAGGCTGAAAGGCGTATAGAAGACCGCAATTCCACTTGCGACAAAAAGCGTCGCCGAGCTAGTGCCACCATGGAAATTCCAACGAACAGAACTGCTGACTTTGCGCGTTCTCTTCGGTGGCGGACAGATCTTACCAGGTAGATCGCTCCCCCGCCACACAGCTCCGCCTGTGGTGTCCTGCCCGCCGCTGCTGCTGGTAAGCTCGCCCTCTGCTTGTTGGCCTCGGTGCCCGCTTTTGTCTGTTTTTCCCTCACTGCCCCGATTCACTGTATCGTGTCCTTTTTTCCTTCTGTACCCTCGCTGCCCCCATTGCTGTGTGCCCGTTTTTTTCTCTGCTCCCCTCGCTGCCCCCACTGTATTGCGTCCTTTTTCCTTCTGTACCCTCGCTGCCCCCATTGCTGTGTGCCCGTTTTTTCTCTGCTCCCCTCGCTGCCCCCACTGTATTGCGTCCTTTTTTCCTTCTGTACCCTCGCTGCCCCCATTGCTGTGTGCCCGTTTTTTCTTTTTTTTTTTTTTTTCTCTGCTCCCCTCGCTGCCCCCACTGTATTGCGTCCTTTTTTCCTTCTGTACCCTCGCTGCCCCCATTGCTGTGTGCCGTTTTATCTCTGCTCCCCTCACTGCCCCCACTGTATTGCGTCCTTTTTTCCTTCTGTACCCTCGCTGCCCCCATTGCTGTGTGCCGTTTTATCTCTGCTCCCCTCACTGCCCCCACTGTATTGCGTCCTTTTTTCCTTCTGTACCCTCGCTGCCCCCATTGCTGTGTGCCCGTTTTTCTCTGCTCCCCTCGCTGCCCCCACTGTATTGCGTCCTTTTTCCTTCTGTACCCTCGCTGCCCCCATTGCTGTGTGCCCGTTTTTCTCTGCTCCCTCGCTGCCCCCACTGTATTGCGTCCTTTTTTCCTTCTGTACCCTCGCTGCCCCCATTGCTGTGTGCCGTTTTATCTCTGCTCCCCTCACTGCCCCCACTGTATTGCGTCCTTTTTTCCTTCTGTACCCTCGCTGCCCCCATTGCTGTGTGCCCGTTTTTCTCTGCTCCCCTCGCTGCCCCCACTGTATTGCGTCCTTTTTCCTTCTGTACCCTCGCTGCCCCCATTGCTGTGTGCCCGTTTTTCTCTGCTCCCCTCGCTGCCCCCACTGTACTGCGTCCATCTTTCCTTCTGTACCCTCGCTGCCTCTCTCCAATCCCGCCGCTGTGTCCCCTACGGCCCCGCCCCCCTGACTGCCCATTCGCTGACCCTGCCTCCCAGCTGCTCCTCCCTCCCACCTCCCCATATATGGCGGCCGCTGCGCGTGAGGAGAGCGACCCTTGACCTTACCAGGTAGGTCGCTCCCCCGCCACACAGCTCCGCCTGTGGTGTCCTGCCCGCCGCTGCTGCTGGTAAGCTCGCCCTCTGCTTGTTGGCCTCGGTGCCCGCTTTTGTCTGTTTTTCCCTCACTGCCCCGATTCACTGTATCGTGTCCTTTTTTCCTTCTGTACCCTCGCTGCCCCCATTGCTGTGTGCCGTTTTATCTCTGCTCCCCTCACTGCCCCCACTGTATTGCGTCCTTTTTCCTTCTGTACCCTCGCTGCCCCCATTGCTGTGTGCCCGTTTTTTCTCTGCTCCCCTCGCTGCCCCCACTGTATTGCGTCCTTTTTTCCTTCTGTACCCTCGCTGCCCCCATTGCTGTGTGCCCGTTTTTTTCTCTGCTCCCCTCGCTGCCCCCACTGTATTGCGTCCTTTTTTCCTTCTGTACCCTCGCTGCCCCCATTGCTGTGTGCCCGTTTTTTTTTTTTCTCTGCTCCCCTCGCTGCCCCCACTGTATTGCGTCCTTTTTTCCTTCTGTACCCTCGCTGCCCCCATTGCTGTGTGCCGTTTTATCTCTGCTCCCCTCACTGCCCCCACTGTATTGTGTCCTTTTTTCCTTCTGTACCCTCGCTGCCCCCATTGCTGTGTGCCCGTTTTTTCTCTGCTCCCCTCGCTGCCCCCACTGTACTGCGTCCATCTTTCCTTCTGTACCCTCGCTGCCTCTCTCCAATCCCGCCGCTGTGTCCCCTACGGCCCCGCCCCCCTGACTGCCCATTCGCTGACCCTGCCTCCCAGCTGCTCCTCCCTCCCACCTCCCCATATATGGCGGCCGCTGTGCGGCCGCGCAGCGGACGTGCGCAGCGGGCGCGCCAAAGGCGCGCCTAAGGCAAGCCCGTCTGCGCCCGTCCGTGCCTGGACCGCGCCCAGCGCCAAACCCCCTGGCCCCCGCAGCAGCCAACCCACCCACCGGACTTACGACACCGCCACCCTCAACGCACTCAACACCGGCCGTATCCCCGGCTGCCACCGTGCCACCCCAGGACGCACCCACGGACCCTTCGCCTGCCAATCCTGCAAGTTCTCCTGCCTCCGGACCTGCACCGCACCCGCCAAGCCGAGCACCAGCAGCAACCACCTGAAGTGCATCCTGCTCAACACCCGCTCCGTCCACAGACACGCCGTGGAACTTTGGAACCTGCTCGACTCCACATCACCAGACGTCGCATTCCTCACGGAAACATGGATGAACGCCTCCACAGCGCCCGACATCGCCATCGCCATCCCGGACGGATACAAGATCACCCGTAGGGACCGTGCCAACCAGACCGGAGGAGGCATCGCCATCGTCCACAAGAACACCATCCGCATCACGACCAACTCCGACGACACCTTCACAGCCGGCGAACACCTGCACTTCCAGATACACACCGACCCCAAGACCACCCTCAGAGGCACCCTCATCTACAGACCTCCAGGACCACGCACACAATTCAGCGAAGACATCGCCGACCTCATCAGCCCGCACGCCCTCCCCTCAGCTGACTACATCCTCCTTGGGGACCTCAACTTCCACCTAGAGAACAACAACGATCGCAACACCACCACCCTGCTGGACAACCTCGCCAACCTCGGACTCAAGCAACTGGTGACCACCCCCACACACCACGCCGGCCACACGCTTGACCCCGTCTTCTCTTCCAGCAAGGACATCTCCTTCAGCCACACCACCGGACTCCACTGGACAGACCACAGCTGCGTCCACTTCAGCTTCAGCAGGACCACCACGCACCACCACCCGCAACAGTTTCCACGCAGAAGCTGGAACAAGATCACCACCGACCAACTCACCACATCCCTGAGCCAGAACCCTCCCGCCAGCTCAACGAACCCCAACCAAGCCGCCAGCAACCTCACAAGTTGGATCACCAACTGCGCAGACGACCTCGCCCCATTGAAGACCCCCCAGTCAGACCCGGCAACAAGAAAGCATCCTGGTTCACCGACGAACTCAAGAAATCCAAGAAGAACTGCCGGGCCCTCGAGAAAGCATGGCGCAGAGACCCGACTGCAGACAACATGACCACCCTCAAGCACGCCACCCGAAAACACCACCAGCTGATCCACACCACCAAGAAAACCGCATTCAAGGAACGACTGGACAACAACGCCCACAACAGCAAGGAACTCTTCATCATCGTCAAAGAGCTCTCGAACCCCAGCGCCGGAAACAACGACATCACTCCCTCGCAAGACCTCTGCAACTCGCTCGCCTCGTTCTTCCACAGCAAGATCGCAGACATACACAACAGTTTCAGCACACAGCCGACGTACCCTACGACCGTTCCAACGTCCCCCACCTCCACCCTCCGAGCCTGGACCCCGATCAACACCGAAGACACTATCCGCACGATGAACTCCATCCACTCCGGATCACCAACCGACCCCTGCCCTCACCACGTCTTCAACAAGGCCGACGCCGTCATCGCACCCCACCTCCGGGACATCATCAACACCTCCTTCGACACCGCCACCTTCCCAGAGAGCTGGAAGCACGCCGAACTCAGCGCCCTACTGAAAAAACCGTCAGCGGACCCCACCGACCTCAAAAACTACCGCCCCATCTCGCTCCTTCCTTTTCCTGCCAAAGTCATCGAGAAGACCGTCAACAGACAACTGGCCGCCTTCCTCGAGACGAATGGATCCCTCGACCACTCGCAGTCCGGCTTCCGGGCCAACCACAGCACCGAGACCGCCCTAATCGCAGCCACCGACGACATCCGAGCCCTGCTCGACAACGGGGAAACTGCGGCCCTCATCCTCCTGGACCTCTCCGCAGCGTTCGACACAGTCTGCCACCGCACCCTAGTGCAACGCCTGAACAACGTCGGAATCCAAGAGAAGGCACTGGAGTGGATCATCTCCTTCCTCACCGGAAGAACCCAGAGAGTCCGCCTCCCCCGTTCAGTTCCGAGGCCACCGAAGTCATCTGCGGCGTACCACAAGGATCATCACTCAGCCCCACCCTCTTCAACGTCTACATGAGCCCCCTCGCAGCCATCGCACGCCAACACAACCTCAACATCATCTCCTACGCCGACGACACCCAGCTGATCCTCTCCCTCACCAACGGCCCCACAACCGCCAGAACCAACCTACATGAAGGGATGAAGGACGTAGCCGAGTGGATGAGGAACAGCCGCCTGAAACTGAACTCAGATAAGACGGAAGTCCTCATCCTAGGATCATCACCCTCCGCCTGGGACGACTCCCCCAAGCGCCTTGAGACCCTCTGGGTGAGTAGCGCGCTATACAAATGATTGATTGATTGATTGATTGATCTAACCAAGGCTCTCCCCACTGCCGAAAGAGACCTTGCACCACCTCTGAGTGAAGACGCCATTTGTGATTCATCATGCACCGACGGCTGAGTTTGTCCGCCCTGGCGTTCAGGGAACCTGCAAGGTGTTGAACCAACAGGAAAATGCCCTGATGTTCCAGCCACGTCCAGAGGCGGAGAGCCTCTTGACATAGGGTCCATGAACCCACCCTGCCCTGTTTATTGCAGTACCACATGGCGGTGGTGTTGTCCGTGAACACCTGCACTACTCTTCCTTTGACAGAAGGAAGGATTGCTTTCAGTGCAAGATGAATCGCCCGGAGCTCCAGCAGGTTGATGTGGAGCCCGGACTCCGCCGGAGACCAGAGGCCTCAATCAATCAATCAATCAATCAATCATTTGTATAGCGCGCTACTCACCCGGAGGGTCTCAAGGCGCTTGGGGGAGGGGGATCCGCTACTGTTCGAACAGCCAGGTCTTGAGTTGCTTCCTGAAGGAGAGGTGGTCTTGGGTAAGGCGGAGGTGGATGGGTAGGGAGTTCCACGTCTTGGCAGCCAGGTAGGAGAAGGATCTTCCTCCCGTTGTGGCTCTTCGGATGCGGGGGACGGCGGCGAGGGCGTGGTTGGTCGATCGTAGCTGGCGGGTGGGAGTGTAGAAGGTCAGACGGTCGTTGAGGTATCTGGGGCCTTGGTTGTGGAGGGCTTTGTGTGCGTGGGTGAGGAGTCAGAACGTGATTCTCTTGCTGACGGGGAGCCAGTGCAGGTCTCTCAGGTGTCTGGCGATGTGGCTGTGTCGGGGGATGTCCAGGATGAGTCGAGCTGCAGCGTTCTGGATGCGTTGGAGTCTTTTTTGAAGTTTGGCTGTGGTTCCGGCGTAGAGGGAGTTGCCGTAGTCCAGTCGGCTGGTGACGAGGGCCTGGGTGACCGTCTTCCTGGTTTCGGTGGGGATCCACCGGAAGATCTTGCGCAGCATGCGTAGGATGTTGAAGCAAGACGAGGAGACGGCGTTGACTTGTCGGGTCATTGAGAGGGAGGAGTCCAGGATGAAGCCCAGGTTGCGTGCCTCTAATCTCTACCTCTCCCATGTGGCCACCCTATCCCAGAAGTGACGCATCTGTTAACACTGTGAGTCTGGTTGGAGAAGGGAAAGGGATCTGTCGTTGACCCAATCCTGGTTCGTTAGCCACCACTGTAATTGGTGTGCAGTGCCCTCCGAGTTCTGGACGACATCAGAAAGATTCCCCTGATGCTGCGCCCACTGGAACTTCAGGTCCCACTGCAGAGCCGCATATGCCACCTGGCATGATCCACCAGCAAGATGCAGGAGGCCATGAGGCCCAGCAGCCTCAAGGTCAATCTCACCAAAATCCGGGATAGAGGCTGAAACATCGGCATCATAGCCCGAATATCCCGGACTCGCTGCTCAGGAGGATAAGCCGAAAACTGCGCGGTATCCAGAACTGCTGAGATGAAAAGGAGCTTCTGAGAGGGAATCAGGTGTGACTTCAGCATATTGATAGTGAACCCCACGGAGTGCAGGAGGTCTGCCGTAGTCTGGAGGTGGGAGACGACAGCCTGGGGCAAACCCGCCTTCAACAGCCAGTCATTGAGATAGGGGAACACTGGAACCCCTGATTTGCGTAGATGAGCTGCGACCACTGCCATCACTTTCGTGAACACCCAAGGGACGCTGGTAAGGCCGAAGGGGAGCACTGCGAACTGAAAATGCTCATGGCCTACCGTGAACCGAAGGTAACGCCTGTGGGCTGGCAGGACGGGAATGTGGAAGTAAGCGTCCTGCAAGTCCAACGCTACCATCCAGTCTCCATGGTCGAGGGCAGACAGGACCTGAGCCAATGCCAACATTTTGAACTTCTCATTCCGGAGGAAGCGGTTGACGTCCCTGAGATCCAAGATAGGGTGCAGGCCTCTGTCCTTCTTGGGCACCAGGAAGTAGTGGGAATAACAACCACCACCTACTTCTGGGACAGGGACTCGCTCGTAGCCATGAAAGGGGCAAAAGGCAGACTGCACAGGACAAGAGGGGGCAGAGAGGCCCAAGGATCTGGACGTAGCTCTAGAATCCTTGAAGAGCTCGATCGCATGGTCCGCCTTGTCACCAAACAGATGACGGCCATCAAAGGGCATGTCCAAAAGAGTCAATTGGACATCCCCAGAAAAGCCAGTGGATCTCAGCCAGTGTAGCGTCTTAGGGCTACTGACATAGAAATCGTTCTACCCAGCGAGTCGGTGGTGTCCAGCCCACAGCAGATGGCTAACTTTGCTGCATCTCTCCCCTCTGCAACTGCACGGGAGAGTGTGACCCGGGCCTCCTCCCGACACAGAGTCGACTGACGCCACCTACCGATGCTCAGGGGTACTGCTGAAGAAAAATTCTCTGGATCCAGTCTGACGCCTGGGGGTAATTCTAAGGTAAGGAATCTATAACTAATGAACAAGTTACTTACCTTCGGTAATGATATATCTGTAAGAAACATTAGTAGTGATAGATTCCTTACCTTAGAATATCCCCAGGCGTCAGACTGGATCCGGAAAGTTTTCGTCAGCAGTACCCCTGCGCGTCGGTAGATGGCGTTGTGCGGCTCCGCGTCTGTCGTTGGCGCCGTGGTCGCCGAGATGACATCACGGGCGCTACTTAGACGCCGCCCACGCGCGCTGACGTCAGTTCTGTACACGACTTTCTGCGCCAGGAACGCAGAGCAATGCAAGATACTGACCACTGGTGCATTGAAACTAGGGCCCTGATAGGGGAAGATTGGAACCCGTGCCCGGCGCAGATGAGCTGCGACCACCGCCATCACTTTCGTGAACACCCGAGGGGCACTTGTGAGGCCAAAGGGGAGCACGGTGAATTGAAAATGCTCGAGGCCCACCATGAACCGCAGGTAACGCCGGTTGGGCCGGCAGGACGGGGATGTGGAAATAAGCGTCCTGCAAGTCCAACGCTACCATTCAGTCTCCAGGGTCGAGGGCAGTCAAGACCTGATCTAAGGTGAGCATCTTGAACTTCTCCTTCCGAAGGAAGCGATTGACGTTCCGGAGGTCCAAGATAGGATGCATGTCCTCCTTGTTCTTTTTGGGCACCAGAAAGTAGTGGGAGTAGCAACCACGTCCTACTTCTGGGGTCGGAACGAGCTCGATGGCCCTCTTGGCCAAGAGGGCCGCAACTTCCTTCTGAAGAAGCACCAAGTGATCCCCTGACATGCGGTGGAATGGAGGTGGCATGGCTGGGGGGATGGTCTCGAAGGGGAGGGAGTAGCCCCTTCGGACAATGTCCAAGACCCACTTGTCCGAGGTGATGGCATGCCAGTGGTGAAGGTGATGGCGGACCCTGCCCCCTACTGGCGTGCTGTGCACCTGAAAGGAGGGACTAGGAGGGCTTGGAGGCCGCGGACGGGGCGGGGTTGGTGGCCTGACCTGCACGCTGGTTGCCTGACCCGCCACGGCGGGAGCCACGTCCTCGGAAACGCGAAGGCGCTTGCTGCGCGGGCCGGTGGCTGGGCAGCGGACGTGGCTGGGCGCCCCTTCCGTGGCCACGAAAGGGGCGAAAAGCAGACGGTAGCGGAGGGCGTACAGCAGAAAGGCCCAGGGACTTGGCCGTAGCCCGCAAGTCCTTAAAGCGCTCCAGCGCATGGTCTTCTTTGTTTCCAAAAAGACCGACCCCATCAAAGGGCATGTCCATAAGGGTGTTTTGGACATCACCCGAGAAACCAGTGGTCCTCAGCCAGGTGTGACGGCGCAGCGCCACTGTCGTCGCAAGCGATCTGCCTAGCGAGTCGGCGGTATCAAGGCCACATCTAATGGTGTATTTAGCCACATCTCTTCCGTCCGCAATGGCGCGGGAAAGCAGTGTCTGGACCTCCTCAGGACACTGGGGCAGAACTTGCGCCACCGAGTCCCACAGAGAGTGGGAATATCGGCCCAAAAGGCAAGCGGTGTTGACGGACCGCAAGCCAGCACTGGAGGAAGAAAAGACCTTCTTCCCAAATTGATCCAGGCGTTTGGATTCCCTATCCGGAGGAGCGGTAGGGAAGGCGGTTTGGGAAGCAGAGGCCTGGACAACCAAGCTCTCAGGAGTGGGGTGTTGGGAGAGGAACAGGGGGTCGCCCAGAGCGGGGCGATGGCGTCGGGCCACGTTCCTATCCACAGGAGCCCCTGTGGCGGGCTTGGACCAGGTGCCCAAAGAACGCTCGGAAGCGCGTCATTAAACGGCAGCAGTGGCTCCGAGGAGGTAGCCGCCGGCTGAAGCACTTCCGTCAGGAGGTTAGTCCTGACAGCCACTGTAGGCAATTGGAGGTGTAAAGCCCCAGCTGCTCTACGCAACACCGTTGCAAAATTTGCTCCCTCCTCCGTTGCCACGGAAGGAGGAGACAGCATGCCAGAGTCAGGGGAGGTGTCCAGACCACTGGCATCCCCAAGCTCCTCAGTCCAGTCCTGATCGAACTCACACTGCTGTGTGAGAGGGTCATCCGACCCCTCCCAGTTCTCTTCGTCCTCCTCTGGTTCAAAATAAGGAGGAGGGACATGCGGGACCCAAGGTCTCATCGGCGTCAGAGCCGGCGTCGAGCGGCGCCGGTCCGGCGCCGTGTCCGGATCCGGAGAGAACCGGGGAACGACGTCGCCCTGAGCCCCGGGCGGCGTCGGGAACGGCACCGGAGAGATCGGTGCCGGTGGAGGTGTCGTCAGGTCAACCGGCGTCGATCGGGGTTGTGGCAGCACCGGAGCCGGGGTCGAGGCCGGGGCCGGGACCGAGGCTGGTGTGACAGGCGGCGCCGGGACCGGAGTCGCCGGCGGCGCCGGAGAAACCCCATCAGAGCCCGCGGGGCCCGAAGGCGCACCGGGGGGACCTTGAGGCCCAAAGAGGCGGGCCATGGCCGACAGGAACTCCTGTATCTCGGCCGGAGTCGCCGCCGAACCCGGATAAGGGGGTTAATGCGGCGGCGGCCCCACAGGCACTCCCGGAGCCGCGGGGACGGTGCCGACAGGACCCTCAGCCGAGTCGCGAGACCGGCGAGGGGAAGTCGTCGAGCGAAGACACTTCTTTGACTTCTTATGCTTCTACTTACCGGAGGAGTGCGAAGACTTGGACCCCGACGACCGATGAGGACTCCGCGACCGGCCCCTCGACCTCTCGCGTGACCGGGGCTTGGCGTGGCGCGGAGCTGACTGCCGGACCTCGAGGAGCTTTCGAGACCGCTCTCGCAAAGCCTTCGGATGCAAGGCCCGGCAGTCGGGGCACGACTTCGTGTCGTGGTCGCGGCCGAGGCAGTAGAGACATTCCTGATGCAGGTCTGTGATCGACATCATCCGACCACAGGCGTCACATGGCTTGAAGCCGGGAATCCCTACCGACACCTTCGGAGTCGAGAGACTCGTTTAGAAAAACAGTGAAAAATCACCAAAAAACTTAGTCAAAAAATGACTAGGGCACTGCTCTTCCCGGATCTGCGCTTACTGGCGCGGAAAAAGAAGAACTGACGTCAGCGCGCAGGGGCGGCGTCTAAGTACTGCCCGTGACGTCATCCCGGCGATCCCGACGCCGACGACGGACGCGGAGCCGCACGACGACGCCTACCGACGCGCAAGGGTACTGCTACGCAAAAACTTTCCGGATCCAGCCTGACGCCTGGGAATATTCTAAGGTAAGGAATCTGTCACTAACGTGTCTCTTTCAGATACCATTTTCACAATGGCCATTCTATCCGCCAATGACAATGGCAGGCGAATCCATCTGTCTATTTTTTCTTCAAGTTTAGTGATTGTGGTTCCATAATTTTCTCGAATCACTACCTCGGGATCCCTATGATACCAGATACCGAGGTATTTAACCGGATCTGTCCGCCATGCCAAGGGAAACTCTACCCGGTGCGGTTTAGAAATGTCTGTGAGAGGGAGAATTGTAGATTTACCCCAGTTTATTTGTAGGCCAGATTATCTGCTAAATTTGATATATTCACGCAACAAAGGGGATAAGTGGATGCGAGGCTCTCTTACATACAACACCATGTCGTCTGCGTACATGGATATACCTATTGGACGTTGAAGAAACCGTAATGCTGTGGTCGCATGTTTTTGACGTATCTTGCACGCCAATGGTTCCAGTGCTATAGCAAACAACTGGGGTGACAGGGGGCACCCCTGTCTTGTACCACGCTGTATTTGTATGAAGTCTGAGACATGTTGGTTAACTTTTATTCGCGCCACCGGTTTGGTATAAAGGATTTTAATCCATATCATTAGAGTAGGAGGCAGGCCCATTTTCTGCATTACCGTGAAGAGATATTCCCACTCTACTGAGTCGAATGCCTTGGCAGCGTCCAATAGCACTGCCGCCGCCTCCAACTCTGGGTTAATTTGGTGAGATAATGCAAATAATGTACGTATATTATGAAAGGTGGAACGGTTGGGGATGAACCCTGATTGATCTGGCAGTATTATGTTTTGCATCAGTGGCTGTAGTCTTGTGGCTATGATTTTCGCTAAGATTTTGGCGTCTGTATTGATTAATGATAACGGACGATACGAGTCACAGTTAGTGGGGTCTTTATCTGGTTTTAGCAATGCTATGATTAGTGCTTCCCGTAGCGTAGGTGGTAGGATCTGTTTTTCATGCGCATCCCCATACATCTCCACTAAATAGGGGCATAATAGCTCTGCGTATGCCTTGTAGAACTCCCCAGTGAACCCATCTGGCCCTGGGGCCTTTCCATTGGGAAGTGTTTTTATAGCCTCTGTGACTTCTTCAATAGTGACCGGTTGCGCTAGATACTCTCTTTGGTTGCCTGATAGCCAGGCAATGGCTATATTCTCTAGGTATTCGAGGATTTCTTGGTTGTTGGCAGTGTTTCGTGTCGCGTAGAGCTTCTCATATATTGTCATGAAGGCTTTCAAAATATTTGCTGTGGCATAGTGCTGTGTACTTTGTGCATCTCTAACGTTGGTAACAACATGTGTATTTCGTGGGTTACAAATTTTCTGTGCCAGAATGCGTCCCGACCTACCTCCCTCCCCATATGCATGGGCCACCTGGCGGTGGGACAGATATTTAATCTCATTGTTCAACAGTTCCTGATATTCGGATAATAATTCTTTTATGTCCCCCAGCGTGGCTACACTTTGTGTGCGTTCAAATTCCGCTTCAAGCTGTTTTATTTTACTTTCACAGTTATCCAATTGGGTACGTATATCGCGCAGAATGCCAGCAGTAGTACTAATACAGACACCACGTATTGTGGCTTTAAAAGCCTCCCACAATATGCTTGCATCTTCCACTGAGTTTTTGTTAATGTCAAAGTACTCCTCTATTGCTTTGTGTATTGTGGAGTTATACAGGGGGTCTAGCAATGCCTTAGCGTTAAAACGCCAAATAAAAGGTGGTGGTGTGTAGTGCGGGAGATCCGGTAAGATTACTATTGGTTTGTGGTCTGATAATGTCTTAGGGAGGTGCTGTATATCGCAGATTTATGTGCTTGCAGTTTCCGTGGCCAACCAATAGTCTATGCGTGCCCAGCTGTTGTGATACAATGAAGCGTGTGTACCCTCTAATTTGCTTGGGTTATGGAGCCTCCAGACATCTAACATTCCAAATTCAGACATTCCATCTTTCATCATTTTAACAGCTTGTTTATGAGGTTCTTTGGTTGTGCCTGATCTGTCTTGTTCGTCATTTAGTGAGAGATTTAGATCCTCACCCCAGAGTATGTCCATTGGCGGCAATTGTCTCAATCTACTCCAAATGTTCCTGAAGAATTTGGGATCATCTATGTTTGGGCCATATGTGTTGACTAGGCCCACCCGGGTGCCACGCAAGTGTCCTGTGATTATTAAATACCTTCCCCGGTCATCAGAGATCGTTTGGTCTATAACAAATTGTGTGCCTTTCTTTATAAGTATAAGAACACCTCTAGCGTATGATGAGTAAGAGGATTTCAGTACTGCTTCGGCCCATCTTGTCTTGTGGATTGTTACCTGCCTTGTTATTTTGGCCTAGGCCTGGCTGCCATGCTGCTTTTCTTTGCGCACGTTACACTGAGCCGGGCCTTCCTCGCCCTTTGCTCGTGCCACGTTCTTTTGCACTGTCTGCATTTTCTGTTGTTCACCTTTTTGGGCTCAGTCTGCACAAACATGTACAAGGTCGAATAACAATGTATTTTGGTTCTTCCTGATATGGCCAGTCTCGCGCACCCAGACATAACATTAGGTGCAATTGCCATGAAGGATTTGATATGCTTTTAATGCTGTGGTTAACTAGCGCTTAACACACTTGGAGAAATCCCTTACAGTGAGAAGAGCTATGATGTCCTGCTGATGTAATTCTGCATCTAGAGACTGAGGTATGGGGGTTCGCTAGTCAAAGCCCAAAGGTCTTCTATTACTATAATAAACTATCTTACTGCAAGGGGAGGGTGGTAATGTTATTTATACGTTTATCCACTGAGCTCTGAGATGCTTTCCCCGTTTGTATTCTATGGAATTGTAACCATGCTGCTTATATTAGTAATATGCATTATGTTATTAGTACTGACACGTGTACTGTACATTAGAGCACGTAAGTTGGAATAAACATTTTAACCTATCCAGTGTCTCTTCCTACGCACCTTGTGGACAAGTACGAGTGAGTGACGAAAGAGTGTTCTTGCTTCTGCGAGTCATGAGATAAAGATACCGTGTTCTGGGTTGTCCAAACATTAGTACTTGGGTGCTAATGGGATGCTAAGCTAGTTGGGTTGGGGTTTTTGGGTGCTACGATATATGGTGGCAAACCACTGTATTCCGGGGTCCCATTTTCCTGTGCATAGCTCTGTGTATGTGCAGAAACCTTATGACATGGCGCGACCACCGTGGGGCTGCTTATCTGCGAGACGCTTGAGTAGTGCTTGTGCTTGTCCACAAACCCCTCGCGTACGCTTCCGGAGGCGTATGTGACGGTGATACCTCCTATATTGAATGTTTTATAGGTTCTTTCAAGCTTGATATTATTAAAAAAGGTTAGTTAATAGACCCATTTTTGTGCTCCCTGTTAGGTTGTCGAATATAATTGTTTAGTCATGGCTGGTGTGGCGATAGCTGCACATAGTCGAGGGGCACTCCGAGACCACTTAGCTGTGTATGGAGTGCCCGATACTGGGGTCGAGTTGGTCTTTGTGGTTCAAGCCGATCCGGCTTATCACTTTGAAGTGTTTTACACTTGGATCACTTTTGAAGCGGTGGATGCAGGTGATAAGCTGTTTCATGAATATAAGCCCACCGCTGTTCCTGCTGCCTATCGACCCTATACTGCTCTTGAAGTGCCTCTCACGGCTTGGCAGCACCGTGTTTGGTTCAATGGCGCCCTACCACAACCAACTACCGCAGTTCGTTTAGGCCCCTTATCAATTCAGGGGGCCACTTGGCCTGTATTGGCCGGGTATACTCCGCATCCGAATTATCTGGCATTACCGCTTGCGGAACTTCGCACTATGCATACCGAATTGGTGCGAGTGCATCGAGCCCTAGTGACATACGTTACAGGTAGCCTACATGGAGCTGCTCCTGTAGTCGCAGGCCAACCAGCTATTGCAGCTGGAGTGACTATAAGTCCTGTCATGGTAAATTCTGTGATGGGCAAACGTCCACAAAATAAGGACGACTATCCTTACTGGCTTGCTGAAAAGTTCGATCAGATAGAAGCAGTGTTTCCACATACATCCCCAGTAGATAAACACCGCATCCTCACGATAAGTTTGCCAAAAGACATAATCCCCGATTTGACATCATGTGAAAACTGGGGTAAGGTATTCGCAGCAGTTTATTCAAAATGTTTTGGAACTCCTTCCATGACGGTTCTACCCTCTGTAATTAAAAAAGTACAGGATGAACATGGCCCTGAAGCGGCTGTGGAATTAGGGATGAGACTAGTGGGAGTGTTTGATGTAGTAGCTGAGCTGATCCTTGGAAATGTCAAGGGCGATGCTATGAACTTTCAAGTAGCGAATGCTTTGGCTTTGGTCCCAGAGTTGGACAGGCCTCGCGAATTACCGAAAATAATAGCCCGGGCTTATAAAACAATTGGAAGAAATAGCCTAGGCAACAAGCCTTTTGTAAAAATGCAAACACAATCGCAAACACAAGTTATACAAACAAAAAGTGCATCTGAGAAAGATGATAAACCGGTCTTCACTAAAAAGAGTTGGAGACAGAAAAAGCAGGGTAAGCAACAAAAGAAGCCGGGGTCGAGAGGCGCTTCCCCAGTTTCGGTTTCTTCTGAACGTACATATGATTTACGTGATAGGTCGAGGATTAAATCACCAGAAAGGTTTCAGAGCTCTGATACGCGTTCTCCTCGTTCTTCACAGGCCCAGACGTCGTCACAGGCTGGTGGAGGAGGACGTCAAGATAGAGGAAGGGGCCGAGAGGCTCCCCAGGAGCGAGACCAACCTCGACAACAAGTCAGAGGTAAAGCAGAAGACTTTCATCTTCCTCGACCGCAATTTCAGAAGAAAAAGGTTGCCGCTGTCACAGCGAAATATGCCTCAGACCGTGAGAACGAGACTCCAGAATTGGACGTGGGCAGTGACCCTCCTAGACAGCGCCGCGGAAGTTACCATAGTGCGGGAGGCGCTACGTCCTCATATGGAGGCGACAGCAACTGAAACATTCGTTACTGTAGAGACAGCTGACACGAGAGTGGCACCCCTGACAGACTATATAATATAGTCATACAAATCGAAGGTGACATACCGCGTGAAATAAAAGGAATTTTTTGGGAAAAACTAACCTCTTCATATGACATTTTGTTAGCAGAGGTGGATTGGCCACCCCCATTCGTTTTAGCTGCACATAAAGGAGAGGAGGTAATCCTTCCAAGCTTTTCACGGCATGTCCCAAAAGACAAAGCTGAAGCACTTGCAGCTGAGTGGGCTGTGTACCTGGCACCAGCGTTATACCGCAACCATGTGGGATGGGATGAAGAATCACCTCCTCATGCAATACCTTTGCGGTCACTACCGCAGCCACAACCCCAATATCCCATCAAACGGCAGGCAAAAGGCCCCGTCTCCGAAATTCTGACACAGTTGGAATATCAGGGAGTAATTGAACCATGCGTATCACCTATGAACAATCCCCTTTTCGTGGTTTCTAAACCCGATGGATCGTACCGCTTAGTTTTGGATTACCGGCATTTAAATACTCATTGTCGGAACTTTGCGGTGCAAAATACACACAGTTCTGCGCTTGTAGACAGTCTTGTTCGTAAAAAATACAAAACGACACTTGACCTTTCAAACGGTTTCTACACGCACAACCTAGCCCCGGAGAGTGGTCAATGGACCGCATTCACTTCCGGTGGTAAATTATTCCAGTTCCGGCGTTTACCCATGGGCTACAAAAATAGTCCGGGTATATTCGCCGCCCGTGTTGTTTCTTTGTTAAATGACATTGATCAAGACGCATGTTCGTACGTAGATGACATCTATCTGACGGACGACGAATTATATCAGCATCTGTCCCGTGTGGACCGCATTATTCTTGAATTTGCGGAGCAGGGTTACAAATTTAACTTTGCTAAGTCACACATTGCTGAATTTACCGTTCTGTTCTTGGGCTATGAGCTCAATAACGAAGGTAAGGGCTTAGCCCCCATTTCTTGGAAAAATGTGCACATTTGTGCCCCCCAAATACTCTGAAGAAGCTTCAGTCTTTGCTGGGTTTCCTGAACTTCGGGCGTACTTACATTCCCGAATATGCCCAGCGTATCAAGCCTTTGTATGCTTTGATACAACCTACTTATTCAAGGTCTTGCTGGCTGCCTGAGCATACCTCAATTCTGCAGTCTTTGCAGACAGACCTTTTAGAGTCTAAATATCTTTTGACTCGTGATAACCACACAAACCTGGTGATTAGAATAATTCCGGGGGCGGTGGGATTCACCTATTTGACCTTTAATGAAGGTGATACAGTACCTATCGCATACAAGTCACATCTGTACACTTCCGCTGAATTGCGCTTTACATCTGTTGAAAAAGTTCTGACTGCAGTGCAAATGGCGATTCTAAAAGAACGCGCACTGGCACAGGGTAAGCGGATTCTGGTGGTAACACCCTGTCCTGCCCTAGAGGCAGTAACAAAGGCAAGTGTACCGAACTCAAAAGCAATGCATCCCCGTTGGATACAATGGGCTACATCTTTGACGTCTTCGGACGTCACTTTTGTTTTTGATTCTTCTCTTCAGACTCAGGAGTTTTTGCAGTATGAATTCGTTCATCCTCCTCCTTTGTTTTTACTACCGCTTGAGGATTACAAATGTGTGATCTACACCGATGGTTCGGCGCAACCGGCCACTGGGTCCAAGCACGCTTATTCTGCTGCATGTGCTATTGTTGCAGGATCCTTTGTGGATGGCAAGTTCAAATCCACTGTAGTGCACACACGCACACTTGGGGATAGTACCGCACAATTGGCCGAGCTGCATGCATTACTACTTGCACTTGAGTTCGCTTCACAGGATGAGACCACTCTTATTGTATGTGATTCTTTTTACTGTGTACAATCTTACAATGACAATCTGTTTTTCTGGTCGAAAAACGACTACAAGGACGCAAAAGGGAGCACAATTAAGCATAAAATGCTTTGGGTTCGAGTGGCAGAATTGCAACAACGTCTGCCCCTCACACAGGTGGTTCACACCTTAGGCCATCAGCGGGTGGGCGCACACGCTATTGGTAACGATCTGGCAGATGAAGCTGCCCGTTCAGCAGTAGTCACGTGTTCAGTAGCAGCGGTTACCAGGTCCATGTCTAAAATAGACCCTGTTATTCTAGCAGCTATTGCTGCAACCAAGGAAGGTGATAATTACCCTACAGGTTTCCCTTCCAAGTATTCTTACAAATTAAGTCCCGATCAGGTTCCTTATGTAACTATACCTGACGTTGGAGATCGGCTGATCCCCAACGCGGACCGCAGGAGTGCCTTGATATCAGCTGCACACGAAGGCATGGCTTCGGCGCATGCAGGTGTGTCAGCTACAGTTTCTATCTTGCAGCAGCGTTATTGGTGGCGTGGGTTATATAAAGACACCCGTGCTTTTGTGCTTTCTTGCGACGTTTGTCAACAGATTAAGCCTTCCACGGTAACACGTCCACCACAAACACCGCTCTGCATTGCTAACAGACCCTTTGGGTGTGTTTACTTGGATCACTGCGGTCCATTCTCATCAGATACTGCTTATAAATACATCTTAGTGGCAGTGGACTCGTGCACACGGTTTCTCTGGGTCTGGCCACAACGGAGTGCTGACGCCCGAAATGTAATCAGGGATTTGCGTGTCTTTGTGGGAATTTTCGCATGCGGCACCTTCCATTCGGACCAAGGTCCAGCGTTTGCCTCTAGGGCTTACAAGGATGCAATGGCTTCGCTTGGGGTGCGGGTGAAATTTTCGTCTCCGTATAGGCCTGAGGGCAACTCTATCGTTGAACGAATGAACCGTGACTTAAAGCAATCCTTAACAGCTAGGGTTATAGGTACTGGCAGGAACTGGCTGGCCCATTTGTATACCGTTCAGCGTGCACTTAATAATCTCCCTAGAAGACCTCTGGGTGGGCGGACCCCATACGAAATGCTCTTTGGCATAAGAATGTTTGTGCCTGACCTTGAGGGTCCAGACATCGCGGCGCAATCCGCCAAGTTTGATGTAGATAACCATTCTGCTATGTTACAGGACTTACAAGAAGCCCGAGACAAACTTGCAACTACACATTTACCTTCAGCCACAGACCCTGCGTTGCAGATTCCGGTAGCCGGCTGGCTTCCGAAAATTGGAGAACTGGTTCGAGAGAAGGTTGAAAACAAAAAGGAATTTGGCCCCTCTTTTCGTGCACCGGTTCCAGTTCTTGGCCTGAAGGGAACACGTACAGTCATTTTACCACCGCTTCCTGGTCGCAAAGAGAACAGATACATCTCAGTTGAAAATGTCAAGCTACAGCGCCTGGCCGATCCTGAATAGTGTCACACCAGCGGTCTCTTGTCCTGCCATTTATCGGACATATGTTCATAGTCCATCTGCACGAACGATCGCTGATGCTGTAATTGAGATGGTTGATTTGCCTGACACTACAATTGATCCCCAACTCTCCACCAATATCAACGAGGACGAGTATACTTATCCTGCATCAGAATCGGTGGCACATCAACCGACAACGCCACTGAGCCCGACTCGTTATTCCTTTGATTCGGATTCCACATCTTCAAAAGTTCCATCCAAGTTCAGCATTTTTATATCCTGGTTTAGAGACAATTTTTTGATTCCCCCTGGACATACATCTGGTTGGTACTTTTCTTGATATTTTTGTTCATGTCCATTGGCTTTGTCACAGTGTTTTTTCTACTAATCAATGGTCACTATTTACCTGAACGCTCTGCTGTAGACTATGTTTCTGGAACTTTGGCTCCTCATTCCTCGTCTCACATCATGAAGCGTGACCACACATTTGTGAACATTTCAGCTTTCCCAGTTGCTGATGGCATCGTATGGGATGCAGTGAACTATCAAATCCATGGTCCGACGGAAATTATTAATGTACCTAATGTCCTTCGTGTTTCAATGGGTGATGTAGTACAAAATAATATTCATTCTGATGATTGGGATGTGCATGCCGTTGAAGCATTGTTTGCCGATTTAAAATATTATGCATCTTTTAATGCTGAAGATTTATATATGAATTCTGCTAATTATGCCGATTTGTATTGTTACCAACATTGGGGTAATCATTTTCTCCATAGGCCCAGTGCCCTGCGTAGTTCTGTTAACTTTACCCAATGGGAACATTGTCCAAACCCCTTGCCAGGTAGCTCTCAAACTCTTCGAAATAAGTTTAATTATTTTACTGATTTTAATCGGTCGAACCCTGCATCCTATTATTTTAGACTTAATAACACATCAACTCAGAAAATTATGTTGACACACACCAAATTGCTATATTCAGGTTCCTTTCTGAGTGCCCTAGCTGTGGGAGGTTATGAGTATTGGGATAATACAGTGGATTTAAAATCTATTTGGGGCTCCAAGCCATGGCAGGTACAGGGAACCGAGGCATTGCATCGTGCTTGCCTCATCCCTACCCAAATTATGTTCCTAAATGCTTCCATCTATCAGACTACATGTTGGGGCTTAGCAACCACTAAACAATTGAATACGCCATCAATACCATCCCTGTCGAGTTTTCCAAATGAAAGCTCACGATTCAATATGTCCCTCGTGTCCCTGCAGGCAATGTTACAAAATAATTCGTTTAATGTTTCTGAGCTGGTTCAGTCACCCTGGTTAATATGGCCTATATCATCTAATGCATGTCAAATGCGTTTTCATGATACTGGTGCTAGCTACACACAGAATAGGCCTGATCCGAGGTTTACTGAAGCCCGTACTGTCACTACATACTCTGTTGGTAAATTATGCAAACAATGGCTGCAACATTCGTCCCTTGATTCTGTTAAACAACATTTGTCCCTCCTTTCAGGCAATATTGATCTGTCCGACTTTGTTTTGGGACCTCGTGGTCCCCGACCTAAAAGATTCATTTATGAAACATATAATGAACTCTGGAAGCTATCACAAATGGAAGCTGCTTCCCGTCTTCGGGAAATAGATCAAGCAAATTTGGAAAAGGTGCTTGCTGTTGTGGACAATAGTATTAATACCCTGTCTTCTCGCATTTACACTTTAGAGAATATTGTGTCCTCTGTTGTTGATATTGTACAAGATGATGTTTCTGTGTTATATCATGGTCAGAATCAATTGCGTTCGGTTATGCAGTTTGCATGGACTTTACAAACGCTTAAGTTAGGTAAAGTGCCTTGGCATTTTTTGAACACCTCTGCCTTGTTTCTACCTTTTAACTTAACTGATAAACAGCAATTTATGTCCATGAAGGATGCAACTTACACTCTATTACATATCGAAAAGGTGGATCCTTTGCCGTTCTCTGTTGCAGAACTCGATTCTGCGGTATGGCTAGTCCATGGGGTTATAGCTTTACCATTTTCCTTATTTGAATTTGACTCGTGCATGAAACATTATCCTGTGGGCCGTTACCGGCCATTGGGCAGTGCTTTCCTGCATGAACTCTGGTCCTTGCCTTTCATGTATAAATGCCTTCGGGACGGCAAGGAAGTCTTTCTCACGGGGGAGTACTGCGACTCGACTATAGGTCATTCGCTTATTTGTAAACACATTAAATTGCATGGCTCATGCAGCGTTTCCTCTCCTAATCTTGCTTGTGTGCTGAAAGGTATTCCTGCTCCTGTTATTTCACCTACTTTCACTCTCCTTTCCAATGGTAGTTATTTACTTTTAAATAACGAAAACTGTTGTGGCCTGCAGGCTGGCATTCCTTACATTGTAACAGTTTCGCACAGGGTTGTCTGCTGCAAAAATGTGCTGTTTCCTCCCCCTCACGGCAGGGTTGATATCTCTATTTGGCCTTCCATCCCTACCATGGAAGCAGATTTCAATAGACTGAGCAGAATAAAGGCACTATTATTAAACGAGGAAGTTATGCTCACGTCCGCCCGGGAGACATTCATTCTCCAGGTGGCGAGTACCCACAGTGAAATACAGGCCCTTTTGAACACTAATCTCCCCCAACATTTTGGGGAGTTAATACATCGTATTTTTAACGCATCTAACACTGAAGGCCTAGTGCACTTTTTTAAAGTCGTGGGGTCGGGTTTGGTGTCCTCCTTCCAAACTATTTTTGGTGTCATCCCGGCTTTCATACATTCTATTTTTTCCAGTGTCTTTGGCGGTTTCCCATTGATCCTCGCTTTAGCGGCTGGTGTCTTGCTCTTAATTTGCTTTCTGCGCAATGGCTGCTCCCCGATGGGACCTGCTCGATCCAGAACGCCTCCAGCTGCTCCGTGAGCGCCTTTTGGCTGGTTTTGGTGTCTTGCCATTGGCGACACTGAGTGTGTCATATACTCTTTCATTTCGCTTTGCGTATTTCACTTGCGTGCAACCTGTGATGACTTGTGTCCGCTGTCCTTTCACCTGGACTCTGGATTATTGCCTCTCCAATTCGTCATTGTCTGTTCCGGATTTTGTTCAGTTGATGGGTCCCTTAGAGATCCATGAGCAGGACTGTTCCGTTGCTGGCTGTATGGCACGTGCGGCTGCACTGGGGATTTTGGCGCAATGGGATATCTGGGCGGCTGCCCAGGATCTCCTACAACGAAGCTGTTTCAATTATCACGCAAGCTGTCCCGCATTGCTTCTGGATGCTCCCTTTGCTGAGGAGCATTCCTGCTCTTTTGAACTCATGGATTGGATGGCATCTATGTTTTTTGACGATTCCAATGATGAACTCTTGGAGGGTATGGCTTTTTCTGCACTTTCACTTTCATGGATTGACCTGCCCTTCGCCGTTTGGGCACTCCCTGTGCTCCGACGTCAATTTTCTCCTCTGATGGGCCTCTGTCCTGGCCGCCCGACTGTCCAGGGGAGGGTGTCTTGTGGATTGTTACCTGCCTTGTTATTTTGGCCTAGGCCTGGCTGCCATGCTGCTTTTCTTTGCGCACGTTACACTGAGCCGGGCCTTCCTCGCCCTTTGCTCGTGCCACGTTCTTTTGCACTGTCTGCATTTTCTGTTGTTCACCTTTTGGGCTCAGTCTGCACAAACATGTACAAGGTCGAATAACAATGTATTTTGGTTCTTCCTGATATGGCCAGTCTCGCGCACCCAGACATAACATTAGGTGCAATTGCCATGAAGGATTTGATATGCTTTTAATGCTGTGGTTAACTAGCGCTTAACACACTTGGAGAAATCCCTTTCAGTGAGAAGAGCTATGATGTCCTGCTGATGTAATTCTGCATCTAGAGACTGAGGTATGGGGGTTCGCTAGTCAAAGCCCAGAGGTCTTCTATTACTATAATAAACTATCTTACTGCAAGGGGAGGGTGGTAATGTTATTTATACGTTTATCCACTGAGCTCTGAGATGCTTTCCCCGTTTGTATTCTATGGAATTGTAACCATGCTGCTTATATTAGTAATATGCATTATGTTATTAGTACTGACACGTGTACTGTACATTAGAGCACGTAAGTTGGAATAAACATTTTAACCTATCCAGTGTCTCTTCCTACGCACCTTGTGGACAAGTACGAGTGAGTGACGAAAGAGTGTTCTTGCTTCTGCGAGTCATGAGATAAAGATACCGTGTTCTGGGTTGTCCAAACATTAGTACTTGGGTGCTAATGGGATGCTAAGCTAGTTGGGTTGGGGTTTTTGGGTGCTACGATATATGGTGGCAAACCACTGTATTCCGGGGTCCCATTTTCCTGTGCATAGCTCTGTGTATGTGCAGAAACCTTATGACAATCTACTGCCCAGCGAACACTTAATATCTTTTGCCAGATGGGTTTCTTGTAGCCTTGCAATTGCGATTTGATGCCTGTCTAAATATGCAAATGCTTGTCTTATCTTCCGGGGGTTGTTCAGCCCCTGAACATTCCATGTTAATATGCGCAGCGGTGACGTGCCTTTTTTATTTACCATTTTGGGGCGTGTATCTGACTAAAATGGTGTTTTTCATGTACACAGCATTACATATATCCTGTTATGTGTGCTGAAGCCTGGCATTACAGCATGTGGTGCCGCTGGTGCTAACATAATAACTTATACGTTGTGTGTCTGTACCTGGGAAAGCAAACCAACCCCTTCTCCCCCACCCCCTTTAGCATCCCAATTATGCCAAAGACATATCCCTGTAAGCAAAAAAAGGAACATCTCAACTTTGTCGGGGAACACCCACTGAGGTGCTGCTAAGCACACGCATTAACATCCGCATAACGGATGCGGCCGGAACATATTTAGGGTAGTTGGCTACCTTAATATATCTAACAGTAAAGCAAATGCTAAGCCATTCGTCTCGTTATGGTATATGTACTATAGACATACAACATGTATCATGAACATGTATAGACATTTTATATTCGTACAGATTACAACCAATATGAACATGAGTATACATATCCCCAGCCAGTCTCACTCCTTTGGCAATTGCACTACAATACGCTTCGCCACATTCCTCTGTAGATATAACCACTGTTTGCAACTTTTTACGTAGTCTGTACTTGTAGGCTCAAATAGCGCCCCAATGTTCATGTTTGTTAACAGGATTGTTTGTACAGTACACAATGCATGCACCCTTGCATGAGGAGTTTTATAATGGCCAATTCCCGGTAATTAACAGTCGTTAATCTAAAACAGCATATTCTATTTAGTAAATGTGTGTCCTTCACACGATTAGACACTGCCACTTTCTAGTTGCAGTAGCTGTTTACAGGCAGCTCAGGATCATACTTTTCTTGGTCAAAGAGCTATAATCATATAAGATCATTGTCTGCCACAAACTCTTGTTAGTGCACAACAGGAAGCCACCTACACCATCTTGTGTTTACTGAGGCAGATTGAAACTGGTCACACAGTCCGTACATGGGAGCGTAGATACTGCCCCAATGTCCATGTAAGCTGCCATTTTAGGTCGTACAATTTGCCGTATTGATCTCCCAGCTGGATTCATTCTATATTGAACAGCGTAGAACTTTCATCAGCATTTTGTCTAGAATATCCCAGTCTTACCTTTCAGTATATGTCCTATACCCAGCTAGCCACTGCCTCCATCAGATTGTGAAGAAGAAGAAGCTTGATCCTTAGTTTTTCGTTTGGTGGAGGTATGTTTAAGGAAGTCTTGAACGGCCTTTGGCGTAGGTAGTATTGTTGTCCGTCCTTCATGTGTGACGCGTAGTCTTGCGGGGTAGAGCATGGCGTATGGTATTCCCAAGTCTCTGAGCTTTTTTTTCACAGCTGTGAATTCCCTACGCGCTGCTTGCACTGACTGTGTAAAGTCTGGGTAAAAGGAGACATCATAGTTTTGATATATGACCTGTCGTTTTTCGCGCGCAAGGCGCAGTATGGTATCTCTGTCTCTATAATTCAAAACACGAGCTATAATTGGTCTTGGTGGGGCTCCTGGAGGTGGTGGTGGTGCCAAGGAGCGGTGTGCACGCTCAATAATGAGCAATGAGGAGAAGTTTTCTGCACCAAAGCAATCTTTCAGCATGGTCTCTATGTACGTTTCCAATCTCCCTGTATTGGCACTTTCTGGTATTCCCATTACGCGTAAATTGTTTCGGCGTGATCTCGCCTCTAAATCTTCATTTTTATTAATGACCTCCAGCAATTTCTCCATTGTGGCACATTTTGTGGCAGTGTCGCTGGACACATCTTCAACTGCCGAAATTCGCAATTCCGCTGCATCAAGGCGTTCGCCTTGTTTGTCCAATTTTGCTGCCATATGATCTACTCGCAGCGTCAGAGTGTCAATTTTCCCGTCAATTGCTTGCAAACTTTGTTGTATTGCGTTTAGAGTAGGCCTGGGTGGTGAACTTTGCTCCGTTCGCGGAGTTTGTGGAGTTTTCTGGACTCCGCGGAGCCCGCGGAGTACAGAAAACTCCGCTTCGCGATGTGCAGCGGAGTTTTTTTCCCGCTCGCGAACGGTAAGTTTGCGAGCGCGAGCTGCCGCTCGGGTAGAATTTCTACCCGAGCTCCAGGAATACCAGCACAAACTGCAGTTCGCACAGCACTCTGCCACTCGCAGAACTTCGCAGAGTTTTTTTGTAACTTCGCGGAGTTCCGCGTAGCAAAACTCTGCGAACTACGCCCAGGCCTAGTTTAGAGTAGCTTCCATGTTGGATTCTCTGGCGCATTCGGAATCTAATTCGGTATCAGAATGTGCCTGCGTTGGCTTGGGCGTGCGTCATGTGTCAAACGATAATTTAGTTTGCTGTTTATCTGGTTTGCCCATTGTTGTGGGGTTGTCGGAGTATTCCACTACATAGAGGGTGAGCGGAAAAGTACGCCAATGCAAGATGGATTATGCGGTATTCTTGGTGAGTGCAGCCTCGGCCCACAAACAGATGGCGTTATCGACCGTGTGAGTTTAAGGTTGGAGTATATATGCACTACGGGCACTGCCTAATGGGCTGTTGATGGTTACCCACTCAGGCTTGTGTTGGTGGCCGGAGAGATGACCTCTGAGTTCTGGAGGGTATTGCGATTGCAACAATCTAATTAGCGCCTGGGGGGTTATAAAGACGCCACTCTGCAATATATAACCCAGTTGATCCGCCGCCGTATGTCGAGTGTATTCGGTCTACCCAGCGGTGTGGTAGAGATTCATATGAAGTACAGCATTGATATTTCGCAGATAGTTTCAATAAATATCTTATGTGCTCTGGGGCCCAGATGGGACAGAGAACGCAACTGCGTGTTGCCCCTTGGTGTCGCTTGTTATGCGCCGCAGTACCTCACCGTCTGTTGCTGACCGCTCGGTGCTTGTTCCGTAGGTGTGCATGGATCGTTTATGGGCCACACCTTTGTGATATGAGGACTCCCAGCGCCGTAGTGTTTTGCAGTGTCTCAATAAAGTTTCGCCCGCACTAATCTGCCAAATGCTTTTCCTGAAGCGCGGGATCGCTCTGCAAGCAGCTAGACTTTGACTGCCCCAGATGCACATACACTTAATTCTGTGGGCAACAGTTGGCACTGTGTCGCGCTGTAATGCTCGTACGCACTCACCCTCCAGTCAGAAGCGAGTCAGCGGGCCGATCAGGACTGAGTGTTATCGCTGCTCTGTTCGGGGAGAATGGTGGCCGCCATCTTGATGTGCGCTCCGATCTCCGAGTGCGCCAACTTGAAAGTTGGTTTACGGCCGTGTCTGGCCTGGGACACACTTCACTCCAGCATATTCCGAATGCGCCAATGTTCTGACGTCTAAATATATATAAATGGCATATTTACCGGTGCCTTCTGCAGGTATTCCCGGTGCCTTCTGCAGGTATTTACAGCAGATGTTTGTTCCGGGCCAGCGGAGCTGCACTAACGCGCGGCCATCACGCTGCGCGCCCTCTAGCACCCCCCATGATGAATGGTATTTTGTGTTGTGGAGTGGTATGTGGTGGAGTTTAACTATATGGTGTGCTGTTGAATTTTGTGGCACGATGTGGAATTGTGTGGTGTGGATTTGATGTATGTGGGGTGTTGTGTAATTATGTTGAGTTGTATTATGTGGTTTGGTGTAGAATTATGTGGTGTGGATTGCAAATGTGTGGAGTTGAATTGTGTGGTGTGGAACTATGTGGATAGCTTTACCTGTTTGGTGACGAAAAAGAAGAAATAGGTGGAATGAAGCAAAGCAGAGTGGCATGGAGTAAAGCATAGTGGTATTGAGTGGAGGGAGTAAAGCAGAGTGGCGTGGAGCAAAGCAGAGTGGCACTGAGCGGAGTAAAACAGAGCGGCGTGAAGAAAAGCAGAGTGGCATGGAGTAAAGCAGAATGGCGTGGAATAGTGCGAAGTGGAGTAAAGCAGAGTTGCATGGAGTAAAGCAGAGTGGTGTGGAGTAAAGGAGAGTGGCGTGGAGCAAAGCAGAGTGGCATTGAGCGGAGAGGAGAAAAGCAGAGTGAAGTAAAGTAGAGTGGAGTAAAGCAGAATGGAGTAGAATAAAGCAGAGCGGAGTGGAGGAAAGCAGAGTGTAGGGGAGTAAAGCACAGTTGCATTGAGCAGAGTGGAGTAAAGCAGAGTGGCGTGAATTAAAGCAGAGATGCGTGGAGTAAAGCAGAATGGCGTTGAGCAGAGTGGCGTGGAGTAAAGCAAAGTGGCATGGAGTAAAGCAGAGTGGCGTGGAGTAAAGCAAAGTGGCATGGAGTAAAGCAAAGTGGCGTGGAGTAAAGCAGAGTGGCACTGAGCAGAGTAAAGCAGAGTGGAGTGAAGTGGAGTAGCGTGGAGTAAAGCAGTGTGGCGTGGAGTAAAACAGAGTGGCGTGGAGTAAAGCAGAGTGGTGTTGAGTGGAGTAGAGTAAATCAGAATGGAGTAGAGTAAAACAGAGTGGAGTAAAGCAGAGTGGCGTGGAGTGGAGTGGAGTAAAGCAGAGTGGTCTTGAGCGGATTGGTGTGGAGTAATGCAGAGTGGAATGGAGTAAAGCAGAGTTGCGTTGAGTGGAGTGGCATGGACTAAAGCAGAGTGGTGTTGAGCGGAGTGGTGTGGAGTAATGCAGAGTGGAGTAAAGCAGAGTGGCGTTGAGTGGAGTAGCGTGGAGTAAAGTGGAGTGGAGTAAAGCAGAGTGGAGTGGAGTAAAGCAGAGTGGCGTGGAGTGGTGTGGAGTAAAGCAGAGCTGAGTGGAGTAAAGCAGAGTGGAATGGAATAGAGTGGAGTTGAGTGAAGTAAAGCAGAGTGAAGTAAAGCAGAGTGGTGTTGAGTGGTGTAAAGCAGAGTGGAGTAAAGCAGAGTGGCGTGGAGTAAAGCAGAGTGGTGTAAAACAGAGTGGGGTAAAGCAGATTGGCATTGAGTGGACTAAAGCAGAGTGGCCTTGAGCGGAGTGGAGTAAAACAGTGGAGTTGAGCAGAGTAAGTGGAGTAAAACAGAATGGTGTGGAGTAAAGCAGAGTGGAGTTGAGAGGAGTAAAGCAGATTGGTATTGAGTGGAGTAAAGTTTAATGAATTTATGTCATTTAGGGGTTCATCAATAGTATTTACAAACAGAATCCACACAAGATTTTAAAAGGTGCTTTCCTTTTTTGAGGTTTTACACCAGTATCTCAGATTCCACCATTGAATATTCAGCTAAGACATTCCTTGAAGGGTATTTCTGTATCTTATTATTGAACTGACTGAACACATGTAAACCATAATGAGATGGCAATGCTAGGGTTTTTAAATTAGGCTTGAATGGTTATTCATTTTGTGTTAAATGACTGGCAATTAGCAAATGGATTTATTAGGCTTCTCGTTTGAATAGATTCCTTACACGAAATCTGATTTGAAAACACCTCAAAATCAAGTCATCTCAGTTTTTTTTCAGATTTTCTGTTACTCTTGTTTTTATAGAACACAAACTGACCCAGGCACTCACAGTGATTTTGCGAGGGTATTTTCAATGTATTATCTTGTTGACGAACAGTTGTTCTGGGAGACTGTCCAGTATAACACCTGAAACGCCGTGCTGTTTGAAAAGTCTTGCATGTTCAAGACTCGTTTTGTGTGACAATTTTTAAAAGATAGCATTCCGGTTACCCACGGATGAGGAGAGGACGCCATGATAAACATGGGGCAGGGTGAGGAAGTTTATCTTTCTAGAGGATGAAGTTGAGGCTGCAGCAGTTTACCAGAGCGGCAGTGTTATGGAAGTTGAGCGTCTCAAGAGCGTGCGTTATGCATTTTCTCTGCTCAAAAATGGATGCCCCCCCAAATTGCCCTTGCAGCACCCCTGCCAGCAGAGCCATGGATTGTCACTGACCCAAGTTGGAGGGGGGCTCCGCCTGCTCTTCCCAGCCTGGGATGGGACTCGGGCAGTGACGGTTAGCATGTGAGAGGGACAAACAGCTTGCCGACTAATGGGGCCATATTATTCACAAGCTTTAGAATGAAAATTAAGCGGTTATATAGACACCACACAACAAACCTCACTGTAGCAGTAGAAAAACACACAGGCATTTTAATGTGATGCAATATTAAACAAACAAGAAAAAAACGCATTACGGGCGCCTTGTTAAATAAATATAGACCACAGCATCGCTGCTGGATGCTGTTTGGAAGGAGGGAGGGAGGGGTGTTCTTTGCACGGAAAGCACACTGGCGCCGTCCTAAATAAATAAATAAAAAAGGCCACGGCATCGCTGCGGGATGCTGTTTGGAAGGAGGGAGGGGTGTTCTTTGCACGGAAAGCACATCGGCGCTGTACTAAATAAATAAATAAAAACGACCACGGCATCACTGCTCAATGCTGTTTGGGAGATGCGAGGGGTGTTCTTTGCATGGAAAGCACATCGTGCCATGTGTGATGGCCAACTAAAATGTTCTCAGAGTGAAATCGCCGGAAAGAGAACTAATCAAACAAAGGAGGGACTTTGTCAGAAATGGACCAATAAGAAGCCAGCATTTCTGAGTGCTGCAGCTAACAGCCAATGACAATGGGTGACTTTGCCAAAGCGACCTAAAAATTGATTAAAAGTACAAATACATCCAGGTGCATGGCCCTAATCAAACAAACAACACCGGTTTTTCCACTTACTTGTGAAATCTCAAATACAAAGTCCTTAAATCCAATGGTATATGCAGTAGACACAAAGAGTGATCCTTCCAGCTCCAAATCCAAATGAAAAGTGGCCAGGAGATGGACAAAGCACTGGCAGGAGCCTGTTGGACAGGAACAGGAAGATGGAGACTCTGGAGGCACTTCCTTCCAGTTGTAGAAAAAGTTTTTTAAAAAGGACTTCTCGCGCAAAAAAAACAATGCCAAAGGTCCATTTGAGGAGGCTTTTGACTCCAAATGCACAAGTTACTAACTTGTGTAACGATATATCTGTAAGAGACAGTAGTTAGTGACAGATTCCTTACCTTAGAATATCCCCAGGCGTCAGGCTGGATCCGGAAAGTTTTTGCGTAGCAGTACCCTTGCGCGTCGGTAGGCGGCGTCGTGCGGCTCCGCGTCCGTCGTCGGCATTGGGACCGCCGGGATGACGTCGCGGGCAGTACTTAGACGCCGCCCCTGCGCGTTGACGTCAGTTCTGTACACGACTTTCCGCGCCAGGAACGCAGAGCCATGCAAGAAGCTGACATAGGTGTCTGAAAATACTAGGGCCCTGAAAGGGATGTCCTTAACCCTAGAAATCAGGTCGTAGAACGGGGAGGATGGGTGGGGCGGTAAGGAATCTGTCACTAACTACTGTCTCTTACAGATATATCGTTACACAAGTTAGTAACTTGTGCATCTGAAAGAGACACGTTAGTGACAGATTCCTTACCTTAGAATAGATACACCAGCAATACCAACCCCGGTGGTGGGTCTGCGAACAAAGATCAGACGAGGAAGTCCCGGAGAACAGAACGGCCAAAGAAGCCGTCTCTCCGGACTTGGCTGTCAAGGCAGTAATGTTTGGTAAACGTGTGCAGCGAGGCCCACGTAGCTGCCTGACATATATCCTGTAACGGAACCCCGCGGCCTAAAGCCATGGTAGCCGCTGTTGCCCTGGTGGATGGGCACGCAGCCCAACAGGAGGCTCCTTCTTAGCCAAAGAATAGCAGGCTTTGATACACATAGTGACCCAGCGGGAGATGGTCCTTTTGTGCACCGCCCGACCTTTTCTGGTGCCCACGTAGCCAACAAAGAGCTGGTCATCCACCCAGAACTGTTGTGTGCGGTTGATGTAAAAAGAAAGCGCACGTTTTGGGTCCAGACGGTGGAGGCTCTCTTCCTCTCTGGAAGGATGCGGAGGCGGAAAGAAGGTGGGCAAAGTGATGGTCTGCCCAATATGGAAGGCAGTAACCACCTTTGGCAAGAAGGATGGACGCGTCCGAAGAACAACCTTGTCTGGATGAACAGACAGAAAGGGAGGTTTGCATGAAAGAGCCTGGAGCTCACTCACCCGCCGAGCAGAGGTGATGGCCACCAGGAATGCTGTCTTCAGAGTAAGAAGACGAAGAGGACAATTATGTAGAGGCTCAAAGGGAGCGCACATTAAGAAGGTAAGAACCAAGTTCAAGTCCCACTGAGGCATTACAAACGGAACAGGAGGAAAGAGGTGTGTAATGCCTTTAAGAAACCTGTTAACCACAGGGGACTTGAAAAGGAGGGCTGATCAGGAAGCCTGAGGAAGGCTGATATCGCACAAAGATAGCCCTTGATGGTACCCAGGGCAGAACCCTGTTGGGCCAGAGAAAGAAGGAACAGAAGAACCTCAGTAAGAGGGGCAGAAAGGGGATTCACAGCCTTTGCTGTGCACCATGCCACAAACTTGTTCCACCTGCAGGCGTATACCACCTTAGTGGAGGGACGCCTGGCTGCCAGAATCACATCACAAACTTCGGGAGACAAGTCGAAAGGAATCAACTGCCGCCACTCAATCTCCACGCAAGCAGGTGTAGACTGGACAGGTTCGGGTGGAGGACCGTCCCCTGCTGCTGCGACAGAAGATCCTCCCGAAGAGGCAGACGGATCGGGGGATCGACGCTCATACTGAGTAGCTCGGGATACCAAACTCTTCGAGCCCAGTCCGGAGCCACAAGAATGACTTGTGCCCGGTCGCGCCGAATCTTCTTCAACACTCTGGGTAGAAGTGGTATAGGCGGAAAGGCGTACAACAGACCGCAACTCCACTCGCGACGAAAAGCGTCGCCGAGCGAGTGCCGCCTTGGAAATTCCAACGCGCAGAACTGCTGACATTGCGCGTTCTCTTCGGTGGCGAACAGATCTAACCAAGGCTCTCCCCACTGCTGAAAGAGACCTTGATGTATCTGGAAGGCCCAAACCAACTTTGGAAAGTGTGGATTTCACCACACCTGAAATTCAGCCAACATAGTCTATAAATAGTGTTTTACATTGTTTCATTGAACTGTGGTATCAAGATACTAACCCACCCATCTCAAAGAAATGCCCATACCCCTTGAAAAATAAGGGGAAAACAGCTAAGGAAAAGAAGGAAACACTGGTTCAGACTGTAGGAGAGTAGGATCTGCTTCTTATAGTTACCCCCACTTTTTGCTGTTGTTTTACTGTTTTCGACTTAGTCTGACTGGGATCCTGCTATTCAGGACCCCAGTCCATCTGCTTTCTCCTCTAAATTGATTGCATGTACTTTAGGTACACTCCAGATTGGATTCTGGGGTACCCTTATAAGTCCCTAGTATATGGTATACTATGTACCCAGGGCATAGGTACCCCAGAGGCCTCCCAGGGGCTGCAGCATGTATTATGCCACCCCTGAGAGACCATTTAAAATGACACCACAGGTCTGCTACTGCAGCCTGTGTAAGGTGGTGCATGCACCCCTTACTTAGATATAGGTTCACTATATCTATCCTAATCACTGCACATATAAACCTATCAGTCACCCCTATGGCAGGCCTTATCAATCCTGAAGGCAGGGTGCTGGGTTTTATGTGAGAGGGTGTCCATGCATGAGCAGAGCCCCTCTGCAGCCTTCGGAACCTATTCTCCGGGGTTGTTTGTGATGCAGCCAACCATATATACTTAAGTGCATTATAACCTCGCGGTAAATGCTAACTTTAAAATGGCTGCATGGAAACATGTCGTGTTGGTGTCAAACACCTTGGAATCATACCTCCACACCAGTAACTGGTGTGGGAGGTATGATTCCACCCTCCTAGAGGGAGAAATATGACAACACCGGTACACCCGGTACCAGCTTCACAGAACCCTGGCATCACAAAATGGATGCTGCCAGCCACAGACACAAGTCTGCCCTCCTGCTGCTGGACGAAACTCCGGCAGGGGAGGCTGGACAATAGGTTTCCTGTCACATGGAGGTGTGACCACCTCCCAGACAGGCTTTAGTGTATTGGGGCTGGGTGGGTGCACTCTCAGAGTGCTTTGACGCCTGCACTGGGCGCACATTTGGTGTCCTCGTGCATAGTCCAGCTCAAATCGGTTGCAGGGGCTATCAGCCCCTGCTCTGGCGCGAAACTGGGCAAAAGACATCGGTGTAGCCACCCCTCTGTCCTGCCCCTATGTGGGTCCCCAGAGTTTGTCCCACCCCTTCCTTGGGTATAAAGTAGGAACCTTGACTACAGGACTTTAGATATTACCTGGACTAAACTCTGCTACAGAAACCAAGTAACCTTCGACGATCTACGCTTTGCTGGACGACTAAAGAATCTCCCTTGGAGGAAAGGAGTTACTCCCCTGCTGAGCAGGCACCTCAACGCATCTGACCGGTTTGCATCTACGCAGCTCCTGACGGACTCCGAAGATTTTGCAACACAGGAGGTGGGTTCCCAAGCTTCCCCGAGGCCGACTAGGGCTCTCAGCAAACCTGAGGCCCGCAGCCCTCGTGGGGACCGTGCAACCCGAACCCCTGGACACCGTGCACATTTGCAGCAGCATATGCTTTTAGGCAATCCCTGAGGCAGTGCTTTGGGCTACTTGTAGTCCAAGCCCCGAGCAGTGTTTCCACTGAAGATTACTGGCCTAATCTCCACGAGTGTTCCGTGGGCTGGTATTTTGTGATTCCTCTTGAGGTCCCTTCGCGATCCCTGGTCCGTTGGCCTGCGGGTCCCTGAGAAGGCAACTTTAACTTTCAGTGGGCTTCCCTGGTTGCTCCAGACATGCCCTGACTCTCCATCGCTTGGGGAGTCCCCAGGACCTTGCTGGTCCTCACAGAAGCATCTTTCCTCTGACAGTGTGGGTTGCAGTTGCCAAGGCTTGTTGGTGTTCAATCCGGACACTGACCCCCCAGCACTCCACATCCTTCGTGGGACAGCTCGGATCCAGACTGTGGTTGTCGTCGACGTCTCCTGGTCCCCGTGGCTGCAGAGTCAAGCTTCACCTCTTCGCACCTGAAGCACGTGACGCACAAGTTACTTACCTTCGGTAAAGATATATCTGTAAGAAAGATTAGTAGTGATAGATTCCTTACCTTAGAATATCCCCAGGTGTCAGACTGGATCCGGAAAGTTTTCGTCAGCAGTACCCCTGCGCGTCGGTAGGGGCATCGTGCGACTCCGCGTCCGTCGTTGGCGTCGTGGTCGCCGAGATGACATTGCGGGCGCTACTTGGACGACGCAAACGCGCGCTGACGTCAGTTCTGTATACGACTTTCCGCGCCAGGAACGCAGAGCCATGCAAGATACTGACCACTGGTGCATTGAAACTAGGGCCCTGAAAGGGATGACCTTAACCCTAGAAATCAGTTCGCAAAACGGGGAGGATGGGTGGGGCGGTAAGGAATCTATCACTACTAATGTTTCTTACACATATATCGTTACCGAAGGTAAGTAACTTGTGCATCTGAAAGAAACACATAGTGATAGATTCCTTACCTTAGAATAGATACCCCAGCAATACCAACCCCGGTGGTGGATCTGCGAACAAAGATCACACCAGGAAGTCACGGAGAACAGAACGGCCAAAGAAGCCGTCTCTCCGGGCTTGGCTGTCGAGGCAGTAATGTTTGGTAAACGTGTGCAGCGAGGCCCAAGTGGCTGCCTGACATATGTCTTGCAGGGGGACACCACGTCCCAATGCAGTAGTGGCTGCAGTAGCTCTGGTGGAATGAGCACGCAGCCCCACTGGAGGTTCTTTTTTAGCCAAAGAGTAACAGGCTTTGATACATAAGACAACCCAGCGGGAGATGGTTCTCTTATGGACCGCCCGACCTTTCTTGGTGCCAACGTAGCCAACAAAAAGCTGGTCATCCACCCGGAACTGCTGTGTGCGGTTAAGATAAAAAGAAAGCGCACGTTTTGGGTCCAGACGGTGGAGCCGCTCTTCCTCTCTGGAAGGATGTGGAGGCGGAAAAAAGGTGGGCAAGGTAATTGTTTGCCCAATGTGAAAGGCCGTAACCACTTTTGGCAAAAAGGAAAAACGGGGCCTGAGCACAACCTTGTCCGGATGGACTGAAAGGAAAGGAGGCTTACAGGAAAGAGCCTGGAGCTCACTCACTCGCCTGGCGGAAGTGATGGCTACCAGGAAAGCAGTTTTTAACGTCAAGAGACGAAGAGGACAGTTGTGAAGTGGCTCAAAGGGAGCGCACATCAAGTATGTTAGAACTAGATTCAAGTCCCACTGAGGCATCACGAAAGGAATAGGAGGAAAAAGGTGAGTAATGCCTTTAAGAAACCTGATATAGAACCAAGTCCTGTGCACACATATTAGGTCGATGGTTTTAGTGTGAAAACCAATATTAGCGAACTTTTCTTCCAGAAATTATGAAGGTCGACATCAGGAGTGTCTTAATGGGGATTTTTATATTAGTCTGGATCAAAACAGAAAGAAAAACCAGCCGACACGTGTTTCATCACAACGTGGTACAATTGTGACTCTTCAGGGCTGAAAAGTGGCAAAAGGTGGCATGAAAGTCGCAGTACCGGTGATAATTCCAACCCGGTACCGACACGGGTTAAACGAAAGAAAAGGACAGGCGGGAAGGGTACAGGTGGTCCTTCCCCGGTGTCTCAGTGGTGCTAGAGACACGAGCAAGCGGACGTGTCAGTCCATGTGAATGGGAGATCTAAGCTCCCTGGTTTCGGCGTGTAGTAGTCACGTCTAAATTTCCTGGGTAGTGGGAATAGGAGGAAAAAGGTGTGTAATGCCTTTAAGAAACCTATTTACAACAGGGGACTTGAAAAGAGAGGACTGATCAGGGAGCCTGAGAAAGGCCGAAATAGCAGAAAGGTAGCCCTTGATAGTGCCCAGAGCAGAGCCCTGCTGGGCCAAAGAAAGAAGGAACAGTAGAACCTTAGAGAGAGGGGCAGAAAGGGGATCCACAGCCTTTGCTGTGCACCATGCCACAAATTTGTTCCACCCGCAGGCGTATACCACTTTAGTAGAGGGACGCCTGGCTGCCAGAATAACGTCACAAACTTCAGGAGGCAAGTCGAAGGGAATCAACTGCCACCGCTCAATCTCCACGCAAAGAGGTGGAGGCTGGACAGGTTCGGGTGGGGGACCGTCCCCTGCTGCTGCGACAGAAGATCCTCCCGAAGAGGCAGTCGGATCGGGGATCGATGCTCATACTGAGTAGCTCGGGATACCATACTCTTCGAGCCCAGTCCGGAGCCACAAGAATGACTTGGGCCCGGTCGCGCCTGATCTTCTTCAGCACTCTGGGCAGAAGTGGTATAGGCGGAAAGAGCGTACAACAGACCGCAACTCCACTCGCGACGAAAAGCGTCGCCGAGCGAGTGCCGCCTTGGAAATTCCAACGCGCAGAACTGATGACATTGCGCGTTCTCTTCGGTGACGAATACATCTAACCAAGGCTCTCCCCACTGCTGAAAGAGACCTTGCGCCACCTCCGAGTGAAGACGCCATTCGTGATCGAGCATGCACCTGCGGATGAGTTCGTCCGCCCTGGCGTTGGTGTTGAACCACCAGAGACATGCCCTGATGTTCCAGCCATGTCCAGAGATGCAGAGCCTCTTGACAGAGGGTCCACGACCCCACCCCGCCTTGTTTGTTGCAGTACCACATGGCGGTGGTGTTGTCGGTGAACACCTGCACTACCCTCCCCTTGACAGAGGGAAGGAATGCTTTCAGTGCAAGCCTGATCGCCCATAGCTCCAAAAGGTTGATATGGAGCTGGGACTCCGCTGGAGACCAGAGGCCTCTGATCTCCGCCTCTCCCATGTGGCCGCCCCATCCCAGGAGGGACGCATCCGTCACCACTGTGTGCTCCGGTTGGGGAAGGGAGAGGGATCTGCCGTTGACCCAATGCCGGTCCGTGAGCCACCACTGCAATTGTCGTGCAGTGCCCTCCGAGATCTGGACGTGGTCGGACAGGTTCCCCTGATGCTGCGCCCACTGGAACTTCAGGTCCCACTGCAGAGCCCGCATATGCCATCTGGCATGATTCACCAGCAGGATGCAGGAGGCCATGAGGCCCAGCAGCCTCAGAGTCACTCTGACCGAAACCCGGGATAAGGGCTGAAAGATGGGAATCAGAGCCCGAATATCCCGGACTCGCTGTTCGGGAGGATAGACCCGAAACTGCGCCGTGTCCAGAACCGCTCCGATGAAGAGGAGCTTCTGAGAAGGAATCAGGTGCGACTTCGGCACATTGATGGAGAACCCCAGCAAGTGCAGGTGGTCGGCAGTAGTCTGGAGTTGGGAGACGACTGTCTGGGGCGAGCCCGCCTTCAACTACCAGTCGTCGAGATAGGGGAAGACTGAGACCCCTGATCTGCGCAGATGAGCTGCGACCACCGCCATCACTTTGGTGAACACCCGAGGGGCGCTGGTAAGGCCAAAGGGGAGCACGGTGAACTGAAAGTGCTCGTGCCCTACCATGAACCGTTGGTAATGCCTGTGGGCTGGCAGGACGGGGATGTGGAAATAGGCGTCCTGCAAGTCCAGCGCCACCATCCAGTCTTGTGGGTCGAGAGCAGACAAGACCTGAGCAAGAGTGAGCATCTTGAACTTCTCTTTGCGGAGGAAGCGATTGACGTTCCGGAGGTCTAAGATAGGACGCAGGCCTTTGTCCTTCTTGGGCACCACGAAGTAGTAGGAATAACAACCACGACCTACTTCGGGCTTCGGAACGCGCTCGATGGCCCCCTTGGCCAAGAGGGCCGCAACTTCCTGCTGGAGAAGCACCAAGTGATCCCCCGACATGCGGTGGTATTGAGGTGGCATGGCTGGGGGGGGGGGTAGTCTCGAAGAGGAGGGAGTAGCCCCTTCGGACTATCTCTAAAACTAACCTGTCCGAAGTGATGGTGCGCCAGTGGGGGAGGTGATGGCGGAGTTTGCCGCCCACTGGCGTTTGATGGGCTTGAAAGTTCGGACTAGGAAGGTTTGGAGGCAGAGGTGGCGGGGGTGGTGGTCTGATCCGCCTGCTGGCCCCTTTGTCCGCCACGGCGGAAACCGCGGCCGCGCTGGGATGACTGTTGCGCCGGCTTGTGGCTCTGTTGCGGACGCTGCGGGCGCCCCTTCCTGTGCCACAAAAGGAGCGAAAAGCGGAAGGCGATGGAGGGCGGACTGACGACAGCCCCAAGGACTTGGCCGTAGCCCGTGAGTCCTTAAACCGCTGCAGCGCGCTGTCCGCTTTGTCGCCGAAGAGGTGACGGCCATCAAAGGGCATGTCCATAAGGGTGTTTTGGACATCCCCTGAAAATCCAGTGGTTCTCAACTAGGCGTGGTGGCGAACCGCCACCGTCGTTGCAATGGACCTGCCCAGTGAGTCGGCGGTGTCTAAACCACAACGGATCATGAACTTGGCTGCGTCTCTCCCCTCTGCAACAGCCTGGGCGAGAGCAGGCCGGGCCTCCTCCGGACACTGAGACAGCACGTTCGCCACCGTATCCCACAGGCAGTGGGAATAACGGCCCAAGAGGCATGCGGTGTTCACAGACCGCAGAGCTGGTGGAAGAGAAAATCTTCTTCCCAAACTGATCCAGCTTCTTGGATTCCCTATCCGGTGGTGCAGAAGGGAAGGCGGTTGGGGAAGTAGAGGCTTGGACAACCAAGTTCTCGGGGGTGGGGTGTTGGGAGAGGAAAATGGGGTCACCATGAGCCGGGCGATGGCGTCGGGCCACGTTCCTATCCACAGGAGCCCCTGTGGTGGGCCTGGACCAAGTGCCCAAAAGAACGTCCGAAAGGGCTTCATTAAAAGGCAGCAGCGGCTCCGCAGAAGTAGCTGCTGGCTGAAGCACCTCTGTCAGGAGGTTAGTCCTGATGGCCACAGTAGGGAGCTGGAGGTGTAGGGCCTCCGCCGCCCTACGCCACACCACTGCGTAACTGGCTCCCTCCTCCGTAGCCACGGTAGGAGGAGACAGCATGCCAAGGTCTGGTGAGGTATCCAGACCACTGGCGTCCCCCAATTCCTCGGCCCAGTCCTGTTCAGACTCGCAGGCTGCTGCGAGAGGGTTGTCCGACCCCTCCCACTCCTCGCCTTGCTCCTCAGGCTGTTCAACAGACCAAAAATAAGGAGCAGGGACATGGGGATAGAAATCCCCAAGCGGCGTAGAGAACGGCATCGACCGACGCCGGACCGACGCCGCGTCCACTTCGGGGCTGAACCTGAGGTCGACGTCGTCTCCCCGAGGAGCGGGCGGCATCAGGATCGGTGCCGGTGGGGTCGACGTCGGTGGAGGCGTAACGAGGTCAACCGGCGTCGACCGGGATCCACGCCTGGATCCAAGGGTGTCCTGCAGCGCCGGGGCCGGAGCCTACAGCGACGCCGGGGCCGGAGCCGCCGGCGATAAAATGCGAGGACACCCATGCGGGGCCGCGGGCCCGAAGGCGCACCGACGGGACCCGACGGCCCAAAGAGGCGAGCCATGGCCGACAGGAAGTCCTGTATCTGGGCCGGAGTCGCCGACGACCCCTGGAAGGGCGGGTAGTCGGGTGGTGACTCCATGGACTCTGCCGGAGCCGCGGGGGTGGCACCACCAGGACCCTCAGCCGCGTCACGCGACCGGCGAGGGGAAGTGGGAGAACGATGACGTTTCTTCGACTTCTTATGCTTCGTCTTACCTGACCTCGAATGCGAAGACTTCGATCCCGACGACCGATGGTGACTCCGCGCACGGTCCCTCGACCTCCGTCTGGACCGGGACCTGTCATGGCGCGGAGCCGACTGCCGGGCTTCAAGCAGCTTTCGGGACCGCTCCCGCAAAGACTTCGGAGCCATGGACCGGCAGTCGGGGCACGACTTGGGGTCGTGGTCGCGCCCCAGGCAGAAGAGACACACGCGGTGCGGGTCCGTCACCGACATCATTCGATGACAGTCCTCGCAGGATTTAAAACCGGGCATCCCTGACTGCACCAGGAGTCGATATCGACTCGAAAAATGGTGAGAAAAAGATCTCAAAAAGTTAGTCAAAAAAGACTAGGGGTACCGCTGTCTCCGGATCTGCGCTTGCTGGCGCGGAAAAAGAAGAACTGACGTCAGCGCGCGTGGGCGGCGTCCAAGTAACGCCCGCGACGTCATCTCGGCGACCACGACGCCAACGACGGACGCGGAGTCGCACGACGCCCCTACCGACGCGCAGGGGTACTGCTGACGAAAACTTTCCAGATCCAGTCTGACGCCTGGGGATATTCTAAGGTAAGGAATCTATCACTATGTGTTTCTTTCAGATATCGGTGGGCATTCGATTGCTCCGCTCCTGGTCACGTGAAGTGACCAAGACTTTGTCCCCTCTGCTTTCAGGTTCTTCACATCTCCGATCCAGGCTTGGATCACACCGGACACTTTTCTTCTCCATGGCAGCAGTACTTTCTCGCATCACGCCATTGAAAACGACGAGGGTTTCCGACACCACTTGACCCCTATGCACCCGGCTCCTCTGGGATAGGTAACACGGGTACCTCGGTACTCTCAAGGGTGCTGGCCTTAGAACCTTCTATGTTTAGCTGGGTTTGCTTGAAGTCCTCTCCTAAGTGTCCTTAATCTTTAAAATTCCAACCGCGACTTTCCCATAGAGTTGAACGGAGCTCGCGTCTGTGTTCCCACACTGCACCCGTCCTCCGTGGGTCCCCTGTGTCACTACCTTGGGTGGTTCCTTGGGGTCCCAGCGATTCTACATGCTCTAGGCACTGTGTCTAGTCAAGTCGTGGTTCTTATACCACTTTCTTAGTATATGGTTCGGTCTCCCCCTGGAGCCCGCTGTGTATTGTGCTATTTACTGTCGTTCTAGTGATTTAATATTGTGTTTCTTGTTCTCTAATCTCATAAAGAGGTTAGTAGAGTGTTTAGTAATAAATACATATATTTTATATACACCTGGTGTGGTTCTCCTTTCATTTGGTCATTCAGGAGGTATATACTGGTAAAACAAGCTGCTTTACATTCCTTCAAGACTTAGCCTGAAGGCTGCTCTCCACAGCTACCACTAGGATAGCTTTCTATAAAGGTTGTCTTTAACCTAATCATCAATAAGGGTCGTTTGGACTGGTGCAAGGTGCCCACTTTAATTAGTGGACAGCATATACCAGGCCAACTTCTCACACAGACTACTCCTGGAATAGGTCCTCACGATGCCTTCAAGTTAGCCATAATTGTGAGAGCACCACAGAAAAACACGGTTTACGTATAATACTTAGGTAACGTCAGATAACCACAATGTATGTAGCCACATTGTACTGATTACCCAGGAAGAGCTGATGCAGACTTGGAATCTTCAGTGATTCCTCATGTAAATTTACAGCTACGAGCATCTCCAGACGTTGAAATGCTAAACCACAAGGAAAAGCTGCAAAGTGAACTTTTAGCAGTCCTACCTAAATCTGCAGATGACCGACAGGGAAAAATGAATAAAAACAACTGTGGAGGACAGAGAAGAAGCGGAAACTACAGTCGACAGTAGAGAACACTGATGCAATTCATCAAGTTGCTAGGCAATTAATTTTCTCTGCTGCCGATCCTTATACTACAGCTACCTGATGAACAAGATACTTACCTTCGGTAATGTATTACCTTGTAGAGACACAGTCTAGCCACAGATTCCTTAACTTTGAATTCTCCCTAGGCGCCAGACTGGATACGGAAAAGTTTCAGCAGTACCTCTCTGCCGATCCTTATACTTCAGCTACCTAATGAACAAGTTACTTACCTTCGGTAATGTATTATCTGGTAGAGACACAGTCTAGCCGCAAATACCTTAACTTTGAGTTCTTCCCAGGTGCCAGACTGGATCTGGAAGGTTTCCAGCAGTACCTCTGCTGCCGATCCTTATACTTCAACTACCTGATGAACAAGTTACTTACCTTCTGTAGTGTATTATCTGGTAGAGACACAGTCTAGCCGCAAATTCCTTAACTTTGAATTCTCCCTAGGCGCCAGATTGAATCTGGAAAATTTTCAGCAGTACCTCTGCGCACCAGGGATGGCGCTGTAGGCTCCGTGATGACGTCGACTCCGGTTGTGACTTCATTGGAGCCATATACGACCCCTCCGGAACACGGATGTCAGTTTCTTCTGTGAAACCTAACGCGCCAGAATGCAGAGCCCCTACAGAAACTGACTGTGGGAACAGTGCCAAAAAGATAAAAAATCTTTGAAACATTAATAAAGAACTAACATCAAATGGTATGTTAATACCAGACAAATTAATTTATAAGAAAACCCCTAAAGAATCAACGAAGCAGAGGGCTACACGAACCCCTGCTCCCTGGTGAACAATCAGCTTGCCAGGAAAAGACCTTACACTCTACAGACCATTCACCAATGGTGACAAATTGCATGGTAATACTAAAATAAAACCTAAAAAAAACAACACGAAGCTGTTTGTTGAATCACTCCATTACATAAGATAGCGACACTGGTAATAAAAGGTATGCTAATACAAGACAAAGCCTTTCATAGAAAGAACCAAATTATTCAACACTTCTCACTGGTGTTTAATCCAGTGTAAAAGAGAAAACACCCCTCACTCTACTGATCACTCACCATTGGAAATAGATGGTATGGCAACATATAAACAATACCCATATGGCAAGACCAAGTGGTCTGTTGAGTCCCAACATTACTTGAGACAGTGGACACGGGCATATAAAACCAGTACTGAAAAAGGGTATAACCCTTACCTCGTAGGTCATTCGCAGGTTGGGGGGGATGGGTAGGGCGTTTAGGAATCTGTAGCTAGACTGTGTCTCTACCAGATAATGCGTTACCGAAGGTAAGTAACTTCTACGTCTTATAGAGACATCTAGACGCAGATTCCTTATCTTAGAATTAAATACCATAGCTATACTCACCCGTAGAAGGATCTGCAAACTTATTTCACAAAAGCTCTTAAAGAGAACCAAACGGTTGTAACCAACAACCGACCAAATAGAGGAATAGAAGAAAAAGAGCCCGAGCTCCTAATATAAACCGTGGCAATGGCCACGACAATATAAATAGGAAACAACCCCACAGGCACAAAAGAACTAAGCCTTAAGGGGGAACAGGCTAAAACCCTGAACAAGAACATCTGACAGCAGTTAGACATTAGTAAATAACCCCCAAAGGGAAGAAAAACTCTTAGACCAGAAGGTCCAAGGACAAAATGAATGCCGTGCAACCGCATTCTCTACATCAATAAAGAAATATATGAAGACCTGTCCCAGTAAGTCCAGAAAGAAGGACTTCCAGAACTCATTCCCATTAATACCAAGATAAATAAACCATCATTGCAAGGTCTGGAGACTCAATCAATGTACTAAGAAAGAAGAACAATAGTCCATTCCTGGAACAAAAAATATTGTTCAGACAAAATGACCATCCGCAGGTTTACATAATGATAGTAAAGACGTAAAGCTGACATCCAAACATATTTGAAGCTGCTAAAGATATTGGTCAATTATGCCAAAACTATATAACTTCGCCCTACGCAGAGCCAAAATAAATATATATACATATATATACATATATATATATATATATATATATATATATATATATATATATATATATATATATATATATATATGTCTCCTTTGGGCGTCCTCCTCGCGAACGCCAGATCCAGCGGCACATGGTTAACAATGCACATCAAAGACTTTGTCCCAAAGAGGCACACTCCCAAACAGGCTGATACGTGGTTTATTTCGAATGGCAGCAAAATCAGGTAGTTTACATCGGGACAGCGTTCCTTCAGCCTTACGCGTTTCGGGATCCCCAGCCCTTGGTCACAGGCCACTGCAAGAAAAGGCAATACATCAGTTACCACATTTAAATACTAGTCCCGCCCTCAGTGGGCCTCAAGTGAGTTAAAGTGCATTCTGGTAACGGTAGGCCTTTACTAAAACAATCCTTAAGTAGGTTTTTTCGTCATGCAATTTTTCATCAAATATCATTATATATATAGGAGAACCATATCTCAGTCCAATTAAACACGGGCAACACTTGGGTACTCCGTGTACACATCAAGACACACGGAACAGAAACCAGCTACGTGTACCAGGAGATAGAACAGGGAAAAAAGACATTTGCCACTCCATAGAATTGTGCAGGTGACATGGCTGTAAAGCCAACGCTGTCCACTAGAAGTATCCCAATAGTCCCAAGAGGCAATAGGCATGAAAGAGAATGCTTGTCAACAAGCACGTACAAATAGACGGGATCTAGAAGGTCAAGTTAAAATAAAGAGACCTTTGGAAGCTACCCAACTGGAATTATCGTGAGGCGAACAAGGGCACATAAATATAAATATATATATGTATATTTATTCACTTCTCGTTTGTTCTGTGTAATCACAAACGGAGCAGACACAAATGCAGTCATTCATCTTTTACTTTATTCCGTCCGCCATAACGCGTTTCGGCTGCTTCAACAGCCTTGATCACATGACAGGTACGCATTGTCTACAACCTTTTACGTGCTGCAGTTCAAATCAACATACAGAAAAGACTTTCACCTCCGCATTGTTACTCTTTTTACACCAATTACAATTCATTGTTATTGTTTTCGAATAACTTTTCATAAAACAATGTTCCTCAGTGTGACTGGTTTGATAATTATTTATCAATCAATTCATTTCGGTATGAAAAATACAAACAATCGGGTATATAGTTACTAACTCCTTAAGTAATATCTGGCAAGTGCCCCATTATATGCTACACATTTTATCTGATTCTTATTGCCATCTAACAAATAATCAATTTATTGTGCAAAATGCATAAAAATATGTGCAAAGTGCATGAGTGCAGATACTGCAATAGTATATGGCCACTGCCTAGTGTACCGAACCTTTGTACCCCAACAATTTTTTTATATTGTTCCACAGTCCTTATGATTGATTTATATATAGAAACTCACGGTCACATGCTTAATTTATTGGGCTAAGTCCTTGATCTTGATTCATATTCATCCAGATAAGCCTAGTTCATTACTATTTAATTAAAACGGAGGTAGAAAAAATAAATTTTTAAATTGTTCTCTAACCTAGTGCCAAACTTGTGTACATGAATTTTTTCTATTGTTACCATGCCCAGGCAGAAAAAAGTTTTAGTCTGGAGACATAATTGTTGTTTTGCAGTTTGAGATTCACAAACAGGAGTGTAACTCTTCATCGTAGTTCAACCCATTAGGTGTTTTGCTGTCTACCATGATTATGTACCTCATTTCTAATTCCTGTAGTGTTCTTGTGCAGTCACCCCCTCTCTTGCTTATAGGCACCCCATCGATTTCAAAATAACTGATATGTTCCAGATTTGTTTGATGAAATATTTCGCAGTGACGTGCCACCGGATAGGTATGATCCCCATTGGTTATTGCCCTCATATGCTGGAGGATTCGTCTGTGGACTGGTAATGTAGTGCTGCCCATGTACCTTAAATTGCAAGTGCAAATTAATACGTAGACCGCAAAATCTGTTTTGCAATTATATGCCCCCTTGATTTTCACCTCCTCTCTTCCAAATAGAGTGCAACGTGTGCATTTCCTGACACCTTGCGGTGGTCTTAACCAACTCTGTTCACGGTCCATCTCAGGGCTGCTTCTTACAACTGCATCTCTAAGTGATGGGGCTCTCTGATATGTTATGGGGGGATGTCTGGGTTATAAATTCCCTATGACTGGATCTAATTTTACTATGTGTCAGTTTTTACTCAACAAATTTCTGAACTCCTTTTCCTGTGTGTTATATGTGGTTAGGAATCTTATTGGGGCCTTTTCTTACTTCCCCCTAGGTTTTGCTTTGGAGAATAAAATTGCCTCTCTTTTCTCTTTGTTGGCTGCTTTATGGGCTTCCTCTATAACAGACATATTATATCCTCTTTCTAAGAATCTGCTGGCCATTTCACCCTGACATCTTCTTAGCTCACTCTCAGTGCTACAATTCCTCTTTGCATGTAACATTTTGCCATAGGGAATACTCAATTTTGTGTGGTTAGGATGGAAACTGGAGGCATGAAGAGTTGTGTTCCCTGCTGTATCCTTTCTATGGAGTCTTGTTTTCAGTTTGCCTCCATGGACATAAACTTCTATGTCAAGAAATGTTACCCTTGTCATGCTTATGTCGTGTGTGAATCTCAAATTTAATTCATTGTTATTTAAAAGCTTCACAAATTGTTCAGCTGAATTAGTCGTACCCCTCCAAATTACAAAAAGGTTGTCTATATACATAGCCCACATTACTATATGTTCCTTCCATATTTCTGCATGTTCTCTGCAAAGCACCTGTTTCTCCCACCAGCCTACATGCAATATATAATACACACACACACATATATATATCCCGCAAGAAACAACAGATTATATGTTCATGCAATGATCTTGCAACGGGTGTAAGGCATAGATGATAAAAGAGTATAATAGAGAGGGAACAAATGTCTCAAAGGAGACAGACCATATCCAACCTCCAGCCAGAAGACGTAGCATATTGCCACATAGTTGTGAGCAACACCAAATTCCACAAAGATGGGTACATCTTTTATCCCACAGGAGAAGAGCGGCCAATGTAAGGGATAAGAGTACTTTGAGGTCATAAAAGAAAGGCCTCAGGAAAAACTATGCCGCGATCTGCAACAATCGAATAATAAGTCTCCGCAGAGTAGGATGCAAAAGGAAAAACTCCAAAGGAGTATAAACCAAAAGCTGTGTACTATTATACGTAGGGGTTACATAAGCGTGAGGCAAGAGATTGCTAAAAGAAAACCATCATCTAAGAAACTGAGTTTCCAAGTAAATAACAGGCTAGGAGTATCAGGATCCTAGACCAATGATCAATGACAAGAACAAATGGCAAGAAGCCCAAGTCATGGATTTCAGATGAGAAAGAATTAAATCTCTTGAAATAGGATTCTCACAGCATGAGAAATCGTAAATCCTACCTACGGGTAGGAAAAAACCCATGTAGGGTCTCAAGAAATATAACTAGTCACCAACAGTCAAAGAACTGAACAAAAGGGTCTGCCAAGGCAGGAACACCATATCTGGAGGCTAACACTATAAAATGCATTAAGCAACAGTGCTGCGATACCCATGACAAAAATGGAATCCTTTATACAGGGACATCCCGTTCCAATTGTATAATGAAAAGAAAGAGAAGGGAACAGGCTAAGGGTCTGACCCTCACCTGCTGTCCCTAAATCTATGTAAGGCCGAATCTGCGAAGGCACCAAATAAGTGAACGCCATCAAATGGTATGTCAAGCAAAACGGACTGGACAGCCTCTGGAAATTCAGAAGTCCAAAGCCATCCGCATCAGATGCCATGGCTCGACCCACTGGATCAGTGGTATCCATTCCACACCCGATAAGCATCCTAGCTGCCTGACGGCAGCCCAAAGTCTATTGACTTAGGTCGTCCCTACTAGCTTCTGAAAACAATGGCAATAGCTGCGCCAAGGAATCCCATAAGACATGAGAAAAACGTCAGAGGAAGCAAATGGTGTTAGTAGTGTGTAACACCACACTGGTGGAAGAGAAGATACATTTTCCATAATAGTCTTGCTTTTGAGACTTTTTTCAAGTGGAGCATGAGGAAGATTACCCACATCACAGGAAGATGTAGCGGCCTGGACCAAAAAACTGTGGTGCGTCGGCTGTCAGAAGAGGCAAGAGGTGTCATTGGGGGCAATAGTACTGTCCACATACATTCCTGTGTCAGGTCTAGCCCATGCCCCTAGTAAAATATCATAAAGTGCCTCGCAGAAGAGGAGCACTGGTTCAATCACTGAATGGCTAGGATGAAGGACCTCAATAAAAGGGTCTACAGACTCCTCCACCGTAGGCAGAGTCAAATGTAAAATGTCAGCCACTCTTTTCAACACATCCACCAAGGAATAACTGGCCTTTGAGGCAAGTCCAGTTGGAGATAGAAGGCTAGAAGCAGGGGATAAACCTAACCTGCTTGCTTCGCCCTACTCAGCAATCCAGCTATCGATAATAGTAGGATCCATAAGCACTGGTTGCTCCAAAGAAACCACCTCCGCACGTCCTTTCACCAACCGTTCCTGTGAAGCTTCCCCAGAAACACAAACTATCGGCTCCGTAAACGACGTCGATCGGCTCCGAAACGGTACATCATCAATGTTGGGGTTAGAATGTGAAAGAGCGTCGGTCCCCGCCGACAGCGTCGCAGACACAAGGAGGCGAGGGGACGCTGACCCCGCAAGACTTACAACAGTGTTGTGCACCAACTCCGGCTCTGAGCCCTCCACATCTGGGTATAAGTCATCCCAGCCCGAGGAAAGGTGGGGAGGCGCAGAAGCAACTCCTGTGTGGAGGCCTCAGCATAACGGCATGAAAAGCCACCGGAAGCCATGTCACGAGTCGAAGGAGCCACGGAAGGCCGCGACTTCGACGTCTTGCAACAACGCTTACCGTGAGATGTAACCGGGGACTGGAGCTGCTGTTGTTGACCACGGGATGTAGAGCAACGCTCAAGGGAATAACCTCTGGAGCGGCTTCAAAGCCAAACCATAGCCTGAGAAGTTGACCAACGCCCGAGGAGCTGGAAGTTCACAACAACCACACTGTCAGGAGCTTCATTGATTGCTCCCACAGCGCCTTTGGCTTCAACCATTGGCAGGCGCGCACTCTTCGGCGTTGTGATGCTCGCCCAAGCAACACATGCAAATAGAATGTGGATCCGTACCCGACATTTGCCGAGCACAAGACGCACAGGATTTAAACCCAGAGGGCATAGAAACAGGCACAGTGTTCCAGATGAAAAAATCTTCACAGCAGGCTGAAAAACAGCCAGAGATACGGTACTCCGGATCTGCATACTAGCACAGAAAAAAAGGAAAACTGACGGTTGCGCGCCAGAGGGGACTTATATGGCTCCAATGACTTCACAACCGGAGTCGATGTCATCATGGAGTCATACAGCACCGTCTCCCTGCGTGCAGAGGTACTGCTAAAAAATACCCAGATCCAGTCTGCCGCTGGTGAAGAAGTCAAAGTTAAGGAATCTGCGGCTAGATGCCTCTATCAGATATGAGTAGTAAGTGCTACCTCCACTAAACAAAAGTAGCATCAAATTGCATCTCCTGTACTGTTCCAAATACCTCCATCCATTGACCAGAGCCTTCCTCAAATGCACTTCTTCAAACATGGTTGTGCATGTGATATGATTCAGGTATGCTGCGAGAATCTAGTGCTTCCACTATTTTGTGTGAGTGCAGATAACATAAGCATGTGGTATGAAACTTTGACCCTTTTATCCTGCATTCAATCTACTATGAGAACTGCCCACATGGTGTCCTTTATTGTACCTATGCCTTAACATATATTTAAATGTGTACATTTTAAATAGCTCCACGATCCCAAAAAGACTATTCAGTGTTTGTTGACAACCAATGAAGATTCAATCCAGGAGAAGCAATCAGTTTTACAAAAGAGACATGATTTCTGTATGAAAGTGCTCTTTTGACATGGTTATCCCCCATTTTTTGCCTGGCATATGGTATAAATTTGCCTGAAGGTGTGCTGGGTTCCTGCTTACCAGGTCCCCAGCGCCAGTGTTCTTTCGCTAAGCTGTTCGATTGTTCCACAATTGGCACCACCTTTAGGCCCCTTGTAAGTCCCTAGTAAGTGGTACCCCTGGTACCGAGGACATTGGACCTAAAGAGGGCCCCTAAGGGCTGCACCATGAATTGTGCCACCCTAAGGGACCGCTCACCAAGCTCACACAAACTGTCACTGCAGCCTGCGTGTCTTGATGCAGAGAAAATCAAAGAGACGACATGGCATTAATCCCTGCGTGCCATGCCAGCCAAGCACAAATGCAAAAAGAACAATTGATGGACAGAATGCAGAAAAATGCCATACATCCACCCCAGTACAGAGATCTAAGCCTAAATCCATCGTTTGTTTGCTCACCATGCCATTTCAGTTTGAACCCAGCCATATGCAAATCAGTCTTGACCTTGTGCCCAATGGGAACAGTCCGCCCGAACTGCCAGGCCAGGTCCTCCCTGGACTGGAAACAAGCATCCTAGGACTGGTTTCGGGGTGTCACCCCTCATCAGCCAGGATAGCTTGACTCCAGTGGCAGGGAGAGCATGGGACCCACGTCTGGGCATACCCGTCCCACTCGGGTGACGAATGCAAAAAGAACAATTGATGGACAGAATGCAGAACAATGCCATAAATTCACCCCAGTACAGAGATCTGGGCCTAAATCCACAGTTTTTTTACTCACCATGCCATTTCAGTTTGAACCCAGCCATATGTAAATCAGTCTTGACCCTGTGCCCAATGGGAACAGTCCAGCCCGAACTGCCAGGCCAGGTCCTCCATGGACTGGAAAAAAGCCTCCTAGGACTGTTTCGGGGTTTCACCCCTCATAAGCCAGGATAGCTTGACTCCAGTGGCATGGAGAGCACAGGACCCAGATCCTTGTGACTGAGGGTGAATGTATGCATTGTCCAGCATTCCGTCCATCAATTGTTTCTTTTCCATATGTCGCCCTAAGTGGGAAGGGTATGCCAAGACTTGGGTCCCGTGCTCACTACACCTCTAGATTCAAGCTAGCCTGGCTGATGAAGGGTGATGCCCTGAAACCGGTCCCAGGATGCTTGTTTCCGGTCCAGGGAGGACCTGGCTTGGCAGTTCGGGCTGGACTGTTCCCATAAGGAACAGGGTCAAGACTGATTTGCATATGGCTGGGTCCAAACTGGGGTGGTGTGGTGAGCAAAAGAATGATGGATTAAACCCAGATCCTTGTGACTGGGGGTCAATGTTTGCATTGTCCAGCATTCCGTACATCAATTGTTTCTTTTGCATATGTCGCCCTAAGTGGGAAAGGTATGCCCAGACGTGGGTACCGTGCAAACTACACCACTGGATTCAAGCTAGCCTGGCTGATGAAGGGTGATGCCCTGAAACTGGTCCTAGGATGCTTGTTTCCGGTCCAGGGAGGACCTGTCTTGGCAGTTCGGGCTGGACTGTTCCCATAAGGAACAGGGTCAAGACTGATTTGTTTATGGCTGGGTCCAAACTGGGGTGGTGTGGTGAGCAAAGGAATGATGGATTAAACCCAGATCCTTGTGACTGGGGGTGAATGTTTGCATTGTCCAGCATTCCGTCCATCAATTGTTTCTTTTGCATGTGTCGCCCTAAGTGGGAAGGGTATGCCCAGACGTGGGTCCTGTACTCACTACACCACTGGATTCAAGCTGGCCTGGCTGATGAAGGGTGATGCCCTAAAACCGTCCCAGGATGTTTGTTTCCGGTCCAGGGAGGACCTGGCTTGGCAGTTCGGGCTGGACTGTTCCCATAAGGAATAGGATCAAGACTGATTTGCATATGGCTGGGTCCAAACTGGGGTGATGTGGTGAGCAAAAGAATGATAGATTAAACCCAGATCCTTGTGACTGGGGGTGAATGTTTGCATTGTCCAGCATTCCATAAATCAATTGTTTCTTTTGCATATGTCGCCCTAAGTGGCAAGGGTATGCCCAGATGTGGGTCCCGTGCACACTACACCACTGGATTCAAGCTAGCCTGGCTAATGAAAGGTGATGCCCATAAACCGGTCCCAGGATGCTTGTTTCCGGTCCAGAGAGGACCTGGCTTGGCAGTTCGGGCTGGACTGTTCCCATAAGGAACAGGGTCAAGATTGATTTGCATATTGCTGGGTCCTAACTGGGGTGGTGTGGTGAGCAAAAGAATGATGGATTAAACACAGATCCTTGTGACTGGGGGTGAATGTTTGCATTGTCCAGCATTCCGTCCATCAATTGTTTCTTTTGCATGTGTCGCCCTGAGTGGGAAGGGTATGCCCAGACGTGGGCCCCGTGCTCACTACACCACTGGATTCAAGCTAGCCTGGCTAATGAAGGGTGATGCCCATAAACCGGTCCCAGGATGCTTGTTTCCGGGCCAGAGAGGACCTGGCTTGGCAGTTCCGGCTGGACTGTTCCCATAAGGAACAGGGTCAAGACTGATTTGCATTTGGCTGGGTCCAAACTGGGGTGGTGTGGTGAGCAAAAGAATGATGAATTAAACCCAGATCCTTGTGACTGGGGGTGAATGTTTGCATTGTCCAGCATTCCATACATCAATTGTTTCTTTTGCATATGTCGCCTTAAGTGGGAAGGGTATGCCCAGACGTGGGTCCCGTGCTCACTACACCACTGGATTCAAGCTAGCCTGGCTGATGAAGGGTGATGCCCTAAAACCGGTCCCAGGATGCTTGTTTCCGGTCCAGGGAGGACCTGGCTTGGCAGTTGAGCTGAACTGTTCCCATAAGGAACAGGGTCAAGACTGATTTGCAAATGGCTGGGTCCAAACTGGGGTGGTGTGGTGAGCAAAAGAATGATGGATTAAACCCAAATCCTTGTGACTGGGGATGAATGTTTGCATTGTCCAGCATTCCGTCCATCAATTGTTTCTTTTGCATATGTCGCCCTAAGTGGGAAGGGTATGCCCAGACGTGGGTTCCGTGCTCACTACACCACTGGATTCAAGCTAGCCTGGCTGATGAAGGGTGATGCCCTGAAACCGGTCCCAGGATGCTTGTTTCCAGTCCAGGGAGGACCTGGCTTGGCAGTTCTGGCTGGACTGTTCCCATAAGGAACAGGGTCAAGACTGTTTTGCATATGGCTGGGTCCAAACTGGGGTGGTGTGGTGAGCAAAAGAATGATGGATTAAACACAGATCCTTGTGACTAGGGGTGAATGTTTGCATTGTCCAGCATTCGGTCCATCTATTGTTTCTTTTGCATATGTTGCCCTAAGTGGGAAGGGTATGCCCAGACATAGGTCCCGTGCTCACTACACTACTGAATTCAACCTAGCCTGGCTGATGAAGGGTGATGCCCTGAAACCGGTCCCAGGATGCTTGTTTCCAGTCCAGGGAGGACCTGGCTTGGCAGTTCTGGCTGGACTGTTCCCATAAGGAACAGGGTCGAGACTGTTTTGCATATGGCTGGGTCCAAACTGGGGTGGTGTGGTGAGCACAAGAATGATGGATTAAACCCAGATCCTTGTGACTGGGGGTGAATGCTTGCATTGTCCAGCATTTTGTCCATAAATTGTTTCTTTTGCATATACCAGCCAAGCATAGCATGTGGTATAGGTGTGGCACCCCTACTGGGAGGCCTTACAGCCCGAAGGCAGGGTGCACTATAACCACGTGTGGGAATATCTGCCTGAGTGGATTTGTCCCAGTGATATCTAAGTTCGCCCTTCGATATTACAAGTGTGCAGGGAAGCTATAAGGAGTACATGGGCTGGACACTCATGATTACGAATTCCCCAGCTACATGATGGCTTCACTGTACCCCATGGTGTTTGGTACCAAATGCCTCAATAAATAAACCGACACTGATGCCAGTGCTGGATTTACCAGAGAGCACCTTAGAGGTTCCGCCTGAAAACCTACTGACTACTAGTGTGTTAACTGACTTGTCTCGACCAGCCTACCACCATAGACAGGTTTCTGACCTCCTGAGATGAGAGCCTTCACTCTCAGAGGCCAGGAACAAAGTCTGTTCTGGGCAGAGCTGTTCACACCTCCTCCTAGCAGAATGGGCATTCCAGGGCGGGAAGCTTAAAATGCCCTGCCGTCTTTGATATGCGACCCGGGCCTCTCCAGATAGTGGAGGTGCGCACCCCCTAAACTTGACCTTACTTTTTGGCAGCAAGACAAGCTGGAAAATTTGTAATATTAGTAGGTAAGTCCACATTCAGCCAGCCAGCTGATGTGGACCCCACTTTTCAAATTCCTCCATCTTGATTTGGAAGAAATTAGCATTCTAGGGTCAGGGTTATGCCCACTTCCGACAGGAAGTGGTCATATAGAGGGTGTAGACAACCTAAAGGTAAATAGCCCATTGGCTACTACCTGTCACTCCCCGTAACAGACCTAAATTGAGCATTTAGGTGGCACCCATGAACCCAAGAACACAGAGTCAACAGATCAACAGAAGAAGGACAAAGAAAAGTCACTGCCTGGCAAGAACTGCAGCTGAACTTTGGACTTTGGTGCAAAACCCTGCTGTCCTCAGCCCTCTCTCGAGAATCAAGACAGAGGGACATGTCTTGCGAGCTGGAGAGCTACCAAATCCTTGGGTAGCCTTCCAGTACTTCGACAACACTGAAAGTTTCCCTTGGAGTAGAGGAGCTACTCTCCTGCAGTCCGCAGGCACAGACAAGCAGAGTCTGGTCCACTGCCTTGCAGCTCCCCAACACGACCAATGCCGCAGATGAACAGGGGAAGGTACTTGTGCTTCCAAAGGTCAGACCCTCATGGGTGAGTAGTAGCGCTTGACAAATACTGATTGATTGATTGAGATCTGTTTCTCCACAGAGTGTGAAGACACCACGACCAACTGGAGCCGTGCAGCACCAACCCTTGGGGTATCAGATCCCCTGCAAACACAAGGAGATGATGGACGGAGCGTTGAAACTTTTCAGACACTTACCCCCAGTCACAGATCTGGGTTAAATCCATCATCGTTCTTTAGCTCACTTTGCCAGCCCAGTTTAGACCCAGCTATATGCATATCAGTCTTGACCCTGTGCCTCCTAGGAACAGTCCAGCCCGAACTGCCAAGCCAGGTCTTCCCTGGACCGGAAACAAGCATCCTGGGACCGGTTTCGGGGTAACACCCCTCATCAGCCAGGCTAGCTTGAATCCAGTGGCAAAGTGAGCATGGGACCCATGTCTGGGCATCCCCTGCCAACTTAGGGTGAACAAAGCAAACACAAGGCGATGATGGACGGAGCACTGAAACTTTTCAGACACTCACCTCCAGTCACAGATCTGGGTTGAATCCATCATCGTTCTTTAGATCACTTTGCCACCCCAGTTCAGACCCAGCTATATGCAAATCAGTCTTGACCCTGTGCCTCATGGGAACAGTCCAGCCCGAACTGCCAAGCCAGATCTTCCCTGGACCGAAACAAGCATCCCTTGCTCACTTTGCAACTGGATTCAAGCTAGCTTGGCTGATGAGGGGTTTTACCCCAAAATTGGTCCCTGGATGCTTGTTTTCGGTCCAGGGAAGACATGGCTTGGCAGTTCGGGCTTGACTGTTCCCATGAGGCACAGGGTCAAGACTTATTTGCATATAGCTGGGTCTGAACTGGGGTGGCGAAGTGAGCTAAAGAACGATGATGGTTTCAACCCAGATCTGTGACTGGAGGTGAGTGTCTGAAAAGTTTCGGTGCTCTGTCCATCATCTCCTTGTGTTTGTTTTGTATGATGTGCCCTACACCAAACACCAACAGTGAGTGTCCAGTCCAGACTCTCACTGCACCAGGACCAAGTAGCTGTCAAGGGACGTCAGCACTACTGAGACCCAGTTTGAGAGTGACCCAGCTGCCTTGATTTATTCTCTGCCAGCTGCTTGTCCCTGACCGCAAGGTGCATCTTTGGGCACCCAGCCCAGCCGAACAAACCCCTTTGCTCCTGAGCCTTCTGGCCCGGGCCCAGACAAACTGGCTGTGCCCCTGTGCACCATGACCCCTTGCGACCTGAACCCCTGTTTAGGAGCCCTTGGACTTTCCCACAAGTTTCCCCATGCAGCCTCTTTTCAGGTGACCCCCCTTCTTCATAGCACGCCAACTACCAGCCTCACCAGCACCCTCCTCCCGGTAGAACCCGGACGATTACCGACGAACTGCTGGTAGTACTTTGAACCTTGACTCACTACTATTTCAATCCCAGAAGGTGAACCCCTAAAACCGACTGTACCTACCTTTAATGCATCTTTGACTTTTCCCCCCATAAGATTACATTGTGTGTAAAGGCGCACATGTTTTAACCCCTTCCGTGCGCGCGTCGGCCAACGGCCGTCGCGAGCACTACCTCGCTAGTGCTGCGCACGTCCGTTGGCCGACGCGGCCCCGCCCACTCAATAGAACTCCTGCACCGCGGCGGAATTTGCACCGCGGTTAAGGAGTTAATGTTTTACTTACCTGTGAATATTTATTTTTAAAACTGTACTTACCTTGAAATGAAGTTTTGAGTTTACAATATATATAAAAAAAGAAGTGTTATTTTTCTAAATTGGTCTCAGAATTATTCTTTGAGTGTGTGTCTCATTTATAGCCTCTATGATGCTTAGCACTAGCCTCTGATAAGCCTAACTGCTCGCCCACACTACCACAAAAGAGAGGGCTAGTATTATCTACATTAGCCTCTGTAAACCAATTGGGGATGAACTGGACTCTCTGCACAGTGTACTCCATTTTAGTGCACTATAGAGAGAGCCAGCTTCCCACATTTTCCTATTATTATCTGTAGTCAGGGTCTGCTTTGATGGTCTCATCAGCCTGTCCACAGACACTTTGAGCAATATTGCAGCAGTCACAAACGTTCTATTTTTACCGGAATAATCTTCACGCTTGAGTGTTTTGCACAATCTAAATCACTTACAAATTTGTGTTGTTTAAACCCTGCTTTAACTCTTTCACTCAAGAATGTATTCAACTTAAGAATATACTGAAAATCAAGAGGGATGTGTTATTTTACCTATGCTAAGCAATGGAATAATACTTTAAATATCAACACAGAAAAGGATACTCACTTTAAATTCAAGATCTATTTGATCAAAGCGTTTGGAATCCTCTGGTAATTGTGCCCGGATATCTTCTGAACCAATGAAGATGCTCTCCAGGTGGCTCCAGTTTCTTTGCACTTCATACCAAATAGAAATGACAGAGTCTGCTACAGATAATTTCTGCTGCCAACCTGAAATCTCCTGAAGAAAGTGAGCTATATATTTAGATGTCATCAGGTTTTGAAGCTGTACTTGGTTGTCCTCTAACACCTCTACAAGTTCTTCATCAGATTTAAGTAGCATTATTCCTGTTCTGGCATGTTTTTCATGTTCGAATTGCATTGTTGACCAGGTAGTGTCAAGAGCCTTCAACACCTTAAAAAACATTTAAAATGGGATTACATACTGTGTAGATAGGCAACTAACACTTACGCATATAGTGAAATATTTCCAATATTTTGAATACTCTACAGAATTTCAGAAAACATAAAGCAGCCCTTGCTAAAACAGCTGTCTAATATGAAATAAGTTTTCATTATACAGTGTTTACTTTTTCTAAAAACTAGAACAAGTTACTTACCTTTGGTAATGCCTTGTCTGGTAGAGACTCTATCTAGCCACAAATTCCTTACCATATAATATTCCCCAGGTGTCAGAATGGATCAAGAAACTTTACTTAATGGCGGCCGCTGCGGGAACAGGCGAGCAAGACCACTGACTCATTGTCAGTGAAATTGCTCTTCCACCCTCGCAGCTCCACCATTAAGTGAGGCCCTCCTGAGCCCCTGAACTCCCGAAGTGTTGGTGTTCGAGGCCCTCCTCCACCCGCAGGTTATACCTGTGCCTCATCCCTGGTGGTCCAGTGGACCTCTGACTCCTTCTCTCGCTCCGCTTTCTGCCCCCTTCATCCTCTCCTTTCTGCTCCGTTTCCTCGTTTTTCACCCTTTTACTCTTTTTATCACTTTTCTTCACTTTTTCATTTTTGCTATCATCTTCCTTTTCCCTACTTTTGCGCCCGTTTTTCCCACAGCTGCTGCCCCCGCGGCTCCTTCCCCCCCAGCGCAACCAGTCCAAGCCAGTTCCCCTCCTCGCTCCCGCCATCCAGCCCTCCCCGATCCCTACCTAATGGCGGCCACTGCGGGGACAGGCGAGCAAGACCACTGACTCATTGTCAGTGAAATTGCTCTCCCACCCTCGCAGCTCCACCATTAAGTGAGGCCCTCCTGAGCCCCTGCACTCCCGAAGTGTTGGTGTTCGAGGCCCTCCTCCACCCGCAGGTTATACCTGCGCCTCATCCCTGGTGGTCCAGTGGACCTCTGACTCCTTCTCTCGCTCCGCTTTCTGCCCCCTTCATCCTCTCCTTTCTGCTCCGTTTCCTCGTTTTTCACCCTTTATCTTTTTCACCCTTTTACTCTTTCTATCACTTTTCTTCACTTTTTCATTTTTGCTATCATCTTCCTTTTCCCTACTTTTGCGCCCGTTTTTCCCGCCGCTGCTGCCCCAGCGGCCCCTCCCCCCCAGCACGACCAGTCCAAGCCAGTTCCCCTCCCCGCTCCCGCCTCCCAGCTGTCCAGGCCTCCCCGGCCCCTACTTATTGGCGGACGCTGTGCAGCTGCACCGCTGGCGCGCCAAAGGCGCGCCAAAGGCAAGCCCGTCTGCGCCTGTCCGCGACCCGAACGCGACCAGCGCCAGGAACCCTGGACCTCCGCACCGCCAACGCTACAACCCAGCAGCATTCCACGCACTCAACCCAGATTGCAACAACAACTGCAAGCTAGCTTCACCAGCCGACACCCAAGGACCCTTCAGCTGTCACCGCTGCCGGCACACCTGCAGCACCGCCAGGACCACGGATCCAGCACAACCCGCCCGCAAGAACACAACCGCACCGAAGACCCTGCAATGCATCCTCCTCAACGTCCGATCCCTCCACAAACATGCCACCGAAATCTGGGACCTCCTCGACAGCACCACCCCGGACGTCGTATTCTTCACCGAAACCTGGACCAACACCACCTCGGGACCGGACATCGCCATCGCCATTCCCCAAGGATACAAGATCTCCCGGAAGGCCCGCTCACCCGCCCTGGAGGAGGAATCGCCATCTTCCACAAATCCACCCTCCGGCTGAGCACACTCCCCGATGAGCCCACATACCTGATGGAACACCTACACTTCAAGATACAGACCAGCCCTACCACCACCCTCCGAGGAACCCTCATCTACCGACCCCGCGGACCATTCACCAACTCCATCACGGACATCATCTCCCCGCAAGCCATCGTGTCCACCAACTACACCTTGCTGGGAGACCTCAACTTCCACCTCGACAACCAACTAGACCCCAACACCACATCCCTCCTGGACAACCTCCACAACATTGGACTCCGCCAGAACGTGACCGAACCCACGCACTCAGCAGGACACACCCTTGACCCCCTCTTCACAACAGGAAACTCCATCACTTTCAGCCACACCACCGAACTCCCGTGGACAGACCATCGATGCATCCACTTCACCTTCAGAACACCCACCATCCACAGACCCCAGCACCTGCTCCCACGGAGAAACTGCACCAAAATCACTGATGGCCAGCTTACCTCCTCACTCAGCAACTCCACCCCAACCATCGCGAAAGGCGACGACCACAACACCGCAGCCCGAACTCTGCACAGATAGATCTCCGACAGCGCCAACATCATAGCCCCCCTCAAGAAGAACAACAACACACACGCCAAGAAAGCCAGATGGTTTACCACCGAACTTCAAGAGTCCAGATGCACATGCCGCTGCCTCGAAAAGGCCTGGAGGAACTCCAAATCTACAGAAGCCCATAACAACTTCAGAGCTGCCACCAACGCCCACCACCAACTCATCAGAAATACGAGAAAAAAAGCGATCAAAGACAGAAGCACAAGTTACTAACTTGTGTAACGATATATCTGTAAGAGACAGTAGTTAGTGACAGATTCCTTACCTTAGAATATCCCCAGGCGTCAGGCTGGATCCGGAAACTTTTTGCATAGGAGTACCCTTGCGCGACGGTAGGCGGCGTCGTGCGGCTCTGCGTCCGTCGTCGGCGTCAGGACCGCCGGGATGACGTCGCTGGCAGTACTTAGATGCCGCCCCTGCGCGCTGACGTCAGTTATGTACACGACTTTCCGCGCCAGGAACGCAGAGCCATGCAAGAAGCTGACATAGGTGTCTGAAAAACACTAGGGCCCTGAAAGGGATGTCCTTAACCCTAGAAATCAGTTCGCAGAACGGGGAGGATGGGTGGGGCGGTAAGGAATCTGTCACTAACTACTGTCTCTTACAGATATATCGTTACACAAGTTAGTAACTTGTGCATCTGAAAGAGACACGTTAGTGACAGATTCCTTACCTTAGAATAGATACCCCAGCAATACCAACCCCGGTGGTGGGTCTGCGAACAAAGATCAGACAAGGAAGTCCCGGAGGACAGAACGGCCAAAGAAGCCGTCCCTCCGGACCTGACTGACTGTCAAGGCAGTAATGCTTGGTAAACGTGTGCAGCGAGGCCCACGTAGCTGCCTGACAGATATCCTGCAGCGGAACACCGCGGCCTAAAGCTGTGGTAGCAGCCGTTGCCCTGGTGGAATGGGCACGCAGCCCAACAGGAGGCTCCTTCTTAGCCAAAGAATAGCAGGCTTTGATACACAAGGTAACCCAGCGGGAGATGGTTCTCTTGTGCACCGCCCGACCTTTTTTGGCGCCCACGTAGCCAACAACGAGCTGGTCATCCACCCGGAAGTGTTGTGTGCGGTTGATATAAAAGGAAAGCGCACGTTTTGGGTCCAGACGGTGGAGCCTCTCTTCCTCTCTGGAAGGATGCGGAGGCGGAAAGAAGGTGGGCAAAGTGATGGTCTGCCCAATGTGGAAGGCAGTAACCACCTTTGGCAAGAAGGACGGACGCGTCCTAAGAACAACCTTGGCTGGATGGACAGACAGAAAGGGAGGTTTGCATGATAGAGCCTGGAGCTCACTCACCCGCCGAGCGGAGGTGATGGCCACCAGAAAGGCTGTCTTCAGAGTCAGAAGACGAAGAGGACAGTTATGTAGAGGCTCAAAGGGAGCGCACATGAGAAAGGTAAGAACCAAGTTCAAGTCCCACTGAGGCATCACAAACGGAACAGGAGGGAAGAGGTGTGTAATGCCTTTTAGGAACCTGTTAACAACAGGGGACTTGAAAAGGGAGGGCTGATCAGGAAGCCTTTGCTGTGCACCATGCCACAAACTTGTTCCACCTGCAGGCGTATACCACCTTAGTGGTGGGACGCCTGGCTGCCAGAATCACATCACAAACTTCGGGAGGCAAGTCGAAGGGAATCAACTGCCGCCGCTCAATCTCCACGCAAGCAGGTGGAGACTGGACAGGTTCGGGTGGAGGACCGTCCCCTGCTGCTGCGACAGAAGATCCTCCCGAAGAGGCATACGGATCGGGGGATCGACGCTCATACTGAGTAGCTCGGGATACCAAACTCTTCGAGCCCAGTCCGGAGCCACAAGGATGACTTGGGCCCGGTCGCACCGAATCTTCTTCAACACTCTGGGCAGAAGTGGTATAGGCGGAAAGGCGTAGAACAGACCGCAACTCCACTCGCGACGAAAAGCGTCGCCGAGCGAGTGCCGCCTTGGAAATTCCAACGCGCAGAACTGATGACATTGCGCGTTCTCTTCGGTGGCGAGTAGATCTAACCAAGGCTCTCCCCACTGCTGAAAGAGACCTTGTGCCACCTCCGAGTGAAGACGCCATTCGTGATCGAGCATGCACCTGCGGCTGAGTTTGTCCGCCCTGGCGTTCAGAGAACCTGCCAGGTGTTAAACCACCAGGGACATGCCCTGATGTTCCAGCCATGTCCAGAGACGCAGAGCCTCGTGACAGAGGGTCCATGACCCCACCCCGCCTTGTTTGTTGCAGTACCACATGGTGGTGGTGTTGTCTGTGAACACCTACACTACTCTCCCCTTGACAGAGGGAAGGAATGCCTTTAGTGCAAGCCTGATAGCCCGCAGCTCCAAAAGGTTGATATGGAGCCGGGACTCCGCCGGAGACCAGAGGCCTCTGATCTCCGCCTCTCCCATGTGGCCGCCCCATCCCAGGAGGGACGCATCCGTCACCACTGTGAACTCTGGTTGGGGAAGGGAGAGGGATCTGCCGTCGACCCAATGCCGGTTCGTGAGCCACCACTGCAACTCTCGTGCAGTGCCCTCCGAGATCTGGACGTGATCGGACAGGTTTCCCTGATGCTGCGCCCACTGGAACTTCAGGTCCCACTGCAGAGCCCGCATATGCCATCTGGCATGATTGACGAGCAGGATGCAGGAGGCCATGAGGCCCAGCAGCCTCAGAGTCATTCTGACCGAAACCCGGGACAAGGGCTGAAAGATGGGAATCAGAGCCCGAATATCCCGCACTCGCTGTTCGGGAGGATAGACCCGAAACCACGCCATGTCCAGAACCGCTCCGATAAAGAGGAGCTTCTGGGAGGGAATCAGGTGCGACTTCGGCACATTGATGGAGAACCCCAGCAAGTGCAGGAGGTCGGCCGTAGTCTGGAGGTGGGAGACGACTGTTTGGGGCGAGCCCGCCTTCAACAACCAATCGTCGAGATAGGGGAAGACTGAGACCCCTGATCTGCGCAGATGAGCTGCGACCACCGCCATCATCTTGGTGAACACCCGAGGGGCGCTGGTAAGGCCAAAGGGTAGCACAGTGAACTGAAAGTGCTCGTGGCCTGCCGTGAACCGTAGGTAACGCCGGTGGGCTCGCAGGACGGGGATGTGGAAATAGGCGTCCAGCGCCACCATCCAGTCTTGTGGGTCGAGAGCAGACAAGACCTGAGCTAGAGTGAGCATCTTGAACTTCTCTTTGCGGAGGAAGCGATTGACGTTCCGGAGGTCTAAGATAGGACCCAGGCCTTTGTCCTTCTTCGGCACCACAAAGTAGTGGGAATAACAACCACGACCTACTTTGTGCGTCGGATGGCGCTCGATGGCCCCCTTGGCCAAGAGGGCTGCAACTTCCTGCTGAAGAAGCACCAAGTGATCCCCCGACATGCGGTGGTATTGAGGTGGCATGGCTGGGGGGGTAGTCTCGAAGGGGAGGGAGTAGCCCCTCCGGACTATCTCTAAAACACACCTGTCCGAAGTGATGGTGCGCCAGTGGGGGAGGTGATGGCGGAGCCTGCTGCCCACTTGCGTTTGATGGGCCTGAAAGTTCGGACTAGGAAGGTTTGGATGTCGGGCCACGTTCCTATCCACAGGAGCCCCTGTGGTGGGCCTGGACCAAGTGCCCAAAAGAACGTCAGAGAGGGCTTCATTGAAAGGAAGCAGCGGCTCTGCAGAAGTAGCTGCTGGCTGAAGCACCACTGTCAGGAGGTTAGTCCTGACGGCCACAGTAGGGAGCTCGAGGTGTAGGGCCTCGGCCGCCCTACGCAACACCACTGCATAACTGGCGCCCTCCTCCGTAGCCACGGTAGGAGGAGACAGCATGCCAAGGTCTGGTGAGGTATCCAGACCACTGGAGTCCCCCAATTCCTCAGCCCAGTCCTGTTCAGACTCGCAGGCTGCAGCGAGAGGGTCCTCAGACCCCTCCCAGTCCTCCCTTTGCTCCTCAGGCTGTTCAACAGGCCGAAAATAAGGAGCAGGGACATGGGGATAGAAATCCCCAAGCAGGGTCGAGAACGGCATCGATCGACGCCGGCACGGCGCCGTGTCCACTTCGGGGCTGAAACTGAGGTCGACGTCGTCCCGAGATGCGGGCGTCGTCAGGATCGGTGCCGGCGGGGTCGACGTCGGTGGAGGCGTAACAAGGTCAAACGGCGTCGACCGGGATACAGGCCAGGATCCAAGGGTGTCCTGCGGCGCCGTGGCCGGAGCCGACGGCGACGCCGGGGCCGGAGCCGCCGGCGAGGAAACGCGAAGACACCCATGCGGGACCGCGGGGCCCGAAGGTGCACCGGCGGGACCCGACGGCCCAAAGAGGCGAGCCATGGCCGACAGTAACACCTGTATCTGGGCCGGAGACGCCGACGAGCCCGGGAAGGGCGGGTAGTCGGGCTGCGACTCCATGGACTGCGCCAGAGCCGCGGGGCGGCACCACCCATACCCTCAGCCGCGTCGCGCGACCGGCGAGGGGAAGTCGGAGAACGATGGCGTTTCTTCGACTTCTTGTGCTTCGCCTTACCTGACCCCGAGTGCGAAGACTTGGATCCCGAAGATCGATGGTGATGACTCCGCGCACGGTCCCTCGACCTCCCTCTGGACCGGGACTTAGAACGGCGCGGAGCCGACTGCCGGGCTTCCAGCAACTTTCGGGACCGCTCCCGCAAAGTCTTCGGCGCCATGGCCCGGCAGTCGGAGCACGACTTGGGGTCGTGGTCGCGCCCCAGGCAGAAAAGACACACACGGTGCGGGTCCGTCACTGACATCATGCAGTGACAATCCCCGCAGGACTTAAAACCGGGCATCCTAACTGCACCAGGAGTCGAAGACTCGAAGAAAAAATAGAGACAAAAAGCCTCAAAAAGTCAGTCAAAACTGACTGGGGGTTCCTGCTCTTCCCGGATCTGCGCTTGCTGGCGCGGAAAAAGAAAGAACTGACATCAGCGCGCGTGGGCGGCGTCTAAGTAGCGCCCGCAACGTGATCTCGGCGACCACGACGCCACCTACCGACGCGCAGGGGTACTGCTGACGAAAACTTTCCGGATCCAGTCTGACGCCTGGGGATATTCTAAGGTAAGGAATCTATCACTATGTGTTTCTTTCAGATAAGACGTTATCAAAGGTAAGTCATTTGTTCATCTGATTGAGACTTCTAGCAGCAGATTCCTTTTCTTAGAATAGATACCCAAGCAATACCTCCCCAGAGTTGGAACTGCAATATGGATTAGACTAAAAAGTCCTGTAGGACCGAACAGTCATGGTGACTGTCACGCTGGACCTGATTGTCCAGGCAGTAGTGCTTAGTAAACAAGTGCAAAGAAGCCCACATTGCTGACTGACAGATATCCAGGACAGGAACTGTGCAAGCTAATGCAATGGCTGCAGCCTTGGCTCTGGTAGAGCATGCAAGCCTTGGAGGGATTGCTTTTTGGCCAATGCGTTGCATATTTTGATGCAAAGCACTATCCATGGCGAGATGGTCCATTTCTGCAACGCCTTCCCTTTCTTGGCATCGACATATCCCACGAAGAGTTGATCGTTCAACCAGAACTCCTTTGTGTGGTCAAGGTAAAATGACAACACTCTTTTTGGGTACAGCCAGTGGAGTCTCTCCTCTTCTTTAGAGGGATGAGCATAGATGGTAGGCAGAGTGATAGATTGGCCTACATGGAAAGGAGTTACCACCTTCTGTAAAAAGGATGCTAGAGTCCAAAGAACAAGCTTGTCTGGATAGATGGTATGGTACAGAGGATTTGAAGACAGTGCCAGTAACTTACTGACCCTTCGGGCAGATATTATTGCCACTAGAAAGGCCATATTGATGATTAGCAATCTGAGAGGGTGTAGGAAAGTAGGATCGGCTTTCATGGTTACCCCCACTTTTTGCTGGTGTCATTCTGTTTTCTGACTAGTCTGACTGTGATCCTGCTAATCAGGACCCCAGTAACTGTGCTCTCTCCCTAAAGTGGACAATGGTAAGTACTTTGGTACCTTCCTAATTGGCTACTGGTCTACCTTTCTAAGTCCCAAGTATATGGTACTGAGGCACCCAGGGCGTAGGTACACCATGGGTCTCCCATGGGCGGCAGCATATATTATGCCACCCATGAGAGACCACTCAAACTGTGACTACAGGTCTGCCATTGCAGCCTGTGTGAGCTGGTGCTAGCACCACTCACAACAGATATAAGGTTCCTTATATCTGAGGTCACTGCACTTAAAACCTATAAGTCACCCCTAAGGTAGGCCTTTCAATCCTGAAGGCAGGGTGCCTGGTTCAAAGTGTGAGGGTACCCTGCATGAGCAGGACCCCCTCTACAAACCCAGGAGTCGATTCGCCAGGCGTTGTAACTGCGGTCAGCCATTTTATACATATAGTGGACATCAAGTCAATTACAAGATGTCTCACTAATTATTGGCTGCACCAAAACCGGTCAAGTTTGCTATCAAACATGTTGGAATCCTGCCACAACACAGATTCCAGTGTTGGATGAAGGATCCTATGTACTGGGGGGGCTCTCCTAGGGAGCCCCTCTTTATTCCCGGTACCAGCCTTTCAGGGTCTAACAGCAAGCTAGTGCTGCTGCCGGCCACAGACACGATTCCGTGTGGGCTCGAGCAGGGGGAGGTAGAACAGTAGGTTTCCTGTCACAGGGAGGTGTTACCACCTCACAGACAGGACTTAGTGTATTGGGCTGGGGTGGGGGCGTTTGCCAGTGCCACCAGACAGCTTTGCAGGGCACATTGGTGACCTCCTTGCATACTCCAGTTAAAATCTAGTTCAGGGAGCCATTGGCTCCCGCTCTGGAGCAAAACTGGACAAAGGATATGGGAGTATCCCCCACTATGTCCAGCCCCTCATCTGGGAGGGACCCCTGAATCGTCCCAACCCTTTCCTTAGGTTACTTAAGGGCTTACCTGTGGGTGGCTCTTCAGATTCATCATGGGACAAGATTCAGATCCGAAGCAACTTCCACTTCAAACGTCTGGGCACCTTTGACTTCGTTGGACTTCGCCTGGAACCGAGACTGCATCAAGGAAGACTCCTGCTGCTCCTGGTCTCGTTGTCCTGCCCGTCTTCTGCATCGTCTGTGGCTGTGCTTCATCCAGGTTCTACTTCAGGCCTGTGGGCATCAAAGACACCCGAAGTAATCTCCCTTGGAGTGAAGGAGTCACTTCCCTGCATCTGCAGGCACCAAAACGATGCTGACCGGTCTGCTGATCCTGGGCTCCAATGGACTCCGAAAGGCTCAGCAACACAGGTGGTGGTTTGCCACATCCCTCGAGGACTGGCCTGTCCTCTCACCAAGTTTGAGGCCAGTATCCCTCGTCGGGGCTGCAGGAACCGAACCCCTGTGCACTGCGTCGACTTGCAGTTGCAAAGGCTTGTTGGCTTCCTTCCACCATGATCTTCAGGCTCCAAGTAGCTCCAACCTCAGGCTTCTCCAGTGACCAAGATCTTCATCCTCACTGCTTCACTTGCACCATGGGCCTGCATATTTGGTGAGCTGCTCGAGGTCCTCTTGCGACTACAGTGCCTCCGGTCTGTGGGTCCTCTTGAGGGTCATCTTTGAATTCTGTGGGCTCTGTTGATTGCTCGGGGCCTGCCCTGACTCCCCTGCTTGTGGTGAGTCACCTGGACCTTGCTGGGCCCGACACTGCACCTTCTTCGCTTTCCACATTGTTTGCAGTTGCCAAGGCTTGTTGGTGCTCTCGACGGACACCTACCCCATAACTCTGGACATCCGACGCGGGACAGCTCGTGAATGGCTCCTGGTCTTCCACAGCATCGCCTGGTACTCACAGCTGCAGCTCCAAGGTCACTGTCATCTCTCCTGCAACACTCGACATCGGTGGGCATTCCATACTATATACCAGCTCTTTTTTAGTGACTCCGGCTGGAGCTGTGCCTCCGACACCAGTGCAAGGGAGGAGGCCTTGTGATTAGTCCCATCATGATTAATTCTGTGATGGGCAAACGTCCTCAGAATCGTGAGGACCTACCCTTCTGGATAGCTCAGAAAATTGAACAGCTTGATGCTGTTTTCCCACACACTAGTCCTGTTGAGAAACACAGGATCCTTACCATGTGTTTGCCGAGTGGTCTGATTCCTCCTTTAGCTGACTGCAACACATGGGGACAGTGTTTGCCTCAGTGTATACACTGGGGCAGATCTACAAGAAAGTGCCGCAGCGTGGCGCTGCAAGCCCTTTGGCTGCGCCACGCTGCGGCACTTTCAGAGCACAGGAATGCGACATATTTACAAGAATATGTCGCATTCCTGTGCTTCTCCCTGCGCTGGCGCACAAACAGCTGCCAAGCGCCGGCGCAGGCACCCTTGCACCATGGTGCAAGGATGCCTGCGCCATGGGGAGATTGTTTCTGTGCAGGAAGGGGCACCTTTCTGCACAAAAACAATCAGTACAGGCTTTTCTCTTTCAATGCGTGCTGCAGAATGCAGCACGCATTGAAAGAGAAAAACGAGGAGAAATGAAAACATTTCTCCTCGGTGCGCTTCGCTACGCCACCTCTAGGGTGGCGTAGCTTAAACGCATCTCCAGAGTTACGATTTCTCGTAATTCTGGAGATGTGTCTTGTTCCATGGGTGTTGCGTGGGAACACCCACAGCAACACCCATGGAACGCCCCTTCACCGCAAAGTGCTGCGTGTGAAGGGACGGTATTTACAAGGAGAGGAAAAGTCACGCATGGTGGCTTTTCCTCTCCTTGTAAATATCGAGGAGCCCCCTGCGCCACCAGTACGTCACGAAAAGTGACGTACTGGTGGCGCAGGGGGCTTGTAAATCTGGCCCACTGTGTTTTGTCACCCCCTCCATGAGCGTTCTGCCGAGCATTCTTAAACGTGTACATTGTGAACATGGGGCTGGTCCAGCCCTGGATTCAGGGATGAAATTAGTGGGTATGTTCCCTATTGTCTCCGATATGATTCTGGCCAACATTAAAGCTGATGCGGTTTGCTTGTAGGTCGCCAATGCCTGGCAGCGGTGGCGGACGCTGATCAGGAGCGACAGTTGCTGATTAGTATTGCGGATGTCTATACAATCCTGGGATGCAATAATTTGGGAGTCAGAACATCTACACAAGTACAGAGTAAACCTCCTCCGGAGAAGGAGGGTCGTCCAGTATTTCCGAAAAAGGCATGGAACAAAAATATGCAGCAGCAGAAGCTTAGGTCTCGTGCTGGTTTGCCTCCACCTGACGCTTCTGAGCATAGATATGATTTATGTGACCGCTCTAAAATTATAACCCCTGAAAGGTTTCAGGTACCTGATCCCCGTTCTCCTCGTTCCTTTCAGGAATCGTCAGATCAACAATTTGGAAGAGGGGGATGACAGGATCGCAGACAGGGCGAGTCCACGCAACAAAGGCGTGACCCACAGCGACAGTTTGACGTGAAAGTCAAACAGGAGGAACCACCTCAATATCTAGCCCCGTTTCCAAAGAAAAAAATTGCCGCTTTGACTGCAAAGTATGCCCCAGATGGTGAGAACCCTCCTCCTAGGCAGGAGTTGGGCGGTGACTCTCCTCAACAGCGTGGCGGAAGTTACCATAGTTCGGCAGACACTCCACCAGCATCTGGTGGCGAAAGCAACTGACATTTTTAGAACTGTTGAGACCACGGACACCCGCGTAGCCCCCCGATACACTATATGAAATAGACATCCAAATAGAAGGTGATATAAAACACACTGTAAATGCAGGCTTTTGGGACAATTTGACGTCTTCATATGACATTCTGCTTGCGGAGGTTGATTGGCCTCTCCTCTTTGTCCTTGCTTCCTCTAGGGGCAAGGATGTCATTCTACCGTCTTTTTCACAATATGTCCCAGAGGAGACTAAACAGGCTTATGCCTCGGAGTGTGCTATAGCCTTGGCTCCTGCGTTATATCACAATCAAGCGGGTTGGGAAAAGGATGCACCATTGCATGTTATTCCTTTACAATCTACACCTCAGCCCCAACTACAATATCCCATTAAACGTGATGCCAGAGCGTCTGTTATTGACATTCTAACTCAATTGGAATATCAGGGTGCAATTGAACCCTGTGTCTCGTCTATGAATAATCCTTTTTTTCCGATATCGAAACCGGATGCTTCATATCGCATAGTTTTAGACTATAGACATTTGAACAGTCATGTTCGTACCTTTGTTAATAAATAACATTGTTCGGAAGAAATTCAAAACTACGTTAGATATTTCCAATGGATTTTTCAGTCACCCTTTGCCTCCAGAAAGCTGTGACTTCACCGCATTCAGCGCTCTCGGCAATCAGAGACGCTATGCGAGATTGCCTATGGGGAATGAGAATAGCCCTGGGGTTTTTGCAGCACACATTGTGTCGATTTTACATGAAATCGACCATGATGCCTTTTCATATGTAGATGATATTTGCATGATGAGCTAAATCATCATCTGATGTGCGTGGATCGCATTATTACGCATTTTGCTTCTTTAGGTTAAAAATTCAATTTTGCAAAATCGCATATTGCCTTTTTGTCAGTTCTTGTCCTTGGTTACAAGCTGAATAATGGGGTAGGGGGTTGGCACCCCACATTTTGGAGAAATGTGCTCAATTGCAACCTCCAACTTCCCTCAAAAAGTTACAGTCTTTGCTTGGTTTCTTGAATTTCGGCAGAACCTACATTCCAGATTATGCCCAGCGTATCAAACCGCTATACTCGTTGATACAACCTTCATTTTCATCTTCCAGTAGTCTTCCGGAACATACTGCAGTTCTGCGGTCTTTGCAGTCTGATCTGCTTGCAACTCAATTCTTGTTAACTAGAGACAATACAACAAATTTGGTCATAAGGATTGTACCAGGAACGTTAGGGTTCACATACGTGACTTTTAACCCGTTGCGTGCGTCTGTCGGCCAACGGCCGTCGCGAGCACTACCTCTGTAGTGCTGCGAACGTCCGTTGGCCGACGCGGCCCCGCCAACTCCGCTAAACCGCCGCACCGCGGCGGAATTGCCGCCGCGGTTAAGCGGTTAATGTAGGGGACACAGTTCCCATTGCTTACAAATCGCATTTGTATACTCCTGCAGAAATGCGTTTTTCTTCTACCATAAACATTTTAACAGCAGTACAGATGGCGATTCTGAAGGAACGCTCTCTGGCTCAGGGCACACGCATTTTCATGGTTTCGCCTGTGCCTGCTTTAGAAGCTGTCAAGAAGGTGAGTGTACCAAATTCAAAAGCTCTGCATCCTGGTTGGATACAATGGGCTAGTTAATTGACGTCGGATGATGTCAATTTCATCTTTGATCCTTCTTTGCAGACACAAGAGTTTTTACACTATGAACATGTTCATCCTCTTCCTTTGTCCCTACTCCCTCTTGATCAGTACAAATGTATCATTTACACTGATGGGTCTGCGCAGCCAACCATTGGTTCTAAACATGCTCATTCAGCAGCCTGCACTATTGTGGCAGGCACGATTGTGGATGGTGATTTTAAATCCTCCTTTGTTCATAAACAATCCCTTGGGGATTGCACGGCACAATTTGCCGAGTTACGTGAGTTGCTTTTGAGTTTGCTGATCCTGAATTGCCTACTCTTGCAGTGTGTGATTTCTTCTACTGTGTACAATCCTTTAATGACAACTTATTATTTTGGAAACAGAATGATTTTTGTGATTCTAAGGGTAGCGCAATAAAGCATAAAACGCTTTAGGTCTGAGTGACCGCTCTTAAGGACCGTTTGCCACTCACACATGTTATCCATACATTAGGCCATCAGCTGCTGATGTGGGAGCACACCCTGTTGGTAGTTCTATGGATCATGAGGTAGCCAAATCTGCAGTAGCCACATGCTCCATAGCAGCAGTTACAAAGCCCATGACTAAAATGATGATGATATTTTAGCAGCAATTGCTGCGACGAAGGAGGGGACAGTGTTTCCCCAGGGATTTCCTTCACGTTATTCCTATCACTTAACCACTGATCAGGTTCCATTTGTGACTATTCTTTCAGTTGGTGATAGATTAATTCCCAACGAGGACCGCAGACTTTCATTGATAATGTCTGCCCATGAAAGAATGGCTTCCGCACTTGTGGGAGTGACGGCCACAATTTCTATTTTACAGCAATGTTATTGGTGGCGAGGCTTATACCAACAAATGCACAAATGAACAAGTTACTTACCTTTGGTAACGATATATCTGTAAGAGACATATATTAGTTATAGATTCCGTACCTTAGAAATACCCCCGGGCGTCAGACTGGATCCGGAGAGATTTTCTTCATCAGTACCCCTGCGCGTCGGTAGGTGGCGTCGGTCGACTCCGCGTTCGTCGTTGGCATTGTGATCGCCGGAATGACATTGCGGTATCTACCTAGACGCTGCCCCTGCGCGCTGACGTCAGTTCTTTCTGCGCCAGAAGCGCAGAGCCATGCAAGACACTGACCACTGGTGCACAAAGCTAGGGCTCTGAAAGGGAGTCCCTTACTCTAGAAGTCATTTCGCAGAACAGGGAGGATGGGTGGGGCGGTAAGGAATCTATAACTAATATATGTCTCTTACAGATATATCATTACCAAAGGTAAGTAACATGTTCATCTGAAAGAGACTATTAGTTATAGATTCCTTACCTTAGAATAGATACCCCAGCAATACCAACCCCGGAGGTGGGTCTGCGAACCAAGTTCACACCAGAAAGTCCTGGAGAACTGAACGGCCAAAGAAGCTGTCTCTCCGGAGTTGGCTATCCAGGCAGTAATGTTTAGTGAACATGTGTAATGATGCCCACGTGGCTGTCTGGCAGATGTCATTGAGGGAGACTCCACGTCTTAAAGCAGTAGTGGCTGCCATCCCCCTGGTGGAATAGGCACGCAACCCTACTGGAGGTTCCTTTTTCGCCAAGGAATAACAAATTTTAATGCAAAAAACAACCCATCGAGACATGGTTCGTTTTTACACGGCCTGACCTTTCTTGACGCCCACATAGCCAACAAAGAGCTGTTCATCCACCCGGAATTGTTTTGTGCGATCCAGATTAAATGAGAGCGCACATTTTGGATCTAGATGGTGGAGCCTCTCCTCCTCTTTAGAAGGATGCAGGGGCGGGAAGAAGGTGGGCAAAGTGATGATCTGTCCTATGTGGAAAGAGGTAACCACTTTGAGAAGAAAAGAAGGTCTAGTTCGAAGGACAACCTTGTCCGGATGAACAGCAAGGAAAGGAGGTTTGGAAGAAAGAGCCTGAAGCTCACTCACCCTGCGAGTAGAGGTGATGGCAACTAGAAAAGCAGTCTTTAGGGTCAAGTGTCTGAGTGGACAATTATGTAGCGGCTCGAAAGGAGCGCACATAAGGTAAGTCAGAACAAGGTTCAAGTCCCACTGGGGCATTATGAAAGGAATAGGAGGAAACAGGCGAGTAATGCCCTTAAGGAAACAATTTACAATAAAGGACTTGAAAAGAGAAGGGTGATCAGGAAGGCATAGAAGGCCGAAATGGCCGAAAGATAGCCCTTAAGGGTGCCCAGAGGACAGCCCTGCTGGGCCAAAGAAAGCAGGAAGAGGAGAACCTCAGAAAGGGGGGCATAAAGGGGATCCACAGCCTTTGCTGCGCACCATGCCACAAATTTGTTCCATCTACAGGCGTATACTGTTTTAGTAGAGGGACGCCTGGCTGCTAAGATAACATTACAGACTTCAGGAGGAAAGTCGAAGGCTGTCAACTGTCGCCGCTCAATCTCCACGCAAGGAGGTGGAGGCTGGACAGGTTCGGGTGGAGGACCGTCCCCTGCTGCTGCGACAGAAGATCCTCTCGAAGGGGCAGTCTGATCGGACGATCGATGGCCATGTTCAAGAGTTTGGGATACCAGACTCTTCGTGCCCAGTCCGGAGCCACAAGAATGATTTGGGCCCGGTCGCGCTTGATCTTCTTCAGCACTCTGGGCAGAAGTGGTATAGGCGGAAAGGCGTATAGAAGACCGTAACTCCACTCGCGACAAAAGCGTTGCCTAGCTAGTGCCACCTTGAAAATTCCAACGCGCAGAACTGCTGACATTGCATGTTCTCTTCGGTGGCGAATAGATCTAATCAAGGCTCTCCCCACTGCTGAAAGAGACCTTGCACCGAGTGAAGACGCCATTCGTGATCCATCAAGCACCGGCGGCTGAGTTCATCCGCCCGGGCGTTCAGGGAACCTGCCAGGTGTTGAACCACCAGGGACATGACCTGATGTTCCCGCCACTTCCGGAGACGAAGGGCCTCCTGACAGAGGGTCCACGACCCCACTCCGCCCTGTTTGTTGTAATACCACATGGCGGAAGTGTTGTCTGTGAACACCTGCACTACTCTTCCTTTGACAGAAGGAAGGAATGCCTTCAGTGCTAGACGAATCGCCTGGAGCCCCAAAAGGTTGATGTGGAGACCAGACGCCTCTGATCTCCGCCTTTCCCATCTGGCTGCTCCATCCCATGAGTGACGCATCTGTCACCACTGTGAACTCTGGTCGGGAAGGGAGAGGGATCTGCCGTTGACCCAATCCTGGTTTGTGAGCCACCACTGCAACTGATGTGCAGTCCCCACCGAGATCTGGACAACATTGGACAGATTCCCCTGATGCTGCGCCCACTGGTTCAGGTCCCACAGCAGAGCCCGCATATGCCACCTGGCATGATCCACTAGCAGGATGCAGGAGGCCATGAGGCCCAGCAGCCTCAGGGTCATTCTCACCGAAATCCAGGATAGAGGCTGGAACATCGGTATCATAGCCAGAATATCCCGGACTCGCTGCTCGGAGGATAGGCCCGAAACTGCACTGTGTCCAGAACCGGTCCAATGAAAAGGAGCTTCTGAGAAGGGTTCAGGTGCGACTTCGGCATGTTGACTATGAACCCCAGCGAATGCAGGAGGTCCGCCGTAGTCTGGCGGTGGGCAACTACAGCCTGGGGCGAGCTCGCCTTTAACAACCAGTCGTCGAGAAAGGGGAAGACTGGAACCCCTGATCGGCGCAGAGGAGCTGCGACCACCGCCATCACTTTTGTGAACACCCGAGGGGCACTGGTAAGGCCAAAGGGGAGCACGGTAAACTGAAAGTGCTTGTGGCCTACCGTGAAGCGTAGGTAACGCCGGTGGGCAGGCAAGACAGGGATGTGAAAATACACGTACTGCAAGTCCAACGCTACCATACAGTCTCCAGGGTCGAGGGCAGAGAGGACCTGAGCCAATGTCAACATTTTGAACTTCTCCTTCTGGAGGAAGCGGCTGACGTCCCTGAGGCCTAAGATAGGACACAGTAATTTGTCCTTCTTAGGCACCAGAAAGTAGTGGGAGTAGCAACCATGACCTACTTCTGTCACAGGGACTTGCTCAATAGCTCCCTTGGCCAAGAGAGCCGCAACTTCCTGACGGAGAAGGGCCAAGTGATCCTCCGACATGCGATAGAGTGTTGGCGGCATCGAAGGAGGGGTAGTCTCGAAGGGGAGGGAGCAGCCCCTTCGGACTATTTGCAAAACCCGCCTGTCTGAAGTGATGTTGTGACAGTGGGGGAGGTGATGGCGGATCCTGCCGCCCACTGGCAACTGGTGGCCCCGAAAGGTCGGACAAGGAAGGTTTGGAGGCTGCTGCAGAGAGGGCACTGGTGGACTGGCCATCTCGCTGGCCCCCACTATGGGATGGAGACCTACAGGACTTGGAGAAATTTCATGAGTGGCTCACTAATAGAACACCAGCTTTAAGGTTCACCATGAGCATGGACAGAAATAAGTTTAACTTTCTTGATCTTTGGATCTATAACAACTATGGGGGCATACAAGTTAGTTTATTTGTTAAGCCCACCGATCGTAACACTTTGTTGCACTTCACGAGTGGACACCCCAGGGCCCTGAAGGAGAATCTGCCATATGGGCAGTTCCTCCGTATTTGGAGGAACTGTTCGAACAAAGACGACTATTTTACCAACACAGATATCCTGGTAAATAAACTTAAGAACTGTGGCTACCCTAAAAAACTGGCAAAAGCAGCAGCTAAAAGAGCATGGTTTACTCCAAGAGAAACCCTTTTGACACCTAAAAGAAAGCCTGATTACAACTCCTTGACATGTGTTACTACTTTCAATCCTAAATCCAATAGAATAAGAAATATAATTCTGAAGAATTGGAAGATTCTAGCCCCACTTGCTATCTCCAAGCCTCTGTTTTCGTTCAGGAAGGCCAAAAATCTTTCAAACCACCTAGTAAGATCCAAACGTCCAGCAACAGGCAAGAAAGATCTTCTGGAGAGGTTTAATTTACAGCCCACTGTTGGACACTATAAGTGCCACAACTGCATTGCTTGTAATTATACATTAGACACCAAGATGGTTGTGCTAAATGGCAAAACATATAAACTAAGAACACAGTATACTGTATAACATGTCCATGTAATTTAGTTTATATTGTGTAGTGTAGTTCCTATAGTACCCCTGCAAGACCTGCGCTTTTGGATAACATACACAGTGGGCCTGATGGCAGACTGATTCTGAGCAACCCCACCGCGTATGTTAGCCTGTTTGCATTAGCAAGCTCACAGTGCCACTAGAATCTCCTTTTTATCAGAGAGATTAGTTTTTGGCAACCTCAGAACATGACAACCCTGATTCCTCGGACTAGTGGAAACAATGTACTACTTTTCGCTCAGTCACTCGTGCTTGCTCATTAGAGAGTTATACAGAAGAAACAGTCGAGCGTGTTTACAATAAGAATTTATTGTACAGTTGTTCTTCTAGTTTAAAATATATGTGCTGCGACAACTGTTAAACAGTAGCAGAGATATATGATCAGCAGTACAGTGAATATAAAAGGATAGTACAGTTCTACCATCTTGCAATAGTCATGAACATATACATGAATATAAAATGCATTTATAAAATAAAGCGCATACTCCTACGATGCCTGCCTAGATGTACCTAAGTGTACCTAGCATGTGACTAGGTGTGAATGAAACCAAGAATCCCGCTAGGATTTAGTCAAACCCCATTACCTGAATAATGAGAGTGTGGGACCTCGTCCTGGTCTCGAGTTGGACACCCCGCAAGGGATGATTAGACCACTGTCAGCTGGAGCGACTGCATGCAGGAGCCTCAGCGTCTCTGGTCAGTGTGTCGGCCTGGAAATCTCGGTTCCCTCTAACTACTGATAGCAAGAGGTGCTGTATTTATACAGAAAAGTATAGAGTCCCTTTGTCCCTTGTGTCTTGTGTTAGCCATTGTTGGGTATGAAGATGACGTATGGGATGAACCGGTTACGTAGATGTTTATGCAGGTGGATCCTAGCCCCTGCCTGGTTTCCTAGAACTCTTACGAATAATTAATCATACTGGATGAGCACATCGAAAATGGTATAGGAGGCCATTGTTCGGGAAAAACCCTCCTTCTGTACCCAAACCACAGTCTAGATAAGGTTCAGCCCTCAGCGCCTGTTATTGTGGAGAATAGGGAACTAATGTAGGTGAAAGATTATGCCTATATTAGGGCATCTCAAACTATGCCTATATTAGGGCATCTATATGAAACATAACACACACTCCTCTTAATAGTCAACAATAATAAACAATGACAGCAAACTACTAAGTCATACTGGGTGGTAGCGCATATAATTGTCAGTGAGCCATATAAATTCATTTTTAAAATTCTAAAAGCATATTTAAAAACATTTCTAAAAGGGGAAACATGTGTAGAGTCAGTTTTTGAATTTGTATTCAAGCTAAAGGTCTAGCTGAGTTCATTTATAGAATTTAAACCTCTTACAAGCATTCTAGAAGGCCATGCTTTCCTTAGCTATAGTGTCAATTTAGTAGGAAATGTTCCAAATTGAATCAGAGTTGAAATGAAAAAGGAAACTCCAAATTCTTTCCCAGCACATGATGAGCCAATTGAAGATTAAGTGTCCTGGCTGGGAGACACAACATCACAGTCACTTGCTGTAGGGGACGGGAATTGTAATATTTCACACAGTACGTCGATGGAGCACAGATGAAATTCAGTACTGCCCATAGTTGGAATATCGGCAGCCGGTGCTGTAGTTGATACCTCACTGCCCGTAGTGCTAGTTGTAGCGCTTGTGCTGGTGTCAGCGCTAGTGGTGGCTGAGCTGATGCTCACCCCAGTTGTTAAAGGCACCTGCGGGTTTTCAAGGAATGCAGTCGTCAGGATAGGAATGCGCTGGGGACACAGCCGAGCGTGGGACCTCAGCAGTTCCAGCCTCGTGTTCAAGTCCGCAGGCGTCTCTGACTCGAGTGTCAGACAAATGTCCAACACGCATTCTTCACCGCAAAACAGGCATTGAAGAACAGGTAAGATGCAGTCCATCCAGACTTGTCTAAACGATAAGAACCAAGAAGCACTCAGTTCTCGTAGGCGAGGTGCGCCCAGATGTTGTACCATGCGCTCACGGTATCTACGTTCCAGAAGAGCTTTCACCATTTCGTTTGTGATTGGGCCGTCCATTGCGTATCAGGAAAATGACGATCAGGATTCCAGCTATTAAAAGCAGTATCAGAGGTAAACCTCCAAAGATGCTTCCAAATACGGAGTGTATAAGATTTGGGATAACTCCGAGGACTGTTTGGAAGGTGCTTAGAAAACCTGACCCTATGGTCTTAAATAAGTGTACAATACCACTCATATCAGACATGTTAAAGATACGACCCACCATTTCTACGAAATGAAAGGGGCAGTTTGTACGAATAAGTGCTTGTATCTCGGTCGAGGTCCTTGCAACTTGAAGATCAAAGGTCTCTCGAGCAGAGGTTAAGGGTACAGTTTGCTGTAAAAGCATGGCTTTCATTCTGCTCAAAGCGTCAAATTTTATAAAAGATATCTCTAGCAAAGGCCACAAAGGTGCCTCCCTGACTATACTTGTTGGGGGAAACAATACTTGCATACATCAAGTAACCCTGGCGTTCACAGTGACCAGTAGGCGATGCCCGGAAGCATGCCACAGCAACCTTGATCATTCAGCACCAAGTAGCTCCCATTTGAGAGTAACTTGAAAACTGGCGTGATCACGGCAGCTGGAGTTCCTTTCATGTGGCAAGACAGATTCGCCACCGAACCATTACAAGCTCCGTGTAAAGTAATGTCTTGACACATGAGAGAGCCGCTTAAAGCGTTCCTGCAGTTTGTACCACTCAGGAATACTTCACGATCCCCACTCCGGCACCAAAATTTATATGGTAATTCCCAGGATTCCTTAATGTATTCTTTACACAATATTTCATATCTACCTGCCTGCCTTTGCTCAAGGCAATACTGAAACTGAAAGGTCGTGACCGGGAGAGTGATATGGCCGTGGATTAGCCATTCTGTTGATGGTGATTCCGCCACTGTGAATGGTAGCCAGTCCAGTTTTTCAATATGCAGCATTGTATATTTAGCTCCCCTTTGTGCCATTTCTATCTGTGTATCTATTAGATTGTATTCAGAAAACAGAGACGTACTGTTTATAAAACGCCAAGGCACAGATTGCAGCGTCCAGCTCAATAACATAATAGAACGTAACTGAGATTGGCCGTGTTGTAATATGGCTAAATCTTGTTCCAGTATGTCGATAGCAGAAGATACAATGTTGCCCAATGAATATATCCTGGAGGTCAAAGTTGTTAACCCTTATCTACCACAGCTAAAGCTTTTTCTAAGTTTACACGGTCTATTTCCCGTATTCTCTCTGCGGCCTCTTGTTGGGAAATCTTCCAGTTTTCATTATAGGCAGCATATATGCCTGCATATATGAAACGTTTTTGACGTGTTTTCCTGGGTCCTAGCAAAAAGTCCCTAAGATCCATGTCAAGTGAGAGTAAAGATAAGTGTTGTTTCACTTCTGCAAGTGTTGAGGTTTCTAGCCAACCGAGGCACAAGTTCCCAACACTGTAGGATGTCACTACCCCTGGATGTTCTCTCTGTACATAACGTGGGTCTGGCCTATGGATACTGAGTCCCTCGGTGATGTTCAGGAATCGCTTATGACAGCTATTCGTGTCTAAGGGCCAAACCACCCACTGTTTCCAATTTGGGTCTGTTCTATTGTACTCTAAGATGTCATCCACTTTTGCCCCTTCTTTTGTAGTTGAATTCTGCCACCCCCCATATGTCGGTGTTGGAAACCTAGGGGTGTTCAGGTCCTTGCTCTTGGCTAGTCCGAACCAAGATGTCTGTTGCACAGTATCATTTAAAAAGATCATCTGCTGTGGAATGAGGCATGCTCTAAATAGTGCCTCTGTACCCTGGACTTGCCAGTCCCTTGAACCCCAAACTGATTTTAAGTCAATTTCGTCTTTCCATAGGTCGAAACCCTGTTCAGACAATTGGGTCAAAAAGGAAGCAGAGTAAATCTCTTTAGTGTTAGTCAACATAATTTTCAGTGCTGATGTTGGTGCAACCTTGTAATAATATGAGGCTGGATCTGTGGTGTTAAACCCTGAAAAGTATGAAAATTTCTGTGCAAACGTTTGTGAACTACTTTTTGGTGGTGTTGGGCAATGTTCCCACTGATGGTACTCAAAAACATTCCTAGGTGAAATGGATGTGTGCAGGAAATGATGACCATAATGTTGGTAACAGTACAATGTGTCATAATCTGAAGAACCCTCTAACATTTCATTATTAGAAAATGCAGCAGTTTTCTCTAAATCAGACAACATGTTATTAATTGTTTCAGAGTCCCAATCATCAGAAAATGTACTTGAGGTAATGATATCACTTAATGAAATTTTAAATACATGATTAATTTTTAAAAGCTCGGTCGGACCGAATATGTTAAAATCAACCTTGTCCCATACTATACCATCCGGTATAGGAACTGCTGTAATGTTCACTGATGACAAGTCTCTTTGCTCACGATGTGATGATGGATGTGGCTTCAGTAGTATGTTGACCTTTTGGGCTGTGGAGCTTTGTTGAAGATAGCATCCATAGATAAGCATGCTAAAAGTTAGTAGTAAGCCAAGCCAGAAAAGAAAAAAACAATATCCCAGAAATTACCCAGAGTTCAATCCAAGGCGATAACAGGTATGTCTTTTTTAGAAAGTGAAGAAAGTTCTTTATTTGGTGCTTGAATGGTGTTTTGGCTGGCGTCGTTTCCGGCTCGCTTGGATCCAGAGAAAACGTATCAAAGTTCATGAAATAGCCAGAAGCAGTTCGATCAATTATAGGAATTGCATCGGGATTAGTTGAAATGTTATTTTGCTCTTGACGAGGAATGTTGACGTAGACTTCTGTATTAGGTCTAATTGCAACTTGTGAATTAGTCTGATGTTCATTTTGAATTTGAATGTTTTGTTCAAGTGGAACAAGTTCCACTTGAACAAAACATTGTTGCTTAGTCCTTCATTCCTTACAGGTGGCTCTTCAAACGTGATGAGTCTTTCTGTTTGAACTTCTAGGATTGTAGCTAGAGGAGGGCGTCTGCTACTGTGGAGACCACGAGGCCTACTGCTTATTATTGGCCACATAGTGTGGTTTGATTAAGTCGATTGAGACATATCTTTTCTCCTTTTTCCCGGGGCAAGAGGCGGCAAAAGTACAGTTCTTGTTCCTGTACTGCAAGGAATGGTACAGGTGTTCTGTATGAAGGTCCAAATTCCTTTTTGTCCGCAATTTTCTCTCTGACCAGATCCCCGACTTTTGGGATCCAGAAAGGTCTTGCCGTGTCTGCCTTGACTTCCCCAGTGGCGGTCTGCTTTATTCGGACATTGCTTTGTTTTGCCCTAGATTTATTTAGATCCTGTAAAACAGCCAAACGATGATGGATATCAAATGGTTTTTCATCTGCCACTGCGCCTTCACAATCAAGATCAGGTACCCACATTCGTGTCCCAAAGAGGACTTCATATGGAGTGACACCCCCTAGAGAGTTTCTTGGCTGGTTGTTTAACGCCCGCTGTACCCCATAAAGGTGTTTGACCCAACTACCGCCCTTGCCTAATACCCTAGCTGTTAAAGATTGCTTTAAGTCCCGGTTTTTCCTCTCCACAACCGAATTTCCCTCGGGATGGTACGTAGAGGAGTACCGCAATGCTGCGCCCATTCCTTCCATGGCCTCTTTGTAAGCCCGAGAGCTAAACGCAGGGCCGCGGTCAGAATGTAACGTGCTAACTGCGTATGTGCCGATAAAGACTCGCAAATCTTTTTTAACAGTTCAAGCGTCAGCCGAGCGCTGAGGCCAGACCTTGAGGAAACCTGAGCTGGACGCACACGAACGGACAACCTAATGCTGTCTAATAATGGTATCTGTACTGGACGTGTTGTGGTGGACCCTTTCATCTGCTTGCAGATGTCGCAGTTCCAGACATAGTCTCTAATCTGCCTTCTCATCGCAGGCCACCAGTAGCGTTGTTTCAACAAAGAAACAGTCTCCCTAAGTCCCGTATGTACAGAACCTATCCCTTCTTGTGCTGCCACAATTAGACCTAACCTACGATCCATATTTGGTATTACCCTATCCCCCACTCCAGGAATCTGAGCATATGGAATGTTACTTGCATCTAACTTGTAGGAGTATTTGAGTGGAAATTATTTAGGTACTGCTGTGCTGCCTTTGCGTGAAGCATTGACAGCTACCATAATCTCACCGTCTATTCTCGTTTTGGAATGAGTGAGTGCAGCTACGGAAGCCGTGCAAACAGCTCCCTTTGCGGCTTCATCAGCCAATGAATTTCCTTCAACGTGAACGCCATCACGTTGATGACTCAGTGTATGGATCACGTGAGTCCTTGGTAGCTCGTTTTTCAACTCTGCTATCTGTTCCCATAGCATTTTATGCTTAATTGTGCCACCTTTTGCATCTTTAAACCCGTTTTGCTCCCAATGATCTAGGTATTCATTATATGACTGAACACAGTAAAACGAATCACACACGATTAGTGTGGGGAATTCATGATCCGTATTTACCAGTGCCAGTATCAGTGCTTTTAACTCTGCCAACTGTGCCGTGCAGTCTCCTAGCGATTGCGTTTTTGTGCAACTCGGATAGAACTTTCCATCCTGCATGTGACCTTTAACGATAGCACAAGCTGCCCTGTATTGCTGCTTACTTCCTATGGCCGGTTGCGCAGATCCGTCAGTATAAATAATATATTCATACTGATCAAGAGGCAAGATTTAATTTGGTAGAGGATATTCGTGTTCATATTGCAGGAATGCCTGTGTTTTTAAACTTGGATCAAATCTGTATTCAACGTCCGTTGCAGTAAGAAAATTAGCTCATTGTATCCATCTTGGATGTAAGGCTTTCGCATTTGGAATGCTAGCCTTTGTAACAGCTTCTAAAGCCGGTACCGGGGTTACGACAATAATGCGTTTCCCTGTGCCAGTGCTCTTTCTCTTGCTACAGCGGTCTGAACAGCTGTCAGGATTTTCTCTGTTGAAGTGAAACGCATTTCTGCATATGTGTACAGGTGTGATTTGTATGCGATTGGTACTGTTTCTCCTTCATTGAAGGTTAAGTAAGTGTACCCGCATTGACCCGCAATTATACGGATCACCAAGTGGCGTACGTTTACGCGTGTTTGCAAGTATTTGGAAGCTATCATGTCTTCCTGGAGTGAACGAAGAATATTAGTATGTTCTTGTGTCCAATTTCTGGCTGAAAAGTCAGGTTTTATTAGGTTGTAGAAAGGTTTTACCCTTTGTGCGTAATCTAAAATGTATGTTCTGCCGAAATTTAGGAATCCCAGTATTGATTGTAAATTTTTTTATGATTTTGGAGGCTGGAGCAGCGCACATTTTTCTAAAAGTTTGCTGCTAGACTTTTCCCTTCACTTGACAGCTCATATCCCAAAAATAGGACATTGAGGTGGGCTATTTTTGATTTTTAAAGTTAAATTTGTAGCCCTCAGTGGCAAATCCCATAATAATGGTGCTTACCCTGGTCAAGTGCCTCTCTAAGTCATCGTCCGTTAGATAAATATCATCAACATAGGACAATGCTTCTTCATCAAATTTTTGAAGTAACTCTGTTACCATTCCTGAAAATACCCCGGGGCTATTCTTATACCCTTGGGGTAGTCGACAAAATTGTCGCTGGGACCCTAACGCTGAGAATGCGGTCAGATACCTGCTTTCAGGCGCTATATTTTGGCAGAAAAATCCATTTGAGATATCAAGTGTTGTATTGTATTTGTTCCGCACAATGTTATTCATTAATGCAGCACTATGTGCATTTTGGACAGCAAATGTCTTTGTGCATGAGTTTAACTGTCTGTAATCTAAAACTAGACGATATGTATTGTCGGGTTTAGAGACGGGAAACAAAGGATTGTTCATTGCAGAGGTACATTTTTCAATGACCCCCTGGTATTCAAGTTGATCTAAGATCTCCCTGACTTGTTTTTTAGCTTCTTGCTTTATTGGGTATTGCCTCTGAGCATTAGGTAAAACCTTTAACGGGATCACGTGGTAGGTTGAATTCTCATGCCACCCAGCGTGATTTTTGTACAATGCTGGAGCTTGGGCTACTGCCCACTCCCGTGCATATGTATGTTTAAGGTGAACGGGAATATGGTCGGAAAATGCAGGAACAATTATACTTTCTCCCCTGGGGCACTCCATTATGAATGCTGGTGGCCAATCTTGTTCAGCTAACAGGATGTCATACCCAGATGATAAGTTCTTCCAAAAGAGACCTTTTATTTTCCTGGCCTTGTCCCCCTCCATCGGAGTGTTATTTCATGTAACTTATGTGGGACGCTCACCCTTCTGTCTGGTGTTTCCACCGTGATGTAATCATTCAAGTTCGATGTCACCAGAAATTCTTTCAGGTTCGGGCAAGCTATTGTTACTTCTGCCGCACTGTCTAGCATCGTCAGAGCCCATTCCCCGTTCAGAAGTTGTGTCCTCAGAATTCTGGGCATGTCTGATTTTTAGACCGGCAACTTTCTTTTTCTTAAATTGAGGTTTTGATTTTTGCTTGTCTTCTTTTTTGGAAGTAAAGTCTTGAGCGCGCTGCTTGTCTCTGGACTGCGAGCGCTCCTCTCTGTTTTCTGACCGTCCTTCTCTCTCTGAGTTTTTCTTCGAGCCCTGAAAGGAACGAGAGGAACGTGTATCAGTATCCTGATACCTGTCAGGTTTCCTAATATTATCCCTGTTCCTAAGGTTGTACCTCTTTTCAGAGGGCTCCTGTGGAGGAGACCGACCTCGGGACTGAGATCTGTTGTCTTTAAACTTTTGTTGTTTTTTATTATCCCACTTCTTTTTAGAAGAAGTCGGTGTCTGCTTAGAAGTGTCCTTTTCGGAACTGCCCATTAGTTGAGGTTTTACAGCTTTCCCCCCAAACAATACCTGCCTAACTCTGCATACGCAGTTTCAATTATTTTGGGTAGTTCATTCTCCTGTTCTACTGGAGAGAACTCCCGTAGGCGTTGGCGGATTGCCACTGATGCTGCTTCCCCTTTAATGTTAGCTAGTATTATGGCTGATACCTGGTCGTAGTTATTTAATAACTTCATCCCCAAGTTCAGAGCAGGTTCTGCTCCGTACTCATTTTGTATTTGTCTTAATACATCTGGTATCACTGCTAATGAAGGAATACCATGAGTTCTGGTATATATGGCAGCAAAGACTGTACCCCAAGAGGTACAATCCTCTAACTGTGGTGTAATTCCCATGGGCAAGCAGATTGTTAACATTCTGGGTTTTTCAAATGGTGTGGTATTTGGGAATACTGCTTCTAACTGGGTTATTTTCTGAGCTACCCAGAAAGGAATTTGTTCACGTTTTGTGGGCAATTTACCCATTACCGCCTGTAATGTTTGTGGAGTAATTTTAGTAGCTGTGCTCTGTGTAGGAGCTGTATTTGGTGTAATTACTGTTTGTTGGACCACAAGTGTCCTCATGACGAATTGTGTCATGTTTCTGTAAAGTTTTATCAACTTTTTGTGTTGGAAAAGCAATTCATCATTTGGCATTCTGTCAATGTCAGGATGTGGTGCATAGGTCGCTAGTATCGGCCATGTTGCTCCTGGTCTTCCTAATGAACCAAGTCTTGCTCGTCTTCTTGAGTGGGGTAGGGTGCCATTAAACCAGAAATTATGTTTCTGGTAGGTAAGCGGAATTTCAATCTCCTCAAACGGAGTGTAGACCGCTGGGACCTCTTCATGTGTATAATAATGAAAAGTTCTTGTTATAGCATTTGCTGCTGGGAATGTAACCCATGAATAGAACACCTCTGTTTGGAAATCTTCGTCTGCCTCTATCACGAATATTACTACACCTCCTCTGGCTGGTACACCATTTTTGAGGAGTTTAACTGTGAGTGTGTGTCTTACATTGGGTGCAATTTGTATTGCATTGGCATCTTCCTCCTCATCTGACTGACCTACTTGTGCCAGCGGGTCTAATTCTCCGTTTTTGGTGGTCATTGTGTTAAGAACACGGAATAACTGTCCAAGGAAATTAAGATAAGGTGTTTTGCACAATTTTGGGAACTAAATTTCCCTCAAGCTTGATTAACCAACAGCCAATAAATAGGATTTATCGCCTACTCAGCTGTGGCGGAGTTTGTGCCCACCCACTCCAGACGTCTCTGGTTTTTGTGAGTAGGGGTCTCTGAGAATAAGCACGACTGAACTACTCAGAGTCTACTGTTAAATAAGTACCAAACCAACATTGGGTGCCATGTAGTTCCTATAGTACCCCTGCAGGACCTGCGCTTTTGGATAACATACACTGTGGGCCTGATGGCAGACTGATTCTGAGTACCCCCACAGCGTATGTTAGCCTGTTTATTAGCTAGCTCACAGTGCCACTAGAATCTCCTTTTTATCAGAGAGATTAGTTTTTGGCAACCTCAGAACACGACAACCCTGATTCCTCAGACTCGTGGAAACAATGTACTACTTTTCGCTCAGTCACTCGTGCTTGCTCATTAGGTCTCAGAGAGTTATACAGAAGAAACAGTTGAGCATGTTTACAATAAGAATTTATTGCACAGCTGTTCTTCTAGTATAAAATATATGTGCTGTGACAACTGTTAAACAGTAGCAGAGACATATGATCAGCAGTACAGTGAATATAAAAGGATAGTACAGTTCTACCATTTTGCAATAGTCATGAACATATACATGAATATAAAATGCATTTATAAAATAAAGCGCATACTCCTACGATGCCTGCCTAGATGTACCTAAGTGTACCTAGTATGTGAGTAGGTGTGAAAGAAGCCAAGAATTCCGCTAGGATTTAGTCAAACCCCATTACCTGAATAATGAGTGTGGGACCTCGTCCTGGTCTCGAGTTGGACACCCCGCAAGGGATGATTAGACCACTGTCAGCTGGAGCGACTGCATGCAGGAGCCTCAGCGTCTCTGGTCAGTGTGTCGGCCTGGAAGTCTCGGTTCCCTCTAACTACTGATAGCAAGAGGTGCTGTATTTATACAGAAAAGTATAGAGTCCCTTTGTCCCTTGTGTCTTGTGTTAGCCATTGTTGGGTATGAAGATGACGTATGGGATGAACCGGTTAAGTAGATGTTTATGCAGGTGGATCCTAGCCCCTGCCTGGTTTCCTAGAATTCTTATGAATAATTAATCATACTGGATGAGCACATCGAAGATGGTATAGGAGGCCATTGTTCGGGAAAAACCCTCCTTCTGTACCCAAACCACAGTCTAGATAAGGTTCAGCCCTCAGCGCCCGTTATTGTGGAGAATAGGGAACTAATGTAGGTGAAAGATTATGCCTATATTAGGGCATCTCAAACTATGCCTATATTAGGGCATCTACATGAAACATAACAATTGGACAGACAACACAGGCTATAAAATAAAGAGTTATACAGCACATGTCTCGCATCAGATGTAATACCAGTGGAGCCCCTTTAGTCGACCACTACAGAGAACAGAACCATACGGCAGAAGAATTACAGTGGTCTGTGTTATACGTAGTGCCCAGAACACAAGGCCTCAAAATCATGACCTCGAGAAAAATAGAGGCACAACTAATTGAACATTTTGGAACTGCAAGTACTGGTCTAAATGACCTAGACAAAATGTGGGCTTTAATCGATTAAGATGCCCTGGTGGTTGGCTTCTTTAAATCTGTACTTCCGATGTAACATTCCATATGCTTTTGACGTGTGTCTATATAACATTATGTGGTGTGATAAATAGTTTTGACTGTAGGCTATTCTCTGGTCTGTTGTACTGGGTGTACTTATGATAAGGATTGTTCGACCAGTGGAAGATTGTGATTCTAATGTTATGTATTATTACTTAGATCTGTTTTACACATGCACCGCCAAGGTCCCACTTTTCAAATAATGAAGCTCCTTTAATACTCGCAGGACGGTGGTCTATGTTTCTTTCCTTTTCACTTTTTTTTAATTAACTGATCTCACATCTTTTGCTATGAGTACCATAACTTGCATGTGGGCTTCATTTTCCCATTTTTTAGCCGGTGTTAGAAATGGGATTTTTTGGGTAGGCTGGGGCATGTGCCAAAGCCCGGCAGAAACCACCACTCTAGTCAGGATAAGGGAGTTACACTCCTAAAATAACCCCTGCTCACCCCCTTGGTAGCTTGGCATGAGCAGTCAGGCTTATCTTAGAGGCAGTGTGTAAAGCATTTGCACATAACCCACAGTAATTCAGTGTAAGCACTACAAAAGGACACCACACCAGTTTAGAAAAATATCCAATTTTTTTATATACTTCAGGCAAGACCAAAAACGATAAAAATCCACAATACAGTACTTAAAAATCTTCAGTTATCAAAATATGCTTGAAAAACAGTTCCTTGATGTCGATAGCTCCGTCCGGGGCTATCACGGCGTCGTGAGCAAACAAATCCTAACAGTTCTGGCTGACCGCGGCATCGCAGGCCAGCTACGGTGTCGGGACGACCCGCAAACAGTACCTTATAGAAATGCAGGGGGTCGGCGACCTCTCGTTGAGCTTCCGAAAGCACGGCGTCCGCAAGCGTCGGTTCCAGAGGTCGGTGCAGGAGTCGTCGAGGCCCTCGAAGTCACATGCGTTGCAGATCGAACTCCTCTCTGTTGAAGTCAGAAGCGCTGACATCGGAAGGCGTCGGGTGCTGCAGTGCGAAGTACAGCGGTGCGGCGTGCGTTGCCCTCAGGTCGCGGTACGATCAGAAGCTCGGTGGCGGTGTCAGATGGCGTCATCGGTGAGACCAGGGTCGTGGTGCTCGTCGCAGTGCTGGCAGGTCGTGGTGAAAGCAGCGTCATCATCGTTGCTGAAGCGCTGTCGTCGGCTGACGAATGGGAGTTCAGGGTGCCGGCGTCGGTAGGCCAAGGCTGCGGTGCGGGATGAGGGCAGTGTGTCGTGTAACTTTACGAGCGGTGCCCTCGAACCACGGTGCAAGCAGCGGCGGAGATTTCTTCGTGGAGCGGCGTCGTCGGGGATACCAAGTCGTCGTCGTGAAGCGAGGCGGTGCGGAGTGCAGTGCCCACAGGTCGCGGTGCGAGCAGCGGCACGGTGGCGGCGTCAGCAGGCGTCATCGGTGAGACCAGGGTCACAGTGCGGTGGTGCCCTCTGCGGTGCCTTCAGGACACGGAGTCGGCAGCGGCATCGTAGATGGCGGGCGTCGGGTTGCTTTTTCTTCTATAGCATCACAAAACACGCAGTCCCCAGTGCTGAGGGCAGAAGAACTTGAAGTCTTTGCTGTTCCTGAGACTTCTTGAACAGGGGGGCAAGCTCTACCTCAAGCCCTTGGAGAAACTCACAAAAGTAGATTGCAGAAAGTCCAGTCCAGTCCTTTCACTGCCCAAGGTAGAAGCAGCCACTGCAGGCCAACACAGCAAAGCACACAGCAAAGTGGTAGTTCCTCCTCACAGCTTCTCCAGCTCTTCTTCTAGGCAGTCTTCTTGGTCCAAAAGAGTTCTAAAATTCAGGGGTCTGGGCCCCAATATTTATATCCCAAAATCCTTTGATCTCTTAGGCAGAGAGTGTCTGTGCCTAGCCAGAACCAGTTCTGCCTTCTCTGGTGTGACTTTCTGGCAGGAGGTGGAGACGGCATTGTCAGAGGCAGACCAGGCCCTTTGAGGTGCAAGGAAATCTCCTCCCCCTTCCCCAATTGCAGCCCAGGTCTATTCAGCACTTTCCTGACCCACCTAGACTATCTGGAGCCACTCCTGCTCCCCAGCCTTCTGTCATCCAAAACCCAGACAGGCAATCCACATTCCAGCAGAGGCACCCGGGATGACTGAGCAAGAAAATACCTACTTTCTGAAAGTGGTGTTTTCAAACACAGAATGTAAAAATCACCTTCACTAAAGGTGCATCTTTAGATTCTGAGTTCAGGCATACTAAACTTTATTTTCCTACCTAGTTCCCAGGGCCAGTTATGTTTATAAGATGTTATAAACAAACTTCCCATTCTGTCCTATGGGAAACAGGTAACCTTGCAATAGTGAAAAACGAAATTGGCAGTAATTCACTATCAGGACATGCCACACACACCAGGGCATGTCCTACCTTACACGTACACTGCACCCTGCCCACAGGGGTACCTTGGGCCTACCTTAGGGGTGGCTGACATGTAAGAAAAGGGAAGGTTAGGGACTGGCAAGTGTGTGCACTGGCCAAGTCGACATGGCAGTTACAAACTGCGCGCAGACTGTGCAATGGCAAGTCTGAGTTACCTTTTCAGGGCTACTCACGTGGGTGGCACAATCAGTGCTACAGGCCCACAGGTAGCATTTGATTTACAGGCACTAGCACACTCAGTGTACTTTACTAGGGACTAACAAATAAATCAAATATCCAATCATGGAAACACCAATTCATAACACAATTTACAGAGAGCATATGCACTTTAGCGCTGATTAGCAGTGGTAGAGTACCCAGAGTCCTAAAACCAACACAAACAGGTCAGGAAAAAGTAGGAGGAAGAAGCAAAAAGTTTGGGGATAACCCTGCAAAAAGGGCCATTTCCAACACAATCCCCTTCCAGGCTAAAGCCAGGGTAGACCAATCCATACCGCGATGGACTTCCCTGCTTGGGGCGATAGAACATGGAACCTGGCTGCAACAGCAGGGTTTCCTTCCCGTTCTACGCGTTCCAGAACCTATTTGGATCCCTCTATCCATACTCTCAGGGCCTACTAAGCTGACCCATGGGGAACCATTCTCCTCACCTGTGGGCCCCATCTGTGCAGCACCTAAACTTATTTTGCTCACAGATGTGTCCCAACAGGCAGACAGTACCCACATGGCCAACACAATGGTGTGGCCCAGTCCATCCCCGGGGTGTGACTCCTGTCCCCCTCCCAGGGGCAACTCTGTCCACCAGGACAGCCAGCCACAGTGGCCACTGACAATTGTCAGTGAGGAGAACCAGGCCTTATGCGTTTCCGGCCACTCCCACCACTGTGGCATCAGAGAGTGGGGGGCGGTAGCCCCAGGTGCCTGGCATCCTTTCTCCACTCACCCCCATGCCAAGTCAGGTATGGCATCCTGACACTGGCCCACCAGCCCAGGATCTGTACCCTGCAGCTGGACAGGAGACTGGGGTGGGCTCTCCCACACCCTCTCCTTCTCCCTGGGGCTCTGTACCCTCCCACCTGAAGCGGTACCCCCTTTCAGAATTGTCAGGGCACCTGTGGTAGGTGTCCTGCACAATTCGCCTACCAGTTCAGGGGTGCTATCCTGCAACTGGTACACCAGCCCAGGGTCTGTACCCTGGGGCTGAACCTGTGACGGGGGTGGGCTCTCCCACACCCGGTCCTCCCCCCTGGGGCTCTGTACCCTCCCACCTGGAGCGGCACCCCCAGAAGACAAACTGGTAGGGGCACTGTTAGCAGTCGCCCCTTTCCCCAGGTCAGGGGGGACACCCTGAACCTGGTCCTCCAACCCAGGGTCGGTACCCTCCGGCTGACCAGAGTTCTCGGGCCGGCTCTCCTCCCCTCACCTCTCCTTCTGGGGTCCTGCACTCTCCTCCCAGGAAAAGCACCCCCAGAACCAAAAACGGTCAGGACGCTGGAACCGGACCTTCTACACAATTCTTCCACTAGTTCAGGGCCTTGACCCTGCAACTGATCCACCACCCTCGGATCTAAACCCTCAGGTTGCAACACGGGGTCAGAGGCGAGGACTCCCTCCCTCTGCACCTCCTTCCAGAGTTCTGCACCCTCCCACCTGGAGTGGTACCCCTAGAAGACAAACCGGTCAGGACACTGCTTACAGTCGTCCTTCCCTCCAGGTCAGGCAGGACCTGAACCTGGCCTCCCAACCCAGGGACTAAACCCTGTGGCTGAGCACCTGCCCGGCGCACCAGGACTTCCTTGGGAGCACGCCTGCCCCCCCTGAGGGTAACACATGACTCATGTGTTGTGTGACAGTCTGCCTGGCACAGATCTCCCGACCCCTGTCCAACTGACAGTGCGCGAAGATCCCCCAGGACAGAAGTGGTGTCACCATGGTCACTCCTAGGAGGCTCAGCCCTTCTGGCTGGCCCCTGACCCACTGGTTTTCCCACTGGGGAACGTATCCCCCTCTCACCCCTCAATCTGGACTTCTGCACCCTCCAGTTAGGAGCGGCACCGCCAGTCACCAGAACCGCTGGAGCTCTGTTTACAGACACACCACGTTCTCCTGACAGTAGGAGATCCCCCTCAACGGACGACCTACCAGTAGAGCCTAGGCTCCCGACCTGGTGTTCCTTCCTGGAACCACCCAGGCTTTGGGACCGGGTTTTGGGCACCTTGGGCCGCAGCGCATTCCTACTCCTTCTCCGCGGAGACAGGACGTGAGTCCCTACACCCTTCCCACGACACCGGGACCTATCTGGGCTACCACAAACCTTTCCCACCACCCTTGGTTGGGAAATACCTAAGCCACTTCCTTCCAGGTCACCCCCAGATGCTTCTCCAGACCCTCTGGAATCCACCAAAAGGTCTGCCTCCAGTGCAAGCTCCCTGGGGTCAGAGAACTCACACTCCACTGGGTGTTGGCATAGCTCTGGAAAACAGGGACTTAAAATATGCTCTCCAACAATTGAATCACACAGCACCACACAGGTGTTAACCACATACCCTTCACCAAACCATCCAGTGCCTCAGAAAAGTACCCCACATCATTCTCACAAGACTGGTGAGACAGTGTCTGACTGTTGCTGTCTCTTAACCCATACTCTTCTGGTTGGTCTCCATACTCACTTACTAGGGCTTCTATCATGGGGGAACCCCTCTCCCTGCACCTCTCATCTAGAGTCAGTAGAGTGTCCCTCCCACTACCAGGAATATGATCCCCTTTGCCAGTTCCCCAATCCACCTCAGGGACACTGTGCATCACTGGAGTAACCTCACAATCCTGAACCCCCTGGTGTATGTCAACCCCCTCCTTGAAGCAGGGCCCCAAATCTGTGTGTGCGTGCACCTCACCCGCAGTACTGGACACTGCATTTTTGCTGCCACCATCTGGGCTCGGCCTAGCCCCACTGGCTTCCCAGTCCAGCTCTCTCATTTTAAACTCATGGTCTAACATCATCTTCCTTTCCTCCATGGCTATTCTTTTGTCTTCCCTCTCACTTTCCATCCTGAGTTTCTCCAACTCAAACTTCCTCGCTTCCCGCCTGTTCTCCAGCTCCTCTGGGGACAGACTGCTGCTGCCTGGTTTAGAGGGTGACCCCCCTCCCAAAAGCACATCCACCCTTGGAAAAGGCTCCTCTGCCTCCATGCCAAGATCTCCAGACAGCTCACTAGCATGTCTGGCTGCTACCCAGGCCCTCAGCGCCTTTTGTAGCTCCTCTTTTCTGGTGAGGCCCCTGATTTGGATTTTGAGGTTTTTGCAGATCGCCTTCAATTCCTTCACATTGTAGGTTTCTAACCTCTCCTCCTCAAAGACCACTTCCAAGGATGCAACAGATGATGCAATTGATTCAGGCATGATGAAGTAGCAAGTTCAAACTGGCAAGATCAAAAATAGGCCAAAAAGAAAAAGAACCAGTATGTGGCACGTAATGGTCTGCGATATGGTAGTAGTGCACACCAATCACTGTAAGACAAGTGCAAACGCAAGTCCTATTCTCACCGCTGCCAACCAATGTTAGAAATGGGATTTTTTGGGTAGGCTGGGGCATGTGCCAAAGCCCGGCAGAAACCACCACTCTAGTCAGGATAAGGGAGTTACACTCCTAAAATAACCCCTGCTCACCCCCTTGGTAGCTTGGCACGAGCAGTCAGGCTTATCTTAGAGGCAGTGTGTAAAGCATTTGCACATAACCCACAGTAATACAGTGTAAGCACTACAAAAGGACACCACACCAGTTTAGAAAAATATCCAATATTTTTATATACTTCAGACAAGACCAAAAACGATAAAAAATCCACAATACAGTACTTAAAAATCTTCAGTTATCAAAATATGCTTGAAAAACAGTTCCTTGATGTCGATAGCTCCGTCCAGGGCTATCACGGCATCGTGAGCAAACAAATCCAAACTGTTCTGGCTGACCGCGGCGTCGTGGGCCAGCTACGGTGTCGGGACAACCCGCAAACAGTACCTTTTAGAAATGCAGGGGGTCGGCAACCTCTAGTTGAGCTTCCGAAAGCACGGCGTCCGCAGGCGTCGGTTACGGAGGTCGGTGCAGGAGTCGTCGGGGCCCTCGAAGTCACTCGCGTTGCAGATTGAACTCCTCTCTGTTGAAGTCAGGAGCGCTGGCGTCGGTAGGCGTCGGGTGCCTCGGTGTGAAGTGCAGCGGTGCGGTGTCCTCAGGTCGCGGTGCCAGCAGCGGCTCGGTGGTGGTGTCAGATGGCGTTGTCGGTGAGACCAGGGTCGCGGTGCGAAGTGAATGCGGTGCTCGTCGCAGTGCTGGCAGGTCGCGGTGCAAGCAGTGGCGGTGTCGTTGCTGAAGCGCTGTCGTCGGCTGCCGAACGGGAGTCGATGGCGCTAGCGTCGGTAGGCCAAGGCTGCGGTGCGGGATGAGGGGGTGCGTCGTGTAACTTTACGAGCGGTGCCCTCGAACCACGGTGCAAGCAGCGGCGGAGATTTCTGCGTGGAGCGTCGTCGTCGGGGATACCAAGGCGTCGTCGTGAAGCAAGGCGGTGCGGAGTGTGGTGCCCACAGGTCGCGGTGCGAGCAGCGGCTCGGTGGCGGTGTCAGCAGGCGTTGTCGGTGAGACCAGGGTCGCGGTGAGGCGTTGCGGCAGTGCCCTCTTTGGTGCCTTCAGGACACGGAGTCGGCAGCGGCGTCGTAGATGGCGGGCGTCGGATTGCTTTTTCTTCTGTAGCAGCACAAAACACGCAGTCCCCAGTGCTGAGGGCAGAAGAACTTGAAGTCTTTGCTGTTTCTGAGACTTCTTGAACAGGGGGCAAGCTCTACCTCAAGCCCTTGGAGAAACTCACAAAAGTAGATTGCAGAAAGTCCAGTCCAGTCCTTTCACTGCCAAAGACAGAAGCAGCCACTGCAGGCCAACAAAGCAAAGCACACAGCAAAGTGGTAGTTCCTCCTCACAGCTTCTCCAGCTCTTCTTCTTGGCAGTCTTCTTGGTCCATAAGAGTTCTAAAATTCAGGGGTCTGGGCCCCAATATTTATATCCCAAAATCCTTTGATCTCTTAGGCAGAGAGTGTCTGTGCCCAGCCAGAAACAGTTCTGCCTTCTCTGGTGTGACTTCCTGGCAGGAGGTGGAGACGACATTGTCAGAGGCAGACCAGGCCCTTTGAGGTGCAAGGAAATCTCCTCCCCCTTCCCCAATTGCAGCCCAGGTCTATTCAGCCCTTTCCTGACCCACCTAGACTATCTGGAGCCACTCCTGCTCCCCAGCCTCTGTCATCCAAAACCCAGACAGGCAATCCACATTCCAGCAGAGGCACACGGGATGACTGAGCAAGAAAATACCTACTTTCTGAAAGTGGTGTTTTCAAACACAGAATGTAAAAATCATCTTCACTAAAAGGTGCATCTTTAGATTCTGAGTTCAGGCATACTAAACTTTATTTTCCTACCTAGTTCCCAGGGCCAGTTATGTTTATAAGATGTTATAAACAAACTTCCCATTCTGTCCTATGGGGAACAGGTAGCCTTGCAATAGTGAAAAACGAAATTGGCAGTAATTCACTATCAGGACATGCCACACACACCAGGGCATGTCCTACCTTTCACATACACTGCACCCAGCCCACAGGGGTACCTTGGGCCTACCTTAGGGGTGGCTGACATGTAAGAAAAGGGAAGGTTAGGGACTGGCAAGTGTATGCACTGGCCAAGTCGACATGGCAGTTACAAACTGCGCGCAGACTCTGCAATGGCAGGTCTGAGTTACCTTTTCAGGGCTACTCACGTGGGTGGCACAATCAGTGCTGCAGGCCCACTAGTAGCATTTGATTTACAGGCCCTGGCACACTCAGTGCACTTTACTAGGGACTAACAAATAAATCAAATATCCAATCATGGAAACACCAATTCATAACACAATTTACAGAGAGCATATGCACTTTAGCGCTGATTAGCAGTGGTAAAGTGCCCAGAGTCCTAAAACCAACATAAACAGGTCAGGAAAAAGTAGGAGGAAGAAGCAAAAAGTTTAGGGATAAACCTGCAAAAAGGGCCATTTCCAACAACCGGGTTAAGATGGCCGCCATAATTACGTTTGGGCCCCCCGGGGAAGGCTAGACCGGCTCTTTTCCTTTCCGAGTCACATAATGGATTAAGTCACGTCTGACGAGGTCTGTAACCCCGCCCTCTAACCCGGAACTCCTTTATGGGTGGCATCACTCTACCGCTGTAAGCACTGATTCGCCGTGTCATGAGCACCAAGTAAACGTGAAGGTAACACGCTGCCCTTCGACCGTTGGTTTTGACCTGCATGCCGCCAGCGTTGCTATACAAAGTCGGAGCATGATTGTCCTTGAGGAAGTGGAGCCTCCTGTTGGAGCCTGAGCTCCGCCCTTGACGGCCATCTCTGGAATTCATTTCATCGGTAAGCAGCGGACACCTCGCCCTGAGGGTCCTTTGTTAGTCTGCTTGTGTTACTCATTTTGGAGCAACACAGTCCCCTTTTTCGTAGTGGGATTAGAGCCGTGCGAGTGCTCGATCTCTGGCATTTTGGAATTAATAAGGTTACACATTCTGTTACAGGTACCCTGTCGGGTCTTAGAGACACTTTTCGGCTTCCCTAGAGATTGTGGATTCCCCGTTTTGGTTGGCCGGTCTTGAGTCTGAGACATACTCTGTAAGTCTATAGTTACAGCCACATGGAGCTCTGAGTTTGGGTTATAAACGGGATACCCTTTTGGGTGCACTTGATACTTCAAGTTCTTTTTTTTTCGACCAGCAGCATTTCCATTACAAACAGGTAACTTTCTTATATATTATGTATACATTTTCCCCATATCTTTACTTATTCTCTAGTACATACAGCAACTGTACAATATGTTGACATAAAATGAATAATAAACTCTGTGTCATCAGTTCAGTCCGTGATTGTAACATGGTCTGGCATACCACACTGTAGCATAACCACATCTATTTAGCTCCTATTCTCTCCTCCTCGTCTTTCTAAGTATTGTAAGTCCTTGATATTCTGTATTATGTTACTTCGTCGCTTTGCGTTGTTAGGAGGTAGTGTACTAGTGGTTCCCAGAAGTCTCTAGGTCGTGAGGCCTGTGGTATTTCCTCTGCATAGACCTTCAGTGTCTCCTTGCAGTAGGTCATGTCAGTGAGCCAGTCTTTAAGTCTTGGGGGGCCTTTTGCTTCCCCAGCGCATAGCTATGCGTCTTTTAGCGAGTAGTAATGCAACAGCCAGAAATTTCCTTCGTCGAGCTAATTTGAGTTTGCGTACTCCTAATATGCATACCAATGGTGTGTTTGGTATTTGCTCGGATAACATAATCGTTAGCTTGTCAGTGATGTCTTGCCAATACTTGTGGAGCTGTGGGCATGCCCATGACATATGTAGAAAGTCTGCGTTTGGTGTGTGGCATCTAAGACAATTATCGTCCGCTCTAAGTCCGTATTTATGTAGTTTGGCCGGGGTGTAATATGTTTGGTGTAGGAATTTAAAGTGGATAATCCATAAGTTACAATTTGACGTAAGGAGCTGCAACTGTGTACAACTATACTCCCAGTCGTGCTCGTCTATAGGTTCACCAATAGTTGTTTCCCATTTTTTTAAGTGCAATGTTTGGTCCCTGTCTTTGTTCATCCTGTGATACATTGTAGAGACGTGTTACTAGGTTTTTTCGTGTGGGTGTTGTTAGTAGTATTTGTAATGCATTCAACTGTGTGGGTTCCTCGGGAAATGCTGTGTACAATTCCTTAAGTGCCATACGCAATCGCAAGTAAGCAAACTTCTTTAATGGCGCCTGGTGTGTGCAAAGGGATGGGTCCTCCAGTGAAATGAACTTATTGTGTGGAAATACATACAATACAATACATCAGCATTTATAGAGCGCAACAGCTACCTCAAACAGAGGTGTCCCGGCGCTAGCATGATCCAGCAGCATAGGGGTGACAGATCTCCAAACCAAAACGTAATTAACTAGTCCCGGCTAAAAGCCATGTTTTTAGAGCTTTCCTGAACTCCCCTTCTTCCGGTATATGCCGAAGTCTGACCGGAAGTGAGTTCCACAATTTGGTCACTCCAACTGAGAAGGCCCTTCCTCCAATACGAGCCTTTGCAAATTGGGGAACACACAGCAAGTTCTGTGAATTAGAGCGTAACAATCGCCTTTGCTGATAAGGGCGGATACGTTTTTTAATGTAGTTGGGACCGCTGCCGTTCAGGGCCCTGAAAGCAATTGTCAAGGCCTTAAACTCTATACGCTGAACAACTGGCAGCCAGTGAAGTTGTTTAGCATGTGGAGAAATATGTTGTCTAAATGGCACTCTTCTAATCAATCTTACTGCTGCATTTTGCACCATCTGCAATCTTTTTATCAAATATGCAAATATGCAATCAAAAATTGCCCATGGTAGTTAGTCCCATCTCTACTAGTAATTGTAACATTCTCTTTTCTTGAGTAACGGTGAGTCTGGGATGGTGAGCCATTGGGAGTGCCTTGGCGTATATCGGTAGCTTATCTGCTCTATATGCTAATGTATGCCATGCATGAGAAGTGCAGGAGACCGTGTGTATTTTCCCCCTCGGCGCCGTTCTCCTTGGGTCCATTATATATGTTGTCAACGGCGAAGGATGCACGCTATCATGTTCTACTGCTATATGCGGAATATGTGCATGGGGATGTAGCCAATAATGTGCATGCTGTGCTTGTGAACAGTAAAAGTATAGTTGGAGGTCTGGAGCCCCGAAACCCCCCTGGTGATATGGTTTTGTAAGCGTTTTCCAGCCTACTCTGGCCTGTTTCCCTGCCCATGTTAAGCGTTGGAGGGCAGACCTCAATTTTGTGAATAATGCTTGTGTTAAACCAATAGGTATATTCCAAAACAAGTATAAGAACCTAGGCAGCACAATCATTTTCTGCAAAGCAATTCTGTCTGCTAATGATAAGGGCATTTTAATCCATTGATCTATTTGCTCTTCCAGTTTTGACAGGGCTCTGCCGTAGTTTTCTCTGATTACCGTTTCTGGATTACAGTGTATCCATATGCCAAGATACTTAACCGGATCTATTTGCCATTTCAAGGGATAGTCTAGAGTTGGTTGTGTTGTGGCCGTCGTGAGAGGTACGACTACTGATTTGTCCCAGTTTATTCGGAGTAACGAGTAATGTTCAAAACGAATATATTCTCTTATAAGAGGATTTAAGTTAGTGTCGGGGTGGCGTGTATATAGGACCATATCATCCGCATATAATGATATGCCAATAGGATGGAGAGTGAACTGTAAAGCTGACTTATAGTGTTTTTGACGGATTTTGCATGCTAAGGGTTCTATGGTTAATGCAAATAGCATTGGTGAAAGTGGACATCCCTGTCTCGTTCCTCTACCAATGTCAATGGGATCTGATGTGTTCCCGTTTATTCTGACTCGTGCCTGAGGTTCATTATATAGTAGTGCTATCCATCGCAGGAACGGCTCAGGGAAGCCCATCCTGTGCAGGATTGCGAACATGAAAACCCATTCTATCGAATCAAAGGCTTTCGCCGCGTCCAATAGGGCCGCGGTCGCTGGGATATCAGGGTCTAGTTGATGGTACAATGCAAATATTGTGCATATATTTTTGGTGGTAGATCGTGTTGGCATAAAGCCCGCTTGATCCGGCAATACCACGTTGCATAGTAACGGCTGTATGCGTGTTGCTATCATTTTGGCTAATATCTTAGCATCTATGTTTATTAGGGATAGCGGGCGATAGGAGTCACACTGAGTTAAATCCTTATCTGGTTTAGGGAGTGCAATCAAGAGTGCTTCGCGTAGTGTTGTCGGGAGTTTACCTTCTTCGTAGGCCTCTTCATACATTTCGGCCAAGTGTGGAATCAGCAGGTCACGGAATGCTTTGTAAAACTCACCTGGAAGGCCATCTAGACCTGGTGCCTTATTATTTGGGAGGGAGTTTATCGCGTCTTTAATTTCGTCTTCTGTGATGTGGTGGCAAAAGTACTCTCTGTGTTCATCAGATAACCATGCTAGTCCTATGTCGTCCAAGTACTCGTTTATGTCGGGTGCAGAATGATACTGTCGATTGAGTGGTATATAATTGGGTGTAATATTGTGTAAAACAATCAAGTATGGCAGGAGTATCGTATAGTGGTTGATGTTGCACATTCATAATCTGCGTTATGTACGTAGTCATATTAGCAGGTTTTATTTTATGTGATAGCTCGCGGCCGGGTCGTCCCCCTTCCCCGTAAGTGCGTGCCGTGTACCTGCGTGATATATATTTTAGCTCATCCTCTGCAAATTTATGGTACGTATCTATCTTTTGTCTAATTTCCGCTAATAGTGTGTTGTTTTGCGTCGTTATGTATTCTTCCTCAAGTCTTCTGATATTTCTTTCTACCATCGATAGTTGTTGTTGTATGTCCCAGAGTATGCCCACATGTTTACTTATACAATGGCCCCTGACATTGGCCTTAAAGGCCTCCCACAGTGTCCCTGCACTGCCAACAGATCCAGAGTTATGGTCAAAATAATCCACTATCGCCTGATGTAGTTCACTACGGAACACCTGGTCCAAGAGTGCATTTTGCTGCAGCCTCCATGTGAATTGTCGCGGTGTGTGTGTAGGGATGGCCAGTGTGAGTCGTATCGGAGCGTGGACTGATAATGTTTTGGGTAGGTGTTCCACCTCAGTTGTCCACGTGCACACATCCTGTGTCACCAGCCAGTAGTCAAGCCTGGACCATGTATGATGTGTTAATGACGTGCAAGTTCCCTCTCTGCGGCCTGGGTGTCTCAGTCTCCATATGTCTACCATTGCCCATTCTTCCAGTCCTTCTCTGAGAACCTTGGCTGAGTGCTTACCATATCTCTCATTGCCAGTTGATCTGTCTAAAGCTGGGTCAAGGCATGTATTAAAATCGCCACCCCAGATAATGGCTGTAGGTTGTAACACTCAATTTGGACCATATTTGTGTAAAAAAGGTCAGGTCGTCGATATTTGGGCCATATGCGGTGACAATCGTTATAGCTGTGCCCCCAAAGTTGCCCTGTATTATAACATATCGCCCTTGGTCATCCTTGAGAGCTTTAATAAGTGTAAATGGGGTATTTCGTTTGACCAATAACATGACTCCTCTGGCATACGAAGAGTAGGAGGAAGCCATCCTGTACACCGCCCATCTAGTGCCTATTCTACCCTCCCTGAGGTCTGTCAAATGAGTTTCCTGTAGACAGGCAACATCTATCTTGTGTCTGTCTAAGTAAGCAAAGACTTTGCATATTTTCTGTGGGTTTTGGAGTCCGCGAATATTCCAAGTCATGAACGACAATGTTCGGAGATGTGTCAGGTTGCTAGGCATGTACTGTCTTAGTAACAATAGCTATGTGCTGATGAGGTTTAAGTTGCATAGTATCCTGTATACATATTCTTGTAGCTCTACCGCTGGTCGGTTTTTCCATATTAATACCCTGTCCCCCCCCCCACCCACTCCACTGTGGCATGTTCAGTGGAGACAATCCCACAAACTTGGAACATAATCTTGCCTTTCCCCCTTCCCGGTCAAACAATAAAGAAAACTTAACTAGTGTGGTATACACAAGTGGGCGAGGGCTGCCGATTCGAAAACCCCTGCAGTAGTTGCAAGGGGGACACCATCTCTTTAACAGGTTAATGCACTTTTGAGCATCCAGCAACGTTAGTCAAATCCACTATATGTACCACTTACTTCAGTGAGTCCATCTATTATGCGGGAGCGCCCCACGCATTCACAAGGTTTTGGCCAGTGTTAGTGTGACTACCATTATTTATACCTACTACAACTGCCAGTATTCGGGCGATCTGCCAGTGTGTAGTTGTCGCTCGCAGCCTCACCCTACGTCGTTCAGTACATTGGGGTTAGCAGATCAGACTGCTTCTTGGGGACGGACCTTGTAGCCAGTCTCTGAAGCAATGTCTCTAATTGGTCCATGTCCCTGTGGCTGACTGCGTGCTATTTGTGAGGTTCTTGTGGTTTAGGCTGCAGCTTGCATCCAGTTTAGTTGTAGAAAAGTATCATTCCACATCCGATGTCTTTGCCTGGTCTTCCTGTCTCTCCCGCGGCGATCTCCTGCGTGTGCTCTGTGAACTTTTCTGTTTAAGATATTTAAAAATGTCTTTAGGATCATTGTAGATTTTGGTTTTGCCATCATCGGTGACTCTTAGTCTGACGGGGTATAGCATAGCGTATTTGATATTGAGGTCCCGAAGCTTCTTTTTCGCCAGATCAAATTTCTTTCGCGCCTCCTGGACCGCTGGCGTAAAGTCAGGATATAGGGATATCTCCATATCAGACACCAGTGGAGTGTCCCTGCTGTAAGGCGCCGACTGAGAGTGTAGCCCATCTCATGTTTGCCTGCCCTGTCTATAAAAGTGTAAGAACGAGGTGGCTTAAACCCATCTGCAGACAATTGGGGACATACGAACATTGTACTGCTCTGCGTATTTTAAAATCAGATGCACGGACCCTTTTTGCCTGTGGTGTGGCCAAGTACCTTGGTCGTGTTTGGATAGTAAGGCACAAATTCCTGCGTGGGGCATCCTGATGAATTATTATGTTTTTATGCTATTTTTAGCCTAAATGGTTTGCACAGTTCATATTGCATTGTCACTTTACATTGTAGCCCTTTTCTAAAAAAAAAAAAAAAAAAAAGATGCCTTTTCTAGATGAAGAGGGCTGGAACCGAATTCATTTCACTAATGTAGTAAGTTCTTATTTGCTACAGTTTGCTCCTCTTATTCTTTGTGTAACAAGAATTTAATGAATTGATGGACTTTTATACTTTTAAATGATGTTTTAGATGACTTGCATATTTTTTAATGATGGATGTAAGAATGTAAATGCTTTTAAGATACTTGCTATCGAAATAAAGCTATTTGACAAGGATATCTCCATGCCCTCATGTCGCAGGTTGCCTAGTTCTCAGGCTTTACGGAGTGCCGCATCGCGGTCTCTGTAATTTAATATTTTGGCTATGATTGGCCTCGCTCTAGCTCCCGTTCGTGGTGGTGGTGCTAGGGATCTGTGTGCCCGTTCGACTATGAAGGCGTCTGAGAAGTTATCTCATCCCAGAAGAGTGATTAGGAGTTGTTCCATATATCTTTCCATGGGCCCTGTGTTGGTTGTTTCTGCTATTCCCATCAGGCGTTTGTTACTTCTGCGGGATCTCGCCACCAAGTCCTCTGCTTTTGCCGTCAGCGCCGCTAGTTGTTTCTCCATTTTCCCTTGTTTAGTTTCCATGTGATTGTGCGCATCTTCCGGTTCAGATATGCGTTGTTCGGCCATGTCTATTCGCTCCTTGTGGCGGTCCATGCGTTCTGACATGCGGTCCACCCTGTATGTTAAAGAATCAATCTTGCCATCTATATTTGTTAGAGCCGCTTGTATTGTAGTAAACATAGCCTGCACGTCATCGTTTGTGACGCCGCTAGCAGATGCCGACGATTGCGTCGCTACCTGTTGGTCATCTGTGTTCTGATCTGATGTTTTTTTAGATTGCTCAAAATTAAGTTTGGGCTGATTTCTGTACGGTTTGCCCATATTGTTGGCAGTGGTGGTGCCTAAGCGTGGGTTCTCAATTAGTGTTCAGGAGTATGTACGCAGCGACAGTGGTCGGCTGTCAGCCCACTATTGCGTCCCAGTTTATTTTGGACTCCTTGCGTAGGCCGGGTACGTGGGACGGCAGGGCACCTGTTTTTTAAGTGATGTCTGCTGTTGACTTTATGTATTTATAAGTGGTCTCCAATGCCCACTCAGTGTTTATGCTCACAGCGTCTCACTAGTTGTCATAGCGGACGCAGTCTGGTGGCACAGGGACACGCATCTACAGGATGGGAGCAAGTCGCCAGCAGCAATTCGCAGTATGCAGTTTGTGCAGGGGAGCAAAAAACTCATCACGTTTGTGGATATGGGCCAATCTATCATGATGCTGTATGTAAACCCGGCTCTTCTGATGGACTTTTTGCGTAGCTCTCTGTCCCCGGTCCTCTCACTCAGGCATTCAAGTGTATCTTTGCGGTGCGTCTCCGGGGGCTATGCATATCATGTGGTTGACTTTGTCTCCGTGTGGCGATTTGCCAGGCTACATTAATTTCAGTTCTGTTCAGATCCTGTGACGCGCAGCATACATCAGATCTTCAGCTCAGTAGCAATGCACAATGCTTTGCCCCCACCCTGCTCGGCACAGCGCATTGCTTCCTGCGGGTTGCCACCACCTCGTCAGCATCACCGCATGGTATCTGATAGGGTGTGCGTGTATGTAATCCACTGCGTGTTATTTATTTGTAAGCCACTTCGGGCAGGAGCGCATTAGCGGTGCAGCGGCGCAGTTCTCCGTTTTGCTGCCGCCCGCACAACCTCTCCGTCTTGCGGTTACCTGTGTCTTCCCATGTGGATCACTCAGCAACGTTGTTTGTTACGGGCAGCGGTTTGGCCATGCGTCTTTTCCTATCTGGCGACCACTGGACAGGATCGTTCGTGTGTGGGCCTGTGGCGCAGCGGTAATGTTGCGTTGCAGGGGCGCCGTGCCGCTAGATGTGTATTCTCTTGTTTATTATTCCTGCCGATTAATCCAACTAACCCTGGCAGGGTCAGTGTGGGTTCCGCCGCGGCCCACAGTCCCGTTGGGTCTCGGCGATCAGCGTGCAGATACAGGCCCCAGTCCCAGACCCGCCACAGCCGGCATGCGTGCTGTACGTCGCGGCCCTACTCCTCACCACAGACCGGCGTCCAAGTTTCATTTTCGGCAGTTAGGCCTCTGTTGCGGCGTTCTACTTCGTGAGCGCGTTACAGCGTTTCAGGAGCTTTTTTCCAGGACAAATGAGGTGGGTGCATCTCTAGTACATTCTGCCTTATTTTCAGGTGCTGGGGCTCAATATGTGCAGGATTTGTAGCGTTTATCTTTGGTGTCCGAGAGGAGCTCGCCTAAGATGCGGCCATCTCTCAGCTTGGCTAGCTCCGCCCCCCGCACTTGATACTTGATGCATGACTAATAGCACTGCTCTGTGGCCGGGTTGCATATTTATTCGCCTATTTATTTATTTTTTTCACATATTTCTTCATTTCTTTATTCACTTGGACTTTCACCCAACAGTTTGACAACCGTTCCTGCATTGTATTAAATCTTTTTAAAAATATCGATGAATGAGCACTGGTTGGACCTGGTTCAGTAACCTAGATACACCTATATGGTCATTTGTTAATGTGGTCTGACACACGAGGGGCTATATTAGTTTATATGTGCCCAAGTGTGATTCATTTTGTAAATTATGTACATATCTTTCTATATTTTTTTTTTATAGTTGCTCCGTCTTTCATTCTGTCATGAAGAGGCCTATAATCCAAAGACCGAAACGCGTCGACATCTCATTTGTTAAGTCTCTGGAAGGCTTGGATTACAAATTGTATTAAATACACTGTGTGTTGCTTTAAGATCAATTATTTTTGCTTTGCATATACATACGGACCCCAGAGACTATCAGTTAGAGTTATTGTGCAGGAATTTTATGCACAGCCTCCAACAAGATTATGTTTGGAAGATAGGAGTGTTTTTTATAGGGATCTAAGTTGGTTTTGTACGACTTTTGTAATGTTTTGTACTATTTTGTCTAATGTTTTGTATATAAAATCATCTGAATGTTTTATGTACCACAATTTACAGAACTCTACTCCAATATGGATAAAATGTCAATAATTGGAGGGATCCAATAAAAGAAAAATTTCGTACTTTTCGAGTTGTATCTATGATTAATTGATGTAATCATTGGATTTAGTAATGTATGCATTCTTTCCTGCTTCTCAGTCCTTTCTTTCAGTGTATGACTAGCCCTTGAGAAGTAGGATGATTAGGGATTCCCCGTTTTTCTTTTTCCAGACCCACAGCGCTGGGTCCCACGTCCCCGGCCGAGCAGAGGCTGAGCAGCTTGCGCCAGCCTGTGGCCCTGGGTGGAACGTGGTGGGGCACCCCTTCCGTAGCCACGAAAGGGGCGAAAGGCAGACTGCACATGGCGCAAGGTGGTAGCGAGGCCCATTGATCTGGCCGTAGCTCTAGAGTCCTTGAAGCACTCGAGCGCGCTGTCTGCTTTGTCACCAAACAGGTGATGTCCATCAAAAGGCATGTCCAAAAGTGGCCATTGGACATCCCTGGAGAAGCCAGTGGACCTCAGCCAGGCGTAGCGTCCAAGGGCTACCGACGTAGAAATTGTCCTGCCCAGCAAATCGTCGATGTCCAGCCCACAGCGGATGGCGAACTTTGCTGCGTCTCTACCCACGACAAGAGCACGGGAGAGTACAGTCCAGGCCTCCCCCAGTCACTGTGGTAGCACTTGCGCGACAGTATCCCACACGGAGTGGGAATAATGGCGGAAGAGACATGCGGTGTTCACCAACCGCAGTCTTAAGCTGGCGGAAGAAAACATCTTCTTCCCAAGATGGTCTAGCTTCTTGGATTCCCTATCTGGGGGAGCAGTAGGGAATGTGCCTTTTGAGGTTGAGGCTTGGACCACCAAGCTCTCAGGGGTAGGGTGTTGGGAGAGGAAAAGTGGGCCACCCGGTGCGGGCGGTGTCGTCGGGCAATCATCCTGTCCACAGGAGCCCCTGTGCTGGGCTTGGACCAAGTGCCCAGTAGTATGTCCGTGAGGGCCTCATTGAAAGGCAGCAGGGGCTCCAAAGAGGCAGCTGCCGGCTGAAGCACCTCAGTCCGGAGGTTAGTCCTGACTGCCACCATAGGAAGCTCAAGGCCCAAGGCCTCAGCCCCCCTACTCAACACCACAGTGTAGGAGGCTCCCTCCTCCGTGGCCACGGTAGGGGGAGAAAGCATACCATGGTCTTGGTATGTATCAAGACCACTGGCTTCACCCAACTCCTCTCTCCAGTCCGGCTCCTCTAGCTGGTCTGTCAAAGGGTCAACAGACCCCTCCCAGTCCTCCTCATCCTCACCTGGCTGGCACTCAGGGCGAAAAGGAACGCCAGGGATGAACAATGGTACAAAAGTACCCCCTGGTGCCGGTACCGGCGTCGGTCGGTGCCGGTACCAGCAGCGGTCGACGCTGGTCCGGCTCTGTGTCCATATCGAGGGGGAGGCTGGGGTCGACGCCGGCCGGGGACACAACCGGCATCGGAGACAGCGGAGGTGTCTTCAAAGGAATCGGCGCCGGGGGAGGTGTCGTAAGGTTGACCGGCGTCGATCTGGATCCAGGCCTGGATCCCTGTGGGCCCTGCGGCACCGGGTCGAAGCCACCGGCCTCGAAGGCCTAGAGCCCCCAGCCAAGCCGGCGTGGCCCGGAGGCATGCCGGCGGAGTCGGGCTGCCCAAAGATGGAGTGGAGAGCTTCGTAAAATGCACAAAGATGAGCAGGGGACGCTCCGGCTCCTGGGAAGGGAGGGAAGGGAGGAGCCGTCCCAACTGGCTCCGCGGGCAGAGCCGAAAGAGGCGACGACCTTCTGCGTCCCATCAGCCGACGGACGGGGAGAAGGCGAAGAGCGACGGTGCTTCTTCGCCTTCTTCTTGTGCTTCGACTTACCCGAAGACAAAGTCTTCGACTTCGAGTAATGCCCTTAAGGAAACGATTTACAATAAAGGACTTGAAAAGAGAAGGGTGATCAGGAAGGCATAGAAGGCCAAAATGGCAGAAAGATAGCCCTTAAGGGTGCCCAGAGGAGAGCCCTGCTGGGGCAAAGAAAGCAGGAAGAGGAGAACCTCAGAAAGGGGGGAAGAAAGGGGATCCACAGCCTTTGCTGCGCACCATGCCACAAATTTGTTCCATCTACAGGCGTATACTGTTTTAGTAGAGGGACGCCTGGCTGCCAAGATAACATTACAGACTTCAGGAGGAAGGTCGAAGGCTGTCAACTGTCGCCGCTCAAGCTCCACGCAAGAAGGTGGAGGCTGGACAGGTTCGGGTGGAGGACCGTCCCCTGCTGCTGTGATAGAAGATCCTCCCGAAGGGGCAGTCTGATCGGAGGATCGATGGCCATGTTCAAGAGTTTGGGATACCAGACTCTTCTTGCCCAGTCCGGAGCCACAAGAATGATTTGGGCCCGGTCGCTTTTGATCTTCTTCAGCACTCTGGGCAGAAGTGGTATAGGCGGAAAGGCGTATAGAAGACCGCAACTCCACTTGCGACGAAAAGCGTTGCCTAGCTAGTGCCTCCTTGGAAATTCCAATGCGCAGAACTGCTGACATTGCACGTTCTCTTCAGTGGCGATCTAACCAAGAGTCTCCCCTCTGCTGAAAGAGACCTTGCACCGAGTGAAGACGCCATTTGTGATCCATCAAGCACCGGCGGCTGAGTTCGTCCGCCCTGGCGTTCAGGGAACCTGCCAGGTGTTGAACCACCAGGGACATGACCTGATGTTCCAGCCACTTCCAGAGACGAATGGCCACCTGACAGAGGGTCCACGACCCCACTCCGCCCTGTTTGTTGCAATAACACATGGCGGAAGTGTTATCTGTGAACACCTGCACTACTCTTCCTTTGACAGAAGGAAGGAATGCCTTTAGTTCTAGACGAATCGCCCGGAGCTCCAGAAGGTTGATGTGGAGCCCGGACTCCGCCGGAGACCAGACGCCTCTGATCTCCGCCTCTCCCATCTGGCCGCCCCATCCCATGAGTGACGCATCTGTCACCACTGTGAACTCTGGTCGGGGAAGGGAGAGGGATCTGCCGTTGACCCAATCCTGGTTTGTGAGCCACCACTGCAACTGATGTGCAGTCCCCGCCGAGATCTGGACGACATCGGACAGATTCCCCTGATGCTGCGCCCACTGGATCAGGTCCCACAGCAGAGCCCGCATATGCCACCTGGCATGATCCACCAGCAGGATGCAGGAGGCCATGAGGCCCAGCAGCCTCAGGGTCATTCTCACCAAAATCCAGGATAGAGGCTGGAACATCGGTATCATAGCCAGAATATCCCAGACTCGCTGTTTGGGAGGATAGGCCCGAAACTGCGCTGTGTCCAGAACCGCTCCGATGAAAAGGAGCTTCTGAGAAGAGTTCAGTTGCGACTTCGGCACGTTGACTGTGAACCCCAGCGAATGCAGGAGGTCCGCCGTAGTCTGGCGGTGGGCAACTACAGCCTGGGGCAAGCTCGCCTTCAACAACCAGTCGTCGAGATAGGGGAAGACGGGAACCTCTGATCGGCGCAGAGGAGCAGCGACCACAGCCATCACTTTTGTGAACACCCGAGGGGCACTGGTAAGGCCAAACGGGAGCACGGTAAACTGAAAATGCTCGTGGCCTACGGTGAACCGAAGGTAACGCCGGTGGGCAGGCAAGACAGGGATGTGAAAATACACATACTGCAAGTCCAACGCTACCATCCAGTCTCCAGGGTCGAGGGCAGACAGGACCTGAGCCAATGTCAACATTTTGAACTTCTCCTTCTGGAGGAAGCGGCTGACGTCCCTGAGGCCTAAGATAGGACGCAGGCATTTGTCCTTCTTGGGCACCAGAAAGTAGTGGGAGTAGCAACCATGACCTACTTCTGTCACAGGGATTTGCTCAATAGCTCCCTTGGCCCAGAGAGCCGCAACTTCCTGACGGAGAAGGGCCAAGTGATCCTCCGACATGCGATGAAGTGTTGGCGGCATCGAAGGAGGGGTAGTCTCGAAGGGGAGGGAGTAGCCCTTTCGGACTATTTGCAAAACCCACCCGTCTGAAGTGATATTGTGACAGTGGGGGAGGTGATGGCGGATCCTGCCGCCCACTGGCAACTGGTGGCCCAAAAGGTCGGACAAGGAAGGTTTGGAGGCAGCTGCAGAGGGGGCACTGGTGGACTGGCCATCTCGCTGGCCCCCACTATGGGATGGAGACCTACAGGACTTGGAGAAACTTCATGAGTGGCTCATTAATAGAACACCAGATTTAAGGTTCACCATGACCATTGACAGAAATAAGTTTAACTTTCTTGATCTTTGGATCTATAACAACTATGGAGGCATACAAGTTAGTTTATTTGTAAAGCCCACCGATCGTAACACTTTGTTGCACTTCACGAGTGGACACCCCAGGGCCCTGAAGGAGAATCTACCATATGGGCAGTTCCTCCATATTCGGAGGAACTGTTTGAACAAAGACGACTATTTTACCAACGCATATATCCTGGTAAATAAACTTAAGAACCGTGGCTACCCTTAAAAACTGGTAAAAGCAGCAGCTAAAAGAGCATGGTTTACTACAAGAGAAACCCTTTTGACACCTAAAAGAAAGCCTGATCACAACTCCTTGACATGTGTTACTACTTTCAATCCTAAATCCAATAGAATAAGAAATATAATTCTGAAGAATTGGAAGATTCTAGCCCCACCTGCTATCTCCAAGCCTCTGTTTTCGTTCACAAAGGCCAAAAATCTTTCATACCACCTAGTAAGATCCAAACGTCCAGCAACAGGCAAGAAAGATCTTCTGGAGAGGTTTAATCTATTGCCCACTGTTGGACACTATAAGTGCCAAAACTGCATTGCATGTAATTATACATTAGACACCAAGATGGTTGTGCTAAATGGCAAAACATATAAACTAAGAACACAGTATACTGTATAACATGTCTATGTAATCTAGTTTATATTGGACAGACAACGCAGGCTATAAAATATAGAGTTATACAGCACATGTCTCACATCAGATGTAATACCAGTGGAGCCCCTTTAGTCGACCACTACAGAGAACAGAACCATACGGCAGAAGAATTACAGTGGTCTGTGTTATACGTAGTGCCCAGAACACAAGGCCTCAAAATCATGACCTCGAGACAAATAGAGGCACAACTAATTGAACGTTTTGGAACTGCAAGAACTGGTCTAAATGACCTAGACGAAATGTGGGCTTTAATCGATTAAGATGCCCTGGTGGTTGGCTTCTTTAAATCTGTACTTCCGATGTAACATTCCATATGCTTTTGACCTGTGTCTGTATAACATTATGTGGTGTGATAAATTGTTTTGACTGTAGGCTCTTCTCTGATCTGTTGTACTAGGTGTACTTATGATAAGGATTGTTCGACCAGTGGAAGATTGTGATTCTAATGTTATGTATTATTACTTAGATCTGTTTTACACATGCACCGCCAAGGTCCCACTTTTCAAATAATGTAGCTCCTTTAATACTCGCAGGACGGTGGTCTATGTTTCTTTCCTTTTCACTTTCTTTTAATTAACTGACCTCACATCTTTTGCTATGAGTACCATAACTTGCATGTGGGCTTCATTTTCCCGTTTTTTAACCAGGTTAAGATGGCCGCCATGATCACGTTTGGGCCCCCTGGGGAAGGCTAGACCGTCTCTTTTCCTTTCCAAGCCACGTAATGGATTAGGTCACGTCTGACGAGGTCTGTAACCCCGCCCTCTAACCCGGAACTTCTTTATGGGTGGCATCCCTCTACCACTGTAAGCACTGATTCTCCGCGGCATGAGCACCGAGTAGATGCGAAGGTAACACGCTGCCCTTCGACTGTTGGTTTTGACATGCATGCCGCCAGCGTTGCTATACAAAGTCGGAGCACGATTTTCCTTGAGGCAGCGGAGCCTTCTGTTGGAGCCCGAGCTCCGCCCTTGGCGGCCCTCTCTGGAATTCAGTTCATCGGTAAGCAGCGGACACCTCGCCCTGAGGGTCCTTTGTTAGTCTGCTTGTGTTACTCATTTTGGAGCAACACAGTCCCCTTTTTCGTAGTGAGATTAGAGCCATGCGAGTGCTCGATCTCTGGCATTTTGGAATTAATAAGGTTACATATTCTGTTACAGGTACCCTGTCGGGTCTTAGAGACACTTTTCGGCTTCCCTAGAGATTGTGGATTCCCCGTTTTGGTTGGCCAGACTTTAGTCTGAGACATACGCTGTAAGTCTATAGTTACAGCCACATGGAGCTCTGAGTTTGGGTTATAAACGGGATACCCTTTTGGGTGCACTTGATACTTGATGCATGACTAATAGCACTGCTCTGTGGCCGGGTTGCATATTTTTTTCGCCTATTTATTTATTTTTTTCACATATTTCTTCATTTCTTTATTCACTTGGACTTTCACCCAACAGTTTGACAACCGTTCCTGCGTTGTATTAAATCTTTTTAAAAATATCGATGAATGAGCACAATTTGGACCTGGTTCAGTAACCTAGATACACCTATATGGTCATTTGGTAATGTGGTCTGACACACTAGGGGCTATATTAGTTTATAAGTGCCCAAGTGTGATTCATTTTGTAAATTATGTACATATCTTTGTATATTTTTTTTGTATAGGTGCTCCGTCTTTCATTCTGTCCTGAAGAGGCCTATAAGCCAAAGGCCGAAACGCGTCGACATCTCATTTGTTAAGTCTCTGGAAAGCTTGTAATTACATAATGTATTAAATACACTGTGTGTTGCTTTAAGATCAATTTTCTTTGCTTTGCATATACATACGGACCCCAGAGACTATCAGTTAGAGTGATTGTGCAGGAATTTTATGCACAGCCTCCAACAAGATTATGTTTGGAAGATAGGAGTGATTTTTATAGGGATCTAAGTTGGTTTTGTATGACTTTTGTAATGTTTTGTACTATTTTGTCTAATGTTTGTATATAGAAGCATCTGAATGTTTTATGTACCACAATTTACAGTAACTCTACTCCAATATGGATAAAATGTCAATAATTGGAGGGATCCAATAAAAGACAAATTTCGTACTTTTCGAGTTGTATCTATGATTAATTGATGTAATCATTAGATTTAGTAATGTAAACATTCTTTCCTGCTTCTCAGTCCTTTCTTTCAGTGTATGACCAGCCCTTGAGAAGTAGGGTGATTAAGGCTTCCCCGTTTTTCTTTTTCCAGACCCATGGCTCTGGGTCCCATGTCCCCGGCCGAGCAGAGGCTGAGCAGCTTGCGCCAGCCTATGGCCCTGGGTGGAACGTGGTGGGGCACCCCTTCCGTAGCCACGAAAGGGGCGAAAGGCAGACTGCACATAGCGAGGCCCAAGGATCTGGCCGTAGCTCTAGAGTCCTTGAAGCGCTCGAGCGCGTTGTCTGCCTTGTCGCCAAACAGGTGACGGCCATCAAAGGGCATGTGCAAAAGGGTCCATTGGACATCCCCGGAGAAGCCAGTGGACCTCAGCCAGGCGTAGCGTCCAAGGGCTACCGACGTAGAAATTGTCCTGCCCAGCAAATCGGCGGTGTCCAGCCCACAGCGGATGGCGAACTTTGCTGTGTCTCAACCCTCGACAAGAGCACGGGAGAGTACAGTCCGGGCCTCCTCCGGGCACTGTGGTAGCAAATGCGCGACCATATCCCACACGGAGTGGGAATAACGGCGCAAGAGACATGCGGTGTTCACCAACCGCAGTCTTAAGTTGGCGGAAGAAAACATCTTCTTCCCAAGATGGTCTAGCTTCTTGGATTCCCTATCTGGGGGAGCAGAAGGGAACATGCCTTTTGAGGTTGAGGCTTGGACCACCAAGCTCTCAGGGGTAGGGTGTTGGGAGAGGAAAAGTGGGTCACCTGGTGCCGGGTGGTGTCGTCGGGTAACCATCCTGTCCACAGGAGCCCATGTGCTGGGCTTGGACCAAGTGCCCAGTAGGATGTCCGTGAGGGCCTCATTGAAAGGCAGCAGGGGCTCCGAAGAGGCAGCTGCTGGCTGAAGTATCTCAGTCAGGAGGTTAGTCCTGACTGCCACCGTAGGAAGCTCAAGGCCCAAGGCCTCAGCTCCCCTACATAACACCACAGTGTAGGAGGCTACCTCCTCTGTGGCCACGGTAGGGGGAGAAAGCATACCAGGGTCTTGGTATGTATCAAGACCACTGGCTTCACCCAACTCCTCTCTCCAGTCCGGCTCCTCTAGCTGGTCTGTCAAAGGGTCAACAGACCCCTCCCAGTCCTCCTCATCCTCACCTGGCTGCCACTCAGGACGAAAAGGAACGTCAGGGATGAACAATGGTACAAAAGTACCCCCCGGTACCGGCCTCGGTCGACGCCGGTCCGGCTCTGTGTCTATATCGAGGGGGAGGCTGGGGTCGACGCCGGCCGGGGACACAACCGGCATCGGAGACGGCGGAGGTGTCGGCAAAGGAATCGGCACCAGAGAAGGTGTCGTAAGGTTGACCGGCATCGATCTGGATCCAGGCCTGGATCCCTGTGGGCCCTCCGGCACCGGGCCGAAGCCGCCGGCCTCGAAGGCCTAGAGCCCCCAGCCAAGCCGGCGGGGCCCGGATGCATGCCGGCGGAGTCGGGCTGCCCAAAGATGGAGTGGAGAGCTTCATAAAATGCACAAAGCTGGGCAGGGGACGCTCCGGCTCCTGGGAAGGGAGGGAAGCTTGGAGCCGTCTCAACTGGCTCCGCAGGCGGAGCCAAAGGGCGACGACCTTCTGCGTCCCATCAGCCGACGGACGGGGAGAAGGCGAAGAGCGACAATGCTTCTTCGCCTTCTTCTTGTGCTTCGACTTACACGAAGACTTCGACGATGAATGGTGGTGGTGACTCCGTGACCAGTCCTGCGACCTCCCTCTCGAGCGGTGCGGAGACGACTGCCGGGCCTTCAGAAGCTTTTGGTACTGCACCCACAAAGACTTCGGGTTCATGGCCCGACAGTTGGAGCACGACTTTGGGTCGTGTTTGCGCTTTAGACACCAGAGGCATGCGAGGTGTGGGTCTGTGACCGACATCAGTTTGTGACAGGAGTTACAAGGTTTGAAGCCGGTATGTCAATGGGACATCCCTAAGTGCACCAGGAGTCGAACAAAGATGTCAACAAAAGTCAAAAAAACTTTAGTCACAAAGTGACTAAGGGTACCGCTCTCTCCGGATCTGCGCTGGCTGGCGAGGAAAAAGAAAGAACTGACATCAGTGTGCAGGGGCAGCGTCTAAGTAGATACCACAACATCATTCCGGCCATCACGACGCCAACGACGAACGCAGAGTCGATCGACGCCACCTACCGACGCGCAGGCGTACTGCTGAAGAAAAATTCTCTGGATCCAGTCTGACGCCTGGGGGAATTCTAAGGTAAGGAATCTATAAATAATAGTCTCTTTTAGATATGTTCTTTCCTGTGACATTTGTCAACAGATTAAACCTTCTACTGTTTCACGTCCACCACCTACTCTACTTTTCATTTTGAATCAACCGTTTGGTTGTATTTATCTTGATCACTGTGGGCCTTTAACATCAGACAGGGCTTTCAAATATATTTTGGTTGCAGTGGATTCGTGCACTAGGTTCCTCTGGGTTTGGCCACAGTGCTGTGCTGACGCTCGTACTGTTATAAAAGATTTGCATGTGTTTGTAGGGACTTATGCCTGTGGCACCTACCTTTCTGACCAAGGTCCGGCTTTTGCCTCTAAGGCTTACAGTGATTCGATGAAGTCAATGGGGGTGCAGGTGCATTTCTTGTCTCCATATGGGCCTGAGGGCAATTCTGTTGTGGAGCGGATGAACCATGATTTAAAGCAATCTTTAACAGCAAGGGTATTAGGTACAGGCCGGGGCTGGTTTACTCATCTCTATGGGGTTCAACGTGCACTAAATAATCTCCCTAGAAGATCTCTGGGTGGGCGGACCCCATGCAAAATGGTCTTTTGCATTAAGATGTTTGTGTCAGACCTTGACAGTCTAGATGTTGTGGCAGCTGCCGCGACATTTGACGTAGTAACCATTGTGCTATGTTACAGGATCTACAAAAGAATCGAAATGCTCTAGCAAAAACCCATTTGCCCTCGCCAACGAATGCAGCAGTGCTAGTCCCTGTTTCCAGCTGGCTTCCTACAGTTGGTGATCTGGTCCGGGAGAAAGTGGCAAATAAGAAAGAATTTAGTCCCACATACCGTGCTCCGGTTCCGGTCCTTGGTCTAAAGGGCATCCGAACTGTGATCTTACCTCCGCTGCCTGGATGCAAAGACAATTGGTTCATTTCAATTGAACATGTCAAGTTACACCATATGGCCGATACTCAATAGTATGCCTATAAGCATTCCGCGTCGGGATGTTTCACTCTTTCAGATGAGTTCTGTTCCTCCTGGTTCTCCCCGGCATCTGGAAGGGGAGCCTGAGTTCTCAATTGATTTATTGCCTGCTTTGCCTTCGACGTCTACAACTGTGGAAAACGAGTATACTTCCTCACCAGTTGAACTTACAGTTGATATCCCAGAAACTATAATACATTCTACTCCTAACGAAGAGCAGCCCCGTTGTTTCAGCTCAGCTCCAGTGGTTACTATATTGACCAAGATAACTTTTCCCCGGATACATCTTCGTTATCTTCGTCTATAGCTGCGCCTCCTAATCGGATTTGTGTTTGCATCTCATGGTTGAAAAGAACTTACCTGGTCCCACCATGGACTTACAGCTGGATTGTGTTGTCAATAGTTTTCCTCTTCATGTGGATTGGATTTATTACAGTTTTTTTCCTTTTGATTAATGGCCACTACTTGCCCGAACACTCTGCGGTGGAACTGGTTGATGGAGTACTGGCCCCGCATACCTCTTCACATAAAATGAAAAGAGACCAAACCTTTGTTAATATTTCAGCAGTCCCAATCGCAGATGGCATTGTTTGGGACAAAGTGCCATTCAATGTATATGGTCCTACAGAGACCCTACAAATTCTAAATGTCTTCCGTGTTATCTTGGGTGATGTCGTTTTACCTGGAATGCATTCAGATGATTGCGATATCAGTGCTGATAATTCTCTTTTTTCTGATTTGCAGTATTATACTGTTTTTGATACCGAAGATCTATATTTAAATTCAGCAAATTATGCAGATTTATTTTGTTACCAACATTATGGACATCACTTTCTTCACAAAACCAGTACTCAAACACCCGCGTTCACTTGCTGCTTGCCAGGAATCCTTGGTCCAGGGGGGACCACAACGTCCAGCCTGCTTCGCTCCTTGCGGCGCTTGGCCGCCAGCATCACCAGACAGCGCCAGGAGGCGCTTTAAAACCGGTTGCGGGCTCCCGCAGCGCGGGACGCTCGCGGGCGTGTCCAGGTGGCGCCCGGGCCAAGGGCGGGCCCGTCTGCGCCCGGAGGAGGCTGGGCTGGGCCTACTCTCTTGGTTCTGCTACACAGGCTACTTGCAAGCGGACTTGTGGCGTTAGCCCTTGTGAAGATCTCAAAGGCCCATATAAGGTAACGTTATTGCACTAGTTCTTGACTGCCAGCTACTTGAAGACATTGGTTTAATACAACATGGGGAAGCGAAAGCCCACTCCAGCCAAAAATCCACCGATACCACTCTTGATGGCTTTCTGCAAAAGGCGGTGGGAGCTATTAACAAAGAGATAGAGCGCGCGGAACGCAGACTTTCCCTGGCTCCACCACTCAAACTACTGCCTGCTAAGCAGCCATTATTTCCAAACAACGACCCCCATATTGGTACAGTAGAAAGTACTTCGGAGGATAGGCCTCAAGTCCCTATTGTCCCCACCGTAATTGTTCTATCACAGGGCGAGACACGAGGGCCACGGGATGATGAAGAAAGCCCTTGCATAACATCGACGGAGCCTGCCAAATTGCCCGTGATAGGAGGAAAGAGGAAGCGAACAGAGAGGGCGGGGACTGCCCGTAAGGAGAACAATCAGTCACCCAAAACTAAAAGATCCAAACAAATTCATACTGCAGAAAAAGTTGTTAAGTCATCTATTGGAGGGATAGATAGCGGTGGGCAGGATGGACTTGATATCTTAACTGGAAAACTGAGTAACCTAATCCAGGAGGCCCTCGCTCCAATTTTGGTGAGACTAACTAAAAATGAGGAGCAGCTAATTGTTGTTTGTAAAGCCCTAGTGCCAGTATCAGTAGGAGTAACTTCGCCACATATCTTAACTGAGAGGGGCTTATCGGCAAGGGGTATAGCCGAAGGGAATGGAGGCAAACGATCGGAGGTTACATCTAATGGGGTGGTCCCTAGGAAGGTACCACTTATCCTTAGCGTCATCCCCCCAAGCAGTGGCCGCACACAAGAAACCACAAACACTAGTACACTGGTGGAGCTAACGGAGAATCCTGTTCCCCATGAAAACTCTCTCCCGCAGAGCCAACATTTGGGTCAGGGCGTTCCGTCCCCCAACACTTCTAATTTAAGGGATGGTGGTAGATCCCCCTTTAGAGACATAAAGTCTCATAGGCGCTTACATGGTACCCCAGGCGGGAGTCGAATTGTAGACCGGTTACACCTGCCCCCAGAAAGTACCCCCTATACTCTGATTTTAACGGGGGTCCCGAGGTTATCCCTCAACCAAAAAGAAAGCTGCCAGAGTCTTATGAATAAAACGGCTCATTGGTGCTCAAAATAAAACCCACCTCATTTTAATTGGTTTAAGTATATTATCATGGCTAGGCGGGTGTGCTGTATTGGTGGCACGAAGAAAAGCATTGGAGGGGACTGTGTCGTGCTTAACTTTAGCGACGCAAAGTGCGTCTATGATGCACTAAACCAGTTGAAAGACTCACCCACCGAACAGATAAGGGCTCGACCTTTGGGTTTCTTTTACCCCCCCAGTCAGATCTTACCCCCCAGCATGCGGCCAACTCGGCCTAGACACATCATTGATGCCCCTACGTGCCCCTCCTCCTTTCACCCTAATAGGTATGAGGCACTCTCAGACCTAACCGAGATTGATTGACTAACTATACAACCTGGTGGGTATATAGACAATGACATAAAAGGCCACCTATATGGGGATGTAGGGGGAGGTGAGACCAATGAGGCATATGGCAACATAAAGCCCCACAAAGACCATATTATAACTTCCGCTGGTCTCTCGGGAAAGGAGAACATGAATAACCCGACATTCTTTATGGTGGATGTAAATACAAGCCTTGAAGCACAAGTTACTAACTTGTGTAACGATATATCTGTAAGAGACAGTAGTTAGTGACAGATTCCTTACCTTAGAATATCCCCAGGCGTCAGGCTGGATCCGGAAAGTTTTTGCGTAGCAGTACCCTTGCGCGTCGGTAGGCGGCGTCGTGCGGCTCCGCGTCCGTCGCCGGCGTCGTGATCGCCGGGATGACGTCGCGGGCAGTACTTAGACGCCGCCCCTGCGCGCTGACGTCAGTTCTGTACACGACTTTCCGCACCAGGAACGCAGAGCCATGCAAGAAGCTGACATTGGTGTCTGAAAAATACTAGGGCCCAGAAAGAGATGTCCTTAACCCTAGAAATCAGTTCGCAGAACGGGGAGGATGGGTGGGGCGGTAAGGAATCTGTCACTAACTACTGTCTCCTTCAGATATATCGTTACACAAGTTAGTAACTTGTGCATCTGAAAGAGACACGTTAGTGACAGATTCCTTACCTTAGAATAGATACCCCAGCAATACCAACCCCAGTGGTGGGTCTGCGAACAAAGATCAGACAAGGAAGTCCCGGAGGACAGAACGGCCAAAGAAGCCGTCCCTCCGGACCTGACTGTCAAGGCAGTAATGCTTTGTAAACGTGTGCAGCGAGGCCCACGTAGCTGCCTGACAGATATCCTGCAGCGGAACACCGCGGCCTCAAAGCCGTGGTAGCAGCCGTTGCCCTGGTGGAATGGGCACGCAGCCCAACAGGAGGCTCCTTCTTAGCCAAAGAATAGCAGGCTTTGATACACAAGGTTACCCAGCGGGAGATGGTTCTCTTGTGCACCGCCCGACCTTTTTGGCGCCCACGTAGCCAACAAAGAGCTGGTCATCCACCCGGAAGTGTTGTGTGCGGTTGATATAAAAGAAAGCGCACGTTTTGGGTCCAGACGGTGGAGCCTCTCTTCCTCTCTGGAAGGATGCGGAGGCGGAAAGAAGGTGGGCAAAGTGATGGTCTGCCCAATGTGGAAGGCAGTAACCACCTTTGCCAAGAAGGACGGACGCGTCCTAAGAACAACCTCTTAGGACGCGTCCGTCCTTCTTGGCAAAGGTGGTTATCTGCCTGGATGGACAGACAGAAAGGGAGGTTTGCATGAAAGAGCCTGGAGCTCACTCACCCGACGAGCGGAGGTGATGGCCACCAGAAAGGCTGTCTTCAGAGTCAGAAGACGAAGAGGACAGTTATGTAGAGGCTCAAAGGGAGCGCACATAAGAAAGGTAAGAACCAAGTTCAAGTCCCACTGAGGCATTACAAACGGAACAGGAGGGAAGAGGTGTGTAATGCCTTTAGAAACCTGTTAACAACAGGGGACTTGAAAAGGGAGGGCTGATCAGGAAGCCTGAGGAAGGCCGAGATAGCACAAAGATAGCCCTTGATGGTACCCAGGGCAGAACCCTGTTGGGCCAGGGAAAGAAGGAACAGAAGAACCTCAGAAAGAGGGGCAGAAAGGGGATTCACAGCCTTTGCTGTGCACCATGCCACAAACTTGTTCCACCTGCAGGCGTATACCACCTTAGTGGAGGGACGCCTGGCTGCCAGAATTACATCACAAACTTCGGGAGGCAAGTCGAAAGGAATCAACTGCCGCCGCTCAATCTCCACGCAAGCAGGTGGAGGCTGGACAGGTTCGGGTGGAGGACCGTCCCCTGCTGCTGCGACAGAAGATCCTCCCGAAGAGGCAGACGGATCGGGGGATCTACGCTCATACTGAGTAGCTCGGGATACCAAACTCTTCGAGCCCAGTCCGGAGCCACAAGAATGACTTGGGCCCGGTCGTGCCGAATCTTCTTCAACACTCTGGGTAGAAGTGGTATAGGCGGAAAGGCGTACAACAGACCGCAACTCCACTCGCGACGAAAAGCGTCGCCGAGCGAAGTGCCGCCTTGGAAATTCCAACGCGCAGAACTGATGACATTGCGCGTTCTCTTCGGTGGCGACATAGATCTAACCAAGGCTCTCCCCACTGTAGAAAGAGTCCTTGCGCCACTGCCAGAGTGAAGACGCCATTCGTGATCCATCATGCACCTGCGGCTGAGTTCGTCCGCCCCTGGCGTTCAGGGAACCTGCCAGGTGTTGAACCATCAGGAACATGCCCTGATGTTCCAGCCATGTCCAGAGGCGCAGAGCCTCCTGACAAAGGGTCCACAACCCCACCCCGCCTTGTTTGTTGCAATACCACATGGCGGTGGTGTTGTCTGTGAACACCTGCACCACCTTCCCTTTGACAGAGGGAAGGAATGCCTTGAGTGCAAGTCGGATTGCCCGAGCTCCAGAAGGTTGATATGGAGCCGGGACTCCGCCGGAGACCAGAGGCCTCTGATCTCCGCCTCTCCCATGTGACCGCCCCATCCCAGAAGGGACGCCGTCCGTCACAACTGTGTGCTCTGGCTGGGGAAGGGAGAGGGATCTGCCCATGACCCATTGCCGAGTTCGAGAGCCACCACTGCAACTGTTTTGCAGTCCCCTCCGAGATCTGGAAGTGATCGGACAGGTTGCCCTGGTGCTGCGCCCACTGGAACTTCAGGTCCCACTGCAGAGCCCGCATATGCCATCTGGCATGAGTGACCAGCAGGATGCAGGAGGCCATGAGGCCAGCAGCCTCAGGGTCATCCGTACCGAAACCCAGGATAAAGGCTGAAAGATCGGAATCATAGCCTGAATATCCCGGACTCGCCGTTCGGGAGGATAGGCCCGAAACTGCGTCGTGTCCAGAACTGCTCCGATGGAAAAGGAGCTGTGGAGAAGGAATCAGATGCGACTTCGGCACATTGATGGAGAACCCCAGCGAGTGCAGGAGTTCGGCCGTAGTCTGGAGGTGGGAGACGACTGCCTGGGACGAGCCCGTCTTCAGCAGCCAGTCGTCGAGGTAGGGGAAGACTGGAACCCCTGCCCGGCGCAGATGAGCTGCGACCACCGCCATCACTTTGGTGAACACCCGAGGGGCACTTGTAAGGCCAAAGGGGAGCACGGTGAACTGAAAATGCTCGAGGCCTACCGTGAACCGCAGGTAACGCCGGTGGGCCGGCAGGACGGGGATGTGAAAATAAGCGTCCTGCAAGTCCAACGCTACCAACCAGTCTCCAGGGTCGAGGGCAGTCAAGACCTGAGCTAGGGTGAGCATCTTGAACTTCTCCTTCCGGAGGAAGCGATTGACGTTCCGGAGGTCCAAGATAGGACGCATGTCCTCCTTGTCCTTTTGGGCACCAGGAAGTAGTGGGAGTAGCAACCACGTCCTACTTCTGGGGTCGGAACATGCTCGATGGCCCTCTTGGCCAAGAGGGCCGTGACTTCCTTCTGCAGAAGTACCAAGTGATCCCCTGACATGCAGTGGAATTGAGGTGGCATGGCTGGGGGTGGTCTCGAAGGGGAGGGAGTAGCCCCTTCGGACAATGTCCAAGACCCACCTGTCCGAGGTGATGGGACGCCAGTGGTGAAGGTGATGGCGGACCCTGCTCCCTACTGGCGTGCTGTGCACCGGAAAAGAGGGACTAGGAGGGCTTGGAGGCCGCGGACGGGTTGGAGGTGGTGGCCTGACCCGCACGCTGGTTGCCCGAACCGCCACGGCGGTATCCACGCCCTCGGCCACGCGAAGACGCTTGCTGCGCGGGCCGGTGGCTGGGCAGCTGACGTGACTGGGCGCCCCTTCCGTGGCCACGAAAGGGGCGAAAAGCAGAGGTGAGCGGAGGGCGTACAACAGAAAGGCCCAGGGACTTGGCAGTAGCCCGTGAGTCCTTAAACCGCTCCAGCGCATGGTCTGCCTTTGAACCAAAAAGACCTACTTCCATCAAAGGGCATGTCCATGAGTGTATTCTGGACATCACCCGAGAAACCAGTTGTTCTCAGCCAGGCGTGGCGACGTAGCGCCACCGTCGTGCCGCAAGCGATCTGCCCAGCGAGTCGGCGGTATCAAGGCCACAACGTATGGTGTATTTAGCCGCATCTCGCCCTTCCGCAATGGCGCGGGTAAGCAGTGTCTGGACTTCCTCAGAACACTGCGGCAAAACAGCCACCACCGAATCCCACAGGGAGTGGGTATATCGGCCCAAAAGGCAAGCGGTGTTGACGGACCGCAAGCCAGCACTGGAGGAAGAAAAAGCCTTCTTCCCAAATTGGTCCAGGCGTTTGGATTCCCTATCCGGAGGGGCGGTAGGGAAGGCGGTTTGGGAGGCAGAGGCTTGGACAACCAAGCTCTCGGGGGTGGGATGTTGGGAGAGAAACAATGGGTCGCCCGGAGCCGGGCGATGGCGTCGAGCCACGTTCCTATCCACAGGAGCCCCTGTGGTGGGTTTGGACCAGGCACCCAAAAGAACGTCAGTGAGTGCATCATTAAACGGCAGCACAGTCTCCGAGGAGGAGGCCGCCGGCTGAAGCACTTCTGTCAGGAGGTTAGTCCTGACGGCCACAGTAGGCAACTGGAGATGTAAGGCTCCAGCTGCTCTACGCAACACCGTTGCAAAATTAGCTCCCTCCTCCGTAGCCACGGGAGGAGACAGCATGCCAGTGTCAGGAGGTGTCTAGACCACTGGCATCCCCAAGTTCCTCAGCCCAGTCCGGATCATACTCACACTGCTGTGTGATAGGGTCCTCAGACCCCTCCCAGCTCTCCTGGTCCTCCTCTTGTTCAAAATATGGAGGAGGAGGGACATTTGGGACCGAAGGTCTCATCGGCGCCGGAGCCGGCGTCGAGCGACGTCGGTCCGGCTCCATGTCCGGAGCTGGAGAGAGCCGGGGACCGACGCCGTCCGGAGCCCCGGACGGCGTCAAGAACGGCACCGGGGACATCGGCGGAGGCGTGGTTAGGTCAACCGGCGTCGATGGGGGTTGCGGCACCCCCGGAGCCGGGATCGAGGCCGGGGCCGGAGCCGAGGCCGGGATGAAGGCTGGTGGGACAGGCGGCGCCGGGACCGGAGTCGATGGCGGCGCCGGGGCAACCCCATCAGGGCCCGCGGGGCCCGAAGGCGCACCGGAGGGGCCTGAAGGCCCGAAGAGGCGGGCCATGGCCGACAGGAATTCCTGTAGCTCGGCCGGAGTCGCCCCGAACCCGGAAAGGACGGGTAATGCGGGGGCGGCTCTACAGGCATGTCCGGGGCCGCGGGGCGGGACGGTGCCGACTGGGGCCTCAGCCGAGTCGCGAGACCGGCGGCGAAGTCTTAGAGCGATGACGCTTCTTAGACTTCTTGTGCTTCGACTTACCCGAGGAGCGCAAGACTTGGACTCCGACGACCGGCGGGGACTCCGCGACCGGCCCTCGACCTCTCCCGGGACCGGGGCTTGAGTGCGGCGCGGAGCCGACTGGCGGACCTCGAGTAGCTTTCGAGACCGCTCTCGCAAAGCCTTCGGATGAAGTTTCCGGCAGTCAGGGCACGACTTTGTGTCGTGGTCTCGGCCGAGACAGAAGAGACACTTGAGATGCGGGTCCGTGATCGACATCATGCGACCACAGGCTCCGCATGGCTTGAAGCCGGGCATCCCTACGACACCTAGGAGTCGTGAAGACTCGATGAAGAAACAGTGCAAAAAATTCACAAAAAAGGTTAGTCAAAAATTGACTAGGGCACTGCTCTTCCCGGATCTGCGCTTACTGGCGCGGAAAAAGAAGAACTGACGTCAGCGCGCAGGGGCGGCGTCTAAGTACTGCCCGCCACGTCATCCCGGCGATCACGACGCCAACAACGGACGCGGAGCCGCACGACGCCGCCTACCGACGCGCAAGGGTACTGCTACGCAAAAACTTTCCGGATCCAGCCTGACGCCTGGGGATATTCTAAGGTAAGGAATCTGTCACTAACGTGTCTCTTTCAGATAATATGTGTCCAGGGGATGGGTTGCCTCAAACACCCATGTCCAGTCCATTGGTCTCACTAGTCATATCATCGGACACGGATTTGGCCCACTCTATACCCCCAGTTAAGTTAATCTCCTGGAATATAGCAGGTATTCGCTCGAAACTAACAGATGAGGTTTGGTTGGAATACATCAGGGGTTTCGATGTAATCTGTTTACAGGAGACATGGGCTAAAGAAAGTATAGAGATGGATGGCTATCAGGCCTTTGATGTGCCTGCCATAGCATCGTCGTCGGGGAGGGCAAAGGGAGGGTTGGTAACCTTATTCTCAGTCAGATTTGGTTCCATAAAAGTTTTCTGTGTAGGATCCTCTCAATGGTTTCAATTGATTATGATTGTTAATATGCTCCAGGTGAGAGTCCTTCTTGTAAACTGGTACTATAATATTTTCGACCCAAAGAACTGTCATGTTATAGAAGCCTTGCAAATGGAAATCGCTAATGTTTCTGGGAAGTGGCAACCTTTATGTGTTTTATGGGTGGGGATTTTAACTGCACAGCCTGTGAATACAGTAATGATAGAGTTTGTGGTCTCTTGGACACAGATGATCAGCCTTTGGCGCATTTTATTCACACCCCGCAGGGAGACGCACTGAATACTATAATCATTGAGAATAATTTGGACAGCCTGACTAATAGTTTCTCAGTCCAGTTCCCTACCTTTGTTGGGGGGGGGGTAGGGAAAGTTCTATCAACGTTATGTTTATTTCTAAGGAGTGCTCCTCACTGGTGTGCGATTTTCATGTGGACCCGGAAATTGCGAGTGATCCCAACCCACTAATTGTTTCACTTAAAGTAATAGCTAGAACTACAGGGGGGGATGGCCGCTTGACTGATTATAATCGCAATAAAGGTGTTCGAGTAAACTGGGGAAAAATAAATCCAACACTTTTTGAGGTGGAAATAGTTTGATCTAATTTCGACCTGATCATGGATTGTTTGGAGCAGGATTCTTCCTCATCTACGATCGTGCAGAACATAACATGCCCAGCTAGGCCCCAGCAGCATCGTGAGAGCCGCTGGTTTAATGCAGAATGTTCTAGAGCCCATAAGATCTTAAAAACTGCCCTCCAGACTTACCCCTGTAACAGAGAACAAATAAAATACGCGAGACGCCTATATAAAACCACCATCAGTGAAAGAAAAGAGGAGCTGAGGCGAAAAGCATGGGATGACCTGGAGAGAGCTAGTGCTCTTAGAGATAGTAAAAGCTTCTGGGCCATCATCAATCGACCCCAATTCACTGAGGAAGCGGGAAAAATGGAGTCATTAATCCTGGGTGATACTTGGGAACTACATTTTGCGCCTATCTTTAACCCAAATGGTAGGGAGCTGTCGATGCTTATTGAGGAGCCCCCGGCCGATATGGCGCAGGCAGTTGAGCTTAGTGCCTCACTTACGGTGTCTGAGGTGGAGGAGGCACTCGCAAAGGGAATTAGTAGTAAAGCTCCAGGCCCAGATGGAGTTCCACTAGATCTTTTTAAGTTAAACAGAAATGTTTGGGCACCCCTGCTAACACAAGTTTTTAAATCGGTGGTGATTGGTCCAATTCCAGCATCTTGGAAAGAGGCTATAGTCGTACCCGTGTTTAAAAAAGGGAATAGAAATGACCCTGCCTGCTATAGGCCCATTTCCCTTATTGACTCTACCGCCAAAGTATTGGGTAGGGTAATACTTGCCCGATTAGAGTCATGGGCAACTAGTAGGGGGATCATCTCAAAGACACAGTATGGCTTCCGGAGGGTATTGGGAACAACAGAGCAGTGCCTAAATTTGTCCCTGATCATGGGCAAGTACATGAGGGCAAAGAGTGGTTCTATCCACCTTGCCTTCATGGACTTGTCCTGTGCATTTGACACTGTGAACAGGGGGAAATTGTGGGCACTAATGACTGAAATGGGTTTTGAGAGTGCACTAATCCTGCTCCTAAAAAGGCTACACACTAATACATCTGTTTTCATAAGATTTGGATCACACGGGGAAAGGACAAAGCCCAATGCCTCAACCGAAGGAGTTCGGCAGGGATGCATCTTAGCTCCTTTTCTGTTTTTAATTTACACGAATGGCCTGGAAGCATTTTTACTAGGCAAGAAAATTGATTTTCCCAGCATTAATGGTCAGCCAGTTCCGCTGCTCTCGTATGCGGACGATACTGTACTCATGGCCCTGACGGCCAATAGCCTCCAAACCTCCCTGGACGCCTTTACTAATTTTATGGCGGCGCTATACTTGAGGGTTAATTTCTCAAAGTCTTACATAATGGTATGCAGCCCAAAAAAGGTTAAAACCAGAAGTTTCAATGTCAGGGGTAAGTACATTGAAAGGGTGGATCAGTTTACATACTTGGGGAACATGTTTAGCAAGGATTTGAAATGGGACTCCCTGATTACGGCTAGGGCACAGCAGACAAGTAGAGTAGTGGAGGGGCTGTTTAGGTTCGCCTGTAAGTTAGGCCACAAGCCAGTGCCTGAGCTGGTTACCTTATACAATGCAAAATGTTTGTCAGTCGCATCGTATGGGGCGGGCGTATGGGGCTATCAAAGAAGTCGCTCGCTACAAGTAGTGGAGAACAAGTTTATAAAACGCCTGCTGATGATTCCAAGCAGCTCTGCCACCTCATTTACTCATCAAGAAGTGGAGATGGAATACATAGAAGATCGTATCGCTGCTGCCCCTTTGCTCTTGTGGGCCAAAATTTGGGTTTCAGAAGAGTTACAGTTTTCCAGGGAGATTATCGAAGACTGTATTAATTTGGATAGGTCTGTGAAGATCCCCTGGCTTCGGTTTGTGAGGGATAGGTTGTCCGAGATTGGGTTGGGTGAGTACTTTGACACTCCGTCGAGTATCCCCTTAAATGCAAAGGGTATAATTAAAGAGGAGCATAGGGTCTGGGCAAATTCGCGTCATTTACAATTGGAGGCACCCGGCCCTAGCTGCCCTTTCATGCCCAAACAGCAATATTACCTATCCTTTACAACGAACAGCCAGATGCGTTTTCTTTTAACAAGATTCCACCTTAGCACTTTGCACTTTTTGGTAGCGTTCCCCAAACAATCTGGGTGGATGGACAACCTTATTGCTTGCCCATGCGACAATAGAACTTCCCAGAGCACCTTGCACTTTACTCTTTTTTGTGCACTTTATAAAGAGCCAAGGAGTAGATTTTTGATACCCTTACTATTGAATATTCGCCCATGTACATATATTGAGGGGTACAGATATCTGCAATCACTGATCAATCCTGTTATTTGCAATGCTGTTTTAAATTTTATTAGAACAGCAATGGGCATTAGGAAACGCTATGAAGTGCAATAATTGGGTGGGGAGATGAAATGATTTGTATTCCTTGTTTTTATCTCAAATTGGTTCAAATTTTATGGCCATTATTACATCTATGTATAAGTATGATTTTAGCTTATAATGGAACTTTTATCTTTTTAATATTTTTTTAGAAAAAATGTATTTTAAATTTGTATTGCTTGATTGTCGAAACTTTTGTGGCTGTGTGCCGAATAAAGTTAATTTGACTGACTGACTGACGGTACTCAAAGACCAACTTTTAATTATACACAATGAGAACATTGCCCTACACCATCTAAAATAAGTTCTATTACACAGAAAAAGAAATTTACATATTTTACTGGTTACAACCTATCCGACCCAGCATCATATTATTTCAAATTGAATATCCCCACAATGAACAAATATATACTTACACAGACTAAGTTGGTTTATTCCTCATCCTTTATAGCAGATCTGTCCCTGAAAGGTTACGGTTATTAGAAGGACACTATTGACTTAAAGTCTATTTGGGGCACAAAAATTGGCAAGTGCAAGGGACTATGGGCCAGATGTATCAAGAATTGCTTTTGCAATTCTTAAATAGCGAATTTTACCGATTCGCTATTTAAGAATCGCAAAATGCAATGTATGTAGGATTTGCAAAAGAAATTGCGAATTCTACATATTCCTTAATAGCAAATCGCAAATTGCGATTCGCTATTAAGGAATACCTTCCCATTCATTCCTATGGGCCTAGAGGCCCATAGGAATGAATAGGATTACATTCGCAATTTGCGAGTACCAAACAGGTACTCGCAAAATGCGCATGCAATTTCAAGTATGCAAGGGGGCCAAAAGGACACCCTGCTGCACCCCTGAAATGTGCATGTATGCACATGTGGCGCACATACATGTCCTAAGGGCATGTATGTGCACCACATGCCACTTAGAAAAATGCTAAAAGTGCATTTTTAAAGGAATTTGCAAATTACCACCAACTAGAAGTTGGTGGTAATTTGCGATTCCTAAAGCCAGGTTGCAATTTTTCTTGCTTCCTGAATTGCATTTAAGGAATCGCAAATTGCGATTCTCAAGCATTCGCAAAATAGGTAATCACAAAAATTGCGATTACCTATTTTGCGAATGCCTTTTGGGCTTTTTCCCGTTCGCAAACGGGCCGATTCTGAGAATCGGCCCGTTTGCGAACGGGAAAACGCTTGATACATCTGGCCCTAAGTCCTTGCATCGTGCATGTGTAATACTGTCTCAACTAATATTTTTAAATCAGACGGTCTAACAAAGTACCTGTTTCGGTTTAGCCACTGCAAAAAATGCGAATACTTCCTCTATTCCGTCTCTGGCCCAATATGAGAAGTGGCACACATGGGGGAGTGGCCTGCAGGGGCAACATGGCAGACGCGCCTTGATTTTGCTCCGCCACATATCCCCATAATCCGCAACATTTATCCGATTAAGCGTTGTATTTACAGGAAAAAGCTGCGGCGGATCGCTCGGCGGACCCCCTAGGTGCCCGATGGAGCGAGAGAATTGCCCAAAATCGCTCAACTAAGGCGCCGAATTCAGACCCTGATAAGACATGTGAGGCCCGCAAGCAGATCGATGCATATCTGGTGAGCGATTGCGAAGGCCGACGGCGTCAGCTGAGCTGTCCACGACCTGTGCAAAGCAAGGAAGTCACACGCAGCGCTGCAAGAGAGGAGAGGCGCCTGGCGTAGCTGGAAACCATAGAACTGGGTGCGGCCCAGGGAGCGACCCAGAGCCTGGACCCACATGTAAGCACAGCGGGTGTGGCGGCTGCCTTGGCCAGCGCTGGTTCGGGGCCTGGGCGGTTGCAGTCGACATCGATAAGGCCTGCGGACGCACAATCCTGTACCTGAAATAAGCAGAAAGAACTGCCTATACAGAGAAAAGACAACCGGCGTGACCTACCAAGTAAGGACGGCGAGTAAGCCATTAGTGATTCCCACCACGCTGAAATGGCCCGCAGCAGTGAGTGACTCCCCTGGTGGTGTGTGGGCGGAGGCGAGAGGCGCTACCCGGTGTGGGTGGATAGCGTGGTGCGGCTGGAGCTGAGGGAGACTCCACGATTTTTCTGGCGCATGCTGAGGAATCCTGAGGTGCGGCATAGTTACTTGGTGAGTACCTGACGCAAGTAATAGACGCTCAGCAAGTGGCAGACATTGGGAGATATGGAGGTATGGTGCGATAGCTGGGGTCTCAAGATAAATAGCCCCCGGTGACCACGGAGAAGCCTCGATGTGATGTCAGCTTCGGGGAGGAAACCTGAATCACATGGAGGCGACCATTACAGTCCCGGGGGTGTAATATGCCCAAGGCGGTACACAGTACTGTCCCCGATGGCGCACAGACACGCGTCCAGCTACAGGACAGTGAGAAAGCGTGTCTGTACCAGTGGATCTCCTTGCTCTGTGAGTCCTTGCGTAGGAGTTGCACTGTGGAGGGAGCTGTTGGTGGGGGTCACGGGGTGTTGGACAGAGAGGTTACCTGAGGCACAGTGGTGATGAGGAACTTGTGGTGTCATTCACTGGTTTACTGAAAGGACTCGATTTACCAGGTGCACACTGGTCAGATATCGCATGAGAGAACTGCATTGGGACTACCTTGCTAGTTGTAGATAATCGCACTGCCCACACTACCAGTGTTGCCCTCCTGTGGAGCAAAGACAGAGGAGTTGGATTGAAGCCACTTTAAGATCGCCCAAACCCGGTAGCGGAGATAGGCTACTACATCATACCGTATTAGGGTGAGGACGAAAAGCGGATAGGGCTTATAGCACTGTCTGAGACTGCGCAACTACGGGAAGGCACCATACACGGCATTGTGCAGCTTACCCACAGTGTGCCACCAGATCTGGCTGCCGACACTCAGCTACTAAAGACCTGGCGTATCTAATTGAGCAGATGGGTCACACTAGAGGCAGCAGGTCGAGGGCCTCTTCGCAGACTACAGGCCCGATGGACATAGATCAAACGCAGCCACTAATGCAACAGGAACCCCCAGACGATAACTCTTTGATGCCATCCTGAGTGCTATAGAGCAATCCAGGGAATCGGTGGAGTCCCAAATTGACAAAGTTGCGCTGGACCTCACTCTACTGCACGCAGACCACGGGAAACTGAGTGAGCGAGTTGTTACGGTGGAACACGATATCACAGAACTGAAACCAGTCGCTGACTTTCTGGAGCAACAACAAAACGCACACAAAGCCAGAATGCGATATTTAGAAGAACGAGTGGAAGATGCGGAGGATCACTCCAGGAGGAACAACGTACGCCTGATCGGATTGCCAGAAGGAGCGGAAGGCCAGGACACTGTTGGTTTCATGGAAAAATGGCTTAAAAATATTCTACCTTCCTCCCTATTCGCCCCGTTTTTTACTATAGAACGGGCACATAGTGTCCCAGGCAGGAAACCAGCACCAGGCACAGCGGCACGGCCGCTTATTTTTAAACTGTTATACTACAGAGACAGGGATATGATCCTATGAGAAACCAGGAAACTCTCTGAGGTCAAATTTGAAAACACGAAGATTCTCTTCTTCCTGGTTTACACAATTAAGGTCCAGCGCCAATGGGGATCCTTCTCGCAAGTTAAGCAGAAGATTCGACAGCTAGACATTTCATTTTCACTGCTCTACCCAGCAAAACTATGTGTGGTCTCGGATGGGAAAACAAGATTTTTCGTTACGCCTCAGGACACCTGGTACTGGCTGGAAACCACAGGCCAGTTCTTGGGTCCACGCCCAACAGGCCTCAGAAACATCAGGAATGGCGATGCCAGTGGATCCAGGAACTGTCTTTTAACTGCACCGGGACCAGATCAAATCAGGCAAGAGTAGCGGAGCAGATGACTGAAGCGGCGGAAGCGACCACTAAAGAAAGCACCCAACTTCACTCTTCAGAAGATGAGGGCGCGTCAGTAGCTGGACTCTCTGACGCTGTGTCCTTGCGAATGCCTGATGTTACGCCACAGACTGCAGATGGTATTGTATGATAATTGGGGGGTAATGTATGTACCACGAAAATTCCTGCAGGACTGCAACTGGTGGACATTTAGTATGGTAAATCTTGCATTGTTTTATATGCTATGTGACATGAATGAATATCGCGCCTAGGCTCACGAGTGGAACTAGAGGGTTATTCTCCGTTACATGTACCCTTACACACATAGACATGACTAATCCGGGGATATCGGAATGACATGACCCCCACAAGGCCTCACCTCCCTCATATTCTCCTTTGTATAGGGAACCAGTTGGTATACAGACAGGTTTTTCTTGTCAGGGTTTGGGTAGCGCCCGATGTTTATGGGAGCCGCTCTTGTAATGTTTTTCTTTTGCCATGTTGGCTCACCCACTTTTCCATTATTTGCAGGAGTCTGATTGGGGGAATGGGCGATGACTCAACACACCGCTGCCTTATACACATGACCGCAGGCATGGCCCAGGCTACCCCCTATTCGTGCATAACGTAAACTCATGATAGAACATTCAATACTCACCTGGAATGTGCGGGGTCTCCGTACACCATCCCGCAGGTATGTGGTCTATTCTTACCTGAAAAGACACAATGTGCATATTTCCCTTTTACAGGAGATGCATTTAAATAAGATTGAGACAGCCCGGATAGAAAGAAAATGGAGGGGTAAGGTATACGCCACTGATAATTCCTTGTTTGCAAGGGGGGCCCTAATCTGGATCCGACCAGGTACACCATATACAGTTGAGGAGTCCCTGGTTGACAGGGATGGTAGATATGTGTTTCTAAAAGGAAGGTTAGATGGGAGTCTCATATTATTAGGCAATATATAAGCCCCTAATACACACCAAGGACAGTTCCTTCGTACTTTATCCCTGATACTGACAAAATGGTGTGATATACCGTGGTTGATCGGAGGGGATTTTAACAGTGTCATAGACACTGGATTGGATAGATCCTTTCCCCCTCTAAAAGGTACAGCTGCTGTAACCAACTCCAAAGCACTGAGAGCGTGGTCGCATGGGTGGGATTTGACAGATATCTGGAGGCATCGTAACCCCGGAGAGAGGGTATATTCCTTTTACTCTGTACCTCATGAACTGCATGTGCGGTTAGACAGATTTTTAGGCTCCCCCTCCTTGCTTCCTTACATAACTAGTTCAGATTACCGTGGCCGTATGCATTCCGACCACAATCCACACTATGTCACTGTGGAGTGGGAGGGCGGAATCCCCGGCATCCCTACGTGGCGATTGCAGCCGGCGATGCTGGAAGACCCAGTCTTCCGAGACTCAATAGGGGAAGCCATTAGTGAATATTTCATGCATAATGCTGGATCTGCCTCGTCCCTCATGATGGAGTGGGCTGCCATGAAAGTCACACTGCTGGGGAGGTGCTTGGGACTGGGATGTGGCCTGAAGAGGCAGGTTGAAACGAAGCTGACGTACGTGGAAAAAGCTCTATTAACACTAGAACCTCAAGCAATAGCGGGACCGCCAGACTCCACTCCACTATTAGAGGAACGAAAGAAGCACACAAACCTCCTAGAGCGTCAAGGTTGTATAAACTTTGCAGCGCACTCAGCGTTAACGCATGCTCAAGCTGATCGATCTGGGTCTCTATTGACCTGGGTGGACAAACAGGACCAATCCGTCAGACCCATTACTGCGCTCCGGTCCTCAGAAGGCGGAATTAAGTATGCACAGCATGAAATCCATAACAAACTGACTGGACAATTCACTCAGCCATACAGAATGGCCCTGCATGCACCAATGACAGAAATCCACACCTTTCTTGACGGTCTTACCTTCCTTACTCTTACACCGGAAAAACATAGAGAATTAGAAGCCCCACTAACATTGGAGGAGGTATGGGGTACCATGAGAACTTTACCGTCTGGTAAAGTTCCCAGCCCGGACGGTTTCACCCATGAATTTTATAAAACATATGCCGACCTTCTCAGCCCGCAGTTACTTAAGGTATACACGGAGGCACTAGAAATTGGTTCCCTTCCAGCTTCTCTAACGGAGGCTACCCTGATTACTCTCCAAAAACCAGATTGGGATCCTACAAGCGCCTACAGCCCTCTAGCATTGCTGAATGGTGACTACAAAATACTGTCTGGAGTTCTGGCAGGAAGATTGGCACCTGTCACTCCACATCTGGTTCATTATGTCCAGAACGGGTTCCTCCCAGCTCGAAATACCTCTCTTAATATACGTAGACTCTTTTGGGTAATGCGTAGCGCTACAGGGGACTGGCCGACAGCGGGCTGTCTAGTATTAGACCTTTCAAAAAGCCTTCGACACTGTTGAATGGCCTTACATGTTTGAGGTACTGCGGTGATTTGGATTTGGGCCATATTTTCTAAGCTTAATTAAATAGCTATGTGGGGCGCCTGCCATTCGTGTCCGCTTGGGGTCTCTATTCTCAGGGCCAATACCGATACAGAGAGGTACTAGACAGGGGTGCCCTCTTTCCCCGTTAATCTTTTCACTGGCTATAGAGCCCCTGGCAATGGCGCTGTTCCAGTCGGCGCAATGCTGGGGTGTGCGCCTAGGGGAGGAGTTACATGCCACATCACTCTACGCTGATGATATTCTGCTCTACATTAGAGATTTGCAGGCCATACCCCAGATTATTCCTGACACACTTACACTATTTGCTATGCTATCAGGACTGGGTGTGAATTGGGGGAAGTCCTGTCTGTTCACCTTTACGGTTGGTGCAGACGATCCTCGGATGGTGGTGGACATGGCAGTGGTGGCCTGGCAACCGGTCATGTTCGATACTTGGGTGTCAGAGTATATCATACTGACCGGGATCTCCTGGAGGGTAATCTTTCAAGAGGGGTTACAAGTTTAAGATCCCAAATGGAATTCTGGAAAACACTGAATTTGTCCGTTGCAGGTCAGGTGGCGCTCATTAAAGTGGTAATGTTGCCCCGTCTGCTTTATTACTTTGCTAATCTCCCATTATAGCTACCAGCATCCTTTTTTCGATCATTAGAAGGCATGATTAGAGACATTATATGGAGTAACACACGCTGTAGGGTGGCGCTAGTTAAATTATATTTACCAAAGGCGCAGGGTGGCCTGACTCTGCCTAATATGGAACATTACTATTTGGCATCCCAAAAACAATAGGTGGCGAAATGGGTAGCGGAATTACACCTTGCGGATACAGCGGAGAGGGGGCCCCCGTATACGTTAGACAGACTCCTTTTCATCTTTCATCCATGCACTAACTCACACTCGGTGCTTCCCCTTTTGGTATCGATCGTGCTATCTTACTAGGGTGGTAACGCTGTACGCACCAACTAACCCATTGCTGGGCATGCCAAGGTGGGGGGGGGGTCGAGTCAGCACGGCGGAGCTAGCAGACTGGCAAGCTGCTGACATACACACACTGGGGGACCTATATGCAGAAGGTGCGTTACGCCCATTCCTCTCATTGACTGAAGAGGAAGGAGTCCCTCCGGGACATTTCTTAACTTATGCCTCCTGGATTGCTATGCTGGGGCACCACTGGGGTAATATCTCACAGGAACTTCTGACACACCTCCTGATGCATATACATGTGATGGGTACGGGACGACACCTCATAAAATGGCTTGCAGAATCAATCCGCGAGTATACTTTGGCTGATCTAACGCCACTACGGGCTAGATGGGAAGCAGACATAGAAAGATCCTACACATCTAAAGAGTGGACTATGCTGTTGGGGAGTCCTAGACAGATCCCTAGGAATGCTAGATTTAGACTGATCCAATTTTATATAATCCACAGAGCATATCTATCCCCTGACAAAATTAATAGGTACTTTACTAGGGCAGATGCCTGCTGTCCGTGCTGCAAAATGATAGATGCCGCCTTTCTACATATGATGTGGTCATGCCCCAGACTGCAAGACTATTGGCACAGGGTGACTCAATTGCTGTCCAAGAGCACTGACAGGGTATTGCTGACAACGTGGGTGGCATGTATCACAGGGATATTCCCCAGAAGTAAGAAACACAAAGCCTCCTCCATATTCTTAGATCTGGGCCTAGTGATGGCCAAGAGACTAGTTACACGTCATTGGAAAGCCGTAGACCCGCATCGCTAAAAGCTTGGACACATTCTATGCTGAACTGGGCTAAGGCGGAAGCAATTTCACGGGCAAGAGAGGACACATTAGGATTACGTAAATATCCCATTACAGAAGCTTGGAACACAATCCTGACGGTATTTCAAGTAGCAATAGCTACGGAGGACCCCCCTGACATTCCTGATACCACATAGGCACTATTTTTATGTGTGTTGTAGTATGACACGGCATTACTGAGACCTGGACTGTGCAACATATATCACGTACATTAGAGTGGCAATGTACCAGTATAGAGATATGGGTATCGCATCTTATATAGTAGAAGTGGCACTGCAGAAGGGGAAGTAGACCGCCTGCCTCCCACCCGGACCTATCCTGCTTTTTCCCCTTTCCCGTTCTCATAAGTTGTTGTTATACTGTTGGAAATGGCCCTTTTTGCAGGGTCACCCCTAAACTTTTTGCCTGCCTCCTGTATTTTTGCTGACCTGTTTCTGTTGGTTTTATGACTCTGGGCACTTTACCACTGCTGTTCAGTGCTAAAGTGCATATGCTCTCCCTTTGTAAATATGACTATGTGAATTGGTATATCCCTGATTGGCTTATTTGGTTTACCTGTTAGTCCCTAGTAGTGTGGCCTGTGTGTGCCCAGGGCTGGTAAACCAAATGCTGCTGGTGGGCCTGCAGCACTGACGTGTGCCACCCACAGAAGCAGCTTGTAAAGTGTGTCTCAGACCTGCCACTGCAGTGTCTGTGTGCAGTCCAGAACTGCCATCTTGGCTGTGAAGTGCACCCACTTCCCAGCCCCTGAACCTTCCCTTGGCATCTTGTAAGTCACCCCTATGGTAGGGTGCATTGTATGTGTAAGGTAGGACATGCCTTGGTGTGTGTAGCATGTCCTGGTAGTGAATTATGCCCCATTTCGTTTTTCACTACTGTAAGGCTACCTGTTCCTCATAGGCTAGAATGGGCAGTTTGACTATTACATTCTATAGTCCTAACTGACCCCAGGAACATGGTAGAAAAACGAATTTAGTATGCCTGAGCTCAGAATATTAAAATACATCTTTTAGTGAAGTTTATTTTTATATTCTGTGTTTGAAAATACCACTTTTAGAAAGTAGGTATTTTCTTGCCTAAGCCTTCCAGTGTGCTCTGCTGTTATGTGTATTGGCTGTCTGGTTTTAGAGGGGCAGGGCAGGCTGAGTCAGACCTGGGTTGAATAGGAGAGATCTGCATTTAGAGTGTGGGGAGGGGTGGCTCCTTGACCTGAATAGGGCTGTGCCTGGCAAGGTGAATGCTGGCTCCACCTCCTACTGTGTGTCTGCTAGCAGACCCCCTCTTTCTGAAAGGAAGAATGCAGCCTGGTAAACAAAGTGCTCCAGGCCTGAGCAGAACTGGTTCTGGCTAGGTTCAGTGACTGGTAGCTTCAAAGATCAAAGGTTTTTGGGGTATAAATATCTGTGCTCAAGCCCCTGCATTTTGTATTGCTTTTGGATCTGGAGAGGAAACTCTGTCCGTGCCACTGGAGGAATCTGCAGGAAGTGACTGTCCTTGTGCTTGTGTGTTGTTTCTTGCACTGGCCTGCAGCAGTGACCACTGGACCTTGAAGAAGAGGAAAAGGAACTTTTGAGAGAACTTTTATTTTTGTTACAGCAATTACCCAAGGGCTAGGAAAAGAGCTAGCCTCCTGCTGGAGTCTCAGGCACATCTGACTCCACCACCAACCTCCTGCTTCCTCCCTGCGAGGATTGCTATCTGCTGATGAGGCTCCTGTGAGTTCCAGGGCCTCTAGTTTTGCTTCAGAGAAAAGAGTGCTGGAAATCGTCGCTAACGGACGTTTGCGAGCCGCTGCAGCCGAGAGCGCTGGAAAAATCATCGCGCTGCTGCCGCTGGGTGCTCGCAACACGAAACCATCGCTAACGCCCCTTTGCGAGCCGCTGCAGCTGAGACGCGCTGGAAAAATCATCGCGCTGCTGTCGCCGAGCGCCGCAACCCCTAAAGAAATCATCGCTTCAAGACATCGCTTTGCGGACGCCGTGCGTCCGCCATTTTCATCGCATCGCACCGGATTTCGTCGCTCCCTCGCGGAGCGTCATCTCTTCGCATCGCAACACAATCGCACAGCGCAACAGGATCGTCGCATCGACTTCTCCCTCGCGGCAAGAAAGTCATCGCATCGGCGGCCTAGCGTGCAGAAGTTGGTCGCAGTGTCTCCGCATGCATCACGCAGATCGGCGCATCATCCTCCCTTGCGGCAAGGATTTCAACGCATCGCCGGCCTCGCGTGCCGAGAATCATCGCTACCACTTCTTTGCGACATTTTGTTGGTTTTGCTACTAAACCCAGGTACTTTGTGAGAGAAAGGGTCGCAGAGACCACTGCTTTGAATTTGAACCTTATTTTTGCAACCTTTGAACTATTTTTTGACAGTCCTTCAACAGCCATCCTATTTTTGACAGTCTTATGAGAGAAAGGGTCGCAGAGACCACTGCCTTGAATTTGAACCTTATTTTTGCAACCTCTGAACGAGAAAGGGCGCAGAGACCCCTGCCTTGAATTTGAACCTTATTCTTGCAACCTTTGAACTATCTTTGACAGTCCTTCAACAGCCATCCTATTTTTGACAGTCTTATGAGAGAAAGGGTCGCAGAGACCACTGCCTTGAATTTGAACCTTATTTTTGCAACCTCTGAACGAGAAAGGGGCGCAGAGACCCCTGCCTTGAATTTGAACCTTATTCTTGCAACCTTTGAACTATCTTTGACAGCCCTTCAACAGCTATCCTATTTTTGACCGTATTGTGGCTTTTACAGTTATTGGTCTTGTGATAAATCTGCCTTTATATAAAGATACTTATTTTTTATAACTACTTGTGTGGTGTCCCTCTGTAGTGTTCCTCACTGTGTTACTGTGTATGGTCATAAATGCTTCACACCCTGCCTCTGAGATAAGCCTACCTGCTCGTGCTACGTTACCACAGGGTTGAGCAGGGGTATTAAAGAGGGTAGCCCTCTCACTCTGACTTAGGAAGAAGGGTCCCTACTTGGACAGTGGCCAGCCATTGCCAAGTAGAGACCCCCATTTCTAACATATACGTTTTATTATTTCATTTTTTAGCTGTTTGGTCGCTAACCCTGACAATGCGGCATGGCTAAAGTGAGTCACTAAAATTGCATGCATGGAATGACTCTTTATGAACAGGATAATGGTAATTGGGTTATGTACTCAAGTGATAATACGCTCTGATCCTCTCTATTTACTGCATTAGACGTTAATTATTGTATTGTTCAGATATGGAATATGTAAATGTTAGCTGTGTTCAAAATGCTAAGTGATCCCTGAAGAATCTGATTTTTGTATATACCCACTGGTTCTACAGGTATAATATGTGCTAACCAATTGTACTGTATATGCAAAATTGTAATAAAAAGATCAAACAAAAAAATGAGAAGTGGCACACACATACCAACTATACAATTGAAGAATTGACAAGTATGATACAAAATGGAACTTTTAATTCTTCTATGATAAATCCGGAGGGTTGGGTGTTGTGGGCAACACACACCAATGCTTGTCATTTACGTTTTATAAATGCTGCTGATGGGTTTACACAAAATAGACCTGATCCTCGTTATCCCCACTCACATACAGTTACCACTTATTCGGTTGGTAAATTTCAATAATGGTTGGAATATTCCACACTATTGTCTGTAAAGCACCATCTTTCCCTTTTGTCAGGTGATATTGATTTTTCAGATTTTCTTTTAGGTCCAAAATCACCTCGCACTAAACATTTTGTGTATGCAGCCTATAATGTATTTTGGAAACTATCTCCAATGGAAGCAGCACTACGCTTACGCCAAATTGATCAAGATAATTTGGACAAAGTTCTTGCTGTGGTTGATAACAGCATAAACACACTGTCTTCTCGTATATGCACCTTAGACAATATTGTGTCGTCTGTTATTGATATTGTTCACAATGAAATATCTACTCTGTATCATGGTCAAAATCAGCTACGTTCAGCTATGCAATTTGGTTGGACCTTACAGACACTTAAAAATGTGAGAGTACCATGGGATTTCCTGAATGCTTCCGCACTGTTTTTACCGTTCAATTTGACAGATAAACAGAAACAGATGTCTATGAAAGACGCTACATCCACTATGTTACATATTGAGAAACTAGAACAGTTACCATTTACTGCAGCAGAAACAGATTCAGCGGTATGGTTAATGAACAAGTTACTTACCTTCGGTAACTATATATCTGTAAGAGACATATATTAGTTATGGATTCCTCACCATAGTTATGGAATCCTCACCTTAGAATAACCCCCAGGCATCAGACTGGATCCAGAGAATTTTTTCCTCAGCAGTACCTCTGCGCGTTGGTAGGTGGCATCTGTCGACTCCGCGTTTGTCGTTGGCGTTGTGATCGCCAGAATAACGTCGCAGTATCTACCTAAACGCTGCCCCTGCGTGCTGACGTCATTTCTTTACACAACATTCCACGCCAGAAGCGCAGAGACATGCAAGACACTGCCCACTGGTGCACAGAGTTAGGGCCCTGAAAGGGAGTCCCTTACTCTAGAAGTTAGTTTGCAGAACGAGGAGGATGGGTGGGGCGGTAAGGAATCTATAACTAATATATGTCTCTTACAGATATATCGTTACCGAAGGTAAGTAACTTGTTCATCTGAAAGAGACTATTAGTTATAGATTCCTTACCTTAGAATAGATACCCCAGCAATACCAACCCCGGAGGTGGGTCTGCAAACCAAGTTCACACCAGAAAGTCCTGGAGAACTGAACAGCCAAAGAATCTGTACCTCCGGACTTGGCTGTCCAGGCATTAGTGTTTTGAAAACGTGTGCAATGAAGCCTACATGGCTGCCTGACAGATGTCATGAAGAGGGACTCCATGTCCTGAAGCAGTAGTAGTTGCCGTCGCACTGGTGGAATGGGCGTGCAGCCCCACTGGAGGTTCCTTCTTTGCCAAGGAATAACAGATTTTGATGCAAAGAACGAGCCATCGAGAGATGGTCTGCTTTTGCACGGCCCGACCTTTCTTGGTGACCACATAGCCAACAAAGAGCTGGTCATCCACCCGGAATTGCTTTGTGTGATCCAGATAAAATGAAAGTGCACGTTTTGGATCCAGACGGTGGAGCCTCTCTTCCTCTTTAGAAGGATGCGGGGCGGGAAGAAGGTGGGCAAAGTGATGGTCTGTCCTATGTGGAAAGAGGTAACCACTTTGGGAAGGAAAGAAGGCCTAGTGCGAAGGACAACTTTGTCCGGATGAACAGCCAGGAAAGGAGGTTTTAAAGAAAGAGCCTGATGCTCACTCACCCTGCGAGCAGAGGTGATGGCAACCAAAAAGGCAGTTTTAAGTGTCAAAAGTCTGAGAGGACAGTTATGTAGCGGCTCAAAAGGAGTGCACATAAGGTAGGTCAGAACCAGGTTCAAGTCCCACTGTGGCATTACGAAAGGAATGGGAGGAAACAAGTGAGTAATGCCCTTAAGGAAGCGATTTACAATAGGGGACTTGAAAAGAGAAGGCTGACCAGGAAGCCGAAGAAAAGCCGAAATGGCCGAAAGATAGCCTTTTAGAGTGCCCAGAGCAGAGCCCTGCTGGGCCAAAGAGAGAATGAAGAGGAGAACCTCTGAAAGTGGGGCAGAAAGGGGATCCACAGCCTTTGCTGCGCACCATACCATAAATTTGTTCCATCTACAGGCGTATACCATTTTGATGGAGGGACGCCTGGCTGGCAAGATAACGTTACAGACTTCGGGAGGAAGGTCGAAAGCTGTCAACTGTCGCCGCTCAATCTCCACCCAAGGAGGTGGAGGCTGGACAGGTTCGGGTGGAGGACCGCCCTCTGCTGCTGCGACAGAAGATCCCCCCGAAGAAGCAGTCTGATCGGAGGATCGATGGCCATGTGCAGAAGCTCCGAATACCAGACTCTTCGTGGCCAGTCCGGGGCCACAAGAATGACTTGAGCCCGGTCGCGCTTGATCTTCTTCAGCACTCTGGGCAGAAGTGGTATAGGCAGAAAGGCGTATAGAAGTCCGCAACTCCACTCTTGACGAAAAGCGTTGCCTAGCGAGTGCCGCCTTGGAAATTCCAACGCGCAGAACTGCTGACATTGCGCGTTCTCTTCAGTGGCGAATAGATCTAACCAAGGCTCTCCCTGCTGCTGACAGAGACCTTGCACCACCTCCGAGTGAAGACGCCATTCGTGATCCATCATGCACCGGCGGCTGAGTTCGTCCGCCCTGGCGTTCAGAGAACCTGCCCGGTGTTGAACCACTAGGGACATGCTCTGATGTTCCAGCCACTTCCAGAGACGAAGTGCCTCCTGACATAGGGTCCACAACCCCACCCGCCCTGTTTGTTACAGTACCACATGGCGGTGGTGTTGTCCGTCTACACCTGCACTACTCTCCCTTTGACAGAAGGAAGGAATGCCTTCAGTGCAAGACGGAGCGCCCGAAGCTCCAGAAGGTTGATGTGGAGCCCGGACTCCGCCAGAGACCAGAGTCCTCTGATCTCCGCCTCTCCCATGTGGCTGCCCCATCCCAGAAGGGATGTGTCTGTCACCACTGTGTGATCTGGTTGGGGAAGGGAGAGGGATCTGCCGTTGACCCAATCCTGGTTCGTAAGCCACTACTGCAACTGTTGAGCAGTGCCCTCCGAGATCTGGACGCAATCAGACAGATTCCCCTGATGCTGCACCCACTGGAACTTCAGGTCCCACTGCAGAGCCAGCATATGCCACCTGGCATAATTGGCCAGCAGGATGCAGGAGGCCATGAGGCCCAGCACCCTCAGGGTCATCCGGACCGAAACCCGGGATAGAGGCTGAAAAATCGGAATCATAGCCTGAATATCCCGGACTCGCTGTTCGGGAGGATAAACCCGAAACCGCGTCGTGTCCAGAACCGCTCCGATGAAGAGGAGCATCTGAGAGGGATTCAGGTGCGACTTCGGCACATTGATGGAGAACCCCAGCGAATGCAGGAGGTCGGCCGTAGTCTGGAGGTGGGAGACAACAGCCTGGGGCGAGCCCGCCTTCAACAGCCAGTCGTCGAGATAGGGGAAGACTGGAACCCCTGCTCTGCGCAGATGAGCTGCGAACACCGCCATCACTTTCGTGAACACCCGAGGGGCGCTGGTAAGGCCGAAGGGGGGCACGGTAAACTGAAAATGCTCATGGCCTACCGTGAACCGCAGGTAACGCCGGTGGGCCGGCAGGACGGGGACGTGAAAATAAGTGTCCTGCAAGTCCAACGCTACCATCCAGTCTCCAGGGTCGAGGGCAGACAAGACCTGAGCGAGCGTCAACATCTTGAACTTCTCCTTCCGGAGGAAGCGGTTGACGTTCCTGAGATCCAAGATAGGACGCAGGCCCTTGTCCTTCTTGGGTACCAGAAAGTAGTGGGAATAACAACCACAACCTACTTCTGGGGCAGGAACGCGCTCAATGGCTCCCTTGGCCAAGAGAGCCGAAACTTCCTGTTGGAGAAGGCCCAGGTGATCCTCCGACATGCTGTGGCATGGCTAGAGGGGTAGCCTCGAAGGGGAGGGAGTAGCCCCTTCGGACTATTTGCAAAACCCATCTGTCCGATGTGATGGTGCGCCAGTGGGGGAGGTGATGGTGTATCCTGCCGCCCACTGGCGTTTGATGGGCCTGAAAAGTCGGACTAGGAAGGTTTGGAGGCTGCTGCAGAGGAGGGGTTGGTGGACTGGCCCGCCCACTGGCCCCCTGAACCCCGGCGTTGGTTCCCAAGTCCCCGGCCTCGCAAAGGTTGGGTAACTTGCTGCAGCCTGTGGCTCTGGGCGGGACGTAGTGGGGCACCCCTTCCGTAGCCACGAAAGGGGCAAAAAGCAGACTGCGCTGGGCGGCTGGAGAGGCCCAAGGACTTGGCCGTAGCCCATGAGTCCTTGAAACGCTCTAGAGCGTTGTCCGCTTTGTCGCCAAAAAGGCGACGGCCATCAAAAGGCATTTCCATCAAGGTGTTCTGGACATCCTCCGAAAAGCCAGTCGATCTCATCCAGGCGTAGCGACGAAGGGCTACTGACGTTGAAATTGTCCTGCCCAGAGAGTCGGCGGTATCCAGCCCACAACGGATGGTAAACTTTGCCGCATCCCTCCCAGCGGCAACAGCCTGGGAGAGCACTGTCCGGGCCTCCTCCGGACACTGAGGTAGCACTTGCGCAACCGAGTCCCACACAGAGTGGTAATAACGGCCCAAGAGACATGCGGTGTTTACCGACCGCAGTCCTAATCTGGCGGAAGAGAAAATCTTCTTCTCAAGATGGTCCAGCTTCTTGGATTCCCTTTCCGGGGGAGCGGTAGGGAATGCACTCTTGGAAGTGGAGGCTTGAACCACCAAGCTCTCCGGGGTGGGGTGTTTGGAGAGGAAAGTGGGGTCGCCCGGAGCCGGGCGGTGGCGTCGGGCAATCATCCTATCCACGGGAGCCCCCGTGTAGGGCCTGGACCACGTGCCCAAAAGGACGCCGGTAAGGGCCTCATTAAACGGCAGCAGGGGCTCCGAAGAGCTCGCAGCCGCTGAAGCACCTCTGTCAGGAGGTTAGTCCTGACCGCCACCGTAGGAAGCTCGAGGTTGAGGGCCTCGGCCGCCCTACACAACACCACTGCGTATGACGCTCCCTCCTCCGTAGCCACGGTAGGAGGAGAAAACATGCCAAGGTCAGGGGAAGTATCAAGACCACTGGCATCCCCCAGTTCCTCTCTCCGGTCCTGTTCAGATCCTAGCTGATCAGTTAAAGGGTCACCTGACCCCTCTCAGTCCTCCTCCTCATCCTGAGGTTGCCAATCTGGCCAAAAAGGGACCCCAGGAGAGAACAGGGGCACAAAAACCCCACTCGGCACCGGATCCGGCATCGGGCGGCGCCGGTCCGGCTTCGGGTCTATTTCGGGATGGAGGCCGGGGTCGACGCCGGCCAGGGACACGACCGGCGTCGGTTGCAGTTGCGGTGCCGGAGGAAGCGGCGCCGGTGGAGGTGTAATAAGCTCAACCGGCGCCGATCCGGTTCCAGGCCTGGATCCACTGGGGGCCTGCGGCGCCGTGGCCAGAGCCGACGGCGGAGAAGGCCTAGGCCCCCCAACCAAGTCCGCAGGGCCCGAAGGCACGCCGGCGGGTTCGGGTCGCTCGAAGAGGACATGCATCGCCTCGTAAAATTTATGAAGTTGGGCGGGAGTCCCTCTGGGTCCCAGGAAGGGGGGGAAACCCGGAGCCGACTCTTCGGGCTCCGCGCGCGGAGCTGCGGGAGGGGCACCGCCTGCATCCCCCGTCGCGTCAGCCGACCGATGGGGAGAAGTCGAAGAGCGACGATACTTCTTCAACTTCTTTTTGTGCTTCGACTTACCCGACCCCGAGTGCGAAGACTTCGATGACTTGGACGAGTGGTGATGGCTCCGGGACCGGTCCCTCGACCTCCCTCGCAACCGGGACCTCGAACGGCGCGGAGCCGACTGCCGGCGCTCAAGCAGCTTTCGGGACTGCTCCCGCAAAGCCTTCGGAGCCATCGACCGGCAGTCGAAGCACGACTTGGGGTCGTGGTCGCGCTCCAGGCAAAAGAGGCACCCGCGATGCGGATCCATAACCGACATCAATCGGTTACAGGAACTGCAGGCCTTGAAGCCGGGCATCTCTCGTGCACCAGGAGTCGTAGACTCAAAAAAGACGTCGACAAAAGTCGCTCCAAAAAAGTCAGTCAAAAAGTGACTGGAGGTACCGTTCTCTCCGGATCTGCGCTGGCTGGCGCGGAAAAAGAAAGAACTGATGTCAGCACGCGAGGGCAGCGTCTAAGTAGCTGCCGCGACGTCATCTCGGCAACCACGACGCCAACGACGGACGCGGAGCCGACCGACGCCACCTTCCGGCGCGCAGAGGTACTGCTGACGAAAAAACTTTCCGGATCCAGTCTGACGCCTGGGGGTAATTCTAAGGTAAGGAATCTATAACTAGCGTGTTTCTTTCAGATCAGAAGCTCAGGATACCAAACTCTCCGTGCTCACTCCGGAGCCACAAGAATAACTTGTGCTCGGTCACTCCTGATCTTCTTGAGCACTCTGGTCAGGAGTGGTAAAGGTGTATACGCGGCCTGAGCTCAACTCGCGACAAAAAGCGTCGCTGAGCGAGTGATGCCTTGGAAATTCCAACGCGCAAAACAGCTGACATTGCGCGTTCTCTCTGGAAGCAAACAGATCTAACCAAGGCTCTCCCCACCGCTGAAAGAGACCTTGTGCCATCTCCGGATGGAGACGCCATTCGTGATCCACAAGGCACCTTCGGCTGAGCTCGTCCATCCTGGCGTTCAGAGAACCGGACAGGTGTTGACCACCAGGGAAATGCCCTGATGTTCCAGCCAAGTCCAGAGGCACAGGGCCTCCTGACAGAAGGTCCACGACCCCACTCTGTCCTGTTTGATGCAGTACCAAATGGCAGTAGTGTTGTCTGTGAACACTTGAATAAGCCTTCCTTTTATTGACGGCAAAAAGGCTTTCAGTGCCTGTCGGATCGCTCCCACAGGTTGATATGGAGCTTGGCTTCCGCCGGAGACCAGAGTCCTCTGATCTCCACCTCCCCCAGATGGCCACCCCAGCCCAGAAGGGATGTGTCCGTCACTACTGTGAGATCTGGGTGGGGAAGGGAGAGGGGTCTGCCCTTGAACCACTTGCAGTCCGTCAGCCACCACTGCAGATCTTTCACAGTGCCCTCTGAAATCTGAACAAGGTCGGTGAGGTTTCCTTGATGCTGTGCCCATTAGAACTTCAGGTCCCACTGCAGAGCCCGCATGTGCCACCATGCATGGGTCACTAGCAGAAAGCAAGAGGCCATGAGGCCCAACAGCCTCAGAGTCACTGAAATCCAGGATAGAGGCTGAAACATCGGTATCATAGCCTGAATGCACAAGTTACTAACTTGTGTAACGATATATCTGTAAGAGACAGTAGTTAGTGACAGATTCCTTACCTTAGAATATCCCCAGGCGTCAGGCTGGATCCGGAAAGTTTTTGCGTAGCAGTACCCTTGCGCGTCGGTAGGCGGCGTCGTGCGGCTCCGCGTCCGTCGTCGGCGTCGTGATCGCCGGGATTACGTCGCCGGCAGTACTTAGACGCCGCCCCTGCGCGCTGACGTCAGTTCTGTACACGACTTTCCGCGCCAGGAACGCAGAGCCATGCAAGAAGCTGACATAGGTGTTTGAAAAATACTAGGGCCCTGAAAGGGATGTCCTTAACCCTAGAAATCAGTTCGCAGAACGGGGAGGATGGGTGGGCGGTAGGAATCTGTCACTAACTACTGTCTCTTACAGATATATCGTTACACAAGTTAGTAACTTGTGCATCTGAAAGAGACACGTTAGTGACAGATTCCTTACCTTAGAATAGATACCCCAGCAATACCAACCCCGGTGGTGGGTCTGCGAACAAAGATCAGACAAGGAAGTCCTGGAGGACAGAACGGCCAAAGAAGCCGTCCCTCCGGACCTGACTGTCATGGCAGTAATGTTTTGTAAACGTGTGCAGCGAGGCCCACGTAGCTGCCTGACAGATAACCGGCAGCGGAACACCGTGGCCCAAGGCCGTGGTAGCAGCCGTTGCCCTGGTGGAATGGGCACGCAGCCCAACAGGAGGCTCCTTCTTACCCAAAGAATAGCAGGTCTTGATGCACAAGGTAACCCAGCGGGAGATGGTTCGCTTGTGCACCGCCCGACCTTTTTGGCGCCCACGTAGCCAACAAAGAGCTGGTCATCCACCCGGAAGTGTTTTGTGCGGTCGATATAGAAGGAGAGCGCACGTTTTGGGTCCAGACGGTGGAGCCTCTCTTCCTCTCTGGAAGGATGCGGAGGCGGAAAGAAGGTAGGCAAAGTGATGGTCTGCCCAATGTGGAAGGCAGTAACCACCTTTGGCAAGAAGTACGGACGCGTCCGAAGAACAACCTTGTCTGGATGAACAGACAGAAAGGGAGGTTTGCAAGATAGAGCCTGGAGCTCACTCACCCGCCGAGCGGAGGTGATGGCCACCAGAAAGGCTGTCTTCAGAGTGAGAAGACGAAGAGGACAGTTATGTAGAGGCTCAAAGGGAGCGCACATTAAAAGGTAAGAACCAAGTTCAAGTCCCACTGAGGCATTACAAACGGAACAGGAGGGAAGAGGTGTGTAATGCCTTTTAAGAACCTGTTAACAACAGGGGACTTGAAAAGGGAGGGCTGATCAGGGAGCCTGAGGAAGGCCGAGATAGCACAAAGATAACCCTTGATGGTACCCAGGGCAGAACCCTGTTGGGCCAGAGAAAGAAGGAACAGAAGGACCTCAGAAAGAGGGGCAGAAAGGGGATTCACAGCCTTTGCTGTGCACCATGCCACAAATTTGTTCCACCTGCAGGCGTATACCACCTTAGTGGAGGGACCCCTGGCTGCCAGAATCACATCACAAACTTCGGGAGGCAAGTCGAAAGGAATCAACTGCCGCCGCTCAATCTCCACGCAAGCAGGTGTAGACTGGACAGGTGCGGGTGGAGGACCGTCCCCTGCTGCTGCGACAGAAGATCCTCCCGAAGAGGCAGACGGATCGGGGATCTACGCTCATACTGAGTAGCTCGGGATACCAAACTCTTCGAGCCCAGTCCGGAGCCACAAGGATGACTTGGGCCCGGTCGTGCCGAATCTTCTTCAACACTCTGGGTAGAAGTGGTATAGGCGGAAAGGCGTACAATAGACCGCAACTCCACTCGTGACGAAAAGCGTCGCCGAGCGAGTGCCGCCTTGGAAATTCCAACGCGCAGAACTGATGACATTGCGCGTTCTCTTCGGTGGCGAATAGATCTAACCAAGGCTCTCCCCACTGTAGAAAGAGTCCTTGCGCCACTTCCGAGTGAAGACGCCATTCGTGATCCATCATGCACCTGCGGCTGAGTTCGTCCGCCCTGGCGTTCAGGGAACCTGCCAGGTGTTGAACCATCAGGAACATGCCCTGATGTTCCAGCCATGTCCAGAGGCGCAGAGCCTCCTGACAGAGGGTCCACGACCCCACCCCGCCCTGTTTGTTGCAGTACCACATGGCGGTGGTGTTGTCGGTGAACACCTGCACTACCTTCCCTTGACAGAGGGAAGGAATGCCTTGAGTGCAAGTCGGATCGCCCGGAGCTCCAGAAGGTTGATATGGAGCCGGGACTCCGCCGGAGACCAGAGGCCTCTGATCTCCGCCTCTCCCATGTGACCGCCCCATCCCAGAAGGGACGCGTCCGTCACAACTGTGTGCTCTGGCTGGGGAAGGGAGAGGGATCTGCCCATGACCCATTGCCGGTTCGAGAGCCACCACTGCAACTGTTTTGCAGTCCCCTCCGAGATCTGGACGTGATCGGACAGGTTGACCTGGTGCTGCGCCCACTGGAACTTCAGGTCCCACTGCAGAGCCCGCATATGCCATCTGGCATGATTGACCAGCAGGATGGAGGAGGCCATGAGGCCCAGCAGCCTCAGGGTCATCCGTACCGAAACCCAGGATAAAGGCTGAAAGATCGGAATCATAGCCTGAATATCCCGGACTCGCCGTTTGGGAGGATAGGCCCGAAACTGCGTCGTGTCCAGAACTGCTCCGATGAAAAGGAGCTGTGGAGAAGGAATCAGATGCGACTTCGGCACATTGATGGAGAACCCCAGCGAGTGCAGGAGTTCGGCCGTAGTCTGGAGGTGGGAGACGACTGCCTGGGACGAGCCCGCCTTCAGCAGCCAGTCGTCGAGGTAGGGGAAGACTGAAACCCCTGCCCGGCGCAGATGAGCTGCGACCACCGCCATCACTTTCGTGAACACCCGAGGGGCACTGGTAAGGCCAAAGGGGAGCACGGTGAACTGAAAATGCTCGAGGCCTACCGTGAACCGAAGGTAACGCCGGTGGGCCGGCAGGACGGGGATGTGGAAATAGGCGTCCTGCAAGTCCAACGCTACCAACCAGTCTCCAGGGTCGAGGGCAGTCAAGACCTGAGCTAGGGTGAGCATCTTGAACTTCTCCTTCCGGAGGAAGCGATTGACGTTCCGGAGGTCCAAGATAGGACGCATGTCCTCCTTGTCCTTTTTGGGCACCAGGAAGTAGTGGGAGTAGCAACCACATCCTACTTCTGGGGTTGGAACATGCTCGATGGCCCTCTTGGCCAAGAGGGCCGTGACTTCCTTCTGCAGAAGTACCAAGTGATCCCCTGACATGCGGTGGAATTGAGGTGGCATGGCTGGGGGGGTGGTCTCGAAGGGCAGGGAGTAGCCCCTTCGGACAATGTCCAAGACCCACCTGTCCGAGGTGATGGGACGCCAGTGGTGAAGGTGATGGCGGACCCTGCCCCCTACTGGCGTGCTGTGCACCTGAAAGGAGGGACTAGGAGGGCTTGGAGGTCGCGGACGGGTTGGAGGTGGTGGCCTGACCCGCACGCTGGTTGCCCGAACCGCCACGGCGGTATCCACGTCCTCGGCCACGCGAAGACGCCTGCTGCGCGGGCCGGTGGCTGGGCTGCTGACGTGACTGGGCGCCCCTTCCGTGGCCACGATAGGGGCGAAAAGCAGAAGTTAGCGGAGGGCGTGTAGCAGAAAGGCCCAGGGACTTGGCAGTAGCCCGTGAGTCCTTAAAGCACTCCAACGCATGGTCTGCTTTGGACCCAAAAAGACCGACTCCATCAAAGGGCATGTCCATGAGAGTATTCTGGACATCCCCTGAAAAACCAGTGGTTCTCAGCCAGGCGTGGCGACGCAGCGCCACCGTCGTTGCAATAGACCTGCCCAGCGAGTCGGCGGTATCAAGGCCACATCGTATTGTGTATGTGGCCGCATCCCTTCCTTCCGCAATGGTGCGGGAAAGCAGTGTCTGGACCTCCTCAGAACACTGGGGCAAAACAGTTGCCACCGAATCCCACAAGGAGTGGGTATATCGGCCCAAAAGACAAGCGGTGTTGATGGACCGCAAGCAAGCACTGGAGGAAGAAAAACCCTTCTTCCCAAATTGATCCAGGCGTTTGGATTCCCTATCCGGAGGGGCGGTAGGGAAGGCGGTTTGGGAAGCGGAGGCTTGGACAACCAAGCTCTCAGGAGTGGGGTGGACAGAGAGAAATAGGGGGTCGCCCGGAGCTGGGCGATGGCGTCGGGACACGTTCCTATCCACAGGAGCCCCTGTGTTGGGCTTGGACCAGGCGCCCAAAAGAACGTCAGTGAGGGCATCGTTAAACGGCAGCACAGTCTCCGTAGAGGAGGCTGCCGGCTGAAGCACCTCTGTCAAGAGATTAGTCTTGACCGCCACAGTAGGGAGTTGGAGATGTAAGGCTCCAGCCGCCCTACGCAACACCGTTGCAAAATTGGCTCCCTCCTCCGTAGCCACGGGAGGAGACAGCATGCCAGTGTCAGGGGAAGTATCTAGACCACTGGCATCCCCTAGACCCTCTGTCCAGTCCTCATCGTACTGACACTGTTGTGCCAGAGGGTCATCAGACCCCTCCCAGTCCTCCTGGTCCTCCTCTGGTTCAAATAAGGAGGAGGAGGGACATTTGGGACCCAAGGTCTCATCGGCGCCGGAACCGGCGTCGAGCGACGTCGGTCCGGCTCCATGTCCGGAGCCGGAAGGAACTGGGGGACGCCGCCGCCCGGAGCCCCAGGCGGCGTCGTGAACGGCACCGGAGACATCGGCAGAGGCGTGGTTAGGTCGACCGGCGTCGATGGGGGTTGCGGAGCCGGGATCGAGGCCGGGGCCGGGATCGAGGCTGGAGGCACGGGCGACGCCGGGGCCGGAGCCGTCGGCGACGCCGGGGCAACCCCATCAGGGCCCGCGGGGCCCGAAGGCGCACCGGAGGGACCTTGAGGCCCGAAGAGGCGGGCCATGGCCGACAGGAATTCCTGTATTTGGTCCGGATCCGCCCCCGAACCCGGGAAGGACGGGTATTGCGGGGGCGACTCCACAGGCATGTCCGGGGCCACGGGGACGGTGCCGGGAGGGGCCTCAGCCGAGTCGCGAGACCGGCGAGGCGAAGTCCTAGAGCGACGATGCTTTTGGACTTTTTGTGCTTGGACTTACCGGACGACGAAGACTTCGATGCCGACGACCGGTGAGGACTCCGCGACCGACCCCTCGACCTCTCACGCGACTGGGGCTTGGTGTGGCGCGGAGCCGAATGCCGGGCCTCGAGGAGCTTTCGAGACCGCTCTCGCAAAGCTTTCGGGTTGAGGGCCCGGCAGTCGGAACACGACTCCGTGTCGTGGCCTCGGCCGAGGCAGAAGAGACACTCCCGATGCGGGTCTGTGATGGACATCATCCGAGCACAGGCGCCGCAACGTTTAAAGCCGGGCATCCCTACGACACCTTGAAGTCGATTCGAAGAAACAGTGAAAAAATTCACCCAAAAAGTTAGTCAAAAAATGACTAGGGCACTGCTCTTCCCGGATCTGCGCTTGCTGGCACGGAAAAAGAAGAACTGACGTCAGCGCGCAGGGGCGGCGTCTAAGTACTGCCCGCGACGTCATCCCGGCGATCACGACGCCGACGGACGCGGAGCCGCACGACGCCGCCTACCGACGCGCAAGGGTACTGCTACGCAAAAACTTTCCGGATCCAGCCTGACGCCTGGGGATATTCTAAGGTAAGGAATCTGTCACTAACGTGTCTCTTTCAGATATCCTGGACTCGCCCTTCGGGAGGATAAGCCCAAAACTGCACCGTGTCCAGAACCGCCCCAATGAAAGGAAGCAACTGAGAGGGAGTCAGGTGTGACTTCGGCACGTTGATAGTGAACCCCAGCGAATGCAAGAGGTTCGCCGTCGTCTGGAAGGGGGGGATGACTGCCTGGGATGAGCCCGCCTTCAACAACCAGTCGTCGAGATAGGTGAAGAAGACTGGAACCCCAGATCTCCACAGATGAGCTGCGACCACCTCCATCACCTTTGTGAACACCCGAGGGGCACTGGTGAGGCCAAAGGGGAGGGACGTGAACTGAAAGTGCTCGTGGCCCACCGTGAACCGCAGGTAGCGACGATGGGCAGGCAGGATGAGAATATGGAAGTAGGCATCCTGCAAGTCCAGCGCTACCATCCAGTCTCCTGGGGCCAAGGCAGACAGGACCTGAGCAAGGTGAGCATCTTGAATTTCTTCTTTTTGAGGAAGAAATTGAGAGTTCTGAAGTCTAGGATAGGACGAAGGCCTCCATCCTTTTTGGGGACTAGGAAGTAGCGGTAATAGCAATGAATGAATGAATGAAATTAATTTTATAAAGCGCGCACATGCTCGAGGGTGTTGCAGCACTGAAAAAAAGAAAATAATAAACAAAAATAATAAGGGCGGACAGAATGCTGGTAAGTCGTAGGGACGCGACATGACTCTCGTTCCTTTCAGGGTTCATCAAAAAACTCCGAGAGGGAAGGACGGTCAGAGGAGCGTACAAAATCCAGAGACACGCAACGCGCTGCGGACTACGCACCTAAAAAAGAAGATAAACAAAAACAGAAACCTCAGTTCAAAAAGAAGAAGGTAGCAGGTCTCAAGATCAGACATGCCCAGAATTCTGAGGACACAGCTTCTGAACGGGGAATGGGCTCTGACGATGCTAGACAGCGCGGCAGAAGTAACAATAGCTCACCAGAACCTGAAGGAATTTCGGGTGACAGCGGAGTTGAGTGAGTATATCACGGTGGAAACACCTGATACTCGGGTAAGTGTCCCACATAAGTTACATGAGATAACACTCCGGATGGAGGGGGACAAGCCCAGAAAAATTAAAGGTCTATTTTGGAAAAATCTGTCATCTGGATATGACATCCTATTAGCAGAGCAAGGCTGGCCGCCAGCATTCGTCATGGAGTGCCCTAAGGGAGAAAAGGTAATTTTTCCAGCATTTTCCGACCTCGTTCCCACACATTTAAAACATGTATATGCGCAGGAGTGGGCGGTTGCCCTAGCTCCAGCATTGTACAAAAATCATGTTGGTTGGGATGAGGATTCAACCCACCACGTGATCCTGTTAAAAGTTTCCCCAAATGCACAAAGGCAATACCCTATAAAGCAGGAAGCTAAAAAACAAGTCAGGGAGATCCTAGACCAACTAGAATACCAGGGGGTGATAGAAAATTGCACCTCACCAATGAACAATCCTTTGTTTCCCGTATCAAAACCTGACAACACATATCGTTTAGTTTTAGATTACAGACATTTAAACACTTGCACAAAGACATTTGCAGTTCAAAATGCACACAGTGCCGCATTAATGAATAACATTGTGCGACAAAAATACAAAACAACACTTGATATCGCAAATGGATTTTTCGGCCAAAATATAGCACCTGAAAGCAGGTATTTGACCGCTTTCTCAGCGCTAGGGTCACAACGGCAATTTTGTCGTTTGCCCCAAGGGTATAAGAATAGCCGGGGTTGTTTTCAGCAAGGGTAACAGAGTTACTCCAAAATTTGGATGAAGAAGCATTGTCCTATGTAGATGATATTTATCTGACGGACGATGACTTACAGAGGCACTTGACCAGGGTGAGCACCATTATTATGGGATTCGCCTATGAGGGGTATAAATTTAATTTCAAAAAATCAAAAATTGCCCATCTCAATGTCCTATTCTTAGGGTATGAGCTGTCAAGTCAAGGAAAAGCCTAGCAGCTAACTTTTTAGAAAAGTGTGCGCTGCTCCAACCTCCAAAATCATTAAAGAATTTACAATCAATTCTGGGATTCCTAAATTTTGGTCGAACATACATTTTGGATTACGCAGAAAGAGTAAAACCTTTCTACGACTTAATAAAACCTGATTTTTCAATCAGACAATGGACACAGGAACATACAAATATCCTGCGTTCCCTACAGGAAGACATGATAGCTTCAAAACATTTACAGACATGCGTAAACGTACGCAACTTAGTGATCCGAGAAATAGCGGGTCAATGCGGGTACACTTATTTAACTTTCAATGAAGGCGAAACGGTACCAATCGCATACAAATCACACCTGTACACAAACGCAGAGATGCGTTTCACTTCAACAGAAAAAATCCTGACAGCAGTGCAGACCGCTGTAGCAAGAGAAAGAGCTCTGGCTCAGGGAAAACACACAATAGTCGTGACCCCAGTACCAGCCTTAGAGGCTGTTACCAAGGCTAGCATTCCAAATGCGAAAGCCTTACATCCCAGATGGATACAATGGGCTAATTCTCTTACTGCAACGGATGTTGAATACAGATTTGATCCAAGTTTAAAAACACAAGCATTTCTGCAATACGAACAAGAAGCACAAGTTACTAACTTGTGTAACGATATATCTGTAAGAGACAGTAGTTAGTGACAGATTCCTTACCTTAGAATATCCCCAGGCGTCAGGCTGGATCCGGAAAGTTTTTTGCGTAGCAGTACCCTTGCGCGTCGGTAGGCGGCGTCGTGCGGCTCCGCGTCCGTCGTCGGGCGTCGTGATCGCCGGGATGACGTCGCGGGCAGTACTTAGGCGCCGCCCTGCGCGCTGACGTCAGTTCTGTACACGACTTTCCGCGCCAGGAACGCAGAGCCATGCAAGAAGCTGACATAGGTGTCTGAAAAATACTAGGGCCCTGAAAGGGATGTCCTTAACCCTAGAAATCAGTTCGCAGAACGGGGAGGATGGGTGGGCGGTAGGAATCTGTCACTAACTACTGTCTCTTACAGATATATCGTTACACAAGTTAGTAACTTGTGCATCTGAAAGAGACACGTTAGTGACAGATTCCTTACCTTAGAATAGATACCCCAGCAATACCAACACCGGTGGTGGGTCTGCGAACAAAGATCAGACAAGGAAGTCCTGGAGGACAGAACGGCCAAAGAAGCCGTCCCTCCGGACCTGACTGTCAAGGCAGTAATGCTTTGTAAACGTGTGCAGCGAGGCCCACGTAGCTGCCTGACAGATAACCGGCAGCGGAACACCGCGGCCCAAGGCCGTGGTAGCAGCCGTTGCCCTGGTGGAATGGGCACGCAGCCCAACAGGAGGCTCCTTTTTAGCCAAAGAATAGCAGGTCTTGATGCACAAGGTAACCCAGCGGGAGATGGTCCTCTTGTGCACCGCCCGACCTTTTTGGCGCCCACGTAGCCAACAAAGAGCTGGTCATCCACCCGGAAGTGTTTTGTGCGGTCAATATAGAAAGAGAGCGCACGTTTTGGGTCCAGACGGTGGAGCCTCTCTTCCTCTCTGGAAGGATGCGGAGGCGGAAAGAAGGTGGGCAAAGTGATGGTCTGCCCAATGTGGAAAGCAGTAACCACCTTTGGCAAGAAGGACGGACGCGTCCGAAGAACAACCTTGTCTGGATGAACAGACAGAAAGGGAGGTTTGCAAGATAGAGCCTGGAGCTCACTCACCCGCCGAGCGGAGGTGATGGCCACCAGAAAGGCTGTCTTCAGAGTCAGAAGACGAAGAGGACAGTTATGTAGAGGCTCAAAGGGAGCGCACATTAAAAAGGTAAGAACCAAGTTTAAGTCCCACTGAGGCATCACAAACGGAACAGGAGGGAAGAGGTGAGTAATGCCTTTTAAGAACCTGTTAACAACAGGGGACTTGAAAAGGGAGGGCTGATCAGGGAGCCTGAGGAAGGCCGAGATAGCACAAAGATAACCCTTGATGGTACCCAGGGCAGAACCCTGTTGGGCCAGGAGAGAAGGAACAGAAGGACCTCAGAAAGAGGGGCAGAAAGGGGATTCACAGCCTTTGCTGTGCACCATGCCACAAATTTGTTCCACCTGCAGGCGTATACCACCTTAGTGGAGGGACGCCTGGCTGCCAGAATCACATCACAAACTTCGGGAGGCAAGTCGAAAGGAATCAACTGCCGCCGCTCAATCTCCACGCAAGCAGGTGTAGACTGGACAGGTTCGGGTGGAGGACCGTCCCCTGCTGCTGCGACAGAAGATCCTCCCGAAGAGGCAGACGGATCGGGGGATCTACGCTCATATTGAGTAGCTCGGGATACCAAACTCTTCGAGCCCAGTCGGAGCCACAAGAATGACTTGGGCCCGGTCGTGCCGAATCTTCTTCAACACTCTGGGTAGAAGTGGTATAGGCGGAAAGGCGTACAATAGACCGCAACTCCACTCGTGACGAAAAGCGTCGCCGAGCGAGTGCCGCCTTGGAAATTCCAACGCGCAGAACTGATGACATTGCGCGTTCTCTTCGGTGGTGAATAGATCTAACCAAGGCTCTCCCCACTGTAGAAAGAGTCCTTGCGCCACTTCCGAGTGAAGACGCCATTCGTGATCCATCATGCACCTGCGGCTGAGTTCGTCCGCCCTGGCGTTCAGGGAACCTGCCAGGTGTTGAACCACCAGGAACATGCCCTGATGTTCCAGCCATGTCCAGAGGCGCAGAGCCTCCTGACAAAGGGTCCACGACCCCACCCCGCCTTGTTTGTTGCAGTACCACATGGCGGTGGTGTTGTCTGTGAACACCTGCACTACCTTCCCTTTGACAGAGGGAAGGAATGCCTTGAGTGCAAGTCGGATCGCCCGGAGCTCCAGAAGGTTGATATGGAGCCGGGACTCCGCCGGAGACCAGAGGCCTCTGATCTCCGCCTCTCCCATGTGACCGCCCCATCCCAGAAGGGACGCGTCCGTCACAACTGTGTGCTCTGGCTGGGGAAGGGAGAGGGATCTGCCCATGACCCATTGCCGGTTCGAGAGCCACCACTGCAACTGTTTTGCAGTCCCCTCCGAGATCTGGACGTGATCGGACAGGTCCCCCAGGTGCTGCGCCCACTGGAACTTCAGGTCCCACTGCAGAGCCCGCATATGCCATCTGGCATGAGTGACCAGCAGGATGCAGGAGGCCATGAGGCCCAGCAGCCTCAGGGTCATCCGTACCGAAACCCAGGATAAAGGCTGAAAGATCGGAATCATAGCCTGAATATCCCGGACTCGCCGTTCGGGAGGATAGGCCCGAAACTGCGTCGTGTCCAGAACTGCTCCGATGAAAAGGAGCTGTGGAGAAGGAATCAGATGCGACTTTGGCACATTGATGGAGAACCCCAGCGAGTGCAGGAGTTCGGCCGTAGTCTGGAGGTGGGAGACGACTGCCTGGGACGAGCCCGCCTTCAGCAGCCAGTCGTCGAGGTAGGGGAAGACTGAAACCCCTGCCCGGCGCAGATGAGCTGCGACCACCGCCATCACTTTCGTGAACACCCGAGGGGCACTGGTAAGGCCAAAGGGGAGCACGGTGAACTGAAAATGCTCGAGGCCTACCGTGAACCGAAGGTAACGCCGGTGGGCCGGCAGGACGGGGATGTGGAAATAGGCGTCCTGCAAGTCCAACGCTACCAACCAGTCTCCGGGGTCGAGGGCAGTCAAGACCTGAGCTAGGGTGAGCATCTTGAACTTCTCCTTCCGGAGGAAGCGATTGACGTTCCGGAGGTCCAAGATAGGACGCATGTCCTCCTTGTCCTTTTGGGCACCAGAAAGTAGTGGGAGTAGCAACCACGCCCTACTTCTGGGGTCGGAACATGTTCGATGGCCCTCTTGGCCAAGAGGGCCGTGACTTCCTTCTGTAGAAGCACCAAGTGATCCCCTGACATGCGGTGGAATTGAGGTGGCATGGCTGGGGGGTGGTCTCGAAGGGGAGGGAGTAGCCCCTTCGGACAATGTCCAAGACCCACTTGTCCGAGGTAATGGGACGCCAGTGGTGAAGGTGATGGCGGACCCTGCCCCCGACTGGCGTGCTGTGCACCTGAAAGGAGGGACTAGGAGGGCTTGGAGGCCGCGGACGGGTTGGAGGTGGTGGCCTGACCCGCACGCTGGTTGCCCGAACCGCCACGGCGGTATCCACGTCCTCGGCCACGCGAAGGCGCTTGCTGCGCGGGCCGTTGGCCGGGCTGTGGACGTGACTGGGCGCCCCTTCCGTGGCCACGAAAGGGGCGAAAAGCAGACGTTTGCGGAGGGCGCACAACAGCAAGGCCCAGGGACTTAGCAGTAGCCCGTGAGTCCTTGAAACGCTCCAGCGCATGGTCTGCCTTCGAACCAAAAAGACCGACTCCATCAAAGGGCATGTCCATGAGAGTATTCTGGACATCCCCTGAAAAACCAGTGGTTCTCAGCCAGGCGTGGCGACGCAGTGCCACCGTCGTTGCAAGCGATCTGCCCAGCGAGTCGGCGGTATCAAGGCCACAGCGGATGGTATATTTAGCCGCATCACGCCCTTCCGCAATAGCGCGGGTAAGCAGTGTCTGGACCTCCTCAGAACACTGCGGCAAAACATCAGCCACCGAATCCCACAGGGAGTGGGTGTATCGGCCCAAGAGGCAAGCGGTATTAACAGACCGCAAGCCAGCACTGGAGGAAGAGAAAGCCTTCTTCCCAAAGTGATCCAGGCGCTTGGATTCCCTATCCGGAGGGGCGGTAGGGAAGGCTGTTTGGGAGGCAGAGGCTTGGACAACCAAGTTCTCAGGGGTGGGGTGTTGGGAGAGAAACAGGGGTCGCCCGGAGCCGGGCGATGGCGTCGGGCCACGTTCCTATCCACAGGAGCCCCTGTGGTGGGTTTGGACCAGGCACCCAAAAGAACGTCAGTGAGTGCATCGTTGAACGGCAGCACAGGCTCCGAAGAGGAGGCCGCCGGCTGAAGCACTTCAGTCAGGAGGTTAGTCCTGACGGCCACTGTAGGCAACTGGAGATTTAAGGCTCCAGCAGCTCTACGCAACACCGTTGCAAAATTAGCCCCCTCCTCCGTTGCCACGGGAGGAGACAGCATGCCAGAGTCGGGGGAGGTATCCAGCCCACTGGCATCCCCAAGTTCCTCAACCCAGTCCGGGTCAAACTCGCACTGTTGTGTGAGAGGGTCGTCAGACCCCTCCCAGCTCTCCTGGTCCTCCTCAGGTTGAAAAGATGGAGGAGGAGGGACATAAATGACCCAAGGTCTCATCGGCGCCGGAACCGGCGTCGGGCGACGCCGGTCCGGCTCCATGTCCGGACCCGGGGAGAACCGGGAACGACGCCGCCCGGAGCCCCGGACGGCGTCGGAAACGGCACCGGGGACATCGGCGTCGGCGGAGGCGTGGTTAGGTCAACCGGCGTCGATGGGGGTTGCGGCACCACCGGAACCGGGGTCGAGGCCGGGGCCGGAGCCGAGGCCGGGACGAAGGCTGGTGGGACAGGCGACGCCGGGACCGGAGTCGACGGCGACGCCGGAGCAACCCCATCAGGGCCCGCGGGGCCCGAAGGCGCACCGGAGGGACCTTGAGGCCCGAAGAGGCGGGCCATGGCCGACAGGAATTTCTGTAGTTCGGCCGGAGTCGCCCCGAACCCGGGTAGGACGGGTAATGCGGGGGCAACTCGACAGGCACGTCCGGGGCCGCGGGGGCGGGGACGGTGCCGACAGGGACCTCAGCCGAGTCGCGCGACCGGCGAGGCGAAGTCTTAGAGCGATGACGCCGCTTAGACTTCTTGTGCTTCGACTTACCGGAGGAGCGCGAAGACTTGGATTCCGACGAACGGCGGGGACTCCGCGTCCGGCCCTCGACCTCTCCCGGGACCGGGGCTTGGTGCGGCGTGGAGCCGACTGCCGGACTTCAAGGAGCTTTCGAGACCGCTCTCGCAAAGCCTTCGGATGAAGTTTCCGGCAGTCAGGGCACGACTTCGTGTCGTGGTCTCGGCCGAGACAGAAGAGACACTCGAGGTGGGGGTCCGTGATGGACATCATACGACCACATTCCTCGCAGGGCTTAAAGCCGGGCATCCCTACGACACCTTAGGAGTCGTGAAGACTCGTTGAAGAAAACAGTGAAAAATTTCACAAAAAAGATAGTCAAAAAGTGACTAGGGCACTGCTCTTCCCGGATCTGCGCTTACTGGCGCGGAAAAAGAAGAACTGACGTCAGCGCGCAGGGGCGGCGCCTAAGTACTGCCCGCGACGTCATCCCGGCGATCACGACGCCGACGACGGACGCGGAGCCGCACGACGCCGCCTACCGACGCGCAAGGGTACTGCTACGCAAAAAACTTTCCGGATCCAGCCTGACGCCTGGGGATATTCTAAGGTAAGGAATCTGTCACTAACGTGTCTCTTTCAGATTATCCTCTACCAAATGAGATTTTGCCTCTAGATCAGTATGAATACATTATTTACACTGACGTATCTGCTCAACCAGCCATAGGGAGTAAGCAAGCTTACAGCGCGGCGTGTGCAATCGTTAAAGGTCGCATGCGCGATGGAAAGTTCCATCCCAGTAGAACTAAAACGCAATCTCTAGGAGACTGCACGGCTCAGTTAGCAGAGTTAAAAGCACTGATACTGGCACTTGTAAATACGGAACACAAATTCCCCACACTAATTGTGTGTGATTCCTTTTACTGTGTACAGTCGTACAATTAATATTTACATCATTGGGAACAAAACGGGTTTAAAGACGCAAAAGGTGGCACAATTAAGCATAAAATGCTATGGGAACAGGTAGTGGAGTTGAGAAACGAACTACCAAGGGCTCACGTGATACATACACTGAGTCATCAGCGTGATGGTGTTCACTTTGAAGGGAATTCATTGGCTGATGAAGCCGCAAAGGGAGCTGTACGCACAGCGTCTGTAGCTGCAGTCACTCGTTCAAAAACGAGAATAGACGGCGAGATTAAGGTAGCTGTCAATGCTTCACGCAAAGGCAGCACAGCAGTACCTAAAAAATTTCCACTCAAGTACTCCTACAAGTTAGATGCACAAAACTTTCCATATGCTCATATTCCTGGAGTGGGGGATAGAGTAATACCAAATATGGATCGTAGGCAAGGCTTAATTCTAGTAGCACACGAGGGTTTGGGTTCTGCGCATACAGGCGTCACAGCGACTATTTCTTTACTGAAACAGCGCTACTGGTGGCCAGGGTTAACAAAGCAGACCAAAGACTATGTCTTAAAGTGCGACATCTGCCAGCAGATGAAAGGCTCCACCGTAACACGCCCAGCGCAGACACCATTACTAAGATCAGACAAACCTCTCGCATGTGTATATTTGGACCACTGCGGACCCCTACAATCGGATGGGCCCAAGAAATATATCATGGTTGCAATGGATTCCTGCTCTAGATTCCTATGGGTTTGGCCTCAGCGCTGTGCTGACGCTCGAACTGTTATAAAAGATTTGCGAGTCTTTATCGGCACATACGCAGTTGGCACGTTACATTCTGACCGTGGCCCGGTGTTTAGCTCTAGGGCTTACAATGAGGCCATGGAAGGAATGGGCGTAGCATTGCGGTACTCCTCTCCGTACCATCCTGAGGGAAATTCTGTTGTGGAGAGGAAAAACTGTGACTTAAAGCAATCTTTAACAGCTAGGGTATTAGGCAAGGGCGGTAGATGGGTCGATCACCTTTATGGGGCCCAAAGAACAATAAACAATCAGCCAAGAAGCTCTCTAGGGGGTGTCAGTCCTTACGAGGTCCTATTTGGGACAAGAATGTGGGTACCTGATCTTGATTGTGAAGGCACAGTGGCGGATGAGAAACCATTTGATATCCATGATCGTTTGGCTGTTTTACAGGACCTAAATCAGGGGTCTCCAACCGGTCGATCGCGAGCTACCGGTAGCTCGTCAACAACCTACCAGTAGCTCGCATCCCGATGCCCGCTTTTGTACTCTATGATTGTCATTATGTTTATTTTTAGGCCTTTTTGGCCTCTTATTTGTTCTAGCAAAGTGGGTGACGTCAGCCCGGCGTGAGCAGTGCGTGATTCAATCAAGCTGAGACTTTCTGCCCTGCAGCCGCCTCAGAGGTACCACGTGGCCTGACACAGCGGCAATAGCTAAACAAGATCCAATCCTGAGTGACCATCACCCAGCAGGGCCCACATGTGATTCAGAGGGGCGGTGCCTTTCCTCTTATTTCTGGCAAGGGTTACCTGTCCATCATGACCACACAGGGTGCGTCGACTCTGGTGGCGGCAGCTTAAATTTGTTATTCCGGGTGCCGGGTTAAGTGTCACCTTTTATCTATGTGGGACAGAGTAAGCGTGCTCTTTGGTGCCGCATAGTTTAGGCGTCGGAAGATTTAGTCCTCCTGGGGCCACCCTGGCGGACAATGGTTGCAGCCTGGTGAAAATAGGAAGAGCACTGACCTGAGCCCTCATTAAAAGACTCCTCTGCAGCCACCGTAAACCAGAACTGCAGGCAGCATGCAATCTGTGCACTCTCCTGAGCCCCAGGCCCAGTCAAAAGAAAAGTCTCTGCAGCTTCTGCCTAGCGTGAAGCCACCGGCAGAGTACCAGCATTGACTACTGCCACAGAGAGATGACTGATGCCTGCAGTTAGCAGTGTCCTTGAGTGATTTCATTCGACTTGCACATGCCCCCTTCTGAGAGAGAGCCTCTGCCCCTGCCGTAAGCGCGAGCCAGCAGAGCAGCACAGCAAGCACCGGGAGTAAGACAAAGTTACGGTAAGCCTACAAACAATTATCTGGGTGCACTTTGTGGGGAACCATATAGGGATGTGAGATGTTTAGTTCAGGTAATAACAAGTCTTAGGGCAGGTACTTTGAAATACCTTGACCATGAGGTGCAGCTTACATGTGTGATCCTTTCTGATTTACGCTTGGCCTGCGGACAAATATAGAATTGTCTACTGTTGCACAGAGAGGCATATTTATCTATAAAACATTGTATACTTAGGAACAGCTAGCACACACATAAATCAAATCATCTGTCAAATGTGGTAATGAGAATATTTGTCCAATTTGAGCCTTCACTTGAAACGTCTTGGGTAAAATAGTTTTGTTTAATAACAAGATTAAAGAAAGTTTCTCCACCTTCATTTATCCAATATTTTTAGAAAGAAAATAGACCGTGTTGCATTCTACTAATGTTTAAAGAACAATGCATTTTGTGAGGTTAGTTTATGTCTGACTATGACCAAACTACTTTACTGTGACACTAAATAAAAAATATACTTTCCTCTTTAAAGGGCAAGCAAATAATTGAAGTTATTTGACATGCAGGTTAGGTCATGTTTGTACGATTTTTCGAGGCCTGCTCTGTTCTAAGGTCAGACACTGGTTCGGGACCTTCCATTTCAGGGTTTTTACATCAGTTTAAGGTTTTTGCCTGAACGTTTCATGTCTCAGAAGTGGGTAATTTGTGATAATTATTCGTTTACATGGATATTACTGCTTAGTTTTAACCATAATAGTGTAATTCACAGAGTCACTCATTGGAAATGAAATGTCACACATGCACATACTAAAAACTTAGGAATGTCACACGTAAGCAACCTGAAAACTTGGCAGCTGTGGACACAAACATCATTTTACATTTCTTTTTATTACATTTTAGTGAAATGATGAGAGAAATGCAAAATAACTCACTGGCTTCTTTTGTGCCTAGGGACAACATGCAAGACGTACCTTGTTAAACAAAAAAATCCCTGTAAAACGCGGCTTTAATTTAATGAAATAATGGGAGGAATTTCAAATGAAGTGTTAATTTGATGGCATAATGAACATAAGGCTCTTAACACATCACTTTAAATTAATCCCATTTGCAAAAAGTACCTACCCCCTGTAGTGGCTATATTTTCTGCAGCCAATGACCAGGATAAGTTGAGACATGAGCCAAGCTTAGGCATATGACCCCTTCCTTGCACAGATTTGAACATTTTGTAAATAATTTTCCAAAAGTCATACAGAAATGGTATCTTTTAAAAATTACCAACTTGTATTTCTCCAACAAGGAGAAACATTTCATCAGACCATCAAATCATATCACTGCATTGAGAGGCATTTTTAGGAGTGATAGTTTTTAAACATGAAACAGTCATGGACTCCCACTGTCCCTTATGACAATGCTATATTAATGAACTAAGAGGGAAGTCATGTGTACCATACATGTGGCATAGCTTATTACTGCATGGAGCACCTTTATAGTCTGTCAGGGGAGATTTTTGTGCAGTGCACACCCTGAACTCAAGCATTTCAAGGTGCCGTCATGTGTAATAATAAAGAAAAAGAAGACATGATGTAATAATTGTGGGGCACTGAAGTACTTACCTACATGGTCAGAAAGCTACGTCATGTAGGGTGTGTGGTTGGAATGGTGTTGTCATTCTTTTGTGGGAAGTGTTTCGTGTCATGGGTGATGACCACCGATGTGCATTTACCGTGTTATGGGATGGAACCGTGTGTTGGATGACAAGGCATGAGAGACAGACGTGCAATTTATTGTTTTCAGTATTCTGGTAGCTTTACACAGCTCCGCAGGACCCTATACTTTCATATGATTGTAGTCTACTTAGCTGGTGACTGCAGAGGCCAGGATCACACAGTTTGTTGAAGAGGAAAGCATGGATTATTGCTAGGTTTTCTGGTTTCATGTTGTGCATGGCATACACTAAATGGGTAGCTCTTTCTCTGTAGAGGCCCTTTAGTCAATTAAGCTGGGCGTGGGGGAACTTTGGGAACAATTCGCGAGCTGCTCTGCCTTTAGTAGCTCACAATGATTTTCACTGATCAGAAGTAGCTCTCACTACAGAAAAGGTTGGAGACCCCTGATCTAAATGAATCCAGGACACAACAAAGCAACGTCCACTTAAAACAGACCGCCACTGAGGAAGTCAAGGCAGTAACGGCAAGACCTGTCTGGATCCTAAAAGTCGGGGATCTGGTCAGAGAAAAGATTGCAGACAAGAAATAATTCGGACCATCCTACAGAACAGCTGTACCGGTCCTAGCAATCCAAGGCACAAGAACTGTACTTCTGCCGCCTCTTGCTGGAAAAAAGGAAAAAAGATTTGTCTCAATCGACTTAATCAAACCACACTATGAGGCCGATACTAAACAGTAGGCCACGTGGACTCCACAGTAGCAGACGCCCTCCTCTTGCTACAATCCAAGAAGTCCAAACAGAAAGACTCATGACGTTTGAAGAGCCACCTGTACGGAATGAAGGACTAAGCAACAATGCTATGGAACTCGTTCCACTTCAACAAGAAGAAAATCAACTTAACAACCAAGTTGCAATCAGACCGACTACAGATGTCTACGTCAACATGCCTCGTCAAGAGCAAAATCCAATGTCAACAAATCCCGATGCAATTCCAACAATTGATCGAACTGCTTCTGGCTTTTTCATGAACTTTGATACGTTTTCACTGGATCCAAGCGAGCCGGAAATGACGCCAGCCAAAAAATCACTCAAACAGAAACTCATTGACTTTTTGAACTTTTTTAGAAAGACTTACATGGTGTCACCTTGGATAGAACTATGGTATATCACTGGGATTCTATTTTTTCTTTTCTGGCTAGGTTTAATTATAACTTTTAGTATGCTTATTAATGGACGAATTCTCCAGCAGAGCTCTTCAGCCCAAAGAGTCAATTTGATTTTAAAACCACACCAGTCTTCACATCGTGAACCAAGAGACTTGTCTTCAGTGAACATCACGGCAGTTCCTATACCGGACGGTATAGTATGGGACAAGATTGATTTTGATATATTCGGTCCGACTGAACTTTTAAAGCTTAAACATGTATTTAAAATTTCTTTAAGTGATATCATTACCTCCAGTACATTTTCTGATGATTGGGACACTGAAACTGTGAATAATATGATGTCTGATTTAGAAAAAACTGCAGCATTTCCGTACAATGAAATGTTAGAAGGTACTTCAGACTATGATACATTGTACTGTTACCAACACTATGGTCATCATTTCTTGCACAAATCCATATCACCTAGAAATGTATTTGAATACCACCAGTGGGAACACTGCCCAACTCCTCCAAAAGGTAGTTTGCAAACTTTTGCACAGAAATTCACATACTTTTCAGGGTTTAATACATCTGACCCAAAGTCATTTTATTACAAAGTGGCAACAACATCAGCACAGAAAATTATGTTGACTAACACCAAACAGATTTATTCTGCTTCCTTTATGGCCCAGTTGTCTACACAGGGTTTCGACCTATGGAAGGACACTATAGATTTAAAATCAATCTGGGGTTCGAGGGACTGGAAGGTCCAGGAAACAGAAGCGCTTTTTAGAGCATGCCTCATTCCACAGCAGATGATATTTCTAAATGACACTGTGCAACAGACATCCTGTCTTGGATTAGCCAAGAACAAGGAAGTGAACCCACCGGGGTCTCCAGCACCATCACAGATGGGTGGGGGGCAGAATTCAACTACACATGGGGTAGGATTAGATGACATTCTCCAGTACAACAGGTCAGATCCCAATTGGACAGAATGGCTGATTTGGCCCATTGGCACAAACACATGTCAACAGAGATTCCTAGGGATAACCGAGGGGTTTAGTATCAGTAGGCCAGATACACGCTATGTACAAAGACAACACCCAGGGGTAGTGACATCCTATAGTGTTGGGAAGTTGTGCCTTGATTGGCTAGAGACCTCAACACTCACAGAAGTAAAACATCACTTGACCTTACTCACACCTGATGTAGACCTTATGGATTTCCTACTAGGCCCAAGGAAAACACGTCAGAAACGTTTCATATATGCTGGCATTTATGCCTACTATAATGAAAACTGGAAAATATCCCAACAGGAGGCCGCAGAAAGGATACGGGAAATAGACCGTATTAACCTAGAGAAGGCATTAGCTGTAGTGGATAATGGGTTAACAACTTTGACCTCCAGGATTTACTCCTTAGGCAACATTGTGTCTTCGGCAATCGACATATTAGAACAAGATCTGGCCTTGTTACAACACGGGCAATCCCAATTACGTTCTATTATGATGCTAAGCTGGACGCTGCAATCTTTGCGTGCAGGCTATGTGCCCTGGCGTTTTATAAACACCACGTCTGTTTTCAGAATACAATCTAACTGATAAACAGACAGAAATGGCACAATGGGGAGCCAAATATACAATGCTGCGTATTGAGAAACTGGAAAGGCTACCATTCACTGTAGCCGAATTGCCGTCAACTGAATGGCTAATTCATGGCCAAATCACTCTGCCAGTCACTACGTTTCAGTTTCAATATTGCCTTGAGCAAAGGCAGGCAGGCAAATATGAAAAAATGGGTAAGGGTTACATTAAGGAAACTTGGGAGTTACCATATAGATATCGATGCCAGAATGGGGATCGAGAAGTGTATCTGAGTGGTACAAACTGCAAGAATGCTTTAAGCGGTTCTCTCATGTGTCAGGATATTTCTCTGCACGGAGCATGTAGTGGTTCGGTAGCGAATCTATCTTGTCACATGTCAGGGACCCCAGCGGCCATGATCATGCCGGTTTTCCAGCTGCTCTCGAATGGGAGTTACTTGATGCTAAACGATCAAGGTTGCTGTGGGATGCTTCCGGGCGTCGCCTATCTGGTCACTGTTAACTCCAGGGTTACTTGCTGTATGCAAGTATTGTTTCCGCCACTGAACACAGTCAGGGAGGCGCCATTATGGCCTTCATTGAATGTTTCCTTCATACAATTTGATACTTTGAGCAGACTGAAAGCCATGCTTTTACAGCAACCTGTGCCCTTAACCTCCGCTCGAGAAACCTTTGAACTTCAAGTTGCAAGGACCTCGACTGAGATACAGGCGCTTATACGTATGAACTGCCCCTTTCATTTCGCAGAAATGGTGGGTCGTATCTTTAACATGTCTGATACGAGCGGTATTGTACACCTATTTAAGACCATAGGGTCAGGACTATTAAGCACCTTTCAGACAGTCCTCGGAGTAATCCCAAATTTTATACATTCTGAATTGGGAAGCATGTTTGGAGGTCTCCCGCTGATCCTGTTCCTAATTGCAGGAGTCCTGATTGTAATCTTACTACTACGCAATGGACGGCCCAATTTCCGAGGAAATGGCGAACGTTCTCATGGAGCGGAAGTACCGTGAACGCATGGTACAGCTTCTGGGTATACCTTGCCTAAGAGAACTGAACGCCTCTTGGTTTCTATCGTTTAGACCAGTCTGGGTGGACTGCATCTTACCTGTTCTTTGATGCCTGTTTTGCGGAGAAGAATGCACGTTGGATCTCTGTCTAACGTTTCCATCAGATACGCCTCCGGACATGGATGCTATGCTGGACCCCCTAAAGGCCCATGCTCTGCGTTGTCCCCAGCGTCTTCCAATTCTGATGAACGCATTCCTTGAGAATCCACAGGTGCCGTTTGCTCCTGCTGGGTTAGGTGGTTCCTCCACAGGCACTCAGGTAACAACTGCCGCACAAGCTGCCGCAGCACCGACTGTTGGTAGTGCTGAATTCCATCTATGTGAGATTGACGTTCTCTGTGAGGCGTTGGATTTGTCATCTGCAGTAGCTAACACCGATAATGCTGTATCTCCAAGCCAGGACACTTAGTCTTGAATTGGCTCATCGCGTCCTGGGAAAGAATTCGGCTTCTTCACTTCGTTTCATAAATAAACGAACTAAATTTGGAACATTTCCTAAATTGACACTTTCACTTGAGAAAGAATGGCCTTCTTCTGCTTGTAGTAATGCAACTTTTATAAATGAGACAGAATTGACTTTTTCAAGTGGCGACTAAAGAATAGCTGATTTTAAATTTTTTTAAACATTTTTAAATGTCTTTTTAAAACTATGTTTTTAAGAGAATTTTTTAAATTGGCCAGATTTTAAGTATGGTCATTGTCATCCAATTTGAAAGTGGAGTGGGTGTTATGTTTCATATAGAGGCCCTAATATAGACGCGTTCATAAATGCCGTATATGGTCATAATCGTCTATGCCCTATTATGGTCATGATCTCCTATGCCCTAATATAGGCATGATCTTTCACCTACATTAGTTCCCTACAGTACACAACGAGCTCTGAGGGTTGAACGTTATCTAGTCTGTGGTTAGAACACTGCAGGGTTTTTCCCGAACACAGGCCTACAATGTACTCATAAATTATGCATGAGCATTCACCAGCTACATCTCCCGCATAATATGTATGTACAAAGTTCACCCCTGACGTCTTCCTCATGTCTAACAAAGACCAATACAAACCATACTGAGGGACGAGATACTTTAGGGTATAAAAAATACACCACATCTTGCCACGGTAAGATAGAGGGAACCAAGACTTCCATGCTGACACACTGACCAGAGACGCTGAGGCTCCTGCATTCAGTCGCTTCAGCTGATAGCGGTCTAACACAGCCCTTGCGGGGTGTCCAACTCGAGACCAGGACGGGGTCCCACACTCTCTCGATTCAGGTATGGGGGGTCGACTAAATCCTAGAAGGATTCTTGGCTCTTAGGCTTTTAGACCTACACATATGCTAGGTACACTCAGGTACATCTAGTTAGGCATCGTAGGAGTACGCGCACTTTCATAATGCTTTTTATATTCATGTATGTATTCATGATTATTGCAATATGGTAGAACTGTTCTATCCCTTCACTTTTATCGTAAAGGCTAATAATATATCTCTGCTATTGTCTGCTGGTTGCTGCAGCACATATATTTTACACTAGAATAACAACTGTTCAATAAATACTTATTGAAACGCCCAGACTGTTTATTCTGTGTAACTCTCTGAGACAAACCAAATAAGTAAGCACGAGTGACTGAGCGAAAAGTAGTACATTGTTTCTACGGTTCTGAGGGATCAGGGTTGTCATGATCTAAGGTTGCCAGGAACTAATCTCTCCCCGATAAGAGGGGATTCTAGTGGCACTGTGAGCTAGCTAATGCTAATCCGGCTAACATACGCGGTGGGGGCGCACAGAGCCAGTCTGCCACCAAGCCCACAGTTTATGTTATTCAAACGCGCAGGTCCTGCAGGGGTACTATAGGAACTACACGACACTCCCTCCTTAAATCTTGCCTCTCAATTTTCCCTATTGGGGCTGATTGGGATCTCCTAGGACCCTTCTGTTCTATCAAAGTCTCCTTAAGGTCAAAGTTGCAGCTTTGACATTTATAACATTTTAGCTCAGGGATAGAGTATGAGGGCGACAGAGAGATAACTCACCAACTTTCTGAATTGCCAGAAGTTCATCACTCGTATATTTTACCAGTTGAGCAGGGGTCCTGGCGCCGTCCAGGCATAGACGGGCGCAGACGGGCTTGCCTTTGGCGAGCCAGTGGTGTGCCCACTGCGCGCGTCCGCTGCGGGCCTGGTTTACCATGCTCATTTATCCCTTAATTGCCCGGAAATCCTCCCAGCAGCCCAGAACAAACTAGACCGCTAACCGCTAAATATGGCGGCAGTCTAACATGGAAAGGAGAAGCACCACTATGCATTCTCTCCGCACAAACGGGACAAGAAACCTGCGGCGGACCAGAGAGTCGAAAGGCCCTTGGTGAGGTAAGATCAGGTATTAAAGCAGGAGAATAGCAGTAGCCTATACTAAAAATCCAATAATACACTAAAATTGCTAAAACAGTTAAAAAAGTACATAATTGGTAAATAAGATCGTAGTGCAAAAACAGCAGTGTTTTAAAAGCTAAGTAACAGCTAAGTATATATAGCACACAAGCGGCGCCTTACTAACTCTTGCATCCACCGCGTGCCCGGGTTACCATGCTCATTTATCCTTAATTGCCCGGAAATCCTCCCAGCAGCCCAGAACAAACTAGACCGCTAACCGCTAAATATGGCGGCAGTCTAACATGGAAAGGAGAAGCACCACTACGCACTCTCTCTGCGCAAACGGGACAAGAAACCTGCGGCAGACCAGAGAGTCGGAAGCCTCTTGGGGAGGTAAGATCAGGTATTAAAGCAGGAGAATAGTGGTAGCCTATACTAAAAATCCAATAAGGCACTAAAATTGCTAAAACAGTTAAAAAAAAGTACACAATTGGTAAATAAGATCGTAGTGCAAGAACAGCAGTGTTTTAAAAACTAAGCAACCACTGCCTACTTCGGGCCCTGGAACCCTCTCTATGGCTTCCTTGGCCAAGAGAGCATTGACTTCCTCGCGGAGCAAAACAAGGTGATCCTCCGTCAGCCGATCGTATGCTGGGGCATAGAGGGAGGGAGTAGACCCTCCAGACTGTTTGCAGTGCCCACCTGTCTGATATGATGTTTTGCCAGTGGTGGAAGTGATTGCGTATTTTGCCACCAACTGGCCGAGAGTGGTCCTGGAGGATTGGACTAGGAGGGTTTTGCGGTGGAGGAGGGGATGGTGGCTTGGCCCGACTTCTAATCCCCGGACCCACAAGTTCGGGGTGAGCTGCGTCCGCGGCCCGCAGAGGTTGCTGAACTTGCGGCCCTCTGGCCGGAATAGGGTTGGTGCGGATGGTAGCTCCTTCCGTAGCCATGAAAGGAGCAAAACTGGGATGAAGCCCTGGAGGCAGTAGTGAGTCCCAAAGACTTGGCCGTGGCCCGCAAGTCCTTGAAGCGCTCAAGGGCAGCATCCACCTTGTCTCCGAAGAGACGGGAGCCATCAAAGGGCATGTCCAAGAGGTTGGCTTGCACATCCCCTGAAAAACCAGATGTTCTCAGCCAGGCATGGCGACAAACTGCCACTGTCGTGGAAATCCCTCTACCTAGCGTGTCTGTTGTGTCCAAGCCACATCTGATGGCGAACTTAGCTGCGTCTCTCCCATCTGATATAGCTTGGGAGAGTAGAGCCCGATCCTCCCACGAAACTCTGGGCAGCACCTGCGCTACCGCCATGTCCCAGAAGGTTGTCTGTCAAGGCCTCATTGAAAGGCAGTAGGGGTTCCGAGCTCAAGACCCCAGGCTGCAGGACCTCTGTCAAGATGTTCGTCATGACTGCCACTGTAGGAAGCTGCAGGTCAAGGACCTCCGCAGCCCCACACACCACCATGGCAAAAGTTGCTCCCTCCTCCACAGCCAGGGTAGGAGGAGATATCATGCCAGAGTCTGGGGTGGTGTCCAGACCACTGGCGTCACCCAATTCCTCATACCAGTCCAAGTCTTGCTGTTGCCGGATTTCTAAGGGGTCCTGGTCCCTCACCCCAATCCTCTTCCTCCATCCCTAACCCTTCAGAATAGGGCAGAGAGAACGGCATGGAGCCGTACGGCTCCGTCTGCGCCGATCTAGGGGGACAACCGACCTGCTCTGAGTCGTCGGGAATGCAAATCGGGGATGCGCCGCCAGCGACGCGGAGGACCTTAGCGTCGGATGTGGCGCTGGGGAAGGTCGCTGTGGAGGTGCGATCGGCGTCGGTCCGGACCCGGGAACGGGTCCACTCGGAGGCCGTGGAGCTGGAGCCACCGGCACGGGAACCACAGGGACCCCTCCATCCTCTGAGCCTGCGGGGCCCAAAGGCGGGCCGGAAGGGTCAGGCCACCCAAATATGATGCACATGGCGTTGGGCGGGAGTCGCTCCTGGCCCCGGAAAGGGAGGGAAATGTGGAGCCGACCAAGGCACCCTCTCTGTGGAGTGGGCCCTGAGCGCCGAGGTTCCTCCATCGCGTCACGAGACGGGCGGGGCGAAGTCGAAGCACGCTTTGACTTCTTGTGCTTTTTGGGGTGCCTCTTACCTGACTTCGGCGACTTCGACGAAGAGGACTTCGAATCACTGGATCGGTGCTCTGACCTTCCTCTCGACCAAGACCTGGACCGGGATCGAGACTGTCGAGGTGACCTCCGCTGTGCTGGACGCCGGGCCGCCTGAAGCTTTAGGGACCGCTCGCTCAAAGCCTTCGGCGCCATGGCCCAGCAGTCGGAGCACGACTTGGAGTTGTGGTCGCGCTCCAGGCACCACAGACAAACCAAATGGGGGTCCGTAACCGACATGGCGCGGTGACAGGCGCCGCACAGCTTGAACCCCAAAGTCTTCTTACTCGACATCCCTAAACACACCAATGGAATCGACAGAAAGTCGAAAAAAGTCTGTCAAAAAATGGCAGGGGGTAGCTCTCTTCAACAGATCGGCGCTGGCTGGCGTGGAAAGAAAAGAACTGACGTCAGCATGCAGGAGTGGCGGTTATATTGATGATGCGAACGTCACAACGATGACGAACACGACGCCGACGACGTCACGCGGAGTCGACCGATGCCATATACCGGCACGCTGGGGTACTTCCACAAGAAATCTTTCGGATCCAGTCTGACGCCTCGAAGTTCAAAGGTATGGAATCTGCGGCTAGATGTCTCTATCAGATTCCCATTTTATAAGCTAAAATGAGGGTTAGTCGACATGATCCCTTTCTATTTTAGAAGAGCTCAGCTGAATGTGTTTCTATGCATGAGGCTGATGCAAGCAAAACAATGAAAAATAAAAAAAATGATGGACAGAATGCTTGAATTAATTGCAGCCACTAATTTGTTGGGGTCGCATCCCAAGCCATTACATTTTTGCTACCCCTATCACCTCAAATTAGATCCTGCCATATACAAATCATCTTTGGTCCTGCTTCAATAAAGCAGTTAAGCCCAAACGATTTCAGTGACACAGCGAGTAAGTGACCCATGTCTGGGCAAACATATCATGCTAAGGTGTCACAATGAAAAATACAAAACAGTGATGGATGAAATGCTTGAATTAATCTCAGCCATTGGTAATTACTCTGGGGCACATCTCAATCCATTGTTGTTTGCCTACCTTGTCACCTCAGATTAGACCCAACAATATGCAAATGATCATGCGCTGTCTGGTAGGGACCTGGCCTGGCAGATTGTGCTGTATTGCTCCTATTGGAACATGACCAAGACTGATTTGCAAAAGGCGGATCTGCGTCTGGAATGGCACAGAGGTTGAAAAACAATGATCTGGAAATCAGCTCGGAATAACTGCTAGTGGCTGACATTTGTTGAATCTTTCCTTCTATCACCTTTTTACACTAAACGGGCACTCGTGACATGTATACCCAAATATGGGTCCTGTGTTTGCTGTGCAATAAGATACAAGCTATATCTCACTGATGGGACCTAAGTAGGTTGAAAATGGTGTGGGGTTGTTTGTGTTCCTATAAGGAGGAGACCTGGCTTGGCAGTTTGGACTTCACTGTTCCTACTGTAACAGGAGTAAGACTGATTTGCATATGGAAGGTTTCCATTTAGAATGAGACAGTGAGGGAAATCAATTGTCAGGAATGCAGAAGCTGAGATTAATTCAAGCATTCCATCCATCCTTATTGTTTTTGCATGTAAAACAACAGCATATTTTCTCAATAATTTCTTGAGCGTTCCTCTATCTGTAACCTAAACAAATATATAAACCTATGCAAGCAGTATGTATATATTTGCATATGAAATGGCTAGTAAACTCCTATAAATCTATGCTCTATAAATAAACTAACCTTAAACATTAATCCAATAAGTGCAAGCAAGCATTGACAGGTAAAATAAAGTACAATTTATTAAACAGATATTTAAATATTTCAGTACATCATCTTTACTAAAGGAATATAAACAAATAGCCCGCTAAACTATTTACTGACCTAAAGAACACGTTACTTACCTTTGGTAACACCTTATCTGATAGAGACTCTATCTAGCCACAGATTCCTTACAGTGCAATATTCCCCAGGTGTTAGACTGGATCCGGAAATGTTTTAAGCAATTCCCTTGAGTGACGTTAGGAAGCAATGTGACGAGCACAGTGCTTATATAGATGCCACCCCAGTGCACTGACCCCAGTTCTTGACTGTTTTTCAACACCAAAGGCACCTAGCCAAGCTGAGGAGGAATGACTAGTGTGCCAAAAGTGAGGTCCTGAAAAATCTCTTTTATGAGTGAAAACAGTTCACAGAACGGGGAGGATGGGCGAGTCAGTAAGAAATCTGTGGCTAGATAGTCTCTACTAAATGGACAAGTTACTAACCTTTAGTAATGCCTTCTCTGGTAGAGACATGATCTAGCCGTAGATTCCTTACCTTTGAACTTCCAGGTGTCAGACTGGATCCGGAAGATTTTTGATAGCAGTACCCCTGCGTGCCGATAGGTGGCATCGGTCGACTGCACATGATGTCGTAGGCATCTGGTTCGTCAACGTCATGATGTCCGTGTTGTCTATATAGGCACCACACCGGTGTGCTGACCTCAGTACATTTAACAACTTTCCACGCCAGAAGCGCGAAGCCATGAAGCGAGTGACCATAGTGTGTCACTAAACAACTAGGGCCCTGGAGGGAAACAGCCCTGACACAAAAACTAATCTGCAGTGCGGGGAGGATGTGTGGGTCAGTAAGGAATCTGTGGCTAGCTCATGTCTCTACCAGATAAGGCGTTACCGAAGGTAAGTAACTTGTCCATCTGATAGAGACATCTAGTTGCAGATTCCCTACCTCTGAATAGATACCCTTCGAAATACCATGACTGGAGGAGGGACTGCGGAAAAGCTTCAAACCAGAAAATGCTGCAGGACTGGATGGGCAAAAAGGCCCTCCCTGCAGACCTGGTTGTCCAGGCCGTAATGTTTGGTGAATGTGTGCAGAGATGCCCATGTGGTTGTCTGGCAGATGTCACAAACGGGAACACCACGCTGAAGAGCCCTGGGGCCGGCTTCTGGTAGAATGGGCCCTAAGGCCTTTAGGAGGCTGTTTCTTTGCCAAGGCATTACATATTTTTATGCAGAGGATGACCCAACGTGAAATGGTCCTCTTCTGAACAGAGTGCCCCTTCTTCGGTTCCATGTACCCTACGAAAAGTTGGAAGTCCACCCAGAACTCATTAGTGCGATCAAGGTAGAACGATAATGCTCTTTTTGGGTCCAGGCGGTGGAGATGCTCCTCTTCCTTGGAAGGATGCGGAGGTGCATAGAAGGTGGGAAGAGTAACAGATTGTCCCAGATGGAAAGGTGTTACTACCTTAGGCAAAAAAGAAGCCCTAGTGCGGAGCACTACTTTGCCCGGAAAGACGGTCAGGCAAGGAGGCAGAGATGACAGAGCCTGTAGTTCTTTCACCCTCCTGGCACAGGTTATTGCCACTAAAGCACAAGTTACTAACTTGTGTAACGATATATCTGTAAGAGACAGTAGTTAGTGACAGATTCCTTACCTTAGAATATCCTCAGGCGTCAGGCTGGATCCGGAAACATTTGCGTAGCAGTACCCCTGCGCGTCGGTAGGTGGCGTCCTGCGGCTCCGCGTCCGTTGTCGGAGTCAGGATCGCCGGGATGACGTCGAGGCCAGTACTTTAATCGTAGGACAGAGCGGCCAAAGAAGCCGTCCCTCCGGACCTGGCTGTCAAGGCAGTAATGCTTGGTAAACGTGTGCAGCGAGGCCCACGTAGCTGCCTGACATATATCCTGTAGCGGAACACCGCGGCCTAAAGCTGTGGTAGCAGCTGTTGCCCTGGTAGAATGGGCACGTAGCCCAAGAGGGGGATCCTTCTTAGCCAAAGAATAGCAGGCTTTGATACACAAGATTACCCAGCGGGAGACGGTCCTCTTGTGTACCGCCCGACCTTTTTTGGTGCCCACGTAGCCAACAAAGAGCTGGTCATCCACCCGGAACTGTTGTGTGCGGTTGAGGTAAAAGGAAAGCGCACGTTTTGGGTCCAGACAGTGGAGCCTCTCTTCCTCTCTGGAAGGATGCGGAAAGAAGGTGGGCAAAGTGATGGTCTGCCCAATGTGGAAGGCAGTAACCACCTTTGGCAAGAAGGACGGACGCGTCTGAAGAACAACCTTGTCTGGATGGACAGACAGAAAGGGGGGTTTGCACGAAAGAGCCTGGAGCTCACTCACCCGCCGAGCGGAGGTGATGGCCACCAGAAAGGCTGTCTTCAGAGTGAGAAGATGAAGAGGACAGTTATGTAGAGGCTCAAAGGGAGCGCACATTAAAAGGTAAGAACCAAGTTCAAGTCCCACTGAGGCATTACAAACGGAACAGGAGGGAAGAGGTGTGTAATGCCTTTAAGAAACCTGTTAACAACAGGGGACTTGAAAAGGGAGGGATGATCAGGAAGCCTGAGGAAGGCCGAGATTGCACAAAGATAGCCCTTGATGGTACCCAGGGCAGAACCCTGTTGGGCCAGAGAAAGAAGGAACAGAAGAACCTCAGAAAGAGGGGCAGAAAGGGGACTCACAGCCTTTGCTGTGCACCATGCCACAAACTTGTTCCACCTGCAGGCGTATACCACCTTAGTGGAGGGACGCGTGGCTGCCAGAATCACATCACAAACTTCAGGAGGCAAGTCGAAAGGAATCAACTGCCGCCACTCAATCTCCACGCAAGGAGGTGGAGACTGGACAGGTTCGGGTGGAGGACCGTTCCCTGCTGCTGCGACAGAAGATCCTCCCGAAGAGGAAGACGGATCGGGGGATCGACGCTCATACTGAGTAGCTCGGGATACCAAACTCTTCGAGCACAGTCCGGAGCCACAAGAATGACTTAGGCCCGGTCGCGCCGAATCTTCTTCAACACTCTGGGTAGAAGTGGTATAGGCGGAAAGGCGTACAACAGACCGCAACTCCACTCGCGACGAAAAGCGTCGCCGAGCGAGTGCCGCCTTGGAAATTCCAACGCGCAGAACTGATGACATTGCGCGTTCTCTTCGGTGGCGAATAGATCTGACCAAGGCTCTCCCCATTGTAGAAAGAGTCCTTGCGCCACCTCCGAGTGAAGACGCCATTCGTGATCCATCATGCACCTGCGGCTGAGTTCGTCCGCCCTGGCGTTCAGGGAACCTGCCAGGTGTTGAACCATCAGGAATATGCCCTGATGTTCCAGCCATGTCCAGAGACGCAGAGCCTCCTGACATAGGGTCCACGACACCACCCCGCCTTGTTTGTTGCAGTACCACATGGAGGTGGTGTTGTCTGTGAACACCTGCACTACCTTCCCTTTGACAGAGGGAAGGAATGCCTTGAGTGCAAGTCGGATCGCCCGGAGCTCCAGAAGGTTGATATGGAGCCGGGACTCCGCCGGAGACCAGAGGCCTCTGATCTCCGCCTCTCCCATGTGACCGCCCCATCCCAGAAGGGACGCGTCCGTCACAACTGTGTGCTCTGGCTGGGGAAGGGAGAGGGATCTGCCCATGACCCACTGCCGGTTCGAGAGCCACCACTGCAACTGTCTTGCAGTCCCCTCCGAGATCTGGACGTAATCGGACAGGTTCCCCTGATGCTGCGCCCACTGGAACTTCAGGTCCCACTGCAGAGCCCGCATATGCCATCTGGCATGATCGACCAGCAGGATGCAGGAGGCCATGAGGCCCAGCAGCCTCAGGGTCATCCGTACAGAAACCCAGGATAGAGGCCGAAAGATCGGAATCATAGCCTGAATATCCTGGACTCGCCGTTCGGGAGGATAGGCCCGAAACTGCGTCATGTCCAGACCTGCTCCGATGAAAAGGAGCTGTGGAGAAGGAATCAGGTGCGACTTCGGCATGTTGATGGAGAACCCCAGCGAGTGCAGGAGTTCGGCCGTAGTCTGGAGGTGGGAGACGACTGCCTGGGACGAGCCCGCCTTCAGCAACCAGTCGTCGAGGTAGGGGAAGACTGGAACCCCTGCCCGGCGCAGATGAGCTGCGACCACCGCCATCACTTTCATGAACACCTGAGGGGCGCTGGTAAGGCCAAAGGGGAGCACGGTGAACTGAAAATGCTCGAGGCCTACCGTGAACCGCAGGTAACGCCGGTGGGCCGGCAGGACGGGGATGTGAAAATATGCGTCCTGCAAGTCCAACGCTACCATCCAGTCTCCAGGGTCGAGGGCAGTCAAGACCTGAGCTAGGGTGAGCATCTTGAACTTCTCCTTCCGGAGGAAGCGATTGACATTCCGGAGGTCCAAGATAGGACGCATGTCCTCCTTGTCCTTTTTGGGCACCAGAAAGTAGTGGGAGTAACAACCACGCCCTACTTCTGGGGTCGGAACGCGCTCGATGGCCCCCTTGGCCAAGAGGGCTGCAACTTCCTTTTGAAGAAGCACCAAATTATCCCCCGACATGCGGTGGCATTGAGGTGGCATGGCTGGGGGGTAGTCTCGAAGGGGAGGGAGTAGCCCCTTCGGACAATGTCCAAGACCCACTTGTCCGATGTGATGGCACGCCAGTGGTGAAGGTGATGGCGGACCCTGCCCCCTACTGGCGTGCTGTGGACCTGAAAGGATGGACTAGGAGGGCTTGGAGGACGGGGCGGAGGTGGTGGCCTGACCCGCACGCTGGTTACCTGACCCGCCTCGGCGGGAGCCACGTCCTCGGCCACGCGGAGACGCTTGCTGCGCGGGCCGGTGGCTGGGCAGCAGACGTGACTGGGCGCCCCTTCCGTGGCCACGAAAGGGGCGAAAAGCAGACTGTTGCGGAGGGCGCACAGCAGAAAGGCCCAGGTACTTGGCTGTAGCCCGCGAGTCCTTAAAGCGCTCCAGCACGTGGTCTGCTTTGTTGCCGAAAAGGCCGACACCATCAAAGGGCATGTCATAAGTGTGTTTTGGACATCGCCCGAGAAACCAGTGGTCCTCAGCCAGGCGTGACGGCGCAGCACCACTGTCGTCGCAAGCGATCTGCCTAGCGAGTCGGCGGTATCTAGGCCACACCGGATGGTATATTTTGCCGCATCTCTTCCTTCCGCAATGGCGCGGGAAAGCAGTGCCTGGGCCTCCTCAGGACACTGGGGCAGGACCTGGCCACCGAATCCCACAAGGAGTGGGTATATCGGCCCAAGAGGCAAGAGGTGTTGACAGACCTAAAGCCAGCACTGGTGGAAGAAAAAACCTTCTTCCCAAATTGGTCCAGTTTTTTGGATTCCCTATCCGGGGGAGCGGTAGGGAAGGCGCTTTGAGAGGCAGAGGCTTGGACAACCAAGCTCTCAGGGGTGGGGTGTTGGGAAAGGAACAGGGGGTCGCCAGGAGCAGGGCGATGGCGTCGGGCTACGTTCCTATCCACAGGAGCCCCTGTGGTGGGCTTGGACCAGGTGCCCAAAAGAACGTCCGAAAGTGCCTCGTTGAACGGCAGCAGTGGCTCCGCGGAGGTAGCCGCCGGCTGAAGCACTTCCGTCAGGATGTTAGTCCTGACAGCCACTGTAGGTAACTGGAGGTGCAGGGCCTCAGCTGCCCTACGCAACACCGTAGCAAAGTTTGCTCCCTCCTCCGTTGCCACGGAAGGAGGAGACAGCATGCCAATGTCAGGAGAGGTGTCCAGACCACTGGCCTCCCCAAGTTGCTCAGCCCAGTCCTGATCATACTCACATTGGGCAGTGAGAGGGTCCTCAGACCCCTCCCAGTTCTCTTCGTCCTCCAAATCAGGGTCAATGTAAGGAGGAGGGACATGTGGGACTCAAGGTCTCATCGGCGCCGGAGCCGGCGTCGATCGACGTCGGTCCGGCGCCGAGTCCGGATCCGGAGAGAACCTGGGGACGATGCCGTCCGGAGCCCCGGGCGGCGTCGTGAACGGCACCAGTGAAATCGACGCCGGTGGAGGTGTCGTTAGGTCAACGGGCGTCGACAGGGGTTGTGGCAGCACCGGAGCCGGGGCCGAGGCCGGGGCCGGGGCCGGGGCTGGTGTCGCTGGCGGCGCCGGGACCGGAGTCGCCGACGGCGCCGTAGGAACCCCACTAGGGCCCGAAGGCGCACCGGGGGGACCTAGAGGCCCGAAGAGGCGGGCCATGGCCAACAGGAACTCCTGTATTTCGGCCGGAGTCGCCGCCGAACCCGGGTAGGGCAGGTAATGCGGCGGCGGCTCCACAGGCACTCCCGGAGCCGCGGGGACGGTGCCGACGGGACCCTCAGCCGAGTCGCGCGAGGGGAAGTCGTCGAGCGATGACGCTTCTTCGACTTCTTGTCCTTCAACTTACCGGAGGAGTGCGAAGACTTTGACCCCGAAGAACGATGAGGACTCCGCGACCGGCCCCTCGACCTCTCTCGTGCCCGGGGCTTGGATTGGCGCGGAGCCGACTGCCGGACCTCGAGGAGCTTTCGAGACCGATCTCGCAAAGCCTTCGGATGCAAGGCCCGACAGTCAGGGCACGACTTGGAGTCGTGGTCGCGCCCGAGGCAGTAGAGACAGTCTCGATGCGGGCCCGTGATCGACATCATCCGACCACAGGCGTCGCATGGCTTGAAGCCGGGCATCCCTACTGACACCATTGGAGTCGAACGAGTCAAGAAAAACAGTGACAAAAAATCACAAAAAGTTCAGTCAAAAAATGACTGGGGCACTGCTCTCTCCGGATCTGCGCTTACTGGCACGGAAAAAGAAAGAACTGACGTCAGCGCGCATTGTCGGCGTCTAAGTACTGGCCGCGATGTCATCCCGGCGATCCCGACGCTGACGACGGACGCGGAGCCGCACGACACCGCCTACCGACGCGCAGGGGTACTGCTACGCAAAACTTTCCGGATCCAGCCTGACGCCTGGGGATATTCTAAGGTAAGGAATCTGTCACTAACGTGTCTCTTTCAGATAAGGCTGTTTAAATAGTGAGCTCCCGGATGGGGCAATGGTGCAGTGGTTCAAACAGTGCACACATCAAGAAGTTGAGAACCAACTTTAGGTCCCACTGGGGTATAATAAAGGGTGAAGGAGGAAATAAATGAGTAAGCCCCTTCAGAAATTTTTGTACAAGAGGTTATTTAAAAAGAGATGGTTGATCTGGCGACTGAAGAAAAGCAGACATGGTTGAAAGGTAGCCCTTCAATTTGCCCAGAGCAAAGCCCTGCTGGGCCAAAGAAAGAATAAAAAAGAGAATGTCTGAGAGGGAGGCGGACAAAGGGTCAACAGTCCGTTCTGTACAATATTTACAAACTCTTTGCGATCAGCAGGCATATAGCGACTTTGTCAAGGGAGGCCTTGCTGCCAGAGTACCTTCACAGACTTCGACAGGAAGGTCAAAAGCTATAAACTGTCACCAAACAATCTCTTCGCAAGGAGTCGGAGAGTTGACAGGCTCGGGTGGAGGACCTTCCCCTGCTGCTGCGACAGAAGATCCTCCCGAGGGGGCAGCCTGATCCGAGGATCGATGCTCATTTGCCAAACCTTGGGATACCACACTCTCCATGCCCAATCTGGAGCCACAAGGATGACTTGGGCCCGGTCACTCCTGATCTTCTTGAGCACTCTGGGCAGGAGTGGTATGGGTGGAAAGGCGTACAGGAGGCCTGTGCTCCACCCACGACAAAAAGCATCGCCATGCAAGAGCTGTAGGGAAGTGCCCTTTTTGCATGGTTACCCCCACTTTGTGCCTGGCATATGATGCAATTTGAATTGGTGTGCCCTCGGTCCCTGCCAAACAGGTTCCCAGGGCCTGTGTTCTTTCCCAAAACTGTACCTTTGTACCCACAATTGGCACATTTCTGGCCACAGGTAAGCCCCTTGTAAAGGGTACCATGGGTACCAAGGGCACTGTGACCAGAGAAGGCCTCTAAGGCCTGCAGCACCTATTGTGCCACCCTTAGAGGCCCTGTACCTTAACACCCACACACTGCCATTGCAGGCTGCGTGTTTTGGTGCAGAGTAAAGTGAAAAGTCGACATTGCACACAACCCTGTGTGCCACGCCTGCATCCCACTGCCCGGGGCCTAGGTAAGTCGCCACTCTAGCAGGGTGCACTAGCCCCCAGGTGAGGGTACAGTGGCATGAGCCATGTACCCCTACAGTGTCTAAATTCAAGACATTGTAAGTGTAGTAAAGACATAAAGAGTATATGGTCTGTGAATTGGTAATTACAAACTACACAGCTCCAAAATGGCTTTACTAAAACCTGGGAAATGTTAGCAAACTTCTCCGCACATTAAACCCACACTGATGCCAGGGTGGGATTTATTGAAAAATACACCTGGAGGGCATCTTAGAGATGCCTGCTGAAAATCGACCAGCCCTGGTGTGTTTCCTGAATGGCTGCCCGCCATTTGCCACCACCAGACAGGTTCCTGGACCCCTGGGTAGAGAGCCTTCGCTCTCTGGGTCCAGAGACAAGACCCATTGTGTGCAGAGGTGTCATGCCTCCTCCCCCAGGATGGACTAGGTCCACGAGAGGGGAAACTTCAAAGGCCTGCCGCCTTTGTAAGCTGTCCCTACCTTTTGCTGCACCCAGCAACTGGCTCCCACCGGTTCTGACCCTCACTTTGGGCAGGAAAATCAGCAGGAAAACCAAGCTAGGAGGAGAGGTGTGCCCTCCTCTACCAACCCCACCCCTCAGGTGGGGGGAGGCAAGGTGAAGCAAACATCTCAGTCCCCTCCATCTTGGAGATGAGGGGACCAAACCAATTAGGGAGAGGCCCATGCCCCCCTCCCACTGGAGGGTGGCATCATAGGGGGTGTACCCACCCCAAGGAAGGGACCTATTGGTCCCGACCTGCACACCCCTTTTAATGCCCATAAATTCAGTATTTAGGGGTGACCATGAACCATCCCTCCTCAGATTCAGGAAGAAAGGAGAAGGACCAAAGAGCCATGCTGACCCAGGAAGAAGAGAACACCTACTGCTTTGGCCCCAGCCCTACCGGCATGTCCCGACTTCTGCCTGCCTACAGCGAGAACCCTGGCGAGTCCAGCAGCCAGCAACCCCCAGAGCCCAGAGGACCTGCCCTGCACTCATCTAACAGACTCCGTCTCCCGTGAGCATCGGATTTGATCAAGCCAAGACTCACCACAGAATTCGGATTCAGGCAGCTCGCGATTCTTCACCACCCTGCCCCCGACGCCCATGGCCCGAGCCTGAGTGGCCCAACACCACTAGGAGGTCTCCCCAGCGATCCTGACCTGGGATCCGGTGATCCCTGGCCTCCCTCAAGCTTCAAGATGACGCCTGCAGCCTCAACCTGAAGGGTCCCCTCGATCGCGACCGGAGCTGGTAAGAAGACCAGACGCCAAAAGACACCTCTGTAACCGATGCCCCACGACCTCGGGTGGCCCAATCGATGGTGTACAGGCATCCACCAAGATCCCAATTTCCCTATCCAGCCAGTGGTAGCCTCCAGGAAGTCTCCCTGCCCAAGCCTGCCGCATCTTTGCCGAACCGAAGATCTCCGTTGACATCCACTGGGTGCCCGACGTCACCTTGGCACTCTGCACCCGGCCGTCCTGCGCCGCTGGCGGTGCAGCTCCTGTGCTGATTGTTGGCCCCGGCAGTGCTGATCTTAACCCCAGGAGCTTTGCTCCCACAGCTAAATGGCCTCCTCATGAGCAGTCCTTGACCGAAGGCCCCTTATCCCCGTTGGCTAACATTGGGCCTCTGCACCCGGCTGCCCCATTGACACTGGTGGTGCGACTTGAGTGCACACCTAGACCTTGGGGAACCTTGGTCCTAACCCCCAAAACTCCCACTCGTGAGTCGAGTACTTACCTGTGAAACCGATAAACATGTATCGACCATAGGGACCAATGTTATGCGTTTTTGTCCCTAAAATGTTCAGTGTTGAACTGATGTTCTGTATGGAGAAAAGGTAACTACACTGCAAATGTTAAAAAAGTCTTATTTACCGTGTATTGTGAGATTCCCGGCGTTGCATCTAGGCATACCACCCCGAGTAGTCGATGTAATCTAAAAGTAATCCAAAAGTATTCTAAAAGTAATTACTGTGTAATTTAAAATCATTTTTGAACCAATACCAACCTGCAGCGATTGCAAATTCAACCACAACTGCATTTCCTTGTAAAGTCGTGCATTTGAGAACATATTTTATTTGCCTGTGTCAAGTCCTGCTTGGTTCTAAAAATAAAACATTAGAATACCTTTTTTTACTTACCAAATTGGTCTGGATTTAGTCTCTGAGTGTGTGCCATCAGTCTTGATTGAACGAATACAATAAATGCTTAAGACACCCTCTGGATAAGCCTAACTACTCGCCCACACTACCACAAAGAGAGCTGTTAGTACTTACCTAATTTATACTAATATTCTGCTATACCTCTGGGGACTCCCTGGACTCTGTGCACACTATACCTTACTTTGGTATAGTGTATACAGAGCCAGCTTCCTACAAGATAAGCCTTGGAAACTCCAACGCGTAATTGACATTGGGCATTCTCTTTGGAGGCAAACAGATCAAACCAAGGCTCTCCCCACTGTTGAAAGAGACCTTGCGCCACCTCTGGATGGAGACGCCATGCATGATCTGCAAGGCACCGACAGCTGAGTTTGTCTGCTCTGTCGTTCAGAGAACCTGCCAGATGTTGAACCACCAGGGAAATGCCTTGTTGTTCAAGCCAAGTACAGAGATGCAGGGCCTCCTGACAGAAGGTCCAAAACCCCACCTCGCCCTGTTTGTTGCAGTACCACATGGCGGTAGTGTTGTCTGTAAACACTTAAACTAGCCTTCCCTTGAGGGATGGTAAGAAGGCTTTAAGTGCCAATCGGATCGTCTGAAGCTCCAACAGGTTGATATGGAGCTTGACTTCTGCCATAGACCAGAGTCAATTGATTTCCACCTCTCCCAGATGGGCGCCCTATCCCAGAAGTGACGCATCTGTCACTACTGTGAGATACTGGTGGGGAAGAGAGAGGGGTCTGCCCCTGACCCAATTGCGGTTCGTTAGCCACCACCACAAGTCTTTGGTGGTGCCCTCGAATATCTGAACCAGGTCAGTGAGATTTCCCCAATGCTCCACATATTAGAACTTCAGGTCACACTGCAGGGCCCACATGTGGCATCTGGCATGGTCCACAAGCAGGATGCAGGAAGCCATGAGTCCCAACAGCCTTAAATTGATTCTCACCAAAATCCAGGATAGAGGCTAACATCGGTATCATAGCCTGAATATTCTGGACTTACTGCTCGGGAGGTTAGGCCCGAACCTGAACCGTGTCCAGAACTGCTCTAATGAAAGAGAGCATCTGGGAGGGAGTCAGGTGTGACTTAAACACGTTTATAGTGAACCCCAGCGAAGCAGGAGGTTTGCCATTGTCTGGAGGTGGGAGACGACTTACTTGGGATGAGACTGCCTTCAGCAACCAGTCATCGAAATAGGGTAAGACTGGTACCCCTGATCTCCGCAGATAGGCTGCGACCATCGCCATCTCCTTTGTGAACACCGGAGGGGCACTGGTGAAGCAGAAGGAGAGCACGATAAACTGAAAGTGCTCGTGGCCTGCCGTAAACCGCAGGTAGCGACGATAGGCAGGCTGGACATGAATATGGAAATAGGCGTCCTGCAAGTCCAACGCTGCCATCCAGTATCACAGGTCCAGGACAGACAGGACCTGAACAAAGGTGAGCATCTTGAACTTCTCCTTTTTGAGGAAGTAGTTGAGGGCTCTGAGGTCGATGATAGGACAAAGGCCTCCGTCCTTCTTTGCAACCAGAAAATAGCGGAAATAGCAACCACAGCCTATTTCTGGCCCAGTAACCCTCTCTACAGCTCCCTTTGCCAAGAGAGTCTTGACTTCCTTGCGGAGTAGGGCAGGTGATCCTCCGTCAGCCGATCGTAAGTTGGAGGCATGGTGGAAGGGGTAGTCTCGAAGGGGAGGGAGTATTTGCAGCCCCCACCTGTCTGAGGTGATATCTCGCCAGCGGTGGAGTTGATGGCGTATCCTGCCATCAACTGGACAACCATGATCCAGGGGATCAGACTAAGTAGGTTTTGCGGTGGAGGAGGGGTTTGTGGCTTGACCTGACTTCTGGCCACCCAACCCGCGAGGTCAACGTGAACCGCGTCCACGGCCCCACAGAGGCTGCTGGACTTGAAGAGTACTCTGGCTGGGGTAGGTTTGGCGCGGTTGGAAGCCCCTTCTGTAGCCACGAAAGGGGCGCAAGGCAGACACAGGCAGGGAATGATAAGCGAGGACCAAGGACTTGACCGTAGCTCATGAGTCCTTGAAGTGCTTAAGGGCTGCATCTGCCGTGTCCCCGAAGAGACGAGAGCCATCAAAGGGCATGTATCGCTTTGTTCGCCCTAAGTTGGCGGGGGTATGCCCAGACGTGGGTCCCTTGCTCACTTTGCCACTGGATTCAAGCAAGCCTGGCTGATGACGGCTGGAATGCCAGAAACCGGTCCTAGGATGCTTGTTTCCGGTCCAGGGAAGACATGGCTTGGCAGTTCGGGCTGGACTGTTCCCATGAGGCACAGGGTCAGACTGATTTGCATATGGCCATGTCTGAACTGGGGTGGTGGAGTGAGCTAAAGAATGATGATGGATTAAACCCAGATCAGTTGACTGGGGGTGAGTGTTTGATTGGCTCAAACGTTCCGTCCATCATCCCCTTTTGTATCGCATAAGGTTAGCCTTGACATCCCCTGAAAAGCCAGACATCCTCAGCCAGGCATGGCACCTGACGGCCACAGTCCAGGAAATTGCTCTGCCCGGCTAGTCTGTCGTGTCTAAGCCACAAATATGGCAAACTTTGCTGCATCTCTCCCATCTGTAACCGTTTGGGAGAGGAGAGCCCGGTCCTCCTCTGAGACTCTTGGCAGAACATGCGTAACTGTATTCCATGGCGAATGGGAGAATTGGCCCAAGAGGCTTGCAGTGTTTACCGACCGCAATGCTAGCATAGTGGAAGAAAAGATCTTCTTACCAAAGCGGTCAAGCCTTTTGGATTCCATGTTGGGGTGCGGAACGGAACGTGCCACCAGAAGTAGAGGCTTGGACCACCAAGCTCTGTGAGGTTGGATGGGCGGAGAGGAAAGCTGGGTCACCTGGTGCAGGGCGGTGGCGGCAGGCAATAGTTCTATTCACAGGAGCCCCTGTGCTGTGCTTGGACCAAGTGCCCAGTAGAATGTCAGTTAAAGTCTTGTTGAAAGGCAGCAAGGGTTCCGAGGTGGAGACACCAGGCTGCAGGACCTGCGTCAAGACATTAGTCTTGACTGCTACCGTAGGAAACTGCAGGCTCACGACCTCCACAGCTCTACGCACCACCATTGCAAAAGAAGCCCCCTCCTCGTTAGCCAGGTTAGGGGGAGACAGCATGCCAGATTCTTGGGAGGTGTCCAGGCCGCTGGCATCACCCAGGTCCTCATACCAGTTCAGTTCTTCATTTGGAGGCAGGATTTCTAAGGGATCCTGCTACCCCTCCCAATCATCATCATCCATTCCTAGCCCTTCAGAATAGGTGTAGGAGGCTGGCTTAGCATATGGTGCTCACTTATGCAAGTGTAGCACCCTGAACTAATCCAGACTACCCTTATAGTGATTTTATTGGTCTTAGACAACCTTAGAAAGCTCTCTAAGTGGTAGCTGTGGAGAGCAGCCTTCAGACTTTGTCTAGAAAGAGTGTAAAGCAGCTTGTTTTACCAGTACAAATCCTATAGTGTAGGTTAAGTGAAAAAGAACCACACAGTGTAGTTATAAAAATATGTATTTATTATAAACACTCACTAACCCATTGCAATATCTCCTACCCAGAGATATAATCACACTACACACAATACTTTTCAATAGAAACAGGTAAGTAGCACGTAATACACAGTGGTCACCAGGGGGAGACCAAACCATATACTAATAAAGTGGAATGCGAACCACAACCTAAGTCGAGACTGGACCCAGAAGACGCAGAAGAGTGGGAACAGGACTGTGTTCTCAATACAAGTCAATGGGTAAGTTGCAGTTGCAGTTTTTAAGAAGAAGGATCCTTCCCAGAGGACCCTGAAGAAACCCCGTGGAAGATAGAAGGTTGGAGAGTCACCCCACCCGTGGATACCCTGGAAACCAGGATACCTACACCAGGGAATCCGGGTGCATAGGTGCAAAGTAAAGTCGGAAACCACTGTAGACCACAATGGATCACTGACATAACATCGACCGTCGTAATATTGTCCTAGGAAATTATCGACACACAAATATCGATAACATAAATATCAATATTGTATACTTAGTTAAAAAAATACACAAATATCGACAATAAAATATAGTCAAACATTAACATCGATATCACTAATATCGAAACATAAAATATCGTTATAACTAATATCGAAAACATTAAACAAGCATACAAAATTACACAAATATCGATAACAAAAATATAGACAACACAATTATCGCCAAAAATAAAATATCGACACCTTAAAAATATTTATAATAACACAATACATACCCCAAAAAATATAAACAATATCAATACCACACAAAACATATTAAATAAATATAATAACACATATTTTAATTATATTTAAAAAATATTACCTTGAAAATTATTAAATACACCAAATTGATTACTATTTCAAACATTATATATGAAATAAACAAATAGTATTTAACATTAACTACAATATAATTTACAAATAATAAACTATATCGTTTTTAAAGAAAGAAAGAAAAAAAAGCTCTAACTAAACCTTAATTAGCGTTTCCCATGTGAGGAAACAACTGCCAAATTAATTAAAACAATAACTAACAACCAATGAAAAATACATACAATTAAAATAACCCAATAAGATTTAAAGAACAATTAAATAGACACTATATAAACCAAAGAAAATTAAACATTATTTTATTGTACAACAAGAAAACCAAGAATAAAGGGGATTCTATGCCGGATTGCTTCTGCAACATTGGACTTCATTATAGAAAACCCCGATTTCAGCTTCACAAAGTAAGTAAAATATCATTTTAATATTACAACTGTTTAAATTGTTCAGAAAGCACTTTTTATAATAATAAAATAATTAATATTTTTTTTAAATTATATCTCCTCTACAGATAAAACAAAAGACACTCAACTAACTACAGAGAACTTCAAAATATCAATTTCCAAATAAAGTAAGTATAAATCACAAATAAACTAATATAACTATTAAAAATCCCAAACAGAAGCACAAGCTAAGCACAACCCCCCAACTGAAAACACAGTAAAACAAATTAATTAAAATTACTCTTTTTTTTCTGCAGCAAATATAAAGAAACACTAAAGACAAGCATCAAAGGAAAATCATCAGCGTGAAAAAAATTCAACCTTGTAAGTATAATTTTGTAAAGGTAAATGTGTTTAACAATAAAACAAAATAGAAATACATTAATTATTTTTTATATACATTTCTCTTAGCATTTGAAACATCACCATGACTGAAGGGGCTCACTTCATTACTTCCCAGAAAGGAAACTTTCATTATGTTATATGGGATATGTTTACACCCAAGAAAAACAAACAGGCGACAAAGTTAACTGGAAATGTAGCAAATATTATTCAAACAAATGTTATGGGAGGGCTACAACAAAAGAAATAACTGTATTATATGTTAGAGAACATAACCACCCCCTTAACATAGCTGAAATAGAAGTTCGAGACACATTAGAAACTCTAAAAGAAGCTAGCACTAGCTCTCAAAAGCCTACCACTGAAATACTAAAAGACCTACTCCCCAGAGTCCGACAACATGTAACTGGCCAAATGCCCTCAATCTTATTATTAAAAAGGATGATAGCTAGAACAAAAAAATCAACTGCTACCACCCCACCTGCCCCCAACACTTTCAGTGAAATAGAAATACCACCTGAACTCACTATAACTCATAATGAAGAACAATTTCTTCTTTATGACAATAAATCAAACGAAAAAAGAATAATAATATTTGGAACTCCCTCAAACTTACTTAAACTACAGAACTGTGAAACATGGTTAACGGATGGAACTTTTAAAATATGTCCCAAACCATTTTACCAGTTATATACAATTCATGGACTGTATCAAAATGCAAACATCCCTTTTATATATGCCCTGTTACCAAACAAACAAACCACCACCTATATTGAACTCTTAACCAAAGTAAAACAAGAAACTAATAATTACTATCCTCAAAAAATGATCATTGACTTTGAACAGTCATTGATACATGCCATACTAAAAAACTACCCTCACACAGCAATACAAGGTTGCTACTACCACTTTAACCAATGCATATGGAGACACCTCCAAAAATCTACACTAAGGGCCCAATTACGATCTCGCTCGGAAGGGCTACGGACCGCATCTGCCGAGACGAGCCCGACTCGCTGCTCCATTTTCCGAACGACTCGTACCTGTCAGCGATGCCTTCTGGACGACGCTAACATGGCTGACTCGCGCTGCGCAATGGGGCCCATTTCCGAGCGAGCAAGTACGATGAGCGCGTCTGTCAGTTAGATAGACTTGCTCCTTACGAGACATTGTGGTTGCCGAACATGTACTTTGGGGGCCCGTAGCGGGCCCCCCTTCACTGGTAGCCCTACGAATCGGTCACTGGGGGGACCCAAGGGTCCCCCCCTACACATGCATGCATGGTGCGGGGGGCACCGAGGCGTCCCCGCGACAGGGGGCATCCTTTTCTGCGACCTACCTTTTTTCTCTATGGGAGCCTATGTACGCGATGTACAACAGGCTCCCACAGACTTCAATGAGACTCCGAGTGACCCGAGTCCATCAGCGCCCAATTGCATCGTACTCAGTCGCTTGGAGCCCCGGAGCCCGAGTCGTTCAGAAAGCTCTGCGGGCCAGAGTTGGCCGTAGGGCTTTCCCAGCGAGATCGTAATCGTGCCCTAAGTGTAGAATATGCAACAAATAGCAATTTTGCATATCAAATTAAAAAGCTAATAGCACTAGCATACGTCCCAATCACTGATGTAGCAGAACACTACAATTTATTAATAGAAAGCCCTACTACCAAACAAATTAACAAAAACTAAGGGGCTGATTACGATGGCGGAACGATCGCCACCGCCGGGCCGGCGGTGAGGTCCGCCTGCCCTGCGGACCGCGATTCTCCCACCGCCATATTACGATGGCGGTGGGATCCTGACCGCGACCGCGGCAGAGGCAAAGCCCGTCCGCCACGGAACCGCCACAGGCAATCGTTACGATTGCCCGGCGGAGCGGTCTGCATCCATAAAATGGTGGCGGTGCCTAGAAAGCACTGTCTGCCGAATTAGGATGAGGTCTCCAGCCAGCCTTTCCGCGGCGGTGCAACCCCCGTTGAAAGGCATGCAGAGTTTGGTTCTGGGGGCCCGTTGCAGGCCCCCCTTGTGTTGGGGGGAGGTGTGGGTGCACTGGGTTTCACTGCACCCTGTGGCACAGTGTAGTGCCTGCCACGTAGTGCTGTGAAATGCACAACATGCTCTTTTTGACATCGCGGCGGTGCTGATGTCAGCAGCCACCGCCGTAACGTTAAAGGTGCGGAATCTGACCGCTGCGGTGGCGGTCCCATCCTAATCGGGTATGCGGGACCGCCGCATGTCTGGCGGGCGGACCCAAACACCGCTACGATGGTGGGCGGACCAAGTCCGCCTGCCTTCGTAATCAGCCCCTAAGTCCTCTACTCGACTATTTCGAGGATACCTGGGTGGGAAGGCTACACAGATCTGGACACAGGAGACAGCCCAAATACCACATTCCATGGTGGAATGTATATAACAGTACCCTAAACAAAGAAGCAAAAACTAATAATGCTGTGGAAGGATGGCATAACGCTTTCCAAGCCACAACAGGCATTACCCAACCAACCCTACATAAATTATTACAATCAATACAAAAAGAACAAAGCTACCAACAACTAAGAATGGAACAGTCTGTAACCCAGCTAGGCCCAAAACTAACCAAACAAACAAAGCAAATGTTCGAGTACTTACAATACAAAGTAAGACTCTACACAAACACTAAAGGGCTAGAATGTCTAGAAACAATAGCTAAAACCCTACTTAAAAAAAATAAACAGAAACACAGAAAAATCGTAATTCCAAAATAATTAGTCAAATAAACATTTTTTATCAAACATCAAAAATATAATGGGCCTGATTCACAGAACTAACTTACGTCAAAAATGTAAAGTTAGTACTTTTTGGTATTCACAGAATACACTTACTCATTTTGGTATTCACAGAAGGCACTTACTCATTTCGGTATTCACAGAAGTTAGTAGTCCTAACTTTAGGACTCCTAAATGCCTTCTGTGAATACCGAAAGTCTTAAAGTTAGGATTTTTCTCAGTTTAGGAGTAGTAAAGTTAGGACTCCTAACTTTAGGACTCCTAAATGCCTTCTGGAATACCGAAAGTCTTAAAGTTAGGATTTTCTCAGTTTAGGAGTAGTAAAGTTAGGAGTCCTAACTTTACTACTCCTACACTGAGAAAGATCCTAACTTTAAGACTTTCGGTATTCACAGAAGGCATTTAGGAGTCCTAAAGTTAGGACTACTAACTTCTGTGAATACCAAAATGAGTAAGTGTATTCTGTGAATACCAAAAAGTACTAACTTTACGTTTTTGACGTAAGTTAGTTCTGTGAATCAGGCCCATGAATTTTGTCAATTAATTTAAAATATCCTTAAAAAATTAATTGGCATAATAATTATATTTTATATAATAAAAATAGCAATAACAATTACAAAAATTACATTTCCCTCCCATTATAAATAATTTAAAATTTCTAACTTTTTTTGTAGCTGAAGAAATTTAGTCCAAACTGCCACAGACATCACACCATCCCAAGACCTCTGCGACAAGCTTGGAACCTATTTCCACCTCAAGATCAAAAACCTCTATGACAACTTCATCGACCATCCACCAGGTGCCACAGATGGCCCCCTGCCCCCCAGAAACACCAGCCAGCCCACCATCTCCAACTGGACACCGATCACGGCCGAAGACACCGCCTCAACCATGAAAAGCATCCACTCGGGGGCCCCCACCAACCCCTGCCCCCCTCAGATCTACCACAGAGCTGCGGCCCCCATCGCACCCGAACTACAACGCACCATCAACACCACCTTCAAAACAGGCACCTTCCCAGACGACTGGAAGCACGCAGAAGTCAGACCCCTGCTCAAGAAGCCCACAGCTGACCCCACCGACTTCAAGAACTATCGGCCCATCTCGCTCCTCCCCTTCGCAGCCAAAGTTGCAGAGAAAACAGTCAACAGGAAACTGACATGATTCATTGAAGAGAACGCCGTCCTCGACCCGTCCCAATCCGGATTCCGAAGCAACCACAGCACAGAGACCGCCCTACTCGCCGCCACAGACGACATCCGCACCCTCCTGGACCAAGGCCACTCCGCAGCCCTCATCCTACTTGACCTATCAGCGGCCTTCGACACTGTCTCCCACCGCACACTAGTCGCCAGACTACACGACGCAGGCATAAAGGGAACATCCCTGGACTGGATCCGATCATTCCTCACTGGAAGAAGCCAAAGGATCAGACTCCCACCCTTCCACTCTGACCCCACGAAAATCACCTGCGGAGTCCCACAGGGTTCATCACTGAGCCCCACCCTCTTCAACATCTACATGGCCCCCCTCGCAGCCATCGCCCGACAACACGGCCTCAACATCGTATCCTACGCTGACGACACCCAGCTCATCCTCTCCCTCACCAAAGACCCCACCACTGCCAAACTCAACTTCCAGAAAGGAATGCAAGACGTCGCAGTCTGGATGACCAACAGCTGCCTGAAGCTCAATGCCGAGAAGACAGAAGTCCTCGTCCTTGGTACCACCCCTTCTGCATGGGACAGCACCTGGTGGCCGACCGCCCTTGGAAGCCCACCTACCCCCTCAGACCACGCCAAGAACTTCGGCATCGTACTCGACTCATCACTCACCATGAACCGACAGGTCAACGCCGTCACCTCCAGCTGCTTCAACACCCTCCGCATCCTCCACAAGACCTTCAAGTGGATCCCCCCTGAGTCAAGGAAGACAGTCACCCACGCATTCATCACCAGCAGACTGGACTATGGAAACGCACTCTACGCCGGCATCAACAAGTCCCTACCCCGCAAACTCCAAACAATACAGAACACCGCCGCCAGACTCGTCCTCGGCATCCCCCGACACCAACACATCAGCCAACACCTACGAAGTCTCCACTAGCTCCCCGTGGAGAAAAGAGTCACTTTCAAAATCCTCACTCACGCCTACAAATGCCTACACAACAACGGACCCAAATACCTCAACGACAGAATCAACTTCCACGTACCCAAAAGAAACCTCCGATCTTCCAACCTCACACTGGCCGAAACCCCACGCATCCACAGAGCCAGAGCAGGCGGAAGATCCTTCTCTCACATTGCAGCCAAGACCTGGAACGAGCTACCGGCAGACATCAGACGCGCCACTCCCTGAACACCTTCAGGAAGACCCTCAAGACCTGGCTCTTCGGCTAAACAGATCTGCGGACCCCCCCCCCCCCCTCAGCGCCTTGAGACCCTCACGGGTGAGTAGCGCGCTTACAGTTCCCTGATTGATTGATAAATAAATCCAAATTTAGAAAATTCCCAAAACTTAGTTAAAAATCCCCCCAAAAAATGAAAAAAATACACCTGTATAAAACATAATCCACCAGCAATAGCTCCATAAACTTGAAACCATAAAAATCCCGAAAAATGTATTTAAAAAAGAAACGCTCCAGGAATACCCGAATAATAAAGGAACTGTAAAATAATTATTAGTTTACTAGAAACTTATACACAGTTCCTTTAAAAAAAAAAACTAAAAAAAACATACTCCTTGCAATTGCAACTTCCAATCGACAAAAACCTGTTGAAAAAACAAAACAATCCCTCCCGCACAAATATACCGTAACATCACTTCAAAATACACACAAACAAACCACTAACACCATACTCTAAACATAATTAAACATATATATAAAACTCTAACACCGACCGATGAACAAACTAACCACCTTTCGCAAACGCAAAACTAAAACCTAAACCTCACAAAAAACACAAAATCCAAACACTACATACACTATGTACTACTTAACTACCTTCAAACTACTCCTAAATTAAAGATTAAATGAATAAAATTAAACTTACTTAACCGATGCGACGCAGCTTCCAACCGCGAGCTTCTCCCCTCAGAAATGACCTAAAACAACACAGATAGCCTACAAAATAGAACTTAGTTTAAAAAATGGCTGCCGGGGTCGTGGCCAAGATGGCAGAGTGAGCAGACGTGTTTTGCTCGCGCTCCGTTCCCGCCGGGCCTAATGCATTTGCATAGCACCCGCGGCCCCGTAATTCAACATTGGAGACCCCCCCAGCCTAGGGGCGCCGTCGATATCTATGTGCCCTGCCGGGGTGGACCGCTAGCACTTTGTAGCGTGGTGCCAAAAAGGCTCCGGTCCTCCCCGTGGGCCTGTGGCGCTGCGAGACCCGAAGCTGAAGACCCGTTGCGGCAGATCCGGATCCCCGCCCGACTCTGCCCTGTCCCGGTGACTGGGACGGAGAGGTCGATTGCATCGACGGGGCTGTGGGGCAGGAGCAACGCAGGCTACGGGCCCGATAGAGGAGGAGTGAGCCCCGGCCCGGGACGCCTATTCAGCGCCTGAGGGGAGCAGCTGTGCCCACCCGGTGGAAGCGAAGAGAGCTCCTCTTCACCGCGGGCAGCCCTTTGAGTCTGGGGCTGTCACGCGAGGGGCAGCTGATTTCCAGGCTGCGGATTGGGGGTGCGAGCTACGCTGAGCCCCTGGTTGCTGTCTCCGGGCCTGGCGATGGAGGAGTAGGCCCGGGCCCGGGCTATTCAAGCATCGCCATAGGGGTTTGGCCTGCCATCTCTGGAGCCACGGTGAGAGCCCCCTTGAACTGCAGCTAATCTGTGGGGACGGAGGATCGCTGGGCTCCGGCTATCGACTCCGGACCCGGTAGTGGAGGGGAAGGCCTGGGTCCGGGCCACCTGAACTTTGCTTTAAGAGCGGGCTGAACCCACCCTGAAGACACAGCGTGTGCTCCCTTGGTCTGCGAACAGCCTGGGTTTGCCTTGACCGTGCCGCTGTGGTCCGTCACCTGCATTGGTATCAGGCGGAGGTCTGTGAGCTGCCGAGCCCCTCACTATTGCCCGTGGCGCCCCCCCACCTCAAGGTTGTTGTTATATGCCAGCCCCTCGAGCGGCGGCTGTGGGAGTCGTGTTTGTGGGGGTCGGAGGTGCATGGTGAGCAGCTGCCGTGCCTAGGCCTATTCTCCGTGGGCATGATACAGAGAGGGGTGCTTTCACCGCGGGGTCCTGGTGCAGGGGAGCGTTCACTGGAACTTGGTGATTGATCAGGCACCCTGTGCGGCCCCCTAACATACGCACAAAGACTGTGGCGCTCTCGCTTTCGTGGCACTTGAGAGTAGCCTGAAGAAAGTTGTACTGTCTGGTGAGCCGTCGCCCACCTACCCTCAGCTGAGTCTTACCGGCGGTGAACCCATTTGGCAAGCCAGGAGGGGTCGCAGTTGGGCTGTGGGGTGCTTCTAGTCCCACAACATTTGATCAAGACGAACTAGGCCGTGCGGGCCCGAAGCTCCCCCTACCTCGAGAAGAGTCAGGTCTGCACTGCTCCCCCCCGCTCGGGGCCCTGTTATCCTGCCATCAATAAAGCAGCCACTTTACACGCAAGGGGTCCTCTCCTCAACCAGACTATGGCAACGGGCGAAGACCACGGGGGACTCACAAAGCGCTGGGCAGGTGGCTGGTTGAGATGGCTCTGAGGGGGCGGTGACCAGGGAGTTCTTGGAGTCCCTATTCACTTCGCAACGCGAAGACATTCTGGCCATAAAAACGGACCTGCAGGCGGACCTTAGGGAGGTGCAGAGGGACATCGACGCCGTGGACGAGAGAGTCGCGACCCTGGAGGATTCCACGACGACTAGAGACGAAGAATTTGCTGCGCTCTAGCAGGAGGTTATTTGATTGCAAGACCAACAATTAGACCTCCAGGCGCATGCGGAGGACCTGGAGAACAGGTCAAGAAGGAATAATGTCCGTGTCTGCGCTGTCCCTACAGGCGCTGAAGGAGAAGATCTAGAGGGATATATCCAGGCGTTATTCCGAGCGGTCCTGAACGCTCCGACGGAGTCCACAGTCAAAATAGATCGCTGTCACCAAGTTGGGCCCCCTCGACAACCCAATCGTCCCCCGGCAGACATCCTAGTTTGAAGGCATGATTTTAAAGTGAAGGAAGGGATTCTTCAGGCGGACCGCTCCAACCAAATGATTCAATTTCGAGATCATTCACCACAGCTCTTCCAGGACTTGGCTGCTAGCACTCTTCAAAAGGGGAGAGACTTCCGCCCTGTGACCAACCATCTGAGAACGGCTGGTATAGCTTATTCTTGGGGCCATCCGTTCCGCATCATTTTTTGCTACGATGGGAAACCTCACCAGCTTCGCTCTTTGGCAGAGACCTGCAAACTGTTAAACCTAGATCTTGATAATCTTGCCTGCTAGTCTTCCTCTACGGGGGGGCTTCAGCAGCACGCCAGCGAGGTCCACGTTCCGGATCAAGGTTGGACTGACTACGCCCTGACCCCGAAACAATGGTCAAGGAGTGATCGGCGTTGCTTAAGACACTCACTGGCACAGAAGGGGTCTCTCTCGACTCTAATGATGGAGGTACTGTGAGTGAGGTCCGCTGTTTCATTTGATCTGGCCTGGGGGGGGGCTTCATTCTATGATGGGTACTGTCCCTTGCTCTCTTGGCTGCCCCCATATTTCTTGGCTCCCCTTCGGGATGGACATTTCGTACTTAATCTTCTTGTTTGATTGTAGTTTAATGTTTGATTTGATTTGTTTTTGGGTGGGTAAGGATCCCTCTCCGGTGAGCCTCTCCGAATGTTCCCTCCAAAATGGTTTATTAGGGTGTTTCCAAATCTTCAGCACTTTCCCCAGCCCGCTCTGTTTCAGTGGTTTTATAGCCAAGTGAACATGGAGTCGCTATCCTCCTTGGGCACATGGAGAATAAAATAGTTAGTCTCAATCCTGTTAAGCAGAAGGCGATACTCTCCCTACTTGATCAATCCGGGGGGGGGGATATTTGCCTGCTTCAGGAGACGCATTTACTCTCTAAGGACACACATAGGATGCAATCTAGAGAATTTCCCAATCAGTAGTGGTCCTCCGGGAAGGGTAAGAGGGGTGGGGTTGCCATTTTGTTTTCCAAGCGTTTCAAGGGAATTGTGCTGGGCTCCGTGGCAGAGATCAAGGGGAGTCTGTTGGCCTTGAGGGTATGGATCAGCTCTTTTCACTACACTGTAGCTTCACTCTACTCCCCTAATGAGCACCAGGAAGAGTTTTTGATTGAAGCTATGGCCAAAGTACTTCACTCACCGGAATCTGTAGTACTCCTAGGCGGGGATTTAAATTTGATGATGGACCCGGTGATGGACCGCTCTGGCTCTAGGAGCGGGGGTGCTGGGGCTTTATCTATGTCAGGTAGGGTGTGGCTTGAAGAATGTGGGCTTAAAGATGTCTGGCGAGGCTTAGACCCTAGTGACCGGGACTATACACATTACTCTGCAGCTCACAAATCCTATGCCCGCTTGGACCACTTTCTTGTCACTTCATCAGTTTGGGAACGTATTCAGGCCTCTTCTATTGACGCCCGATCACTTTCAGATCACGCACACATTACTCTGACTTTACGGACATCCTCCCCGGCCCCTTCCCCTCCACAGTGGCGATTGAGGGACTCTTTACTGTCGTCTCCGACAGTTGTTAAGGTGATACGAACTACGTTGACAGACTATATCACATTTAATGATGACGGTTCCACTGCATTATCCTCAGTTTGGGAGGCACTTAAATTGGTAGCTCGTGGGGCTTTAATCGCCAAAGCCACACATGAAAACGAAATTGGGAGGTTTAAAAGGGAAGAGCTAGAATCGAAAGTGAAGGAACTTGAGGTCATTCACAAATGCTCCGGAGTCCCCCGGATTTGGAGGCAGCTTGAGAAGGAGCGGCTCCACCTCCGCCGTTTAGATCTGGACAGAGCTGAACATGCTGTGGTGCGATTGAAGCACAAGTATTTCGTTGGGTCGAATAAAGGGGGTCGAATGCTCGCTCATTGCCTGCGCAGCAAACAATACGCGCAAGCAGTAAAATCGGTGAGGGGAGTACAGGGGTTGGAGGTTTCTGAGGATCTTAGCATTGCGGAAGCCTTTCAGGCCTTTTACTCTGAATTATACACTGCTGAGACCCTGCTCCCCTCGGATCCTCACGCCTATGTTAACGGGGCTTCAGTTACCCTTCTACCGCCTACCGAGGCTGAAAGCCTAGACCCTCCCATTCGTATTGAGGAAGTAATAGCAGCTATTGCCCGATTGAAGCCCCTGAATGCTCCGGGCCCCGATGGGTTTAGCGCGGACTTTTATAAGACCTTTTGCGCTGAATTGGCTCCCCAGCTCACCCGTTTGTTCAACTCGTTCGCAGACACCGAACACTTACCGAATCGATGCTCCAAGCATCGGTTATCATAATACCCAAGTCCGGTAAGGATCCCACACATTGCAGTTCATACCGTCCGATCTCTTTGTTAAATGTCGATGCGAAGTTATTTTCTAGTATCCTCGCCCAATGTCTGAACCCCCTGATGCCTGGCCTGGTTGACCCAGACCAGGCTGGCTTTATTCCTGGTCGACAATGTGGGGACAACACTAAGCGAATCTGTCATTTAATTGATAAGGTACAGCGGTCCCGAGAGGAGGCCTTGTTATTAGCGGTCGATGCTGAAAAGGCTATCGACCGGGTACACTGGCCTTACTTGTTTGCTACCTTAGAACGCTTCGAGTTGGGCTTACGTTACCGCAATTGGATTGCGAGCATATATAGCGCCCCTGGCGTCTCGGTCAAGGTGAATGGAGTACGATCGGGGAGTTTTGCAGTCGGGAGAGGGACAAGGCAAGGCTGTCCCTCTCACCGTTGCTTTTTGCTCTCTATATGGAGCCCTTCGCTCAGAGACTCCGAGACAACCGCAACGCGCAGGGCATCCCATTTGGAGCAGACTGACATTTGATCAGCCTTTAAGCCGACGATGTTATTTTTTCCGGCGCTCACCCCCTGATTTCCCTCCCAGCTATAGTCGCAGAAGTGCGGGCCTTTGGCCGAGCTTCAGGTTTTAAAATCAATCTGCAGAAGTCTCAGATATTGAACTTGACTTCCAAACAGTCTACTGAAGATGCGCTACGGGCCCAGTTTGATTTTGACTGCGTACCTGAGGAAATAACCTACTTGAGGTTGGCCCTTAACAAAAACCTAGCAAAAACACCCGGGGTAAATTACTCTAATTTGCTCGCCCGCATACGGAAAGACTTGGCACAATGGCAGCGATTGCCGCTGTCGTGATTAGGCAGGCTCGCTGCGGTTAAGATTCTCCAGACTCTTTCCCTCCTCCCACCCCCAGGAGTGATTCCCAACATCCAAAAAGAGATTGAGTGCTTCATCTGGGGCCCGAACTCCCTCAGGTTGCAGAAGACTCTGTTGCAGCGCCCCAAAAAAGACGGCGGCCTTGCTCTGCCGAATATTAACCACTACTTTCAGGCGTCAATACTACGATACCTGGTTGAATGGAACCGTCCGCTAACGGAGAAGCACTGGGTATTTAAGGATCAGACAGTAGCTGGCCGGCATATCTGGAAGGAGGCGTGGTTGCCTAGAGCCTCTCGTGCTTGGGGGCTGTACTCTTCTCCGATCACGCGGCCAGCATTGCAGGTTTGGGATAGGGTGTCCCAGTCAGCGAGTCTCACAACGTTCCCGTCCCCTATGTCCCCAATATTCTCCAATCCTGACTTCCCGCCTGGTATGACCACGGAGGTAGACACATGCTGGGTGAAGGGAGGATGTAAGAGACTAGGCTGCCTTTTTTACCATAATGGCTTTATCCCCTTCACACAACTTGCGGTTGACTACGACCTCTCTCCATCGGACCACTTTCTCCACACGCAAATGTCACACTGGGTTCTGGGCTCCGCCACCCGTGTTCTGGCAGGCAGACGAATGCTTCCGTTTGAAAAATGGTTATTTCTTAAAAAGACAACCAAAAACTCATTTCTGAAATTTATTCGCTCCTCTCACAGGGCATCCGCAAGATTAGAACTGCTGGGCAGCGGCGGTGGGATACGGAAATTGGCCAGACGCTGTCAGACAAGGAGTGGGAGGGCATTTATTATAGGGCTCACCACACTGAACACTCCATGGGGCACACCGAAACTGCATACAAGATCATTTCATATTGGTATTATACTCCCTCCCATTTAACGAAATGGAATTCCCAATGTGATGGTCTATGCTGGCGGGGTTGTGGGAGCCCTGGCACTCTCCTTCATTTGCTTTGGAACTGCCCAAAACTCACCAGATATTGGGAGAAAATTCTGGATGATATAGATAGGGCTTTCGACACTTCTATCCCTACATTCCCAGCATATACATACTCGGCCTGCCTAACACTCTGACCTTTCCCTTGCGTTCACTCAAAGGTACACAGATGGCCCTCGCACTTAATGACGCCCACCGAGTGCTCTTAGCTTGTTGGAAGACTGATAGAATCCCGGAGCACACACACTGGCTCCATCAATTATGGTTTCTCTTAGGGATGGAAAGATTGTCTATGGCCACCCTGGGGGATAAATCTGACTATGCGAAGATCTGGGCCCCCTTTATAACTATACTTTCTTCGGAGTTTTGAGAACTAACGTGTCCCGTTTAACTATGCATTTTGAGATTAATACCGGACTTGAATGGAAAGACCGAGACCGCGGTTTCTGGGTAGGATACATCAGGGGAGGGCTGGTCCCCGGCCCCTGGGAATGGCTGTACCGTGCTTCTGTTATTGAACTTAGGCTCACCTGGAGAGGGGATTGGAGAGCTGGGAGAGGGGTTTTTTAGTCCCTCTTTTGTGGACCCAATTGTGTTTCTTTTGTTGTGTTTTTCTGTTATTTGTTTACGAAAATGCAGATTTCTTGATTCAGTACCTGCTACTTCTGATTCAGGTCTTTTATTGTGGCATGTTACTTTGGCCGCGATTGGTCGCTCAAGTATTGCAGTTTATATGGATTTGGCACTTTCTGGTTCTTCTTTTCCCTTTGTTGACGCGGCCGGCCCAAGATGGGTTGTAGGCGACTTGCAGTGTTTTTAATTTGCAAAAGGAATGCCATATTAACCGCTTTCTTAATTTTCACATGATGACCCTTAACGCAGCCGGCCCATTGGGTTGTAGGCATTGATGAGGTGTAATCTTTTAACATATGTTCTGCTAATAAAAAACGATTTAATCCTAAAAAATCGCTGCCTTAATTAAAAAAGAATTATAGTTTTCTTTATTAAACTCAATGTACCTTACAAATATGTTACAAAAAATGTTGTAAAAATAGTAATTAATAATAGTGATGTATAAAAAGTTGTTTAACATATTTTTTCAAATGTTAAATTATAATAATAAATATTATAAAACAAATAATTTTTACATCTTGCTACATCTTTGGTATGCTAGCCTTAACATCAATTCTAGTACATGTGAATCACCTAAGCATAACTAGTCTGTTCCTGTGCAACCAAGCAAATTATTCCATGACGATTCCGAGTGAGTTGAAGACTGGCTCTGCCCCTTCTTTGACCCCGTCAGGGCCCTCCTTATGGGAGGAGTCCCCTTTCCCTCTCCTGTCCGTCCCCACGGGGAGGGCTCCAATGTTATCGAAAAAACTTGTGCAGGAGGCCCGGCTGCCGTTAGTATATCTACCACGGGGCACCCCCTATACCCAGGTTTGCCACCCCCCAAGGGCCAGTGCAAGGTTATGCCCAACTGCGCATGCGCGGGTGGCTGCTAGGTAAAGGACAACGTCAGCGACCGCCCAGAAACCCCCTACGCCCCTGCCACCTCCTTTCGACCTGGTGGCAGCCCCCCTTGTAGGGTCCATGAATGCCGATGTCAAATTTGGTAAAACAGGATGGCGAAAAAGGAGTCTAAGTGTCCCCCCAATCTTGACCTCACCCGCCAACATAAATACGACAATTTACAAAAAGGAAGCAAGAAATGTCAGTCAAACAAAATAGTAAATTACTGTTACAGTAAACAACCAGAGAGAAAAAATCCTGTTTAAATTCAAAATCTAAACCATGACAAAACACAAAATAGAAATAATAACACGCTCCTCAGCAAAACAACGCCCAATTCCTAATAGAACCTTTAAACAGACCCTACATTTTTGGAATGGTGGGTGGGTAAACTCAGGAACCTGCGCAGCTCCCAGGGAGGTTTTGTAACAAATCCAGGGGTGGTTGGGGCCCCAACAGCTTCAAAATGCGCCGCGCCCGATGTCCGTGCAGCGTGGGGAGAGGAGAGTCCATGGCGACCGCGTCTTGGGGCAGGCAGGAAGCAGAGCTCTGTCTGCCCCAGCGCGGCCGCTTAAATAGAGGCGGGTTCGAGAACAACTGCCCCGTTCGACCCCGGCTCCCCCCATGGAGGGGAGAGCCTCTGTTATATGGCAAGGGAGTCGCCGATGGCCCATGCAAGTGTATACTTACCATACCCACAACCTCAACACACAAATGCAAACCAAACAACTTCGGTATTTCTTTGGGATAGGGTGTCGTAAGACCCCCAGACCATATTTATTAACAAAATTAAAAACCACACTTTTATAACTTTTTACTTGGCACAATGGCAGCGGTTGCCGCTGTCGCGGTTAGGCAGGCTTGCTGCGGTTAAGATGAATGTCCTACCAAGGACACTATACATTTTCCAGACTCTTTCCCTCCTCCCACCCCAGGAGTGATTCCCAACATCCAAAAAGAGATTGAGCGCTTCATCTGGGGCCCAATCTCCCCCAGGTTGCAGAAGACTCAGTTGCAGCACCCCAAAAAAGACAACGGCCTTGCTCTGCCGAATATTAACCGCTATTTTCAGGCGTCAATACTACAATACCTGGTTGAATGGAACGGTCCGCTGATGGAGAAGCACTGGGTATTTATGGATCAGACAGTAGTTGGCCGGCATATCTGGAAGGAGGCATGGTTGCCTAGAGTCTCCCGTGCTTGGGGGCTGTACTCTTCTCCGATCACGCGGTCAACATTGCAGGTTTGGGATAGGGTGTCCCAGTCAGTGAGTCTCAGAACGTTCCTGTCGCCTATGTCCCCAATATTCTCCAATCCTGACTTCCAGCCTGGTAGACACAGGCTGGGTGAAGGGAGGATGTAAGAGACCAGGCTGCCTTTTTGACCATAACAGCTTTATCCCCTTCACACAACTCGTGGTTGACTACGACCTCTCTCCATCGGACCACTTTCTCCACACGCAAATGTCACACTGGGTTCTGGGCCCTGCCACCCGTCCTCTGGCAGGCAGACCAATGCTTCCATTTAAAAAATGGTTATTTCTTGAGAAAGACGACCAAAAACTCATTTCTGAAATGTATTTGCTCCTCTCCCAGGGCATCCGCAAGATTAGAACTGCTGGGCAGCAGCGGTGGGAGACGGAAATTCGCCGGACGCTGTCAGACAAGGATTGGAGGACATTTATTATAGGGCTCACCACACTGCACACTCCCTGGGGCACACCAAAACTGCATACAAGATCATTTCATATTGGTATTATACTCCCTCCAGTTTAACGAAATGGGACTCCCAATGTGATGGTCTATGTTGCCCGGTTGTGGGAGCCCTGGCACTCTCCTTCATTTGCTTTGGAACTGCCCAAAACTCACCAGATATTGGGAGAAAATTCTGGATGATATAGACAGGGCCTTCGACACTTCTATCCCTAGATTCCCAACATATACTATACTCTGCCTGCCTAACACTCTGACCTTTCCCTTGCGTTCACTCAAAGGTAGACAGGTGGCCCTCGCACTTAATGCCACCCACCGAGTGCTCTTAGCTTGTTGGAAGACTGATAGAATCCCAGAGCACACACAGTGGCTCCATCAATTATGGTTTCTCTTAGGGATGGAAAGATTGTCTATGGCCACCCTGGGGGATAAATCTGACTATGCGAAGATCTGGGCCCCCTTTTTAACTATACCTTCTTTGGAGTTTCGAGAACTAACGTCTCCCGTTTACCTACGCATTTTGAGATTAATACCGGACTTGAATGGAGAGACCGAGACCGCGGTTTCTGGGTAGAATACATCAGGGGAGGGCTGGTCCCCAGCCCCTGGGAATGACTGTACCATGCTTCTGTTATTGAACTTAGGCTCACTGGAGAGGGGATTGGAGGGGTGGACGGAGGTGTTTTTTGGTCCCTCTTTTGTGGACCCAATTGTGTTTCTTTTGTTGTGTTTTTTTGTTATTTGTTTACGAAAATGCAGATTTCTCGATTCAGTACCTGCTACTTCTGATTCAGGTCTTTTATTGTGGCATGTTACTTTGGCCGCGATTGGTCGCTCAAGTATTGCAGTTTTTATGGATTTGGCACTTTCTGGTTCTTCTTTTCCCTTTGTTGACGCGGCCAGCCCAAGATGGGTTGTAAGCGACTTGCAGTGTATTTAATTTGCAAAAGGAATGCCATATTAACCGCTTTCTTAGTTTTCGCATGATGACCCCTTAACGCAGCCGGCCCATTGGGTTGTAGGCATTGATGAGGTGTAATGTTTTAACATATGTTCTGCTAATAAAAACCGATTTAATCCTAAAAAATGGCTGCCTTAATTAAAAAAGAATTATAGTTTTCTTTATTACACTCAATGTACCTTACAAATAAGTTATAAATTTTTTTGTAAAATTAGTAATTAATAACAGTGATGTATAAAAAATTGTTTAGGACATTTTTTCAAATGTTAAATTATAATAATAAATATTATAAAACAAATAAGATTTATTATTTTAATTTAAAAAATATATATTAAATTACCAATGTATAATAAAAAAATGTACTGATTGCAAATAAAGTGAAAAAATGTATAAATGTTAAAAATATATATTTTTTGCAAAATGCTTTATTTACTTAACAATATTATTTATATTTACAATATAAATAATATTGCACAAAATATAACATAAAGGGGTCGATTCCGATCTCACTCGGAAGGCCCTCCGAGAGCCGTCCGTAGCGTTACCTTCCGACCGACTCGTTCCGGGAGCCGGTCCATCCAAACGACGAAGTACAATGCGCAAATCTCTCCTATTCCAGAACGACACGTATGCTCAAATTCCAGCACCATTTTCTTTACGACCCGGCTCAGTAAACGCTGAATGGAGTCGTCCGGAGCCATTTCCGAAGCAGTTTCCGGCCAGTCAAGTACGATGCATACTTCCTACGCGACGAACAGGTCGCCACCTCCAGCACGTCACAGCATCCGGAAGAGCTGTATTTCAGCTCTGATTCACGCCACAACACGATCACTGCGTACGAGGCGAAGTAGCCATGTATCCGATCGCGCATGTCATCCCTATACTGTACGCCTACGGTCGAATTAACACCGTAACCGACGCGTTCATCACAGACGGTAAGTCAGACACCTACCACACACAAAAACGTCACGAACCCGCGAAAGGCAACACACCCATTGGGGGTTGATGTCTATCACTCCCACCATTGTCCACCCCATAGGGGGTGGATGCCTAACTCTACCAGCATTGTCTACCCCATAGGGGGTGGATGCCTATCACTACCAGCATTGTCCACCCCATAGGGGGTGGATGCCTAACACTACCAGCATTGTCCACCCCATAGGGGGTGGATGCCTATCACTCCCACCATTGTCCACCCCATAGGGGGTGGATGCCTATCACTCCCTCCATTGTCCACCCCATAGGGGGTGGATGCCTATCACTACCAGCATTGTCCACCCCATAGGGGGTAGATGCCTAACACTACCAGCATTTTCCACCCCATAGGGGGTGGATGCCTATCAATACCAGTATTGTCCACCCCATAGGGGTTGGATGCCTATCACTCCCACCATTGTCCACCCCATAGGGGGTGGATGCCTATCACTCCCTCCATTGTCCACCCCATAGGGGGTGGATGCCTATCACTACCAGCATTGTCCACCCCATAGGGGGTAGATGCCTAACACTTCCAGCATTTTCCACCCCATAGGGGGTGGATGCCTATCAATACCAGTATTGTCCACCCCATAGGGGGCGGATGCCTATCACTCCCACCATTGTCCACCCCATAGGGGGCGGATGCCTAACACTACCAGCATTGTCTACCCCATAGGGGGTGGATGCCAAACACTACCAGCATTGTCCACCCCATAGGGGGTGGATGCCTATCACTCCCACCATTGTCCACCCCATAGGGGGTGGATGCCTAACACTGTCAGCATTGCCCACCCCATAGGGGGTGGATGTCTATCACTACCAGCATTGCCCACCCCATAGGGGGTGGATGCCTAACACTACCAGCATTGCCCACCCCATAGCGGGTGGATGTCTATCATTACCAGCATTGTCCACCACATAGGGGGTGGATGCCTAACACTCCCCCAGTGCTGTCATGCCAAAATTGGGTTTTGTGTGTGAATTGCCTGCAAAATTGACACATAAAGTGATATGTTGGACAAACCCCACATCTCTGTAGTGACAAAAAGGTGAGTGTGGTGTTCAATACCCCAGCATTGTCAAGCACATAGGGCTTATGGGGCATAACCCCCCCATCACTGTAGTGACAAAAAGGTGAGTGTGGGGTTTCATTCCCCAGCATTGTCAAGCACATAGGGCTTATGGGGTATAACCCCCCATCACTGTAGTGACAAAAAGGTGAGTGTGGGGTTCAATTCCCCAGCATTGTCAAGCACATAGGGGTTATGGGGCATAACCCCCCCCCCCATCACTGTAGTGACAAAAAGGTGAGTGTGGGGTTCAATCCCACAGCAATGTCAATGACATAGGGCTCATGGGGTATAATCCCCCCATCACTGTAGTGACTAAAAGGTGAGTGTGGGATTCAATCCCACAGCATTGTCAAGCACATAGGGCTCATGGGGTATAATCGCCCCATCACTGTAGTGGCAAAAAGGTGAATGTAGGTCTCACACCCCCAGCATGTTCAAGCAATTATGTATTTATTGGGCCCAAACCCACAAGCAATGTAGTGATAAAGTAGTGGTTGTGTGTCAAACAACAACAGAACTGTTGAAGCAAACATTGTTGTGTGTGTTAAATATCCTCAGCCATGTGCAGCCAATCAGTGCTCTTGGGGGTCAACACTACCAGCAATGTTCAATTGGACAATGTAACATGTGACCATCAAAAATGCATAAACACACATTTTTGTCACAATCAGACACAAATACAAAGGATTCAATCTGAAACAACAGCATTGGTGAGATCCAGTACCACACTGTGGTAGCAAGGTCAAATGCAAAACATAAGGGGTGTGCAGAGTGAAGATGTAGGAGTCCCAGGGCCAGTAGAGAAATAAAGTAAACAAAACATCCACTCAATGCCCTTCAAACACAGTTGAAATACATGGGTGAAGATGCACAAAGACAACCAACCAGCCACACACTGCAGAACTAACACAACATGTGTGTGTGTGTGGAAGTGTTTCGAGGCTGGGCCAACACACACGATGGGGGGCTGAACTCCACTGAGACATATGCGTGTTGAGTACAATCCGGAAGTATTCCATGAATTGGGATAGTGAATGTGGGCAATCAGGCATTGTTTGATGAGCGGGTTCACAAGAGTCACATGCGGAACAAGCTTGGTGGAACCCCAAACAATACATCAAGAGACTGACTCTCTTCCACAGTACCCTCAAGGCTACAACACTGTGGTGACAGTATCCTGTCAGCTGACCCTCTGTGATGCCAAATTAGGATGTGGGCCATACTTTTTAGCACACTCACTCTTGTGCACTGTGTCACGGGCCTTGCAAGAACCAATTTCATCTCACATACCCAAACATTACTCCCAGGGCATGGCCCGTAATGTGAGGCCACATTGTAGGTAGGGGCCTTGCCAGGAGACAAGTCACATTTGGCCACTCTAAACACCACACACCTTGATCAGCAGCAATGTGCCTCATCTAAGCCAACATTGACAGGTGACATTGCACAGGCACCCATGACAGTGCGGATCACTGGCTGTATGACGAGGAATATATTATTGACCACACATCATTGTGACCCCAATACAAACATGGGTCCATGTACTGTTGTGTATGACCAATGTGGCAATCTCTGTATCAGCAAGGTACACCCAGCACGCCACATACTAGGACACACACATTTGATGGTTGAACAAGAGGTGCCAGACACACATATGTATGGGACACAAATTCACTGCATCTGTCCACAACAACACATACTCAAACCCTGCAGGGCAACAGGAGTAAACACACTCACAGAAGAATGACATTTTGATGAGTTAGTGTACAATGAAGCACACAGGAGACTGACCACGACACCACACAAGTCCACAGACACTCAAAATAGATTCATGAGCCTACCACTGCAACAAACATGAAGTGGTTGTGTCACAGCTGTCAGCGCTACATGTGTAGACAAGATTCCTACTTGCTGTGTAGAAAAGCATGGACCAACAACAACGTAGGAGACAGTCAACATGTGTTAACTATGTGCGTTGCACACAACTCAAGATCGGACCACTTACAATGGTAACTTGTTTGCATGTCTATCACATCAACTCTGCATCTAACTACAAAAGCTGTATTATGTGCAGATCATCACTATTGTCAAATTTCTAATGCTGAGTGTGTACTGCAGAAGACTTGGAAGACATGTGGCTCATCAGATAGGGGATACAACAACTGTGTCAGTAGGCTCCAATGCACAGGCAAATGTGTAAGCTAATCTTCCTGCACTGTTGACAACGCCAGGGGGGGTGGTGGGATCTGTGTTCTACAAACACAATACACATAGCTAGACATAACTCATGGGAAATGTGTACATCCATTTAGGATGGAGTACATGTGCATAACGTGATATGTATTGGACAGATTTGGAACTTTAACACTGTCTCAGAATAATTAAATCACTCAAGGAGACCTACACATAAGACATGTTGCCATCAGGGTACAGGGCAGGGTAGAATCTGCTAATCTGCTGAGTGTGAGCAGTCATAGACACATACAAGTGCCAAACTTGCAAAAACAGATGACAGATTAAAAACACGCTGATGTCGCTAGCACAAATGTGACTGGGGGAATTGAAAATGTGTCACATGTGAGTTTGCTCACAGTGCAGGCCCTTGTCTCAACCCAACCAGGGATGTCAACATAATGACTCCATTCTACTGGTGCAACCACATCTTGGACACTCAAAGTCAAATAGTCCTAGAAAGCACTGGACTAGTCAGCACACAGAAAGCTTCCCAAACAGGAACATCTGCAGGGACTATAGTCTTGGTAGGAAAGGGGGTTTGAAGACAGAGATTCATGCTCACATGACACACCATGTTGCCATAGGGTACAGGGCAGGGTAGAATCTGCTAATCTGCTGAGTGTGAGCAGTCATAGACACATACAAGTGCCAAACTTGCAAACACAGATGACAGATTAAAAACACGCTGATGTCGCTAGCACAAATGTGACTGGGGGAATTGAAAATGTGTCACATGTGAGTTTGCTCACAGTGCAGGCCCTTGTCTCAACCCAACCAGGGATGTCAACATAATGACTCCATTCTACTGGTGCACCCACATCTTGGACACTCAAAGTCAAATAGTCCTAGAAAGCACTGGACTAGTCAGCACACAGAAAGCTTCCCAAACAGGAACATCTGCAGGGACTATAGTCTTGGTAGGAAAGGGGGTTTGAAGACAGAGATTCATGCTCACATGACACACACCATGGGCTCAGGATATGTCACAGATTAACACACTGCCATGAGGTGATTTTACTACTGTGGAAGGTCTGCTGTGTCAAGCTTGGTCTTGGCAGGGGTCTACCATGTCAGAATGAGACTCGGACATGGATCCAACAATTACAACACACAGAATACTTTGTTTCCAGCAGCCTGTGTACATGTGTGTGTCCAAAGTCATCTGCACGTAGTCAAAGTTCAGGTTTACCAAGTTGTAATGATAAGACGGATGACCTGTTCATCATCAATGCGCTATTCTGCATGTCCATCATAGATGGTTAAACCTTGAAAGACTTGTACAATGGGTACAAATGTCAGCAGGACCTATGTGCAAAAGTGTAAGTCAAAGATGGGAGGTTGTTAAAAGCATGTCACACTCATTGTCCAAAATGTTGTAGATCATGACAACCTGCAATTGCAGACAATGATACCTCTGATACATACTGTAATAGTACACATATACCATGGACCACATGCAGTCCATCACATCACTATATCATTATTTTCACACAACAAGATTTCAACAGCAATTTCATTAGACTTATTAACAAAATGTATTACACAAAAAGCAAATATACAAAAGAAAACAAAAATCTTTATTCAGCATCTGTATCACAAATTCTAAATTATGAAAAACAATAAGGCCAATGGCCAGTCCACATTATATCGTCCTTTAGGGGGTAATCCATATGAATATTCCTCCCTCGCTTGCCTGCACTGCTACAACTAGGGGACATCTCCCCTTGGAGGGGCATCTTTAGGGGCATGCCAGGCACCGCAGGGACAGGACTAAGGTGTACCAGTTTGGGTTGTGGGAGGGATGGGGGCTACTGGAGTGTTGGGATCCACTGCAGTGGACAGGTCTGATTGAGGGGGTGGGGGCTTCACTGCAGTGGACAGGTCTGATTGAGGGGGTGGGGGCTACACTGAAGTGGACAGGTCTGATTGAGGGGGTGGGGGCTCCACTGCAGTTGACAGGTCTGATTGAGGGGGTGGGGGCTCCACTGCAGTGGACAGGTCTGATTGAGTGGGTGGGGGCTCCACTGCAGTGTCCGGAACAGACAGAAGGTGTGGCGTTGTGGGAGGGGAAGTGCTTGTGGTTGGGGGGGAGGGCCTTATCATCTTGGGGATGGTGTAATGGTGTGTGGGTGAAACTGGGATGGGGTGTGATGTGTGAACTTTGGGAGGGGTGGCCTGGGCTCGTGAGGAAGTCGATTTTGTGGTGGAAGTGTGGGATGGTGGTGGGGTTTTTGATTTCTTCGTTCTGGGGGATGTACCGGTGGGGGGCTCAGTGTTCCTACTCTTAGGGGAGGGTGAGCGTGCAGGGGTGGATCTCCTCTCTGTGCCAGGGGATTTCCTCTTCCCCTTGCGAGTCTGATCTGATGTATCAGTGGGGAAGAGGCCAAGGTCACAGAGGAAGACCCTCTGGGAAGGGGGGGTTGCAGGAGAGTCAAGGGTAGGGGTTTTGGAGGGAGAGGTAGCTGAGGAATGCGTAGTTGTTGTGGATGGGTGTGTGTGTTTTTTGGCCCTCTCCCCTGTGTGTGTGTGATGTCAGTCCCCTGAGTGTGCGTGCGTGTTTTCTTGGACTTTGTTTTGGGTGGCTGTGTGCTGCTTGTGTCTGTTGGTGTGTGTGCATGTGCCTGTGTGAGTGTACTTGGGTCAGGTAGGGTAGTGGGGACTGTGGATGGGGCAGAGGAAGGAGGGGTGAGGGACTGCTATAGGAGGGACACTGCTGCCGTCAGTGAGGAGGCCATGGACTGATTTGTTCGCTGTAGGGCAGACATGTCTGATGACATGCCCTCCATGAATGACACCAATTGTGTCAAAAGACTGGTGTGTGCATGGAGGACACTCAGCATGGATGTCTGCCCCACATGGATCTGTTTTAGCAAATCCACAGACTCCACACTCAGGGCAGCAGGTGTGACAGATGCAGGGGGTGCGGTGCCTGGCCCGAAGGAGACATGCTCCCTAACACGGGAGGGTCCACAGACACTTTGAATGGGAGCAGCTGTGAGGGTGGAAATGGTGGTGGTGGCGGGGGCAGACTCTGATGTTGTGGCCTCTGCTATCGTAACACCCACCACCACAAGGGAGTCATCACTGGAGCTTGATTGGTCCTCTGCAGATGTAGATGTTTCTGACCAGCCTTCAGTGTGGCTCCCCTCACCCTCTGTGCCACTGGGTCCCTCCTCCTCCTCCCATGTGGACCCAGTCTGGCTAGCCGCTTCCTCTTGGTCCGTGGAACTGTCTCCTTCATGCTGTGAACAGAGATGAGAAAGAGATTCACATCAGTCATCTGCATAGACTTGACACATGAGTTTCATCACAAAACATCACAGAGCAAGCCCTTGCATAATGTTCATGGCACTTTTTAGATTCATTACACATATGTGAAAGTGGCACCTGTCAGTCTGCCATTAAACCATGGTTCCCAAACACATGATGGCAATGGAACGATCTGTTAGATATATTTCAAAGACCACTAAATACATGTCCACTAACGCACTATTTTGGCTGTTGTCTGATCAGTAATGCTCTTGAGGGTCATGTGTCATTACAAACATGATGCATCTCCTGCAAGGGAGTCTGGAAGTGACACAGCAAATGTGTTGGACAAATTTATAAGTTTACATGATGAACATACTTCCATCCCCAGTCATCATGATGGGCACCTATGTCTTGAACGTCAATGCTATAATGGTCTGCATGCAGGACAACAGACAAGTACAAATACTGCATCCTCACAAACTTTCATGTGGCATACCATGCCACTGGCCTGTCTTGCTAAACAGTCTGTGCTGACTCTTGTTACAGGGCCAGTAAATCACAACTTTAAATTCTGCACCGTGTCACAATCATGTATTCACTGTCGAAGCAACATCTGTAGTGGTCAAGTATACATGTCCCCTACGTGCTACACACAATTTAAAGACTGTGACAAGCTCACGTTGTCTTACTTAGACATTGGAGTATATGAATTAACAAATCTGTCTAAGTGAACTTTTTTAGAGCTCTCAAGAAAGTAATGCAGCATACACATATATGTTGAAGCCACCATTATGCAGAGTCAATGGATGACACACACATGTTTTGTCCTGTGTATCTGGGCCACATTCCATACATTAGATGTCTGTCCATATTTCCTATATTTGTCACCTGTGTTTTTAAAAAAGTTCTGCCTGTACACACTGTCACAGAGTCTGACACATGTATTTCAAATTTACAATGGTGAAAGTGTTGGCTGACACACATAAATCTGATGTGACACTGTCTCAGATGGCCTAAGTTGGCATACCTGTCCTTGGTCCATGTAATACATGTGATTACACAGAGCACCATGCAGAGGACTACACATTCTGAACACTTATCCATTTAATTTGTCTGAGGCATCAACATTGGTTTCACCTGCAGCACGGTGTGTAGCATTGTTTTTGGAAACCTGTGTGCACCTAGATCACCATTTTGAACATATATGTATGTCCCACACAGAGTACAGGTCATATTTCAGTCAATGTGCTGACACATGTCAGACAATTACATCACTCATGATGGTCAACTCAATGCACCTGTTGTATATGGTGCTGATCCCATTATCCTTGGACAACAGCAAATACACAGGACCTAAGTGTCACATGTCACAGACGGAAAGGGACACACCTGGGCATCAGATGATAATGGGGCATATTTACATTTTGCCACAGAAGTGGTGTCTCAGCAGACATACGACCTGTGAGAGGGTTACCAGGCTGAGGGAGAGCAACATACATGTCAAACATAGTTCAGCAACATGGCACATACTCACCCCCTCCTTGCTTCTGTCTGGCCTTCAACTGCCCATCCAGGTCAGGGAAGACCACTGTCAGTATCCGGAGCATGTGGGGGGTCAGGGTCCGTCGTCCACCCCTTTTGCGAGGAGGTGACAGCTTCAGCTGGACTCTTGCAATCCTCCATGTCCAGCCACGGAGGTCCTGTCACCTCTTCTGGCAGTGGTGGATGTGGCGTTTGAAGTCCCCCACAGATCTTAGAGCCCGGGCGATGGTCTGCCAAATTTCCTTCTTGTGATGGGCGTCGACCTGTAAGGATGGCATGGTGACACACCATTACTACACATGCTACATGTTTATTCATCACACACTTGGACATATAGGTCATGGTCAGAATGGCAGATAATGTCTGATGGTTAACCAAGTATCATCATGGGCAGTTGTCCTGTGTGCAAGTCTCCCTTAATAACATGAGAACAGTGCAGAGAAATAAATCCCACCAAAAACACTTCTACATCACTGTACCTGTCCAGAACATGATTCTACACACTGTAAGACTTACATTAACTATGTGTGCATGCTTGCCCATGGGGGATCACAATGCTAGTAGTGTCTGTCTTAAAACATGGACAATTGAAAAGGCAGTGTAAACAATACTCACCTGCTCCCCTGGTTTTCCATACAGCTTGCTGTACTGTGGAAGGAGGCTGTCCAGCAGGGTCTGGTTCTCCTCCTCTGTGAAAGCTGGTGCCCTCTCCACAGTACGTGCCATTGTAGATCCCAGAGGATGCAGAGACAGCAGCAGTGGTAGCTAGAACTCTTGTCAAGTAGCATGTAGTGCAGGCAAGTGAAGTATCATGGGAACAGACAGACATATCTGTTCAGCAGAGGCGGATTCTGTTCCATGCGTCCAAAGGGATAGGTGCGAGGCGTTCGCATTATCCGAATTTGGCCAATCCATAACATTGCACGCATCTGGCACGCCTACCACATCGTTCAAATATTCTGCATCATAACACTATTGAGTTTGTTACATTGTTGTCGTAAGCTAACAGAATTTGCGAACACGAAACGCGCGTCTGTCACCATGACGACCAACAGCCAATGGGTGCGCCAGACTCTGTTCGGATGCGGAGAACGCGTCCTTTGAATACTCACCCGCATCTGTCACCATGAGGACCAACAGCCAATGTGTGCATAGCTGCCAATGTTTCACATTACTATGTGTGTAGTTTTCATATTTTCAGTGTAATTATGAGTGACATTTCAACGACTATGAGTGACACTTTCTCCCCATGAAAATCAAGCAATGAAGATGTTTAAAACATGTAAATATCATGAATTACACCCATTTGAGCAAGGAGAAAATTAGAAGACCTTAAAATTGCTACAAAGGACCAGAAGTGGAAGGGCTCTACCCGGAGACATACTGCGTGACTGCAGTGCTCAGTAACAGAGGGCAGGTAGGCACTTTTGTGTCTTGGCTGCTTCTTTAATACGTTACTTGACCATTCATTGGTTGAATCAGACTTTGATACATTTAGGATGGTCATAGGAGAAAAGCTACAGAAAAGTGAACAGAACGAGGTTCTGTTGCCATTCATCAATCTAAATCAGATTTGGGGATAGAGTTACTTGTGACACTAAACATGCAGACAGTGGGGATTCACTTCGCTGCAGGGACCTACAGAATGTATCTAATGATGCAGAAAGACACTTGGGTTCAACTGTGCGAAACGCCTGACCCAAGCAGGAGGCTCATGAGTTTCAAAAGTCAAAATATCTTCCTGCATACGCCACAGAAAGTGTCAGTGTCACCTGTGGAGCAGTGCCAGTTGCTGAAAAGCAACATGAACAACAGGCAAGGCATCACATCACCATGCGGATTATCGTGAGTGTGCTGCCGGGGATGATATGTGACAAGCAGGTCACTAGTACGGACTCTGAGGCATCATCACACCTCGGGTGACTTTGGCACTCCTACCGAGGCTACTGTGGCAGGTTGAAGGAACGCCGGCGGGCCAGGTGGCTGAAGAACTGTGCAGGGTGTGGCGCTTCCCAGCCCCACTCCTGCTTCTGCACTGAGAGTCCAGGTGTTTTTGTCAGACGCAGTAGGCCCAGGTGGGTCGAGTCAAGTTGCGCCATAGTGTCATTACCGCAGCACTGCAAGTTCATGAGTCATTAGGCAGCAGCCACTAATCTGATTTCAACTGCCACCCTCTTGCGCCACGGGAGGCAGTCTAGACTACGTAACAACCCACTTGACCTATGACTGTGAGTCTGACTGAACTCACACTTTCTCATCAATGTCTCTGTAGTAGATATTGGCAGGCACAGCTTGACGTTCCTGAAATGTCTGACGCATGGTGACTGAACCAGTGCTACGTTGTAGCATTAATCATCTCAGGAAGTCTGCACAGCAGTGCGCACCGCACCCTGCCTGTACCACTCAACTTTGGTGTAATTATGATTAGCAGCAAGTGCTTGGGCCGCAGAGCTTTGGCACAGGCTAATATGCGTGACTTCGCATTTCAGTGCAGTGATGCGGCCCACCACACTGAAATGCGTTAGTCTAACGCCTGATGCGTGGTACTTGGCAGGCTGTGTGTGCGTCATGCTTGGTTCTGATGCGGCACACGCGTGCACTCAATACTCACCCACATCGTTCACCATTACAGTCAACAGCCAAAGGATGAGAACCACACGTTTTGGGTGAGGCTCAGGCGCCCTACACTAATTAATCAGCATGTCAGACAGTATAGCAAATCTTTATGTTCTGCTGCATTACATGTGTGGGTACAGTGATTCACATGTCATATTGGACAGAGTACTTTATGGCTCACACTCCCATGATGAGCCAACCTTGATGTTCACCAAATACATTGTTTGTGAGGAACCTCACAACTGTGAGTGCCACTTCACAGATCAGCCTCCTAGGCTTGGACACAGTCCCAGGGGATCATTGTGTTAACACAGCTTACATCCACACATAATCACTGCTTTATTGGACTGTGTGTTAGAAAGTGCATTGTGTGAAGTTATTTTGAGTGAATCCACAGTATCTGAGTCTTGTACAACGCAGACACTCCATTGTTGATGTTGGTAATGATATTTACTTGATACATCAACTTGTATTTTGCATGTGAGTTGCTGTTGTGTCTTTGTGTCACAGACATACATGTATGCCTGTCAAAAGAAGATGTGCTACACATCATGAATGTTTTATGTCTGTGATAGTACATGAATGTCAGACATTACATCATGACAGTGTCCACACTATGACAGTGGTGTGCATGGTGACACGCTGTCTGTGTCTAGTGTTCCACCTAGGTGGCATGACATGATCCCTGTCTGTGTACCTTTCCACCATGTGATAGTTGTTACAAACATCTATCTTTGATACTTTATTAGGTGTGTGTTTAGTATGTAATGTTTGATCACATGGACTGTGACAGACACCAGTGATTAGTCACAGCACAGCATTGCAATTGTGGACAAACCATTATAAAATGAAATGTCCGGTAAGGGTCACATAGCTGCCCTTTGTGTCAAGGCTCAACATTACACATCTGACTTAATTGAGTCTTGCTTTGATGTAGTATATGAGTTTTTGCATGTTCCTTACCAAATTGGAAAGTGTATGAATAATGATTTGATTTGTTACCTATATACCGCAGGAGACCAGCTGTCCACAGACCCTTCCCCGACCTACAGACCATGGTAGAACGTGACAGCATCAGATGTTACCGCTTTACCAGTCCACTCATTGAGGAGTTGGCAGAGCAGTTGGCCCCACATTTGCTACCTGGACACCCATATCCATTTGCACTGACCCCCAAGGTGAAGGTGATGGCAGCCCTACATTTCTTTGCCACAGGAACCTTCCAGTATACTGTGGCTACTGCTGGTGGGATGTCACAGACAATGTTTAGCCGTGTGCTTCGTGATTTTTTGGAGGCAATGTTACATTTCCTCAACATGTACATCAAGTTCCCAACACCAGGACAGTTTGCCAACATCAAGAGTGACTTTTATGCTTTGGGCAGAATGCCACATGTCATTGGCTCCATTGATGGTGCACATGTGGCTTTGGTCCCACCACAAGCCAATGAACAAACATACAGGAATCGTAGGCATTACCACTCCATAAATACCCTGGTGGTATGTCTGCCTGACATGACAATCTCACATGTCTGTGTGCGTTTCCCAGGATCAGCACACAACGCCTACATTATGAGAAACAGTAGGATCCCACAGATGATGTCTCAGCTGCCAAATCAGCGTGCTTGGCTTGTTGGTGGGTAATGTTGTCTGTTTATGTTGTGTGTTGCTTGTATGTCAGGTTGTACCCTGTTTTCAGACACATGAAGTCTTTTCTGTTTAAATTTAGGAAACTCTGGATACCCCAACATGCCGTGGTTGCTGACCCCACTCAGGAACCCTGTCACCCCTGCTGAGTTTAGTTTTAATGAGGCACGTGGGCGGACCAGGTGAGTGATTGAGCGGACATTTGGGCTACTGAAAACCAGATTTTGCTGCCTGGACCGTACAGGAGGAGCCCTCCAATATGCACCAGCAAAGGTGTGTAAGATCACCATCGTGTGTTGCATGCTACACAACCTGGCAGTGAAGAATGAGCTACCTCTCATCCAAGATGACGGGGACCAGCAGCCTCCAGCAGGGGAGGATCCAGGCCTGGGGCATGTTGCTAGTGGTGAGGAGGAGGAGGAGGATGTTCGGAGACAGCGCATCAACAACTTTTTCTCATGATTGTAAAAAAATTTAAGTCTGTTTTTATATAGCGCAGCTACTCACCCTTACGGGTCTCAAGGCGCTGGGGGCCGTAGTGGAAATTAAGTGAGCTATTGCCCAGAGTCACATGGTGCTGAGCTGAGCTGCCGCCGGAGATCGAACCGTGAACCCTGTGCTCCGAAGTCAGCTGCCCTGGCCGCTGCACCACACCTAAGTATGCACTGATGAGTTGACAAAGCACTTTCTTTGCATGATATGTGTCTGTTGTACAATATCTCTGTATACGTGTGGGTGCATGCTACTTAACATGATCCTTAGAGTTGTTTGGTGTCCAATGAGTTAGTATGTTCACCAGTACAGTGTTGACATGACTCCTAGCTAGTGTTCACAAATTAAACATTTTAAGTATGAAATGTCTCTTGGAGATGTATGCAGAAAATGTTGTATTTCAAGACTGTTCTATGTCTCTTCTTCACAGGGTTCTTTGGCTGTTGTATGGAGACATGTGACCTCCCAGACACACAATGCAGTTACAGTGTGCAACTTTTCTTGGGATCAGGAATCTGTGCCACACACTCAATTCTGACATTTATCAAATGTCTTGTTTAATTTGTGATTATTGTCACAGTGTGATTTGATTTTATTTGTTGTGGAGGCAACATGTTGTGCCTGTGTAATAAACCTGTGTTCCACATTGAGGTGTGTCTCGTCTGTATACACACATCCAACATTCATTTACATACTGTATATGTGCCCTGATGTTCAGTTTGTCTAACAATGATTAGTGTTTGTGCATTGAAATGTGGTTTCAGTTTACAACAGTGGAAGCAATGAGGATGTATGCCATGTACTATTTGTTTTGTGTTGACCTTGTTGTGTGTATCTCATACATGTGTCATGTTACATTTACTCACAAGACAGTAGGTAAATTGCTGTACTTGTTTTTCAGCCAAAGCATTTTTTTACAGGACATCATCTCTATATTACAAACAGTGTTTAATTCACGACAGAAGCAAGTATTGTGTGAATAAAGATTTATTGCAGTGCATGTGTGAAATTTAACAAGAAAGTGATAGTGCTGTACCAATTTTTGAAATCCAAAGTTCACAAAGGAGTTGTTAGTGGTAGTAGATGAAATTTTCAGAGCCAAGTCCACAGTCATTTGAGTCATTGGCTGAAAAGGAATTTAAGGGATGCAGAATGGCAGGAATATATTGAACAAAGTGAAATATGTCTTTTACAAGAAACCTGGGCTTTGGAAATTCCCCATAAGGTTGGATTTAAAACATTTAGGGGCCGATTCCGATCTGGGTCGGAAAGCACTCCGACCGATCCGGATCCGGATTGTTTTCCGACCGAGCCGGACTCCTGCAGTCCGACCGAGCGAGTACGATGCGGCCGCATGCTGCCGGACTCGGTTCGGTCGGACTCCCATTGAAGTCAATGGGAGCCGGTCATACGACATGTACATGGGATCCCATTGACTCAATGGGTACATTGCGCAAAAGGGTGCCCCCTGTAGTGGGTATGCGTTGGTGCCATCCGCACCGTACATGCATGTGAAGGGGGGACCCTTGGGTCCCCCCCTGTGTTCGACTCATTAGGCTACGGGTGAAGGGGGTCCGGCACGGACCCCCGAAGTCCGCTTCCCGGAGCTTTTTCGTCCCAGAGACTCCGACTCGATCCGGCTGTCCGAATCGTGCATTGTACTGGCTCGGTCGGAAATCGACTCCATTGCGCGGTACGGTTCGTCTGCGACCGAGTCGTACGGAGCGGTTCGGACCCGGAAACGAGTCGGTCGGCGATTTCGCGTTCATTCGCATCGTACTTGGGCATCCGGACCTCTGTACGACTCGGTCGGAAACAAAGCCTCCGACTCGGATCCGGTAAAGCCGAATCCGATTCGGAGGCCTTCCGACCGAGATCGGAATCGACCCCATAGTGTCAATGCTATTCCCTCGGTTAGAGGTAGGCCTTCAGGAGGTCTTGTTATTTGGGTAAAAATTACCCTATGTATTGATATAATTCAGTTGGATTTTCAATCGCAGGGCTTGGTTGGAGTGAAAATTCGAACACAGGATAAAACTGAATTATACATAATAAATATTTACAGCAGACCGAGTCCAGCTAGTAAGGAATCTTTGGCGATAGAACAGTTAGACCAATTTTTAAGTTCAATTGACCCAAGTGTAATGGTAATTGTGGGGGGTGATTTTTATCGTAAATTTGAACCAGTCGTGGGATTTGAAAATATCTTCAAAGAGGAAGACATGGCAAATAATATCCCCCCCCAGGAAAGTAGTCCGGTAGTACCCTGTACAGTTGCCGTTGCACAACTGTTAAGATTGGTGACAGGACATGGACTCAGAGCTTGTAATGGCCGACTACCTTCTGACAGTCCGAATGCTGCCACATTTAATAGGAGCAATTGTAAGAGCAGTACTGACTACATATTGTTATCTATCGGCCTTTGGCCAATTCTACATGACTTGGTTGTCGAAGCTAGAACTGAGAGTGATCATTATCCCTTACATTTGACACTAGTGGCTCATTTATTTCAATTACCTCCCTTGAATAATGGAGATACTAATTGTAGTGTCATTGAACCATTATTAAGTAATAATCGTAGAGCCTTAAAATGGCCATCTATGGGGGAAATGATAAGGCTATGAAGCAGATTTATGATATTTTTGTAGACACTATTTCTCCATATGTTGATCTGCCTGCTGCAGAGTTCCCAATTATAAATATACATTGTGCATTGGTAGATGCACTGAAACCTATTTTGAGTAGGATTCCGAAAGAATGTAAAAGGGGGAAAATCAATACAAGTAATTTAGATAATCCCTGGTATAATGCCGTGAGGCAAAAAAAGAACTTATTTTTGCTACAAAAACTAAAAATGTTGTGGCTTTAAGGGAGAAAAGGAATAAGTATAAGAGATTACTAGTACAAACTAAGAAAAATTGGGATGACATATTTGGACTGAATTGATCAGTGCAGCCAAAGACCATGCTGGTTTCTAGCGATTAATATCTAAAGGTAATAAAGCGGGAAGATGTAGTAAGGACCTCTTTTAGACGCAAAAACGTGGGTCAACCATTTTTCCCGTCTTTATTCAATATCTACGAGTGATACAACATTCAATTTGCAAGATTATGTAATAATCCCAAGTATAGCCCCTCTACATTTTACTTTGGAAGATACTCTGGCAGCAATTGACGCAGTAAAACGGGGAAAGCACCAGGCCCAGATAAGATACCGGGAGATTTATTGAGGCATGACAAAAATGTTTGGGGCCCTTATATCAATTTTCTTTGTAATTCAGTCGCCGCGGGTGCACTAATACCGGAATCTTGGAAAGGGGCTGAAATTACAACTATTTTTAAAAAAGGTAACCGCCAAGACCCTTCGCATTACCGACCGATTAGTCTAATAGATGTTTTACAAAAAATCTATGCTCGACAAATTTTAACAAAATTAAATGATTGGATTGAGGAGAACTGTATTTTATCGAAATATCAGGCTGGTTTTAGAGCCAAGATTAGCACAATTGACCAGATCTTTAGATTTCTTTGTATGAGTTGGAAATATACAGTTTTTAAGAAGGGTCATCTGTTGACCTAAAGGCCGCTTTCGACCTCATCCCTAGAAACCTGCTTTGGAAATCCCTAAAAGATCAAGGGGTTCCAGGGGAAATACTCATGCAAATAATAAGACTGCATGAGGATAATTATGCAAAGGTTAGATGGGGTCCGAGGGGTGAGCTCACTGAGCAAATTCGAGTAAGTAGGGGCATAAGGCAGGGCTGTGTGCTGACGCCCACCCTATTTTCATTGTATGTAAATGATATTCCGGAGTATTTATTGTGCTGCGAAGATGATTCTCCCAAGTTAGGGGGGGTGCCAGTACCTGCCCTTTTATTTGCAGATGATACCATTTTAATATCTCAAACTCCAAAAGGCTTACAATGTTTAATAGACACCTTTGGTGCATACTGTGAGACTAAGGGCCTGGAAATAAATTCTAGCAAGACAAAATACATGGCAATTAATCCACATAAGTCTTTTAAAAAGAACTTAACTGTTAAAAATTAGAAGCTAGAATATGTGCACAATGTTAATTATTTAGGTATAACCTTGGACACTAAAATGACCTGGAAACCGCAATTGGAGAAAAGTAAGACTATTTTACTCCAAAACTCTCTACCAATAGTAAAGAAACATGAGAGTAGCATTGCTAAGGTGGTATCCCCTGCCCTTGAGGTATACAAGTATAGGGCACAATCGGCATCTCTTTATGGGGCAGAATTATGGGGGCCCTCATGTAAGAATACTTTTGTGGTAGGAGAAAACACATTTTTAGGAAACTATTACGCCTTCCAATGCGTACACCTCTAATCCCTATTGTAATGGACCTAAATGTAAAACGTATAGATCACCAAACAATTTTAAGACCATTATTGTTTTGGGTGCGACTGTGGTCTACAGTAGAACTTGCCCATTATAAAGAAGGGCTAGAGGAAATCTTAAGGTTCAATCATGGTATAGGTCTACAGTGGCTTAAGCATGTTCATTGCTGGTTCCATAAATTAGGGCTGAAGCACTTTTGGGAGGAACCTGCCCAATTGACTATGGTTTCTAAGAAAATATTAAAATCTACCTTTTGGGCTTATATCCAAGACAGTGTGTCCCATAGCTCAGTTGTTGGTACATTAACAACACAGTTTCTTTTTATGAAACCAACTGCGAGCTTTGAGCAATTCCTAGATGAGGTGCAGCCACAGTTAGCAAAATCATTATACATGAAATTTCGATATGGTGTTTTTCAAACTAACTTGAACACATCGAAATGGGTCCATAAACAAGGGGATGATAACATCGAGTGTTGTGTATTATGTCAATCCGGTACAAGAGAAAATGACCTACACATATTATTCTTCTGTCCTGCTTATGTTAAATCCAGGAAGAAATGGATTAAACCTATTTGTCGGAACTTGGGCATTAGGTCTTGCTGTGAGGCAGAAAGAATATTGAGAACTGATACTTCTCAAAAGGTTGTTTTTAGCGTCAGTAGGTACTTGTTTGATGTAGGTATAATAAGAGCAAAGGAAGGTTTGAAATTTTAGTGTATTGTACTTGGAATACTGTTATTATACTAGCTATTGCATTTGCACTTTACAAATTAATAAGAGTATAAGTGGAATGTCATACAAAGTATATATGTTGTATTTAAAGCACTTGCACTTTTAACTAGACTCTTACCAGTAAGTCGTATTTAAAGGATGCCAGATAGTCACTTATAGTCCTTGATTATTTAAAACGTTATTTGATTATGAACTCCTCATAATGTTTTACTTATTTAATAAGCTTAACTATTCTAACTGTATTTATTTATTTTTTAAAAGAGAGAAAAAGGTCTCGTATTTAAAATATGAATTTTAATACTTATGCAAATGTTCTAGCGGTACCTTGGGAAAGGATATGATTTTATTATTATGATGTGGGATTTGTCACTGTATATCTTTTATGTTTTAGACCGAAATAAAGATTAATTGAATTGAATTTAGTCATTGATCTAACTTAGACCCTCCATCCCATGTGGGGGAGTTCAGTGACAGTCAACAAAGTGAACGCTTCGTACACAATGGAGGATATCAGGAGCAGGTTGTCACTTCCTGAGAGGATGCATAGCCATCTGTCTCTCATTTGTCCTTCTTCAGACGACCCCTCTTTTTTTTCTGGGGGACCCTCATGTGCAGGCTGCTGCGGTTCAGGGGACTCTCTGCCAGAGTCCTCATCCCTCCCTGTGGCAGTTGCAAATGTAGTAGCAACAGATGTGGTGGGCACACAGGGAGGTGAGGTCATGTTGTCAGCAATCTGGCGGAGGCAGGTAAGTATGTCCCTGTGCACCGCAGTCTGGTCATCAATTTTATCCATTTTGGACTCCATTTAGACATGTGTGAGTCCATTCTGGACATGTGTGAGTCCATTTTGGCATAATGGGCAGCCTGCTGCTGTTGCATGTCCTTGAGGATCCCACCTACCTGGCCAAAGTCTCCGGTGCATTCTCGATATGCATATAGAATGCATGCCAACTGTGGGTCTGCTTGATCATTAGCACCAGCTGCCTCACGGGACCTCTCCCAACGGCCCCTCCCACCACCCCTACCCACACGAGCAGGACCTGTTGTTGCAGGCACAGACAACACTGAGCCTCCTTCATCGTTGACACTGGTGTTGTTGTCCGCCTACTCCAGAGTGCCCTGTGTTGTTGTGCTCTCGTTGTTTTGTTGCCTTGGTGTGTCCGTGTTGGTAGAGGTCATCTGGGGGTTGACAGATGTTGCGGAAGTGGTCACAGGAGGTGCTGGTGTTCGAGCTGCTGGTGCTGCATGCTGACCCACACCGGAGGGGCCAGGTAGTTCATCGTCATCCGTTGAGGGCTGAGAGATGTCCACACCGGAGAGCTCAGGGTCAACCAGAGTCTGGGACTGGGATTCCTGTTCTGTTCCTGCAGTGTCCCTAGCAGGCCCTGTGGGAAGATGAGAGACACAATGGGCCTGATTCACAGACCTAACTTAAGTCAAAAACGTAAAGTTAGTACTTTTTGGTATTCACAGAATACACTTACTCATTTTGGTATTCACAGAATGAACTTACTCATTTCGGTATTCACAGAAGTTAGTAGTCCTAACTTTAGGACTCCTAAATGCCTTCTGTGAATACCGAAAGATTAAGTTAGGATTTTCTCAGTTTAGGAGTAGTAAAGAACTTTACTACTCCTAAACTGAGAAAAATCTAACTTTAAGCCTTTCGGTATTCACAGAAGGCATTTAGGAGTCCTAAAGTTAGGAGTCCTAACTTTACTACTCCTAAACTGAGAAAAATCCTAACTTTAAGACTTTCGGTATTCACAGAAGGCATTTAGGAGTCCTAAAGTTAGGACTACTAACTTCTGTGAATACCGAAATGAGTAAGTTCATTCTGTGAATACCAAAATGAGTAAGTGTATTCTGTGAATACTAAAAAGTACTAACTTTACGTTTTTGACTTAAGTTAGTTCTGTGAATCAGGCCCATTGTTTGCTGTGTTTTTACACAGTTCATCGTATCATACTCATTACATTTGCTATTGTGCATTATGATGAGTGTAGGGACACTAAATAGTCCTGTATCGTCACAGACCCAGGCCTATTTTTTCTGCGAACATCGTGATTTTAACAAGAAGTGTTTTGCTGAGCATGTCCAGCTCTGTGCATAAATGGGCATGTTTTGTTCATTTGACTGTACATAGGAATTGACTGTCAAGTGACACCTTGTGCATGACACAGGTGTGTTGGTATTTCCCACATCTGTGCTTTTCGAATGATATACGTACTCTTCCTCTTATGATATGTTTCAAGATTTGTGCATGTGTGCTGGCGTTTGTGCATGTCGTTTGCAGTCAAATTGGTGTGGCTACCTACACACTCACAGTCCAGAATGTATGTGGCGTTTGGTTTATGGTATTTTGATGAATGTGTTCCTAGTTCTTATCTCATTGCACACATGTGAATAGCTGTCAGTAGCAAATGGTTTGACTGCTTTGCTTTGTGCCTGATCACATCATGTATATTGTCCTTGTCCTCCATGGACAGATGAGTTAACTAAGGCTGCTTTCCTGCTTTTTCAGGCTCAGAGCTGTGAGGTACAGAGGTTTGTGTGCTTGTGTTATGCTGCTGGAAGTTGTACCCCTCCTCCCACCCAGTCCAGCTTACTCTTTGTGGACAAAGTATCAATGACAGTGAGGGGAGTGTAGTGGCAAGGATACTGACAACGCTGCATGATGTAGGAGTTGAATGCAACTCCCAACAGTGCTTTGTGTACATGAAACGATGCAACAGTGTCAGCCATCTTGTTGTGGACCTTCAATTCACTGTCAGGTATCCATTGTCACTGAAGGACATGTTGCTTTGTGTGTGGGTAGTGATGTGTGCTATTATTGTAACTCACACCATGTCCTGTACTCCACACACCTTCCCAGCCAGCCCAGGGAGCACACCTGGGGCAATGCATCCCCAGACAGTGAGTAGAAATGTACAGTGAAGATGGATTAGAGTGGGGGCTGTGTGAGAGGCCCAGGGTCTAGTTGTGACTTGTAGCCAATTCATACATAAGGCCCATGTGTCAGCCATCTTGCCGGTACATTTCTACTCCCTGTGAGATGAGCATGGTTCAAGGTGGTATTGTTGGGCCATGTGGGAGGGGGACTGTTGGCTGTGACTACAACTCCCATCATGCTTTCAGCTACACCCACCTTCCCAGCAAACCCAACCTTCCTTCCTTTTGACTCAGCTTCCCTGTGAGTGAGTGAAACAGCGATGGCAAGATGGCTGACAGTGGTGGCCTGGTGTTTGTTTGTGCACAATTCCCAACAGGGCTTTGTGCTCCCCACACCAGAGCCCAGAGTCAGGCATCTTGGGAGTAGATTTTCCTTTACTCTCAAGGAGAGCATAGTCCCAGGTGTGGTGTTTGGTGTTGGTGGGAGGGGTGTGTGTGTGACAGGGCCTGCTGGTAGATGTAGTCAGAGCTAGCACTCCTCCTCCCCCCCGGACCAGATAGGCCACCATGAACCATGCTTCCATGACAGTGAGTCAAACTTTATGTTCAAGATGTCTGACAGTGGGGCCTGGTGTTTGTTTGAGCACAACTCCCAACAGGGCCTTGTGCTTCACACACCAGAGCCCAGAGTCAGCCATCTTGCCAGTACTTTTCCACTCCCTGTGAGATGAGCATGATTCAAGGTGGGAGTGTTTGGCCATGTGGGAGGAGGACTGTTGGCTGTGACTATGATTCCCATCATGCTTTCAGCTACACCCACCTTCCCAGCCATCCTAACCTTCCTTCCTGTGACTCTGCTTTCCTGGGAGTGAATGTGTGCAAACAAGATGGCTGCTGCATGTGACTGGTGTTTGGATCACATTGCCTTGCTGTGGGTTAGTGCTAAGTTAGTACATTTTTGGGAATGGTGAGCTTTCCAGTTACATTGCAGGTATGTTGCTAGTAAAAATCTATTTTTGATCACATATCCCATCATGGACTTGTGCTCCCCACACCAGAGCCCAGTGTCAGGCATCTTGGGAGTAGATTTTCCTTTACTCTCAAGGAGAGCATAGTCCCAGGTGTGGTGTTTGGTGTTGGTGGGAGGGGTGTGTGTGTGTGACAGAGCCTGCTGGTAGATATAGTCAGAGCTAGCACTCCTCCTCCCCCCCAAACCAGATAGGCCACCATGAACCATGCTTCCATGACAGTGAGTCCAACTTTACGTTCAAGATGTCTGACAGTGGGGTCTGGTGTTTGTTTGAGCACAACTCCCAACTGGGCCTTGTGCTTCACACACCAGAGCCCAGAGTCAGCCATCTTGCCAGTACTTTTCCACTCCCTGTGAGATGAGCATGGCTCAAGGTGGGATTGTTGGGCCATGTGGGAGGGGGACTGTTGGCTGTGACTACAACTCCCATCATGCTTTCAGCTACACCCACCTTCCCAGCAAACCCAACCTTCCTTCCTTTTGACTCAGCTTCCCTGTGAGTGAGTGAGTGAGTGAAACAGCAATGGCAAGATGGCTGACAGTGGTGGCCTGGTGTTTGTTTGTGCACAATTCCCAACAGGGCCTTGTGCTCCCCACACCAGAGCCCAGAGTCAGGCATCTTGGGAGTAGATTTTCCTTAACTCTCAGGGAGAGCATAGTCCCAGGTGTGGTGTTTGGTGTTGGTGGGAGGTGTGTGTGTGTGACAGGGCCTGCTGGTAGATGTAGGCAGAGCTAGCACTCCTCCTCCCCCCCAGACCAGATTGGCCACCATTAACCATACTTCCATGACAGTGAGTCAAACTTTACGTTCAAGATGTCTGACAGTGGGGCCTGGTTGTTTGAGCACAACTCCCAACAGGGCCTTGTTCTTCACACACCAGAGCCCAGAGTCAGCCATCTTGGCAGAACTTTTCCACTCCCTGTGAGATGGGCGTGGTTCAAGGTGGGATTGTTGGGCCATGTGGGAGGAGGACTGTTGGCTGTGACTATGACTCCCATCATGCTTTCAGCTATACCCACCTTCCCAGCAATCCCAACCTTACTTCCTGTGACTCAGCTTCCCTGTGAGTGAGTGAAACAGTGCTGGCCAGATGGCTGACAGTGGTGGTTGCTGTTTTGAGCCCAAAGCCTTGCTGTGTTTTTTTTGTAATTTGTTACATATCATGAAATAGTTACATATTACTCTGAGATTGCAGGTATTTTGTTTGTCAAACTGGCATACACATCAAAGGCCCCTTTGCTTATTTTTGTTATGGCTTTTCTGACAGTGATTTGTATTGCTGTGTCCTTGACAGTGATGTCTGTGGCTGTGTATTTGCTATCAATACTGGCTATTTGAGTACGTACTCACCAGGCTCTGGTACTCCAGATATTCCATGGACGCCCTCCAGTGGAAGGATGGCCCGCACCTTCTCCTCTCAGGAAGTGAAGTGCACAGGTGTTGCAGGAGGGCCACCGCCAGTCTGCTGACTCAGTTCGTGCTCTTTGTTGATGAGCTTCTTGACCCTCCTTCGCACATCATAGTACCTGTTCCTGATATCGTCCGTTGTGCGCAGGCAAGGTGCTTGAGCGTTCATCTTGTTGACAATCCTCTCCCACATCTTGGTTCTCTGGGACAGGGGGGTCTGTTGAACCAAGGTGCCAAATAACTGTGGCTCTACTCTGAGAATGTCATCTATCATGACATCCAACTCACTGTCTGTGAACTTTGGATTCTTCTTTGGGGGCATGGTGATGGGTGGTGGTGGAGATGGATGTGTGGGTGAGTGTGAAGGTGAGGGTGAGTGAGTATGAGTAAAGGTGTGTGTTTGTGAGTGTGGTCTTTGACAGGTGCTAGTAGTGTACAGTTTGTGTGGTGGGTGAGTTGAGAGTGTATGTATCAGTGCAGTGTAGAGGTGGTATCTGCTGGCAGGTCTGTTGAACTTGCAAAGGATCATGGTAAGGAGTTTGGCCCTTTATGTAGGTAGAGTTGTGGGTGTGTCTTCATGTTTTTTTTTTTGCCTTTGACAATGCTTGTTTGGACTTTTTCTGTCTGTTTCTAGTGTATTTTGTTGAGCATGACGGAAACGTTCCGTTGACCGCAACGGATGCTTTTTCATATATTAGCGAGGTGGTCCGAGTCTGTCCCATTCACGCTAAGCTATGTTGCAGCGTTCACGTACGAGTCGGTTGCGTCGGGCTCTTTTCCGGACATTTCGCTCGGACGGATTGATTCCCGTCCGTGTCGGTCGTCCGTATTATGCTCCGTGCGAGTCATTTGTATTTGACGTGTCGGTCGGAAGCCATTCCCGATCTGTGTCGGTCGGAAGGGTTTCCGACCGAGATCGGAAACGGGCCCTATGTGTTGAAACATACAATTAATTGTAAAAAGTTATACAATGAAAAAATTGTTAAAAAATATGTTATTAAAAATGTACACTATATGTAATAATATAATGCATACTTACATTATAAATAAATAATCTATAACTGTAACCAAAAAATGATATGTTAAAGAATTGTATAAAAACCAATGGATAACTATATCTTTTCTTTGTAAAAATGTACATCACTATTATATAAAACAGAAAAATGTTGAATGCTCACTATAATTAAAAAAAATACATGTTAATGTATAAATATGTACAAAATATGCAATGCATTCAAAAATAAAAAATGTATCCTATTTTCTCTGTATAACAATATATATATCAAAGATTGTAAATAAAATAAAATGCATATTATATCTTTTCTTGAGTCTTTGAATCAAAATAAAACATTAATAAAATATTAACATGCTTCTGTATTTAATTTATATTTTTTTAATTCCTATATGTCTAATAAAATAAGTATGTAACATTAATTTTCTTTTATATATATTTTTTTAATACACATGTATAATTATATCAATAACCTTACTCCAAAATAAAGATTTAATATTTAACTATTCCCACTATACACTACATCAACTCAGGGAAGATGCAGGACACTAAACATATATAATGTACTATTCCCACTCCAAACTATATTAACTCAGGGAAGGTGCTGGACACTAAACATATATAATTTACTATTCCCACTCCAAACCATATTAACTCAGGGAAGGTGCTGGACACTAAACATATATCATTTACTATTCCCACTCCAAACTATATTAACTCAGGGAAGGTGCTGGACACTAAACATAAATAATTTACTATTCCCACTCCAATAAAAAATAAATCAAGGAAGGTGCTGGACACTAAACATATATAATTTACTATTCCCACTCCAATAAAAAATAAATCAGGGAAGGTGCTGGACACTAAACATATATAATTTACTATTCCCACTCCAAACCATATTAACTCAGGGAAGGTGCTGGACACTAAATATATATAATTTACTATTCCCCCTCCAATCAAAAATAAATAAGGGAAGGTGCTGGACACTAAAACATATATAATTTACTATTCCCACTCCAATCAAAAATAAATCAGGGAAGGTGCTTGACACTAAACATATATAATTTACTATTCCCACTCCAATTAAAAATAAATCAAGGAAGGTGCTGGACACTAAACATATATAATTTACTATTCCCACTCCAATAAAAAAATAAATCAGGGAAGGTGCTGGACACTAAACATATATAATTTACTATTCCCACCCCAAACCATATTAACTCAGGGAAGGTACTGGACACTAAACATATATAATTTACTATTCCCACTCCAATCAAAAATAAATCAGGGAAGGTGCTGGACACTAACCATATATAATTTACTATTCCCACTCCAATTAAAAATAAATCAAGGAACCCCAAAATCCCTCTCATAACAAATACATTTTTAATTTCATAAATATTAATTTAACATTTTAATTTTCTTTAATTTAAAATTTTTAAAAACTCCCCACCCTTATCCCCTATAAACCCAACATCACGCTCCAAAATAAAATATTACAATTTCATTAATATTAATTAAAAATATAAAAAAATTAAAAAAAATTTTTTAAAACACTCCCCACCCTTATTCCCTGTAAACCCAACATCCCTCTCCTAAAAAAAATGTTACAATTTCATTATTATCAATTTTAATCTTTTAAATTTGAGTTCATGCTCAGCAGACCGGTCAGCTTAGTTGCAGTGCCTGCGGATGCAGGGAAGTGACTCCTTCACTTCAAGGGAGACTCCTTCAGGGGTCTTGGATGTCCACAGGCCTTGAAATGTTTGTGTATGGTGCACAGGCATGGACGTTGCACTAGACGAGCAGGGCGACGAGATCAGGAGCAGCAGGAGTCTTCCTAGTTGCAGCATTGATGCCCACAGCGAAGTCCAGAGTGCCCACACGGTCGAAGAACTGGTGTCTGAAATGAATCTTGTCCCACGACGAATCTAGGGACCCACCCACAAGTAAGCCCTTAAATACCCTAAGGAAAGGGTTGGGATGATTTAGGGGTCCCTCCCAAAGGAGGGGCTGGAAAATGGGGAGGCTACTCCCCTGTCCTTTGTCCAGTTTGGCGCCAGAGCTGCAGCCAACGGCTCCCTGAACAGGTTTGAACTGGACTATACATGGAGGGCACCAAGTGTGCCCTGCGCACAGACTATGTGGCGCTGTTAAGCGCTCCCACCCTGCCCCAATACACTAAATTGTGTCTGGGAGGTGGCCACACCTCCCTGCCACCTCCCTGTGACAGTATACCTATTGTTATGCCTTCCCCTGCCCGAGCATGGCTCAGCAGCAGGAGGGCAGAAATGGGTCCCTGGCCGGCAGCAACCCTGGCTTGCTGTCCAGGTCTGGAAGACTGGTACCGGGAGCACTGAGGGCCTCCCAAAGGAGCTTTACGGTGCATGGAATCATACCCCCACACTGTTTACGGTGTGGGGGTATGATTCCAATATGTTTGATACCAAACATGATAGGATTCGTTGCAGCCAGTTGCAAGATGGTCACATCGTAATGAAGCGGTGCCCCTCTATTGGTCATATGGCTGTCTCACTTACAACCCGGGAGAATGGATTCCGTAGGTCGCAGGGGTGTCCTGCTCATGCAGGGGCACCCTCAGACTTAGAACCAAGCACCCTGCCTTCAGGATTGAAAGGCCTGCCCTAGGGGTGACTTATAGGCTTTAAGTGCAGTGACCTTAGTTATAGGGAAAACTTTATCTTTCATAAGTGGTGCTAGCACCAGCTTACACAGGCTGCAATGGCAGGCCTGTGGTTGCAAATTGAGTGGTCTCCCATGGATGGCATAATGCATGCTTCAGCCCTTGGGGGACCCCTGGTGTACCTATGCCCTGGGTACCTTTAGTACCATATAATAGGGACTGATAAGTGTACACCAGTGTCCAATCTGGGATGTACCTAAGTACTTACCAAAATAATTTAGGAGAGAAAGCACAGAGACTGGCGTCCTGATTAGCAGGGTCCCAGTCAGACTAGTTAGAAACAACATTACATCAAGCAAAGAGTGGGGGTAACCATAAAAGCAGATCCTACTTTCCTACATCCATCCTTCTGTGCCCCCAGAAAGTAGCAGGAATAACAATCACAACCTACTTCTGATGTTAGAACCCTCTGAATGGCTCCTTTGGCCAGAAGGGTCAGTACTTCCTGCTGAACAAGTTACTTACCTTCGGTAACGATATATCTGTAGAAACATAGGTTAGTTATAGACTCCTTACCTTAGAATTCCCCCCCAGGCGTCAGACAAGATCCGGAAAGTTTTTCGTCAGCAGTACCCCTGCGCTTCGGAAGGTGGCATCGGTCGACTCCGCGTTCGTCATCGGCGTCGTGGTCGCCGGGATGACGTCGCGGTAGACACTTAGACGCCGCCCTCGCGCGCTGACATCAGTTCTGTACATGACTTTCCAAGCCAGAAGCGCAGAGCCATGCAAGACACTGACCACTGGTGCACAAAACTAGGGCCCTGAAAGGAAGTCCTTAACCCTAGAAGTCAGTTCGCAGAACGGGGAGGATGGGTGGGGCGGTAAGGAATCTATAACTAACCTATGTTTCTTACAGATATATCGTTACCGAAGGTAAGTAACTTGTTCATCTGAAAGAAACAGTTAGTTATAAATTCCTTACCTTAGAATAGATACCCCAGCAATACCAACCCCGGAGGTGGGTCTGCAAACTAAGTTCACACCAGAAAGTCCTGGAGAACAGAACAGCCAAAGAAGCCGTCTCTCCGGACTTGGCTGTCCAGGCAGTAGTGTTTGGTAAATGTGTGCAGTGATGCCCACGTAGCTGCCTGACAGATGTCATTAAGGGGGACTCCCCGTCCCAAAGCAGTGGTGGCTGCCGTCGCCCTGGTGGAATGGGCGCGCAGTCCCACTGGAGGCTCCTTCCTTCTTTGCCAAAGAATAGCAAGCTTTGATGCACAGAACAACCACCTGGAGATGGTTCATTTGTGCATGGCCTGACCTTTCTTAGTGCCCACGTACCCAACAAAGAGCTGGTCGTCCACCAGGAATTGTTTGGGCGATCCAAGTAGAAGGAAAGGGCACGTTTTGGATCCAGACGGTGGAGCCTCTCTTCCTCTTTTGAAGGATGCGGAGGCGGAAAGAAGGTGGGCAAAGACATGGTTTGGCCAATGTGGAAAGAAGTAACCACCTTGGGAAGAAAGGAAGGTCTAGTTCTAAGGACGACCTTGTCCGGATGGACAGTCAGAAAGGAGACTTGGAAGAAAGAGCTTGTAGCTCACTCACCCTGCGTGCAGAGGTGATGGCCACCAGAAAGGCAGTTTTTAAAGTGAGAAGTCTGAGAGGACAGTTATGTAGCGGCTCAAAGGGAGCGCACATGAGGTAGGTAAGAACCAAATTCAAGTCCCACTGAGGCATTACGAAGGGAACAGGAGGAAAAAGATGAGTTATGCCCTTAAGGAATCTATTTACAACAGCGGACTAGAAGGCTGATCAGGAAGACTAAGGAAAACTGAAATGGCCGAGAGGTAGCCCTTTACAGTGCCCAGAGCAGAGCCCTGCTGGGCCAAAGAAAGGAGGAACAAGAGAACCTCAAAAAGAGGGGCGGAAAGGGGATCCACAGCCTTTGCTGTGCACCATGCCACAAATTTTTTCCATCTGCAGGCGTATACCGTCTTAGTGGAGGGACGCCTGGCTGCCAAGATAACATCGCAGACTTCGGGAGGCAGGTCAAACGACGTCAACTGCCGCCGCTCAATCTCCACGCAAAGAGGTGGAGGCTGGCCAGGTTCGGGTGGAGGACCGTCCCCTACTGCTGCGACAGAAGATCCTCCCGAAGAGGCAGTCAGATCGAAGGATCAATGGCCATGTTGAGCAGCTCGGGATACCAGACTCTTCGTGCCCAGTCCGGAGCCACAAGAATGACTTGGGGCCCGGTCACGCTTGATCTTCTTTAGCACTCTGGGCAGAAGTGGTATAGGCGGAAAGGCGTATAGAAGACCGCAACTCCACTCGCGACGAAAAGCGTCACCTAGCAAGTGCCGCCTTGGAAATTCTACACGCAGAACTGCTGACATTGCGCATTCTCTTCGGTGGCGAATAGATCTAACCAAGGCTCTCCCCACTGCTGAAAGAGACCTTGCACCACCTCCGAGTGAAGACGCCATTCGTGATCCATCATGCACCTGCGGCTGAGTTCGTCCGCCCTGGCGTTCAGGGAACCTGCCAGGTGTTGAACCACCAGGGATATGCCCTGATGTTCCAGCCATGTCCAGAGGTGGAGGGCCTCCTGACATAGGGTCCACGACCCCACCCCGCCTTGTTTGTTGCAGTACCACATGGCGGTAGTGTTGTCCGTGAACACCTGCACCACTCTTCCCCTGGCAGAGGGAAGGAATGCTTTGAGTGCAAGACGAATCGCCCGAAGCTCCAGAAGGTTGATGTGGAGCCCGGACTCCGCCAGAGACCAGAGGCCTCTGATCTCCGCCTCCCCCATGTGGCCGCCCCATCCTAGAAGTGATGCATCGGTCACCACTGTGAACTCCGGTTGAGGAAGGGAGAGGGATCTGCCGTCGACCCAATCCTGGTTCGTGAGCCACCACTGCAATTGGTGTGCAGTGCCCTGCGAGATATGGACACAATCGGACAGATTCCCCTGATGTTGTGCCCACTGGAACTTCAGGTCCCACTGCAGAGCCCAGATATGCCATCTGGCATATCTGGGAGGGAGTAGCCCCTTCGGACTATCTGCAAAACCCACCTGTCCGACGTGATGGTGCACCAGTGGGGGAGGTGATGGCGAATCCTGCCGCCCACTGGCGATTGGTGGCCCTGAAAGGTCGGAATAGGAGGGTTTGGAGGCTGCTGCAGAGGGGGCTGTGGTGGACTGGCCCGCCCACTGACCCCCAGAACCAAAGCGCTGGTTCCCATGTCCCCGGCTGCGCAGAGGCTGAACAGCTTGCGCCGGCCTGTGGCTCTGGGCGGGATGTGGTGCGGCACCCCTTCCGTAGCCACAAAAGGGGGGAAAGGCAGACTGCACAGGGCGGGTGGTGGAGAGCCCCAAGGACCTGGCCGTAGCCCGAGAGTCCTTAAAGCGCTCCAGCGAGTTGTCTGCCTTGTCGCCGAAAAGGCGAGGGCCATCAAGGGGCATGTCCATAGGAGTGGATTGGACATCCCCGGAAAAACCAGTCGACTTCAACCAGGCGTAGCGTCGAAGGGCTACTGACGTGGAAATCACCCTGCCTAGTGAGTCGGCGGTATCCTGCCCACAGCGGATGGTAAAGTTTGCTGCGTCTCTCCCTTCGGCAACCGCCCAAGAGAGTACGGCCTGCGCCTCCTCCGGGCACCGAGGCAGCACTTGCGCAACCGTGTCCCACACGGAGTGGGTGTAACGGCCCAACAGACATGCGGTGTTTACCGACCGCAGTCCCAAACTGGAGGAGGAAAACATCTTCTTCCCAAGATGATCCAGCTTTTTGGATTCCCTGTCCGTGGAGCGGTAGGGAATGCGCCCTTGGAGGTAGAGGCTTGGACCACAAAGCTCTCAGGGGTGGGGTGTTGGGAGAGGAAAGTGGCGTCGCACGGGGCCGGAGGGTGGCGTCGAGCAATCATCCTTTCCACAGGAGCCCCTGTGTTGGGCCTGGACCAGGTGCCCAAAAGGATGTCCTTCAGGGCTTCATTAAACAGCAGCAGGGGCTCCGAAGAGCTTGCCGCCGGTTGAATCACCTCTGTCAGAAGGTTAGTCCTGACTGCCACCGTAGGTAGCTCGAGGTAGAGAGCCTCGGCCGCCCTACTCAACACCACTGCGTACGACGCTCCCTCCTCCGTAGCCACGGTAGGAGGAGACAACATGCCACGGTCTGGTGAGGTATCCAGACCACTGGCTTCCCCCAGTTCCTCTCTACAGTCCTGTTCGTAAACCAACTGGTCGGTTAAAGGGTCCCCAGACCCCTCCCAATCTTCCTCACCCTCCTCTGGCTGCTAATCTGGTCTCAAAGAGCCAGGGTAGAACAGGGGCACAAAAGTGTCGGTCGGCGCCGGTCCGACTCCGTGTCTACCTCGAGGTGGAGGCCGGGGTCGACGTCGGCTGGGGACACAGCCGACGCCGGCTGCGGACATGGTGCCAGAGGAATCAGCGCCGGGGGAGGCGTAACAAGGTCGACCGGTGCCAATCCAGATCCAGGCCTGGATCCAAGGGGTCCCTGCGGTGCCGAGGCCGAAGCCGCCGGCGTGGAAGGCCCAGGGCCCCCAGCCGAGTCCGCGGGGCCCGAAGGCACGCTGGCGGAGTCAGGCTGCCCAAAGATGGCATGCATCGCTTCGTAAAACTGACGAAGCTGGGCAGGGTCGCTCCAGGTCCCGGGAAGGGGGAAACCCAGAGCCGACCCTTCGGGCTCTGCATGCGGAGCCGCGGGAGGGGCACCACCCACATCCCTCGTCGCGTCGGCCGACGGACGGGGAGAAGTCGAAGCGCGATGATGCTTCTTCGACTTCTTCTTGTACTTCGACTTACCTGACCCCGAGAGCAAAGACTTGGACTAAGAATGGTGGTGGCTCTGCAACCAGTCCCTCGACCTCCTACGCGACCGGGACCTCAAACAGCGCGGAGCTTTCGGGACCGCTCCCGCAAAGACTTTGAATTCATGGTCCGGCAGTCGGAGCATGACTTGGGGTAGTGGTCGCACTCCAGGTAGAAGAGGCACACGCGGTACAGATCCGTCACCGACATCAGTCGGCTACAGGAACCGCAAGCCTTGAAGACAGGCATCCCTCGTTTACCAGGAGTCGTTACTCAAAAAACGGTGTTGACAAAAGTCGAGAAAAAGGTCAGTCAAAAAGTGACTGGGGGTACCGCTCTCTCCGGATCTGCGCTTGCTGGCGCGGAAAAAGAAAGAACAGAACTGATGTCAGGGTGCAAGGGCGGCGTCTAAGTAGCTACCGCAACGTCATCCCGTCGACCACGACGCCGAACGCGGAGTCGACCAACGCAACCTTCCGATGCGCAGGGGTACTGCTGACGAAAAACTTTCCGGATCCAGTCTGACGCCTGGGGATAATTCTAAGGTAAGGAATCTATAACTAACTGTTTATTTCAGATTTAAGAGCACAAGGTGGTCTTCTGTCAGCTGATCGAGGGTAGAGGAAGTGGTGTTGGAGTCTGTTTGGAGGGGAGGGCATAGCCATGTTAGACAATCTGAAACACCCAGTCGCCTGTACTGATATCTTGCCATAGGGGCAGATGGTGTCCAATTTTGCCACCAACAGAATGCCCATGCTGGATCAAGGGTATATTAAAAAGGCTTTGACTGTGCGGATGCCTGGGGGGGGCTTATTGAGTGGACCTCTGGGCTTGGGCCCCAAAACACTTGTTGGAGTCGTTCCGCAGCCACAAAAGGACGGTGCCTAATGGCCATGGTGGCTGAGGGGACATGGACGCTTCTGATAGCCTCTACCGTAGCCACGGAAAGTGCGGAAGACACAATGCGCTGTCTTGGGGACATAGAGAGCCCCAGGATCTTAGCAGTGTCTCTACTGTCCTTGAATCTCTCCAAGGCCGAATCTGCCTTGCCGCCAAAGATGTGAGTCCCTTGGAAGGGCATGTCCATAAGAGATGCCTCGACATCCCCTGAAAACCTAGTATTCCTCAACCAGGCGTGACCTTGAAGTGCCACCGAAAAACCAATGGCTCTGCCCAGTGAGTCAGTCATATCCAACCTGCATCTTATTGTGAACTTTACTGCATCTCATCCATCAGTGATAGATTGGGAGAGTATGGTCCGGGCCTCATCCAGAACCATAGGCAGCACTTGTGCAACCTTATCCCACACGGTATGGAAATAATGGCCCAATAAGCACACAGTGTTCCCTGACCACAGTACCAAGCTGGCAGAAGAGAAAACCCTCTTACCAAAGATATCTGGCATCTTGGATTCCATATCCGGTGGTGTTGTAGGGAACGCACCGGGAGTTATCTGGGAAGTTGAGCCCTGGACCACCAGGCTCTCAGAGGTTTAAGTGCTGGATGAGAAAGGCTGGGTCCCCAGGAGCAGGGCGATGGCAGCAAGCAATGGTCCTGTGCACAGGAGTGACTGTGCAGGGTTTTGCTCAGGCCCCGAGCAGGACGTCAGTGAGAAACGGGTAATAAGGTTTCTGAAGGAGATACCCCAGGCTGAAGCACCTCTATCTAGACATTAGTCGGGACCTGAACCATAGGCAACATATGTTCCAGGACATCAGCCCCCCTACGGACCACCATAGCGAATGAGGCCCCTTCCTCTGTAGCCACTGTGGGCGAATCAAGGAGTCCAGTATCTGGTCCAGAATGCTGGCATTAGCCAGGTCCTTGTGCCATTTTGTCGTCAGCCATGGACTCTTCTAGGGGGTCAGTGTAGGCATATAGATACTCAGATGCCCTCCATTTGTGCTCCTCAGCAGGCCTTTCAGGGAAATAGGGCTCCATCTCCAATTAAGATCACGTGGGCTTGACCGGCGCAGGAAGCAATGTTGTGCCACGCCAGTACGGCTACGTATCAGAGGAAGGGGCTCAGAGTCAAGAATCACGATGGTCTCAGCACTTCTGATGGATGGCGGCAGCGCCGAGAACAGCACCACTGGAACAGTCTCCAGACGAAGTCACAAAGCCACAGCTGCGGCCAATCTGGATCCACTAACAGATCCTGAGGGGTTGATTGGCGCTGAGTGCCTTCCTGCCAAAAGAGTCCCAGTCCAAGATCCTCCCGAACCCATGGCACCCGAGGGAGCTCCAAAGGGGTTCAGCTGTTCAAAAATTAGGCTCATGGCCTCATAAAACTCTGGCAGTTGGGTGGGGGTCACTCTGACCCTGGGAAACTCAGAGAAGCACAGGGTAGACCCAGTTTCTGACGCCAGCTGAACAGGAACAACCTGGGAGCGGGGCCCAGATCTGTGGCATCATTCGCTCATGCCATCCAAAGAATGGGAGCGACACGGAGAAGTTGAATAAAGCTTCGACTTCCTGTTATGGAACTTACCAGAAGTAGTCCTGGATTGCAAAGTGGACAAATGCGAGTGACGCCAGGAGCAGTCCCGAGACCTCTCACGTGAATGGGACCTGGAGCAGCGTGGAGTCATATGGGAGTGCGGCCACGAGCTTCATGGCCCTCTCACAGATGGCCTTGGAGTTTATGGTTCTGAACTCTGCACACAATGTGGAGTCGTGGTCCCTGTCCAGGCACCAGAGACACACCAAGTGGGGGTCTGTCACCGACATCTGATACAACATGCTCCACAAGGCTTGAACCCGGTGAGTTTCTTTAGGGACATCTCAAACAAAATGAATAAAAAGGCACATAAGTCGATAAAATGGTTTAAAGAACCCAGTCAAAAAGTGACCGAAGGGAGCTCGTCCAGATCCACGCTGATGGCGTGGAAAAGAAGGAACTGAGGTTAACGTGCTAGGGTGGTGCTTATATAGGCACCTCGCACATCACTTCCGGCGTGGACGGTGCAAGGGGATTGCTCAAAAAATTTCCAGATCCAGTCTGATGCCTGGGGAATATTCGAAGGTAAGGAATCTGCGTATAGAAGTCTTTATCAAATACAATCTTTACACCAACTTGTATTAGTTAGGTGTATAAATGAATGTACATCTTATTTTACATAAACCTGATATAAAAGTCAGTTTCAGTCTCTGTTTCTCCTAGAAATGAAAATATGCATTTCTTTGCTGTAGGATTTAGGAGGAATGTCTGTTGTTTGCTGAATTATAAACTGAAGCCGTAACAAGTTTCAGTTAAGCTTCAGTTAAGCTGCAGATATAAGTAGTGCTTTTATTTAGTTAATAAACAGTACTGTAACACGTTCTATTAGCTTTCAAATACTATTTCTTAGTCAGTAAGCACAGCAAAAATAATGGCCCATAAACATTTTTCATTAGCATTTCTTTTCATGCATACATACATTGACACAATCTATGTAGATCAATTATTACAGCATATCTTAATTTGTATAAGCCTTAATTCCATCTTGATGTCGTACATTTACCCTGTTGTTAACCCCTCATCGTATGTTGTCTTATGATTCGTTAGTCTCTACCATGCTGTGATTTCTTGCTGGGACACATCATATTATATCTTCTTCCTGGGGGCGTGTGGCCCGTCTGGTGTGTTCCACGTTCTAGTATGCACTTAGCAGAGGTATCGAACTACAAAAATAGTATAACGTAAATAATAATAACTAAGAAAATATGAATAAACTCTGGGCCTTCAGGCTCAGCTCTGCAGGTGGGCATTTCGTGGCGTAGATGTACGGGGTGTTTAGGTGAGTGTACATTACTTCGGAAGGGCGGAGAGCAGGAATTTGTGTTCAGTATTAGAGACTATACAAGGGCGGGTCGCTAGCATCAACTCTTTGGAAGGGCCCATCCAGGGTAAGCTGCGTTTCTGTTCTCCTGCATATCTGTGGGCACTCTTGCAGGCATCGTTGCCTCACCATCTCCCCCATTGTCACTACTCACTTGTTGGGGGAATTCCCAACTATGCATTAGTTCTCTCCATTGATCTTCTATGGGACGTTGCCTCAGACCTCTCACTTCCTCTCTAGCCAACGCTCGACCCTCAGCTTCAGCCCAATTAGTGACATCCCATCTCCAGGCTTCAACCTGTGTCCCTGTACTAGATTTCCATGTCATTGGTACTCGCCTCTTAGCTAGGGCAGTAGCTAAGTCTATAAACCTGTTCCCTACTCTTCGTTTTGGTGAACGAGGGAACAGGCCTAGTAGGCATACTTCTATGAAGTTGTCCACCACTCTCTCCAAGGTGGTTCCTATCTGTTCTGTCACTGTGCTCCAAAACGGGTGTATTATTGCACAGCTCCAAACCATGTGTATAAAGTCTGCGTCTGGTGTTATGTGACACCATCTTAGGTGATGCCAGTACCTTCCCCCAGTCTCGGTCAGTGAACTTGGTGATGCCAGTACCTTCCCCCAGTCTCTGTCAGTGAATTCCTTATTTGAGGTTTGTTCCCATCTATCCCTGATTTTGGATAAGGGTGTCAAAGTGGGCTCTATCAGTGCCATGTAAAACCATTTTACCTGGTGGCCGGCTGTTCCTAAGGTAATTAATGCATGCAACAGGGTATGTGTCAATGGTTCCTCCCGGCCCCTGCCCCATGGCACACCAAAGGTGCGTGTCAGGGCTTCATATTGTATAAACTGGCCACTGGGAGGTAATGGTTTTCTACTAAGTCCTTTTAGGGGAACAGGTCTTTTTAATAATAGCAGTCTCCCACTGTCTCTATCCCTGCCTCCGTCCAAGCCAGTAGTTGCTCTGGTCCAAATACCAAGCGCAGTATTCCGTGGGGTAGTCACACCAATGGTGGTGTCGGCGTGTATCTGGGAATGTCTACCATTTTGGTCATGCATCGTTTCCAGCATTTCAGGGCTGTAGGCTGCCACAGCGACCGGTAGGCGGTCACTACTGTGTTATCTAGTATCTTAGCCAATAAATAAGTGGGGCTACTGCCGGGCTCTGGCAGGAACGTCCCCTCCGTGTTTACTCTCGCCAGTCATTGCACTAGCCATTGCAGTTGGGAGGCTAATTGGTAAAATTCTAAATTTGGCACGCTTAGGCCTCCTACACTTATCGGTCATTGCAGCACTTTCAGGGAAACCCTCCTCTGTCCCTCTCCCCAGATTAAGTCCCTCACAAGTGAGTCTAGCTGAGTAAACCATCTCCTCAGTAGTACCAAGGGGAGAATAACAAAGAAATATAGCAGGCGAGGCAGCATGACCATTTTAGTCAATGATATTCGTGCCATTATTGGTGGATTTAGAGCGCTCCAAAACGATACACTAGATTTGAGGGATCTGAGCGCTCTGTCCAGATTACCCTCTCTCAAATCATCTAATGAATGTTAAACATGGATACCCAGATATTTAAATGTAGTCTGCGCCCAATTGAGATCTTCTGTTAGTTCTGGGGGTCTCGGCAGGGGGCCCGACACAGGGAACAGATAGGTTTTGGTCTTGTTGACTCGTAACCCTGACAGGTCAGCAAATCTGCCCATAAGCTCCATGGCTGTTTTTGGAGTTGGTCACAGCTTCATTTAAATAAATCAAGAGGTCATCAGCATATAGGGAGATGATATAAGTTTGCTTACCCATAATCAATCCTAGTCCGTCCCCTCCCTGACGAAACAACGCAGCTAGTGGCTCTATCGCCAGGGCGAACAGCACAGGCGATAGGGGGCATCCCTGCCGAATGCCACGAGAGGTTTCGTATTGGGTAGACACCGTCCTGCCTGTTTTAACTCTTGCTGTGGGCTGCACGTATAGCATGTTAACCCACTTAATCCATCCCTCCCTCAGCCCCATCCAATTCATGGTCTTGAATAGAAAGTCCCAGCTCACTGTATCAAAGGCCTTCTCCAAGTCTATAGATAAAATTGCCGCCTGTGGGTGCGTTCCCGCCTCAGGATGAAACAGGACAGAATAGTCTTCTCAAATAAAGAATGTGTTCCGGGAGGGGATGAACCCGTTTTGGTCTGTGTGGATTACGGCACGAATATGTGGAAGCAGTCGGAGCACCAGGACCTTGCTTAGGATCTTAAAGAACAAGATACTTACCTTCGGTAACGCATTATCTGGTAGAGACTCTATCTAGCTGCAGATTCATTACCTTCGAATTTCCCAGGCATCAGGCTGGATGCGGAAACCTTTGCTCAGCAATACCCCTTGAGCGCGATGTCGGGTGGCTCCATTCAGCTCCGCGTGACGTCGTTGGCGTCGGTTATGACGTTGCGGTGCCTATATAGGCACCACCCAGGTGCGCGGACATCAGTACTTTTCGTTTTTTCCACGCCAGAAGCGCAGAACCACGATGTGACTGACGTAAACGTGTGCAAAACTAGGGCCCTGAAAGGGGAGTAACCCTAGACCTACTACATCAGTCCGCAAAGCGGGGAGGCATGGGTGGGGCTGTAAGGAATCTGCAGCTAGATAGAGTCTCTACCAGATAATGCATTAACGAAGGTAAGTAACTTGTTCATCTGATAGAGACTTCTAGGTGCAGATTCCTTACCTTTGAATCAGATATCCGAGCCATACCATCCCGGCGGTGGGTTGCAGATTCATGACCTAGACTAAAAAGTCTTGCAGGACGGAACGGGCAAAGTGCCCGTCCCTGCGCACTTGACCATCAAGGCAATAATGTTTTGCGAACATGTGCAGTGATGCCCACGTCGCTGCCTGACAGATGTCTTGGACTGGGACACCCCGGGCCAAGGCTGTAGTCGCAGCCTTCTCACTGGTGGAATGGGCCCTTAATCCCTCAGGGGGCTGCTTCTTCGCCAAGGCATAACAGATTTTAATGCAGAGAACAACCCAGCGAGAAATGGTTCTTTTCAGCACTGCCTTTCCCTTCTTTGCTCCCACATACCCCACAAAGTTGGTCATCCACCCGGAACTCTTTTGTGCGGTCAAGGTTGAACAACAACGCTCTTTTTGGGTCCAGCCGGCGGAGACCCTCCTCTTCCTTAGAGGGATTTGGGCGAGCAAAGAAGGTGGGCAAAGTAATGGATTGGCCAAGATGAAATGGGGTCACAACCTTTGGTAAAAATTATGCCCTGGTGCGAAGCACCACTTTGTCCGGAAAGGACATAAGATAAGGAGGCGAGCTGGATAACGGCTGCAATTCACTCACCCTCCGGGCTGATGTAATCGCCACTAAAAAGGCTGTTTTGATGGACAACAGCCGGAGGGGACAATTGTTTAAAGGCTCGAAAGGAGCGCACATCAGGTAAGTGAGGACCAAATTAAGGTCCCATTGCGGCATAGTAAAGGGCGTGGGTGGAAATAAATGAGTCAGCCGTTTTAGAAAACTATTTACAATAGGAGAGTTAAAGAGAGAAGGCTGGTCTGGCAGCCGCAAAAAAGCAGACAGAGCAGAAAGGTAACCCTTGAGAGTTCCCAAGGCAGAGCCCTGCTGGGTAAGGGTTAGAATGAATAAAAGGACAGTAGAAAGAGGAGCAGAAAGAGGGTCAATGGACCATTCTGTACAGAATAACACAAGTTTCTGCTAACGGCAAGCGTATACCGACTTAGTGGAGGGCCGCCTGGCCGCCAGAATAACATTACAGACTTCGGGAGGAAGGTCAAAGGCCATCAACTGCCGCCGCTCAATCTCCACGCACGGAGGCGCAGAGTTGACAGGTTCGGGTGGAGAACCCTCCCCTTCTGCTCCATAAGAAGATCCTCCCGAAGGGGCAGCCTGATCGGAGGATCGACACACATGCTCGGAAGCTCTGGATACCAGACTCTCCTTTCCCAGTACGGCGCCACAAGGATGACTTGGGCCCGGTCACGCCTGATCTTCTTCAGAACCTCAGGCAGGAGTGGTATGGGCAGAAAGGCATACAACAGGCCTGAGCTCCACTCGCGACGAAACACAGCGCCGGTGATAGCCGCCTTGGAAACTCCAGCGCACAGTACTGCTGACATTGCGCGTTCTCTTCGTAGGCGAACAAATCTAACCAAGGTTCTCCCCACTGCTGAAAGAGACCTTGCGTCACCTCCGACTGGAGACGCCATTTGTGATCCTGAAGGCATCGACGGCTGAGATCGTCCGCCCTGGCGTTCAGAGAACCTGCCAGGTGTTGAACCACCAGGATTATGCTCTGCTGTTCCAGCCATGTCCAGAGACGCAGGGCCTCTCGACAAAGGGTCCACGACCCCACCCCACCTTGCTTGTTGCAGTACCACATGGCGGTGGTGTTGTCCATGAACACCTGCACCAACTTCCCCTTGACAGAGGGAAGAAATGCTTTCAATGCCAACCGAATCGCTCAGAACTCCAACAAGTCTATGTGGAGCCCCGTCTCCGCCGGAGACCAGTGACCCCTGATCTCCGACTCTCCCATGTGGCTGCCCCATCCCAGAAGAGACGCATCTGTCACAACTGTGAAATCTGGTTGGGGAAGGGAGAGAGGTCTGTAGTTCACCCAATCGCAGTTCGTTAACCACACTGCAGATCCTTCGCAGTTCCTTCCGAGATCTGAACCCCATCGGTGAGATTTCCCCGTTGCTGTGCCCATTAGAACTTCAAGTCCCACTGTAGAGCCCGCATACGCCACCTGGCATGTCTTACCAACAGGATGCAGGAGGCCATGAGACCCAACAGCCTCAGAGTCAACCTCACCGAAATCCAGGATAGAGGCTGAAATATTGGAATCATAACCTGAATATCCTGGACTCGCTGCTCGGGAGGATAAGCCCAAAACTGCACTGTGTCCAGAACAGCTCCGATGAAAGGGAGCGCCTGAGAAGGAGTCAGGTGTGACTTCGGCACGTTTATAGAGAACCCCAGCAAATGCAGGAGGTCCGCCGGAATCTGAAGGTGGGAGATGACTGGCTGGGGCGAGGACGCCTTCAACAGCCAGTCGTCTAGGTAGGGGAAGACTGAAACCCCTAACCTGCGCAGATGAGCTGCAACCACCGCCATCACCTTGGTGAACACCCGAGGGGCACTGGTAAGACCGAAGGGGAGCACGGTAAACTGAAAGTGCTCGTGGCCTACCTTGAACAGCAGGTAACGCCTGTCGCCCGGCAGGATGGGAATGTGAAAATATGCATCCTGCAGGTCCCACGCCACCATCCAGTCTCCTTGGTCTAGGGCAGACAAGACCTGAGCCAATGTGAGCATTTTGAATTTCTCCCTTTTGAGGAAGAGATTGACGGTCCAAAGATCTAAAATGGGCCAAAGCCCCTTTTTCTTCTTCGGGATCAGAAAGAAGCTGGAATAACAGCCACCACCTACTTCTGAAGCTGGGACCCTTTCTATAGCTCCTTTGGCCAAAAGAGCTGTAACTTCCTCTTGGAGCAGCTTCAAATGATCCTCTGCCAACCGTTCCTGAGTTGGCGGAATAGGAGGAGGGAAATAAAGGAAAGGAAGAGAATAGCCCTCCTGGACGATCTGCAAGACCCACATGTCCGTTGTTATAGATCTCCAGCGGGGGAGATGATGACGAATTCTCCCACCCACTGGAGTAGTGTGGTCCTGCAGAATCAACCTTGGAGTGCTTGGAAGCTGCGGCTGCTGGGGGCAGTGTGGTAGACGACTTCTGGCCTCCATTCCAAGGACGGAATGTATCACGTCCACGCACGGCTTGGGCAGTCTGTGCGGGACGGTGGCTGGGATAGGGCTGACGCGGCTGGAAACCTGGAAACCCCTTCCGTTGCCACGAAAGGGGCGAAAAGAAGACTGCCCACGAGGAGTGGAGGAGAGGCCCAAGGATCAGGCCGTAGCTTGAGAGTCCTTGAACCTGACTAGGGCCGAGTCTGCCTTTTCCCAAATAAGGCGGGTTCCATCAAAGGGCATGTCCATCAAATTGGCTTTGACATCCCCCGAGAAGCCAGTTGTATGAAGCCAGGCGTGGCGCCTCAAGGCCACCGTCGTTGAAATCTACCTGCCCAGCAAATCAGTTGTATCCAAACCACACCGAATGGCGAATTTTGCTGCATCTCTCCCGTCCTTGACAGCTTGGGAAAGCACAGCCCGGGCCTCCTCCGGGACTTGTGGCAGCACCTGTGCAACCGTCTCCCAAAGAGAGTGGGGGAAACGGCCCAATAAGCATGCGGTATTCACCGACCGCAATGCTAGTTTGGAGGAAGAAAACATCTTCTTCCCAAATGAGTCCAGTCTCTTGGATTCCCTATCTGGAGGGGCGGAAGGGAATGCGCCCTGGGAAGTACTGGCCTGCACCACCAAACTTTCTGGGGTGGGATGTTGGCTGAAGAACTTTGGGTCCCCCGGAGCTGGGTGATGGCGGCGTGCAATCGTCCTATTCACAGGAGCCCCTGTGCTAGGCTTGGACCATGTTCCTAGAAGGACGTCCGTTAGTGCCTCGTTAAAGGGCAATAGTGGTTCAGAGGTGGAAGCCCCAGGCTGAAGCACTTCGGTCAGGAGATTAGTACTGACCTGCACCGAGGGCAACTCCAGTCCAAGGACCTCAGCTGCCCTCTTAACCCCCATGGCATAGGATGCCCCCTCCTCCGTAGCCACAGTAGGTGGAGAAAGCATGCCAGTGTCTGGGGAAGTATCCAGACCACTGGCTTCCCCAAGTTCTGCATACCAGTCCATAGTCTCCTCAGAGACATCCTGGTTCTCTAATGGGTCTCCAGACTCCTCCCAATCCTCTCCTGAGCCCAGCATGTCCACAAAGTGCTCAGGTGACAACATAGAACCCCTGGGGTCTGCCGACGTCGGAATAGGCGTCGCTCAACGCCGTTCCGGCTCCGTGTCTTCGGGGATGAGTATGGGACTTGCGCCGCCGACAGGCACCGGCGACGTCGCAGCACCGACTTTGGGTTTGATGCCGGGGGAGGTCGCGTTTGCACGACCAGCGTCGAACCAGATCCGGAAGCGGATCCCTGAGGCCCCACCGGCGCCGTGGCCAAAGCCGATGGCATTGAACCCGATGGGGCCCTATCCGACACCGCGGGGCCAGAGGGCTCACCAACGGTGTCGTTCCGTTCAAATACGTGGCGCATGACCTCGGAAAAATCATTAATTTGAGCAGGAGTCGCTCCGGCTCCCAGAAAGGGTGAGAGGCGCAAAGTCGACTCAGGCTCCGGCTCCGCAGAACCGTGCCTAGAGCGTCGGTGCTCCTTACCTCTCTTGACGACGGATGCCAGTTGAGGTGAAGTCGAAGTCCGCTTGGACTTCTTCTTCTTCTTGTGCCTCTTCCCCGAGTAGCCAGATGACCTTGAATGGGAGGAAGAAGACTTAGGGCTCCGTGAGCAATCCCGCGACCTCCTCTTCTTCGAACGGGACCGTGACCTCCTCAGAGTCTTGCTTAACGGTGTCGACTGCCGGGCCGTGAGCAACTTCATCGCCCGCTCCCTCAAGGTCTTCGGGGCCATCGCCCGACAGTCCGAACACGACTTCAAATCGTGGTCGCGTTCAAGACACCACAGACATACGCGGTGGGGATCGGTAACCAACATCATGCGGGAACAAGTCCTGCATGGTTTAAAACCTGTCTTTCTTCCGGACATCCCTCGCACACGAAGTCTTACACAAAAATATCAACAAAAGTAGAGAAAAAAGCCTGCCGAAAAGCGGCAGAGGGGTAGCTCTTCCCGGATCGGCGCTTAACCGGTGCGGAAAGAAAAGAGTACTAACGTCCGCGCGCCTGGGTGGTGCCTATATAGGCACCGCAACGTCATAACCAACGCTACCAACGCCAACGACGTCACGTGGAGCCGAATGGAGCCACCTGACATCACGCGCAAGGGGTATTGCTCAGCAAAAGTTTCCGGATCCAGCCTGATGCCTGGGAAATTTGAAGGTAAGGAATCTGCAGCTAGAAGTCTCTATCAGATATCCTTGTCCAGCATGGATAGAGGTCTGTAATCAAGTCACTCGGGCTCCCGGGTTGTCGTCTTGGGGAGTGGGATCAGCATGGAACTTTGCGTCGTTTCGTGGAAGCGTCCCAGACTCAGGGATTCAGCATAGAGGGTCACTAGGCGAGGTGCCAATTTAGAGGCAAGTGCTGAGTAAAACTCCACAGGGAGTCCAGCTGGCCCCGGTGTTTTCCCAGTGGCCAGTGAAGCTATGGCTTGGCGAACCTCCTGCAGGTTCACTAGGCCTCCCAACGATTCACGGGTCGGTATTTCCAGTGTTGCTAACTGCAAAGGCATCAAGTAGTCTCTAATTGTCTCCTGTGTAGTCGAGAACGGGGCTGCATAGAGTGCCTCATAGTATTCACAGAACAGGGCGTTTATTGCACCCGGTTCGTACACGATCTCATACTACAAATGACAATCCTACTTGTGATCATAGTAATATTTAAGGAAAACAATGAGTTTTCTTAAAATAACCCTTACCCACCAAGATGTCCCATAGTGGCATGCTTCATCATCGGGTTCTTCCCGCCCCGCTGTTGGACGGGGCGTGCTACGACCGACGGAGACATGGGAGCACTTTGGAGGGTGTTGGCTATTAGGTGATAAGTGATATGAGAGTGTTGGACTTGTGCGTTAAAAAAATACCTGGCTACGTAGAAGCTACGTTTTATTAAATCCTGTAGCTGGTATTATTAAAAATGGGGAGAGGAGAAATAGACTGTTAATGGGTGTGTGTCTCCTGGTCTACATGTTTCAAACCTATCCCCTAAGGCTTTTCATCAGGACCAGACTAAATGATCCCTTGTTCCACTCCTGAAAAATACCCTATGCCTTCTTAATGACTATTAAGGTGAAGAACAGGTATTTTTTTAACGCACAAGTCTGACCGTCCCACTCTCATATCACTTATCACCTAATAGCCAACACCCTACAAAGTGCTCCCACGTCTCCGTCGGTCATAGCACGCCCCGTCCCGAGTGGGGCAGGAAGAACCCAATGATGAAGCATGCCATCATGGGACATCTTGGTGGATGAGAGTTATTTTTAAAAAACTCATCGTTTTCCTTCAATATTACCAAGATCATGAGTAGGATTGTCATTTGTAGTACGGGTGGACTCCTTTTGGTTATTCATGTAAGATAGGAGGCTGAATCCACAGCGAACCTGACCTCTTTCTCCCCTTTTTGTTTTGATTTGTAACATACACGATCTCACTCTTCCCGTGCTAACCTGCGTAATATGGGTGCCTCTCAGCTCCGGCTTAATCAGTCACGCGAGTAGGCGGCCGGCCTTTCCCTCTTCCTCCTGGACCCTAGTGAGTTAGTTTCTATACTCATATCTGCGTAGGCGTTACAGTGCTTCAGCATGCTTTGTCCTTTCTTCTAGAAGATTTGCCAATGCTGCTGCATCTGTACCCTGAGTGTTTTCAAGTTTGCTGAGCCGTTTCTCGATTATTTCTAGCTCCCCATGGAGTACCTTCCTGACCCCAGCCGATTGACCCAGACAGTGCCCCCGGACCACCACGTTGAAGGCCTTCCACTCCATCAAGATCATGGAGGCGGAGTGAGCATTGGCAGCAAAGAAGGTCTCGACACAGGAGGTTAGAGATGCCCTGAAGGGGGCGTCTTCCAACATCCCAGGATTGAACCTCCATAGGGGGATCAGGGGTCTCGGCTCTAGGGGTTGATGAGTCATCAATAATGGGCTGTGGTCTGAGAAGGTACGCCCCAAGTACTTGGTATGGGTAATGGGTTCGTTAAAGTCTGAGGAGCAAAGGAAGGCATCCAGTTTTGCATGTAATTGATGCGGAGGGGAGAAGAAGGGATATTCTTTCTTCATTGTATGCTGTATTCTCCAATTGTCTACTAGTCCCCAGTGTCTCTGCCATTCCTGATAACCTATTGCCGTGCAATGCGTTTGGGCCCCAGGAAGCGGGGTGTGTGACTGGTCTAGCGCTATGTCCACAACGCAATTGTAGTCCCCTCCAAGTATCAACGCTCCCTGCACAAGTTTAACCATTCGGGTCGAGAGTTCTCATAAGAAAGCCAATTGGTCATGGTTTGGGGAGTATATGCTACCAATTGTAGCATCTCGGCCACTCAATTTCCCCGTGAGCAGCACGTATCTCCCTTCCTTATCAATTCGAGTAGTTGTGACCTGGGAGGGAACCCCTGGTCTTATCCAAATAAAGTCCCCTCTAGCATAAGTTGAGTAACTAGTCCCATAAATCTGCCCCCTCCTTCGGCTATGCAGTTTCTCTATTTCGCCTTGCAGCAGGTGGGTTTCTTGGAGCAGGGCGATCTGAATGCCCCTCCTCTTCAAATAGCTGTGGATGTTGTGCCTCTTACTCATCGATACCATACCCCTAATGTTCCATGTTATGAATTTAATTGTGTGTGGTGTGGAGCGCCATTAGTTATAGTTGAGTATATTTTTCTCACACCCTCCGCCCTCCCACCAACCCATTCTCGGTTCCGAGCCTGTTCCCTATCCTGCAGAGAAAATAACAGTAAACTGTAAAACAACTTCCCACAACAGCCAACTCCCAGTTCCCAAAGCAGTTCGGCAACGGCCAACCGCCCAAACCTTAGCCAAGGCAACAAAGTCCAGTGTGGACCATGGTCTGTTAAAGGACCGGTCCAGTGGGGGGGGTGGCATAAATAGAAGAGAGGTGTCTCATCTTGTGCTCATCGGCCCACCTCTCATATCGGCCCAGTCAGGTCCCCAGGTGGCTGACAGGGCACAACACTCCACACCTGGTCTCTGGTACCCAGGTCATTTCCTATTCCATATCAAATTATCTTGACTGCAGTTCTTGGAGTGACCTTCAGCAGGGACACGCTGCTATCTCGGGAGTTGTCAGGGCCAGATCCTTCCGTTCCCATTATCGATCGTGAATCTGCTTACGACCGGGTTTCCAGTGCCTTGCATTATTGCTGCCACTGCTTGGAGCGCCGCAGCTCTCTCCCTCTCAGTCTGGGAATGGCTTGGCTTTTTCAATTGGCCTCGCCTGGGCCATCTCCTGGGTCCTTTTCTGGTTTCTCCATCGCGTTGCTCCTGGGGGCTTCCTTCTCTTGGTGCCGGTTTCCCCGTCTTGTGCGCCTCAAGCCAGTCCCATGCAATTTGAGTATCTTCGCAAAAGTGGGTCTGTCCGCAGGGAACATAAGAGAGTATTGAAGGCCCTCACTGCGCAGAGCCTTCTTCACCTCCAGATACGAGGCCCTCTTTCTTTGGACTTCCAACGTGTAATCGGGAAATATGGAGACTTTGCAGTTACTTACTGTGTATGTGTCATTTGTTTGTGCTTTCTGTAACAGCAGGTCTCTATCTTTGTAGTGCAAGAGCTTAGCCACTGCGGGCGGGAGGCGTGAGGGCGTGGAGGCGGCCAGGCGGTGAGCTCTCTCCAGTGTGTTGAAGGGAGACAGGCCCTCCGGTGCAACCACCGTACAAAGCCACAGTTCAAGATAGTTAATCATGTCTCTGCCTTCCACTTTCTCTGGCCGTCCCCCTACTCGAATCTTATTTCTTCTGTTGCACCCCTCCGTATCCTCCACTCTGCGCTCAAGTGTTTCCACTCTACTGGATATATCTGTCATTTGTAGCATCAGCGCTGTTTGTGCTGGAGTAAGATCTGCTATGGAGGACTCAACCGTCTTCACTCTCTCGGATACCTTGTGGTGTTCAGCTCTCAGGAGTCCCAATCCTATCGACACTGTACTTATGTCTTGGTGCAACGTGGCTTTAGTGTCTGCTATCACCTCCAGGATCTTAGCTAATTGCTGTTGCACTGGGTCTTCTGGGGGCTGCGACTGCAGGTTCAATAGCAGGGGGTCCAGAGGGTCAACTTTGTGTCCCTGAGGTATCGCAGCTGGTTCCATTCTGGGTTTACCCATGTCTGCCTGCGTCTTCCCGCCGAGCGCCGTCTCTCCTCAAAATGTGGTCATGCAGTGTATAGGCCCAGGTGTGCCCAAACATGGGATGAGTCTTCTCAGCGCGCACTCAGGGATATTCACTCGCTTCAGTAATGTTCCTGCTCCACCAGCACGTCCAAAACCCACTTCTTAGTTTTCGCCGCAAGGTTCACAGGGATCTTCCCTCTCCACCACCGGTTTCCCAAAGACAGCACCTCTGCTCTACAACTTTGCTTGTTTTCCCAAGAAAAACATGAGGGGAGAGATGGGGTGTACAGTTCTCCGCGTATGGTCACCGATATATTCGCCTGTGCCAGAAGCTCGGGGGGCAGGGACCAGGGGCAGGCCGTGGCCCAGACTCACAGGGGAAAGGTTCACAGTTGTATACTGGAGGTCTCTTTCCTCATCTCGGGGTGTGTCTCAGGCCCCGTACCGTTATTCGTCTCTTGCAATGGGACCCTTCTCCTGCAAGGCAGCAGTCCAGGGGGTGTGGTCTTTCCTCCGTGGGGGTGTGGGAGTCTACTTTGGTTCACCAGTTCTCCTCGTAGGGTCCCCGATATGTGCCTTTCCTCCGCAGGCCCAGAAATTAGCAGCACCTCTCCTACTTGCAGTCTTCCTTGGGGGGATAGTCTAATCAGGCCTTCTTTGATAATGATCCCAGGGTTTTACTGTTCTCATTTGGTGCCTATGTGACTCCCCAAATCCTTACCGCACTTCTCAGTGAGCCGTCGTTGTCACAGCACTCGCGGCCTCCGGTCTCCTCTCTTGGTGTGGCTCGTTTCCCAGGGGTGGTTTCAGGTTCCGATGCCTCACTCTGCCGGCCTTGCATCTGGTCCCGTCTACGTTTCACCGCACTGCCTCCATTCTCCATGTTTACAGGGGGGAGCCTCCTGTGAATCAACAGGTCGCCTGCTAAGTCCCAGGTCTCCTCCAGGTGACACTGTGGCCTCGGAATCGGCCGAACAAGCAGCACGCTGGTCATCCATAATCCCCATCTCCTGGGTGCGCCGCGTTGCCTTTCCCGACCGCCGGCCCAGCACCTGACGACCAGGCACCTCCGCTCTTGAGGGTCACTCCACTGGGTCCGCTGCGTTCACTCGGTTGTCAGCCTCCTGTGGCATCCACCCCGGGTCGTCAGAATTCGGATGGCAGCAGGAAAATATCGGGCCGACGCCGAGCTACTAGCTCACGCGTCTGCCATGTTCGGCTGCAAGCCACGGCCCCCAATGGCCCGGTTACTTACCAGTATTCTACATTACTGTGAGCCAGGCGCGCAACGCCCATTGGACTCAAAGGGCTTCAGCCCCACGTCGAATGTGGCAGCCCGGGCTGAGACTGCTTCCCGTGCACACACACAGCCGCACCCGAGTACTTCACAGGTCTTTAAAAGACCATTTGCTTGTTAATGAGGCTTTGTTGTTTTTTCACCCCTTCTTAGAGCCCCTGCATCTCTACTCTGCCTATTGCTGGAAGAATTAGACCCCCCCCCTGAAATTTTTTCTTAGCCCCCCCCGAAATTTGGCTCTAGTTGCGCCTCTGCTTTGAGCCCAGGTCTTCTTGTCTAAGCCCTTACAAAGTGAGCAGCCCCGATGCACTAGGGAACACTATTACCTAAGACAAAATAATAAGTTCAGCCAAGATGGCCCCTGTTCCCCATCATGCAGAAAGGAGGAACTTGGTATGACCACTAACTGATGTATTTAAGCTTAAAAATAAGAAACGATCTCTGGACTGCAACAGGAAGACCTGGACTCTCAGTAAGCACGGTTACCTCCTTGTCTGTCTTCTGTAGCAATCCTTACAAAGTGAGCCAATAACCGATTGATCATTTCCTTTTTTGTATTGAAAAAAAACATAATTCTGATGCCACACCTCTGACTTTAATAAAGGGCTTAACAAAAAAGTAAGGTCATGAAGACAAGACAAAAAGCACTGGACTCTAACGATACTCCACCACCCACCTGAAATTGGTAATGCAACATAAAAAGTATGTGGTGAGGCCCATGTAGCACTGTTACAAATGTCTCTCAAAGAGGCTCCCTTGATTGTTGCCCAAGGGATAGCCAACAACTCGTTTTGATTTAATCAGGGGGCAAATTAATTTTGAATGTTTCATAGGACTAAATGATCCCTAGTTTTACCCCTCTTGAAAGAAATGATGTTGAGGGTCAAAGACCCTTACCTGACAGGCCGTAGGTAAAGTGCAGGGAATCAGCTTAACAGTAAGAACTCTACGTTTCACAGAAATTGTTTCATTTATATCTAGTGTATAAAGCTTCTCCTCATTTAAGGAAGAAGGATTGGGATAAAACACTCAAATGACAATGTCCTCTTCAATCAATCAATCAGCCATTGGTTTAGCGCACTACTCACCCGTGAGGGTCTCAAGGCGCTGAGGAAGGGGGGGGTAGCAGCTACTGCTCGAACAGCCAGGTCTTGAGGTGTCTCCTAAAGGTCAGCAGGTCCTGGGTCTGACGCAGATGGGTGGGGAGGGTGTTCCACGTCTTGGTGGCGAGGTAGGAGAAGGATCTGCCGCCGGTGGTGGTTCTGTGTATGCGTAGGATGGTGGCGAGGGCGAGGTCGGCGGAGCGAAGCTGGCGATTTGGGGTGTAGAAGGTGAGACGCTTGTTGAGGTATGCTGGTCCGGCGTTGTGGAGTGCTTTGTGAGCGTGGGTGAGCAGCTTGAAGGTGATCCTCTTGTTGGCGGGGAGCCAGTGCAGGTCCTTCAGGTGGGCAGTGATGTGGGAGTGGCGGGGGATGCCAAGGACGAGGCGTGCGGAGGCGTTCTGTATACGTTGCAGTCTTTTCTGGAGTTTGGACGTGGTTCTAGCGTAGAGGGCGTTGCCGTAGTCCAGTCTGCTGCCCCCGAGGGCGTGGGTGACCGTCTTTCTGGTTCCGGTGGGGATCCATCTGTAGATCTTGCGAAGCATGCGGAGGGTGTTGAAGCAGGAGGAGGAGACGGCGTTGACTTGTTGGGTCAATGAGAGTGATGAGTCCACGATGAATCCCAGGTTGCGTGCGTGGTCGGTGGGCGTCGGTGCGACACCCAGCGCGGCCGGCCACCAGGAATCATCCCAGGCGGAGGGGGAGGAGCCGAGGATGAGGACCTCCGTCTTGTCCGAGTTCAACTTCAGGCGATTGATCTCCATCCAGTCGGCGACAGCCTTCAGTCCTTCGTGGAGGTTTGTTTTGGCGGTTGCGGGGTCCTTGGTGAGTGAGAGGATCAGCTGGGTGTCGTCGGCGTAGGAGACGATGTTGAGGTTGTGCGAGCGGACGATGTTGGCGAGTGGAGCCATGTAGACGTTGAAATGGGTAGGGCTGAGGGATGATCCTTGGGGCACGCCGCAGATGATCTTGGTGGCTTCCGAGCGGAATGGGGGGAGGCGGACCCTCTGGGTTCTGTCGGTGAGGAAGGAGGTGATCCAGACCAGGGCCTTGTTGCTGATTCCTGCGTCGTGGAGGCGTGTGCGGAGAGTGTGGTGGCAGACGGTGTCGAAGGCGGCTTCACAGTGGAATTTTCAAAGTTTCAAAAATGGAAATGACAGCAAAGCTTTGATTCAATCCTACATCCTGAATAAAGGGCAACTAAAAAAAGGCACTTTAGCCGATAGGTATTTAAAAGCAGAGCAGCAGCCCCAAGTTCATGTGGAGTCTTCTGATCTCTGCCTCTTCCATGTGGCATCCTTAACACAGGACATTCAAGCAGCGAGGAGCTTCAGTGAACTTTTCCTGATCACCTTTGTGTTCATGCAACAGCAGTCCTTGCAGGCCTTGGAGTCATGATCCCGCTCCAAGCACCAAATACCAAGCCAAGTGTTGGTCTATAACAGATATCTTTCTGTGAATGGCATATAGGGTTTAAAACCCATTGGATTCTTGAGTGACATCCCTCGCACACCAGGAAAAGGGATTCTCCAAAAGTTCTTGTACAAAATGTCTAAAAAAGCTCAGTCAGATCTGTGCTGACTGACGCGGAAGGAAAAGAACTGATGTCAACGCGCTTCGACACGGATCCAAAATACTCCACCTACTAGAGCGCAGGGGTACTGCTCATTTTCAAATCCAGTCTGACGCCTTGGAGTAATTCTAATGTTAGTAATCTGTGGCCAGAAGGCTTTATCAGATAGTTGAAGTTAGGGTGGAAGCCAGGAGCATAGATATTGTAGCTACTACTTTAATTTCTTGGATTACTGGGGTGGGATTTTTCTTAAATGTAAAATATTATGTTCACACGATTCTTATTAAGGTAATATTTAATCTAAGTTATATCATGTGAGGTTTCCTTTGTCGGCAAAAAGGCGACGGCCATCAAAGGGCATATCCATGAGAGTATTCTGGACATCCCCAGAAAAGCCAGTCGATCTCATCCAGGCGTAGCGTCGAAGGGCTACCGACGTGGAAATCGTCCTGCCTAGAGAGTCGGCGGTTTCCAGCCCACAACGGATGGTAAACTTTGCCACATCCCTCCCGGCGGCAACAGCCTGGGAGAGCACTGTCCGGGCCTCCTCCGGACACTGAGGCAGCACTTGCGCAACCATGTACCACACAGAGTGGGAATAACGGCCCAATAGACATGCAGTGTTTATCGACCGCAGTCCCAAGCTGGCGGAAGAGAAAATCTTCTTCCCAAGATGATCCAGCTTCTTGGATTCCGTATCTGGTTGAGCGGTAGGGAATGCGCTCTTGGAGGTAGAGGCTTGGACCACCAAGCTCTCAGGGGTGGGGTGTTGGGAGAGGAAAGTGGGGTCGCCCGGAGCCGGGCGGTGGCGTCCGGCAATCATCCTATCCATGAGAGCCCCCGTGTTGGGCCTGGACCAGGTGCCCAAAGGACGTCGGTGAGGGCTTCATTGAACTGCAGCAGGGGCTCCGAAGAGCTCGCTTGCAGTTGAAGCACCTCTGTCAGGAGGTTAGTCCTGACCGCCACTGTAGGGAGCTCGAGGTTGAGAGTCTCAGCCGCCCTACGCAACACCACTGCGTATGATGCTCCCTCCTCCGTAGCCACGGTAGGAGGAGACAACATGCCAAGGTCAGGAGAGGTATCAAGACCACTGGCATCCCCCAGGTCCTCTCTCCAGTCCGGATCATACTCCAACTGGTCAGTCAGAGGGTCACCTGACCCCTCCTAGTCCTCCTCCTCATCCTCTGGGTGCCAATCTGGCCTAAAAGGGACCCCAGGAGTGAACAGGGGCACAAAAACCCCGCTCGGCGCCGGATGCGGGTGCTGTGCCGGAGGAAGTGGCGCCGGTGGAGGCGTAATAAGGTCAACTGGTGCCGATCCGGATCCAGGCCTGGATTCATGGGGGGCCTGCGACGCCAGGGCTGGTGCCGCCGGCGGAGAAGGCCTAGGCCCCCAACCAAGTCTGCGGGGCCCGAAGGCGTGCCGGCGGGTCCGGGCTGTCCAAAGATGGCGTGCATCGCCGCGTAAAATTTACGAAGCTGGGCAGGAGTCGCTCCAGGTCCCGGGAAGAAAGGGAAACTCGGAGTCAGCTCTTCAGGCTCCGCACGCGGAGCCGCGAGAGGGGCACCGCCCGCTTCCCTCGTCGCGTCAGCCGACGGGGAGAAGTCGAAGAGCGACGATGCTTCTTCGACCTCTTCTTGTGCTTTGACTTACCTGACCCCGAGTGCGAAGACTTAGAGGACGAGTGATGATGGCTCCGCGGCTGGTCCCTCGACCTCCCTCGCGACCGGGACCTCGAACGGCGCGGAGCCGACTGCCGGCGCTCAAGAAGCTTTCGGGACCGCTCCCGCAAAGCCTTCGGAGCCATGGCCCGGCAGTGGGAGCTTGACTTGGGGTCGTGGTTGCGCTCCAGGCAAAAGAGGCACATGCAGTGCGGATCTGTAACCAACATCAGTCGAGAACAGGAACCGCAAGCCTTGAAGCCGGCATCCCTACGTGCACCAGGAGTCGTTAGGACTTAAAAAGATGTCGACAAAAGTCGTTCAAAAAGTTCAGTCAAAAATTTACAGGAGGTACCGCTCTCTCCGGATCTGCGCTGGCTGGCGCGGAAAAAGAAAGAACTGAGGTCAGCGCGCGAGGGTGGCGTCTAAGTAGCTACCGCGACGTCATCCCGGCGACCACGACGCCAACGACGGACGCGGAGCCGACGGACGCTACCTTCCGACGCGCAGAGGTACTGCTGACGAAAAAACTTTCCGGATCCAGTCTGACGCCTGGTGGTACTTCTAAGGTAAGGAATCTATAACTAACTGTTTCTTTCAGATAGTTCAGTTACATGAGGGACTGGCTTGTGTACCAGTAAGGCAGCTAAGTAACAGTGGACGCCTCCCCAGTCTCTGGCATGTTTTGTGACAAACGGACCCCAAATGTCCCTAGGTCTAGACGCAATGGGCATTAATTCCCAAAAGGCAGTAAGTTGCTCTTGACAAAATGTGACATCATGGATCCAGTCATTAAGCAGGGGAGGTTTTGATCTGCCCCACCTCATGACGACCCTGCATTTTGCTAATAGTAACAGCATAGCTAGTAGTCTGCGGACCCCCACCGGGGCATCCTTGACATACCCCAATAGTCCCACTACTGCCCTTGGCTCTATGTGCATCATGAGTATTTCACTTATTTTTTAAAAATCTCTTTCCAGTATGCTACAATCTGGGGGCAATCCCAGGCCAAGCGCAGAAAAGTTGCCTGGTCTGTGTGACATCTCCAGCACTCCGCGTTGGGCCTGATGCCCATACGAAACAATTGTATAGGCGTTCTGGATAAGCCTGAGTTTGTAGTTCGGGGACAGCTGCTCAAGTTGCGCACAGCAAAATTGCCATTCCTCTTCCGTGATCTGTGGGTTCAACTCAGCGTTCCACTGCTCTCTGTGTTTTGGTATGGTCACTGGACAATGTGTTTGCATGGACGAGTAGAGTCTGGTAATTAACTTATGCGCTGAGGGAGCGGTGAGTATGTGCTCTAGGGCCTGTAGGGCCGGAGGGGAATCTGGAAATGTGCTATGTATCTGGCGGCAGACCGGCCGTATACGGTGGTATAACAGTGTGTCAGAAAAATTGGGAGGTACCGTGTCTGTCGGGGCTGGCGGCCCAATGAAGCCTTCCTCCCGATATAAATCTGCGTAGCTGCTAATGCCAAGTCTACGAGCTCTCGCTGTGGCACATTGATCCTCTAACGGGGGCATTTACGGGTTTTTGGCCAATACTATTGAGGGGGCAAATAGTATCTTCATATTGGCTCTCCTTCGTAATCCATCCCAGGCCCATCATAATGTTTCTGTGGTATCAATGGTATGGCGGGGGCGTTTATATGGTTGGTACAGCGCCACTTCTAGGGGGGTGGGCGCAGCTATGTAACACTCGACCGCCACGTGGGGCTGGAAGGGAGTCGAGTGCACCCAAAAATGGAGGAGTTGCGCTTGTGCGCAATATGCGTATAGAGGAAAATCGGGTGCGCCCAGTCCTCCCTGGCTCTGCGGAAGTGTCAATGTTTCCCAGGCGACTCTAGCCTGCCCCCCGCCCACACTAGTGATATCAACAAAGAGCGTATAGTGTTAAAGAATGCTTGAGTAAGTATGAGAGGAACTTTTACAAAGATATAAAGGAATTTGGTGAGGACTATCATTTTAGCAATTGCTATTCGTCCTGCTAGGGACCATGGCAGTGTGGACCAAATTTTAATTTTCCCCTCTAGCCAGGTAATGGTGCGACCTATGTTCATGTTGCATAATTCCTGGGTATCTCTGCTTAACCAGATCCCCAGATATTTAACAGGGCTTTCCGCCAATTGAGCGGATAGTCGAGTTTGAATGGGGTGGTGCTGTCAGTCAGTGGAAACAGTATGGATTTCTTCCAGTTGATCTGTATGCCGGACATACCGCCAAATTGAGTAATTTCCCGGAGTGCTGGTAGCAAGTTCATATGGGGATTATTAATATATAAGGTAATATAGTCTGCATATTGTGGTATAATTATCCCTCTAGAAGAGAAACCCAAGCCTCTGGCTGCATGATGTTGATGCAGTCGCGCTGCGAGTGGTTCCATCGCTATCGCAAATAACAGGGGGGAAAGGGGACATCCTTGTCTCGTTCCACGAGTTATAATGAATGTGTCCGATATTTGGCCGTTTACTAATAAACGTGCTGTGGGGTCGGCGTATAGCAGTTGAATCTGTTTTATACAGAGCGGGCTAAATCCCAATCTCTTCAGGACAGCAAAAAGAAATGACCACTGAAGAGAGTCAAATACCTTGGTGGCGTCAAGGAGTGCCGCCACGGCAGGGAATTGTGGGTCGAGGTAATGCAGGATCGTGAAAAAAGTGCGCAAGTTATGTGCAGTCGATTTTCCAGGAATAAAACCTGATTGATCTGGTCTTGCAATTAGCGGTAGAAGCGGCTGAACTCTATTGGCTAGTAATTTAGCGTAAATTTTATTATCCGTGTTGATTAGGGATAATGGACGATATGAATCGCAGAGATCTGGTGCTTTGTCAGGCTTAAGCAATAGCAATATGCTTGCTTCCCTAAGGGTAGGGGGTAGTCTACCATTTTCTTTTTTTTTTTTTATTCTTTTTATTAACATTGCTCATGTTCAAATACAGTACACAGCGGCAGTTCATTATACAAATATAAGGATCACAGTTCGTCATGTGGTTTTTGCATGCGTGGAAATACGGACGGTTAAGTGCAATAATCTCCTTATCCCACCCCCCCCTGTAAGGCTCGGAACCTTTGCCAGGGACCCCACACCTTCCTCCATTTGTTCACACAACCCCGAGACCTGTAGACCGTTTCCTCCGCCCTCTGTTACCAATCCAAGTCACAGAGCCACTGGTCCCATGAAGGGGGCGCCTGTGCACCCCAGCACCTGGCAATGTTGCGTTTCGCCACCCCTGCTGCCAGCGCTAACCAAGTCTCATTATGCCGTGTCCAATCTGTGGCTCCTTTAATCATGAGTATGAGCCACTTGGGCTCCATTGGGACCGGAGATCCCACCACCACTGCCATCGTCTGCGCCACCCTGGTCCAGAACGGTATTATGAGTGGGCAGTCCCATAGAATGTGGTAGAACGAGCCCTCCCCTTGGCAGCCCCTCACGCATAAGGGGGATAAAATCCTACCACAGGAGAACAGGTGGGTGCGGGGATAATAGACCCTGTGAAGTATTTTTAGCTGCACGAGGAGGAATCGCGGCCGGATCGCAACTTCACGAGGGCTCTGCAGGGCATCCTGCCAGTCTTCGTCGTCTAGTGTCCCAATGTCGCCCTCCCATCTCGCCCGTAGGGGACCAAGGGGGTCCGGCATATTGTTTATGAGTTTTCGGTAGATCGTTGACGTGGGCTTCGCTAGGATGGGGTCGAGGAGGAGCCTGTCTTCCATAGGGGAGTACTCCGGGATTGAAGTGTCAGAATGTATGTGGGCGCGCAATGCATGTACAAGGCGCTGGTAATGGTACTGTTGGGAGTCATTAAGTTGGTATTCTTTTTTCAGAGCCGCAAACGAGACAGGGGCCCTCCCCTTCCACACATCGCCAAGATACTCGATGCCAATCAATTTCCACCCCTTAAAGCCTGATAGTCCCGTCACCTCCTTTAACCGGTCTCCCGTCCAAAGCGGGGTCCGTCCCGTTAGGGTATTCGCCCAGCCTAAGAATTTGTTGGCCTCCCTCCAGCAGTGGAGCACTACCCCGGTATGCGCGGGCAAGTCACGACTCTGCCTACGGGAGTAGAGATATGGCTCGCAAGTTCCCCCAAGCATAGCATGCCTATCCATTCTATAAGCTGGCTCCGAGATTGGCGCATAGACCCAATCGTTGACCACCTGCAGTTGCGCTGCCCAGTAGTAGAGTTGGACGTCCGGGAGGGCCAGCCCCCCGTCGTACACCCCCCGCGTAAGCTTCTGCAGTGCAATCCTCGGGTTGCCGCCGTCCCAAAGTAGCGGCCGCAACTCCCGGGAGAACGGCTTGAACGTCGCCGCCGGGACCAGGTACGGTGTATTTTGTAGGATATATAGAAGGCGTGGCAGCGCCAGCATTTTGAAGAGCGCCACGCGCCCCATCAAGGAAAGGGGCAGAGACCTCCAGTGAACAATGTCCAACCCCAGCCTCATCAGTTGAGGCTCCAGATTACGGGCGAAAAACTCCTCCCTGTCTCTGGTGACGTACACTCCCAGGTACCTGAATCCAGCAGTCTCTACTGATGCAGGGCAGTCCCTCGGGATCCGAGGAGATGGACCCGACAGAGGATAAACCACCGACTTGGCCCAATTGATCGAATAGCCAGAATAACTGCCGAAGAGAGCGAAGAGGTGGAGAGCCCGTGCCATCGAGTGGTAGGGTCTGGCCATATAAAGGACAATATCATCTGCGTATAAAGATATACGCTCCTCCCACTCATCCGTGAGTGCCAGGCCCCAGAAGGCCCTATCTCTTCAGATCCAATGAGCGAGCGGCTCCAGGGCCAGGGCAAACAGGAGTGGAGACAGGGGGCAACCCTGCCTAGTGCCCCTGTGCAAGGGAAAAGCCCGGGACATCACCCCATTGACCCTCACCCTTGCCATCGGCTGCGTGTAAAGGAGTCTCACCCAGCTACAGTACACCGGGCCCAGGCCCAGTCTCTGCAGTACCATAAATAGGTATGGCCATTCGATGCTATCGAAGGCCATTGAGCCGTCCAGCGCCATCAATGCCGTCTGCGCATTGCCCACGTCCTTCGTCATATGCAGAACACCATAGAGCCTCCGCAGGTTATGCCGAGTGCTCCTGTGGGGCATAAAACCCGACTGGTCCACATGTACAAGGTCGGGAAGTACGGATAGCAGTCTTGTCGCTAAGGCCTTGGCCAATACCTTCGCCTCCACATTCAGGAGCGAGATGGGCCGATAGGAGGAGCAGCAGTCTGCCGGTTTCCCGGCCTTATGGATAACCACAATTGTGGCCTCTCGCTGGTCGGGTGAAAGCATACCCACCTCCCGCGCCTCAAGGAGCATGCGTCGCATGGGCTCCAGTACCACACTCGCCTGTTTCTTAAAGATTTCAACCGGGAGTCCATTGGGTCCCTGCGCCTTGCCGGCCTGGAGGGCATTGAGGGCTTCTCCCAGCTCCGCTCTTGTGAGGTCTGCATCCAGACGATCAGTGTGCTCCTGGGATAGCATGGGCAACGCAAAGTCCCGCAAGAATTCCTCGCAGTCTCTCTCGGTTCTAGTGCACACCGGGGTGTATACCCCCTCATAGTAGGATGCAAAAGCCTCCGCTATGGCCGCACTCGTGGAAGCTAGGGCCCCCGAACCATCCCGCACCTCCGTGACCCAGGAACGCTCCCTATCACGCCGCTCAAGCCACGCGAGAAGCCTCATACTTTTGTCTCCTGCGTCGTATATCCGATGTTGCGTGGCGAGGGAGTAGGCGCGCGCCTCACCCTCCGCTAACGAGCGAAGTTCCTTATGCTTCAGGGCCAGGGCATGGCTGCGCTCCGGCGAGGGTGTCGCACTGGCCTCTCGCTCCAGAGACTCGATTTCGCGCTCCAACTGTTGAATCTGCAGCGATTCTTCTTTCTTCTGGGCGCCGATCAAAGCTTGGGCCTGTCCCCTCAGGACCGCCTTGTATGCCTCCCACAGAGTTAGCTGGGAGGCAACCAACCCCTGATTGTCGGAGAAATAGTGTTCGGAACCCTCCCTAAGCTTGTCAGTGATCGAAATTGTCTTTTAACCACCACGGATCTATCCGAGGGAATGCGGCCCTGTCAACCGCCGTCCCCCTAAGGAGAACCCCAACCGGAGAGTGGTCCGATATACCCCGCGCCATAATACACGGGTCTACGAAGTCTCCCAATTGATCCCCCCGCGTAAAAATGTGGTCCAACCTCGAGAAGGAACCATGTCTGGCCGAGTAGAAGGTGTAGAGTCTCCGGGCTGGGAACCATGTTCGCCATATGTCGCTGAGGCCTATTGGGTCCGTGAAGCCCCGCAGGCCCATCTCCCCTCCGCTAGCCCGTCTGTCCCCTGACCGATCTAATTCGACGTTCATGACCGCGTTAGTGTCACCCCCTAGGACCAGAGTGCCGCTTGGAAGGTTCACCAAGTATGTCCCCAGTTTCTTGTAGAGTGTGGCATGCAGGCCGGGCGGGATATAACAGGAGCAAAGGACCACCATACGTCCTTCCCATCTCACCGCCACCGCCGCTAGGCACCCAGAATCTTCCGTCCAGGAGCCAGAGACGGTCACTGGCAGGCTCCTACGGACCAATATCCCCACACCCCTCGAGCCTGACGTGAACCCTGAGTGGGCTACCATCTTGTACCCGAACCTATCCAAGGCCCTGCAATTATTACCACGGAGGTGGGTTTCCTGCAAGAGCACCACGTCTGGGGAATGGCGTTTCAAGTGCTGCAATACCAACGTTCTCTTAATCTTATTGCCCATCCCATGTCCATATTCTGATCTTAGCCTGATCCCCCATTCACACTTTGAGTCCACGACCTCAACGGATTCCCAAACTGCCACTGCGTAGTGCCCCAACAATTCAACGGCGTTGAAACAAATAGGTTGACATGAGCTGAACTTAAACTTACCCTCAACCCCATCCCACCCCCCCCAATCCGCACCCCCTCCCTGCTAAGTGGGCCCCCAACCACCCACCTTGAAAACTTGCAGAGTGCCTGTCGCCCAAATAATCCCATTCCAACTAAATGAGGGAACGTAAGCCCACAACACGCAGAAATTGGCACAACTGACTGTCGGATTCCCACCCCTTGAGTGAATACTAGCACACACCCTCCCCCCTCCCCCAACCCCCACGGCCCGACGCTTGAAGCCATGTGGATGTTCAGCCCGTAGCAGCCAGTGTAGCGACCTACAGTCTCAGAGATGTTCATAGTGTCTTTGCAACGTGTCGAGTGCCCCCCAGCTCTCCAGGCTGCAAGAGGCGCGCACTTTTACCTGCCTCACCGATATGGGACCCTCAGTGCGGCCTTTATCGCCATCAGCCCTCAGGTGGCGGGCGTTCACGTTCTTGGCTCTCTCGGGATGGCGCTATGTCCTTCCTAACCTCACGAGAGGTGTCGCTGGAGGTCCGGCGTCACGTTCCACCCTGACGGCCCACGGTCCGCCATCCCTCTATCCAGTCGCTCGCCTCTGACGGAGAATCAAAAAAGTACGCCTTTTCTCCGTCCAGGATTTTGAGCCTCGCTGGAAAAAGCATCATGTATTTCACGCCCTGGTCCCTGAGGGCTCGCTTGACGCCCTCAAAGGACCTGCGCTGGCGTTGAACTTGTAGAGTGAAGTCAGGGAAGAAACGGATCGTTGCGTTCTCCAGTCGTAGATCCCCCGATGTTCGTGAGGCCTGCAGGATGGCATCCCGGTCCTGGTAGTTCAGGAGCCGGGCAATGATGGTGCGCGGAGGGGCCCCAGGCTTGGGCCTCCCCCCCAATGCACGGTGGGCTCTTTCAACGGAGAAAAATTTTGAGAGACGCTTCGGCTTGAGGTGTTTCAATATCAGTTCCTCCACAAAACAATCCATGGACGGCCCCTCCAAGCCCTCAGGCACCCCTACTATACGGACGTTGTTGCGTCGCGCCCGGCCTTCCTGGTCCTCCAGGCGGGCCACGACGTCGCCCTGGGCCTTCACTAGCGTGGCAACCTGTTCTTCAAGCTTCTTTGTTCTGGTCTGCAGGTTCCCAATGCCACTCTCCGCCTCGGCCACCCTGCCCGACATGTTCCTAAAGTCAGCGCGGACGAGGTTTACTTCCTCGGTGACCGAGTCCAGTTTGGGCTCCATGGTGCCACGCATATCTTTTATGGCTTGCATGATGTCTCTGAGTGACGGGTCTGATCCGCCGTCTGCGTCGTCGCCCTGTTGACCCCCTTCACGGAGGCCCTCCTCTTTCCCCATGGCCACCGTGTATTTGTCAATTTGGTTTGCTTGGCTCTGAAGTGGCGGCTTATGTCGGCCCATGACCGTAGACGAGGCCGTGGAGAGAGGGCGCGCACGCCGGGCCCCCCGTCTGTATTGCAGACGTCCAACCGCAGGCCGGAGTTGCCTGCACAGGAACTGCCCAGTCCACTCCTGGTCGCCAGCCACCCTCGCAGTTGGGGACACTACCCCGTATCCTCGCTCGGGTCGCACGCCAGGGGGCATCCACCTTCGGCTGACACCGCAGACCCTATCGCCGCCGGCCACGCAATAGACTGCCAATCACTCACTCCGGCTGCAGCGGGGCGCCAGGGACGGGCAGACGAGCTCTCACCCCAGCACCTCCAGGGTCCCTCGGCGCTTGTCCGGGCCTCCCGCCGCGATGGCTCCGCCCCCGGAGTCCACGGGGCGCAGAACTCAGACTCCCATGCGGGAAGCACCAACATTCAGCAGGCCCTCCTCACTCTCACAGGCCCCACAGGTGTAGCTGACTCCCCGGATCGCAGGCTCTCTCCACCGTCGCCCCCGCCACAGGATCACGGTGCTGTCCGCCAGGCACGCTCAGCTCGCTCCCCCGCGCTGGCAGCGGGATCACCAGCTCAGCCTTCAGTGTACCGGCCGCCCGTAGCATCTCAGCGCCTGCAGTGCGAGCCCACCGCAGGGCCCCAAACTGGCACGGCGACAATCGCGGGGAACCTCCGCACCCACCTCTGTTGCCGCCGCCGACCTCCTCAGGGCGCCAAAGCGTGCCTCGTCGCCTCTCCAGCCGCTCGTGTGTGCTCGACCCCCGGGCTCCGCCACAGCCCGAGCGCCCTCCGCCGCCTATCCGTGCTCAGGTGCACACCTCAGGACGAGCCGCAGATCAGGCGCCTCTCCACCGCTGCTCGGAGCTCACCGCAGGGACCTGCCGCTTCAGGCCGAGCGCTCATCTGCCACAGGCACCATTTTATCCACTACGGGCGCATAGCTCTGAAGTCCGCCCCGTCGCCACGGAAGCCTCCCTTATCGACTCCGCTGCAGCGTTCGCACTATCCAGCGGCTCACCGCCGGTCAGCTCCGCTGTATGCGTCCCCCTGTGACCGGATTATTACGGATGTGGGGTGATTTTACTCCGTCTGCTACCGCAGCTCACTTAGTGTGCGGCCATCTTCCTCGGCTGCAGGCCACGCCCCCCGTAGTCTACCATTTTCAAGGGACTCCTGGTATACCGCCATGAGGTGAGGAGCAAGGATAGATGCGTAACACTTATAAAAAGAAGCTGGCAAACCGTCCAGGCCTGGGGCTTTATCTGGTGGTAAACTATTGATAACCTGGACTTCATCCTCTTCGGTAAAAGGTTCATCCAGATACGCTCTGTGTGCGTTACTCAGCCATAACAGCTCTATAGAATCAAAGTAGGGTTGCATATACTTAGGCTGGTTATTGTGTTGTGATGTGTAAAGATCTGAGTAGAACTTAGTAATGTGGTTCATTATTTCCTGCGGGACCCTGATAGTCTGCTGTGCTTCATCTTTCAGTTCTGAAATGTAATTTGTGGTGCGTGTGGGTCTGAGTAAGGCTGCTAGTGTTTTCCCAGGCCTATCACCCTCACCATACCTTCTAGCCTGCGTGTGTTTGCTTAAGTATTGAACCTCCCTCTGTGCCTCTTCCTCAAACTCATCAAGCCTGCTCCTAATTTGGGATAGCAGCTCGCGATCGCCCGACTAGTATTCTAGCTCAAGTGTTCGGATTTGTGTTTCTAAGTTTTTGAGTGTTTGTCTTAGGGCCCTGAGTACTCCGGCCTGTCTGGCTATACACTTGCCACGAATTACCACCTTGAATGCCTCCCATAGAGATGATGGAGAGGATACTGATCCCTCATTGAGCGAAAAATATTCAAGGATATCACTTTTAATTTCTTCCCTGAATGCGGCATCCAGTAAGGCTTTAGATGGGAGTTTCCATTGAAATGCTCGGGTAGGTGCAGTTGTTATTTTTAAACGGAGCAGGCATGGTGCATGGTCCGAGAGAGTTCGAGGTAGATGTTTAACGTCTAGAGCCCACGTGGCTACGTCTTTAGATACGAGCCAGAAATCAATGCGGGACCAAGCTGAGTGTTGTGCCGTAACGCATGTGCCCTCCATCGTGTCTGGGTGCCACTTTCTCCATATGTCTATTAGCCCACTGTTGTTTATTATTGTGTTCAACTAGATGCTGGCGTTAGGGTGCATTTTACGAGTCGCTCCCCTGCGATCTCGAGAGTCTTCAAGGATGGCATTAAAGTCCCCCCCCCCATAATATTGTAGCGCAGCCAGTTTGCATTATGCTGCCCCAAAGGTCATTAAAAAATTCAGGCGAGTCCGAATTTGGGCCATAGACTGTCACCAACACCGCCCTGACCACACCCAGTGTGCACTCCATCAAGATATACCTGCCCTCCGGGTCAGACTTCATTTTGATCTGGTTCCAGCCGATACCTTTTACAAATAAGGATCGCAGTTCCTCTAGCGTAGTTAGAGTAGGCTGCTAGATATATCTTTCCCCAGTGTCTGTGTTGGAGTTTGTTGCTCGCCATGTTTTAAAGATGCGTTTCCTGAAGGAAACATATATCTATTTTGTGTCTGACCAAATACGAATGCACAAGTCTGACCTTCCTATTGTCATTAAGCCCTCTTATGTTCCATGTAAGACAGTTGTATGTGGTCATTGTCTTCTCTGGTCAATTATTTCACGTACCATGTTACCACTTATGTCGCGATAAGCCTCATATGCCATCTGTGCCGTGTTGTATTGCCGAGGATTCCAACATGTTTGATACCAAACATGACCGGTTTCCGTGCAGTAAATATATACTTTGACATCTTGTAATTGACTTGATGTCCACTATATGTTTAAAGCACAAGTTACTAACTTGTGTAACGATATATCTGTAAGAGACAGTAGTTAGTGACAGATTCCTTACCTTAGAATATCCCCAGGCGTCAGGCTGGATCCGGAAAGTTTTTTGCGTAGCAGTACCCTTGCGCGTCGGTAGGCGGCGTCGTGCGGCTCCGCGTCCGTCGTCGGCGTCGTGATCGACGGGATGACGTCGCGGGCAGTACTTAGGCGCCGCCCCTGCGCGCTGACGTCAGTTCTGTACACGACTTTCCGCGCCAGGAACGCAGAGCCATGCAAGAAGCTGACATAGGTGTCTGAAAAATACTAAGGCCCTGAAAGGGATGTCCTTAACCCTAGAAATCGGGAGGATGGGTGGGGCGGTAAGGAATCTGTCACTAACTACTGTCTCTTACAGATATATCGTTACACAAGTTAGTAACTTGTGCATCTGAAAGAGACACGTTAGTGACAGATTCCTTACCTTAGAATAGATACCCCAGCAATACCAACCCCGGTGGTGGGTCTGCGAACAAAGATCAGACAAGGAAGTCCTGGAGGACAGAACGGCCAAAGAAGCCGTCCCTCCGGACCTGACTGTCAAGGCAGTAATGCTTTGTAAACGTGTGCAGCGAGGCCCACGTAGCTGCCTGACAGATAACCGGCAGCGGAACACCGCGGCCCAAGGCCGTGGTAGCAGCCGTTGCCCTGGTGGAATGGGCACGCAGCCCAACAGGAGGCTCCTTTTAGCCAAAGAATAGCAGGTCTTGATGCACAAGGTAACCCAGCGGGAGATGGTCCTCTTGTGCACCGCCCGACCTTTTTGGCGCCCACGTAGCCAACAAAGAGCTGGTCATCCACCCGGAAGTGTTTTGTGCGGTCAATATAGAAGGAGAGCGCACGTTTTGGGTCCAGACGGTGGAGCCTCTCTTCCTCTCTGGAAGGATGCGGAGGCGGAAAGAAGGTGGGCAAAGTGATGGTCTGCCCAATATGGAAAGCAGTAACCACCTTTGGCAAGAAGGACGGACGCGTCCGAAGAACAACCTTGTCTGGATGAACAGACAGAAAGGGAGGTTTGCAAGACAGAGCCTGGAGCTCACTCAACCGCCGAGCGGAGGTGATGGCCACCAGAAAGGCTGTCTTCAGAGTCAGAAGACGAAGAGGACAGTTATGTAGAGGCTCAAAGGGAGCGCACATTAAAAAGGTAAGAACCAAGTTCAAGTCCCACTGAGGCATCACAAACGGAACAGGAGGGAAGAGGTGAGTAATGCCTTTTAAGAACCTGTTAACAACAGGGGACTTGAAAAGGGAGGGCTGATCAGGGAGCCTGAGGAAGGCCGAGATAGCACAAAGATAACCTTTGATTCTACCCAGGGCAGAACCCTGTTGGGCCAGAGAGAGAAGGAACAGAAGGACCTCAGAAAGAGGGGCAGAAAGGGGATTCACAGCCTTTGCTGTGCACCATGCCACAAATTTGTTCCACCTGCAGGCGTATACCACCTTAGTGGAGGGACGCCTGGCTGCCAGAATCACATCACAAACTTCGGGAGGCAAGTCGAAAGGAATCAACTGCCGCCGCTCAATCTCCACGCAAGCAGGTGTAGACTGGACAGGTTCGGGTGGAGGACCGTCCCCTGCTGCTGCGACAGAAGATCCTCCCGAAGAGGCAGACGGATCGGGGGATCTACGCTCATATTGAGTAGCTCGGGATACCAAACTCTTCGAGCCCAGTCCGGAGCCACAAGAATGACTTGGGCCCGGTCGTGCCGAATCTTCTTCAACACTCTGGGTAGAAGTGGTATAGGCGGAAAGGCGTACAACAGACCGCAACTCCACTCGTGACGAAAAGCGTCGCCGAGCGAGTGCCGCCTTGGAAATTCCAACGCGCAGAACTGATGACATTGCGCCTTCTCTTCGGTGGCGAATAGATCTAACCAAGGCTCTCCCCACTGTAGAAAGAGTCCTTGCGCCACTTCCGAGTGAAGACGCCATTCGTGATCCATCATGCACCTGCGGCGGAGTTCGTCCGCCCTGGCGTTCAGGGAACCTGCCAGGTGTTGAACCATCAGGAACATGCCCTGATGTTCCAGCCATGTCCAGAGGCGCAGAGCCTCCTGACAAAGGGTCCACGACCCCACCCCGCCCTGTTTGTTGCAGTACCACATGGCGGTGGTGTTGTCTGTGAACACCTGCACTACCTTCCCTTTGACAGAGGGAAGGAATGCATTGAGTGCAAGTCGGATCGCCCGGAGCTCCAGAATGTTGATATGGAGCCGGGACTCCGCCGGAGACCAGAGGCCTCTGATCTCCGCCTCTCCCATGTGACCGCCCCATCCCAGAAGGGACGCGTCCGTCACAACTGTGTGCTCTGGCTGGGGAAGGGAGAGGGATCTGCCCATGACCCATTGCCGGTTCGAGAGCCACCACTGCAACTGTTTTGCAGTCCCATCCGAGATCTGGACGTGATCGGACAGGTTGCCCTGGTGCTGCGCCCACTGGAACTTCAGGTCCCACTGCAGAGCCCGCATATGCCATCTGGCATGATTGACCAGCAGGATGCAGGAGGCCATGAGGCCCAGCAGCCTCAGGGTCATCCGTACCGAAACCCAGGATAAAGGCTGAAAGATCGGAATCATAGCCTGAATATCCCGGACTCGCCGTTCGGGAGGATAGGCCCGAAACTGCGTCGTGTCCAGAACTGCTCCGATGAAAAGGAGCTGTGGAGAAGGAATCAGATGCGACTTCGGCACATTGATGGAGAACCCCAGCGAGTGCAGGAGTTCGGCCGTAGTCTGGAGGTGGGAGACGACTGCCTGCGACGAGCCCGCCTTCAGCAGCCAGTCGTCGAGGTAGGGGAAGACTGAAACCCCTGCCCGGCGCAGATGAGCTGCGACCACCGCCAACACTTTCGTGAACACCCGAGGGGCACTGGTAAGGCCAAAGGGGAGCACAGTGAACTGAAAGTGCTCGGGGCCTACCGTGAACCGCAGGTAACGCCGGTGGGCCGGCAGGACGGGGATGTGGAAATATGCGTCCTGCAAGTCCAACGCTACCAACCAGTCTCCAGGGTCGAGGGCAGTCAAGACCTGAGCTAGGGTGAGCATCTTGAACTTCTCCTTCCGGAGGAAGCGATTGACGTTCCGGAGGTCCAAGATAGGACGCATGTCCTCCTTGTCCTTTTTGGGCACCAGGAAGTAGTGGGAGTAGCAACCACGCCCTACTTCTGGGGTCGGAACATGCTCGATGGCCCTCTTGGCCAAGAGGGCCGTGACTTCCTTCTGCAGAAGTACCAAGTGATCCCCTGACATGCGGTGGAATTGAGGTGGCATGGCTGGGGGGTGAACTCGAAGGGGAGGGAGTAGCCCCTTCGGACAATGTCCAAGACCCACCTGTCCGAGGTGATGGTACGCCAGTGGGGAAGGTGATGGCGGACCCTGCCCCCTACCGGCGTGCTGTGCACCTGAAAGGAGGGACTAGGAGGGTTTGGAGGCCGCGGACGGGTTGGAGGTGGTGGCCTGACCCGCACGCTGGTTGCCCGATCCGCCACGGCGGAATCCACGTCCTCGGCCACGCGAAGACGCCTGCTGCGCGGGCCGGTGGCTGGGCTGCTGACGTGAAGGGCGCCCCTACCGTGGCCACGATAGGGGCGAAAAGCAGAAGTCAGCGGAGGGCGTGAAGCAGAAAGGCCCAGGGACTTTGCAGTAGCCCGTGAGTCCTTAAAGCGCTCCAACGCATGGTCTGCTTTGGACCCAAAAAGACCGACTCCATCAAAGGGCATGTCCATGAGAGTATTCTGGACATCCCCTGAAAAACCAGTGGTTCTCAGCCAGGCGTGGCGACGTAGCGCCACCGTCGTTGCAGTAGACCTGCCCAGCGAGTCGGCGGTATCAAGGCCACATCTTATTGTGTATTTGGCCGCATCCCTTCCTTCCGCAATGGCGCGGGAAAGCAGTGTCTGGACCTCCTCAGAACACTGGGGCAAAACATTCGCCTCCGAATCCCACAAGGAGTGGGTATATCGGCCCAAAAGGCAAGCGGTGTTGATGGACCGCAAGCCAGCACTGGAGGAAGAAAAACCCTTCTTCCCAAATTGATCCAGGCGTTTGGATTCCCTATCCGGAGGGCGGTAGGGAAGGCGGTTTGGGAAGCGGAGGCTTGGACAACCAAGCTCTCAGGGGTGGGGTGGACAGAGAGAAACAGGGGTCGCCCGGAGCTGGGCGATGGCGTTGGGACACGTTCCTATCCACAGGAGCCCCTGTGTTGGGCTTGGACCAGGCGCCCAAAAGAACGTCAGTGAGGGCGTCGTTAAACGGCAGCACAGTCTCCGTAGAGGAGGCTGCCGGCTGAAGCACCTCTGTCAAGAGATTAGTCTTGACCGCCACAGTAGGGAGTTGGAGATGTAAGGCTCCAGCCGCCCTACGCAACACCGTTGCAAAATTGGCTCCCTCCTCCGTAGCCACGGGAGGAGACAGCATGCCAGTGTCAGGGGAAGTATCTAGACCACTGGCATCCCCTAGACCCTCTGTCCAGTCCTCATCGTACTGACACTGTTGTGTCAGAGGGTCATCAGTCCCCTCCCAGTCCTCCTGGTCCTCCTCAGGTTCAAAATAAGGGGAGGAGGGACATTTGGGACCCAAGGTCTCATCGGCGCCGGAACCGGCGTCGAGCGGCGTCGGTCCGGGTCCATGTCCGGAGCCGGAAGGAACTGGGGGACGACGCCGCCCGGAGCCCCAGGCGGCGTCGAGAACGGCACCGGAGACATCGGCGCCGGCGGAGGGTGTCGTTAGGTCGACCGGCGTCGATGGGGGTTGTGGAGCCGGGATCGAGGCCGGGGCCGGAGCCGGGATCGAGGCTGGAGGCATGGGTGACGCCGGGGCCGGAGCCGTCGGCGACGCCGGATCAACGCCATCAGGGCCCGCGGGGCCCGAAGGCGCACCGGAGGGACCTTGAGGCCCGAAGAGGCGGGCCATAGCCGACAGGAATTCCTGCACTTGGGCCGGATCCGCCCCCGAACCCGGGAAGGACGGGTATTGCGGGGGCGACTCCACAGGCATGTCCGGGGCCGCGGGGACGGTGCCGGGAGGGGCCTCAGCCGAGTCGCGAGACCGGCGAGGCGAAGTCCTAGAGCGACGATGCTTCTTGGACTTCTTGTGTTTTGACTTACCGGACGAAGAAGACTTCGATGCCGACAACCGGTGTGGACTCCGCGATCGACCCCTGGACCTCTCACGCGACCGGGGCTTCCGCGGAGCCGAATGCCGGGCCTCGAGGAGCTTTCGAGACCGCTCTCGCAAAGCTTTCGGGTGGAGGGCCTGGCAGTCGGGACAAGACTCCGTGTCGTGGCCTCGGCCGAGGCAGAAGAGACACTCCCAATGCGGGTCCGTGACGGACATCATCCGAGCACAGGCGCCGCAACGTTTAAACCCGGGCATCCCTACGACACCTTGAAGTCGATGGAGAAAAACAGTGAAAAAATCACCAAAAAGCTTGGTCAAAAAATGACCAGGGCACTGCTCTTCCCGGATCTGCGCTTGCTGGCGCGGAAAAAGAAGAACTGACGTCAGCGCGCAGGGGCGGCGCCTAAGTACTGCCCGCGACGTCATCCCGGCGATCACGACGCCGGCGACGGACGCGGAGCCGCACGGCGCCGCCTACCGACGCGCAAGGGTACTGCTACGCAAAAAACTTTCCGGATCCAGCCTGACGCCTGGGGATATTCTAAGGTAAGGAATCTGTCACTAACGTGTCTCTTTCAGATATGGCTGAACACGGGGGGCGTGGCCAAGCAGTCCAACATGGCGGACGCGCTTTAAACGAGCTCCGGAGGCCCGCTATTAAATCCATACATCATCCTGTGCCATCAGCTAATCTTCTTTCCCCCCAGTCGCTCTATACCGTGCCTGTCTATTTTTGTTTAGCCTTAATTTACGTTTCTCTTCAAAACTGTATTGTTCCTGACAATGCTCCGGATCCTGCATCGCGTCAGCCGACCGACAGGGAGAAGGCGAAGAGCGACGATGCTTCTTCGCCTTCTTCTTGTGTTTTGACTTGCCCGAAGAGTGGAAAGACTTGGACGAGGTGTGGTGGCTCCGCAACCGGTCTTGAGACCCTCCCCTCGAGCAAGACCGGGAGCAACACGGAGTCAACTGCCAGGCTTCCAAAAGCTTTCGGGACCGCTCCCGCAAAGACTTCGGATTAATGGCCCAACAGTCCGAGCACTACTTCAGGTCGTGGTGGCACTCCAGGCACCAGCGGCACACGAGGTGCGGCTCCGTCACAGACATCAGCTTGAGACAGGAGTCGCAAGGCTTGAAGCCGGCCCGACGATGGGACATCCCTCGCGCACCAGGAGTCGAAGACTCTAAAAAAGAAGTCGACAAAAGTCGAAAAAAGGTTAGTCAAAAAGTGACTAAGACGCAAGCTCTCTCCAGATCTGCGCTAGGCTGGCGCGGAAAAAGAAAGAACTGACGTCAGGGTGCACGGGCTGCTTCTAAGTAGGCACCGCAACGTCATCCCGGTGACCACGATGCCGATGACGGACGTGGAGTCGACCGACGCCACCTACCAACTGTAAGGACGTGGCGTGACCACTCACCTGAAATCTCAAGATGTCTGCAGGGGCGATGAACGATGTATGCTCCCAATACCTCTTGGAACACCTCTCAGTGCTGTGATAAAGCACAATCCACTGGCAGGGCTTCCCAAAGGCAAGGGAAAGTGGATGAGAAATAAGAGAAGAAAAAAAAAACACTGCTTCTTCACTCAACCTGGTCCAGCTGGGTACCACGTCTTGGGTCTCTGAGAAATCTACAGCGTTTATCATGCGATGCTCTGGCAAAGAAACAATAGGGATGAGTACTGATGCACTTCTCCATACTCAAACACATGCACAAAATGGCATAGAACATGGAATATATAAAGATAAATAAAATGTAATCACCTATTGCAGGGATAACTGCAAGCCCTTAATATCTCTGTCCACGGGATTTGCGTTGAGGAGTTCACAATGAGCACTTAAGAAAGAACAGTTCGTGCTAACTCAAAATATACTGGTTCATTGGTGAAACATAATGCCTGTTTTTCTGTTTCCACTGTCTAATGTTCAGGAACAATACAGTTTTGAAGAGAAATGTAAATTAAGGCTAAACAAAAATAAAAAGGATCTCAAAACACTATGGCACCATTCATCCGTGCACTCAGAAAACAAGAGACAATAATATTAATAACACTTTGTATCAGAGTTGCCAAAATCCTAATAGCGTACCATCATACAATATATAAATACTAAAGTGTTCAGTTTAACATGTCAATAGTAAAAGCTCAATAAAGTATCCAAGCTTTTTAGTTGTCAGTTCTTGAAAGTCTTGTGAGCGAAGAGTTAAATAAATTAAGGAAATAGTCTCCTTAAGCACTGTTCCTCTCTTATTAAATGTCACAGATTAATCATAAGGAAACTTCAAGTTTGAGTTCAAAAGGTCAACCACATGAAGACATGAAGAAATGCAGGGCAGTAGCTTGTCCGGGGCTCTGCAACTGACTCATCTCTTGAGGCCACTCTGCAGCTGAAGAGAGGAATCTCCTTGCTGGCCGATGACAGCTGGTGGAACAGAAACCTCTTGGAATGCTGAAAGTAAGCCAAGCACCGGCATGTGCAAGGCTTGTCTATTTATAGGCAAAAGGACAAGTGTTTGCAAACACAAGGCAAACCCCGCCCCTCCACATGCTGGAACATGAGGCTTGCCACAGGGAAAGAGCAATGCAGAAAACAACAAGCATTGCTACCTACAATAAACAAGCACTGCTGAAACCAAGGACATTTAGGCTGCGCATAAACACTACTCCTGCAGGCGAATAAAGAAGCAACATTTATGGGGCGGGGAAAATACACATGGGCAGCCAAGGAGCCCAACGGGTGGGCACAAATAAAGCATGGCAGAGTCTGGGACCAGCGTACTTCCCTGACAGTTCCCCCCACCAAAGAACCTCCAAGGGGACGAGGTTTTGTGGGGCTCCGCAGATGGAATTGGCAAACAAGGCGTGGGGCATGGACTGCTGAAGAGGGTTCCCAGGAATTGTCTTCCGGCCCATAGCACTTCCAAGCTAGAAGATAAAACAATTTGCCCCGAACTCTCTTGGAATCAATGACCCGGGCAACCTCAAACTCCCAATGGTCCTCCACATGCACAGGAGGTGGCGGAGGTACGCTTCTAGTCTCTGGGGAATAGGGACGGAGGAGGGATACATGAAACACCGGATGTACTTTAAGATCATCAGGCAAAGCAAGCTCCATGGCCAACAGGTTGATAACTTGATTGATGGCAAAGGAGCCAAGGAAACGTCGATGTATCTTCTTGGGACCGGCTAGATAGAAATTAGCTGTGGCCAACCATACCTGGTCTCCCACCTGATAATCGGGAGCAGCCTTCCTATGTTTGTCAGCTTGGTTCTTGACTTGCTCTTGATAGTGTGTTATGTGTTGTTGAACTTGGTGTTGGATATCGTTCAACCTCGTGTGATGTTCCTGAACTGATGGAAGTGTCTCTGCTATGGTGGGGTTTAGGACAGGAAGCATACTGGGGTGGTGACCAAACAAACAGTAAAAGGGAGAAACTCTCGTTGCTGTATGTACACTATTGTTGTATACAAACTCTACCAGTGGCAAAGCAGTATCCCAGTCAGAAGACCAAGTGGCCAAAATACATTGCAGGATCTGTTCTAATGATTGGTTTGTGCGTTCCGTCTGTCCGTCTGTTTGGGGGTGATATGCAGAGGACAACTGAACATCCACTCCTAACGAGGAACACAAACCCCGCCAGACGCGTGACACCAACTGGGGTCTGTGGATCGGAGAGGATCGTGGAAGGTAGCCCATGAAGTCGTACAATATGTTGTATAAAAAGGGTGGCCAGAGTCTTGGCAGTGGGAATGTCTTTTATGTTATGTTATGTTATTTTCATTTCTAACGCGCACGGATACTACAAGAGTGTCCCGGCGCGAACCTTGAGAGAATGAAGAGGAGCCTTGAGCCAAGATTAGGGAAATAGGTGAGTTTTCAGCTTCTTTTTGAATAGACTCGGGTCCTGAGTGCATCGGAGCATGAAGGGCAGATCGTTCCAAGTCAAAGCGGCCTTCACAGCCAGAGAGCTGCCGCCCGTCCTTTGCAAGCGGAAACGCGGGACTTGAGCCAGGAGTTGAGTAGAGGAACGCAGGTATCTTACGGGGGTGTAGAAGGAAAACCGTTTCTGAAGATAACCTGGCCCTGTGGCATACAGAGCGCGGTGGGCGATAACTAAGATCTTAAATCTGACCCTCTCAGCCACAGGCAGCCAGTGTAAGGCGCGTAGGTGTTGTCTCACGCTACGTCTGGCAGGGATGTTCAAGAGAAGCCTGGCCGCCGCGTTCTGCACCACTTGCAGTTTATTTAGTAGGTAGCTCGGGATGCCAGCATATAAAGCGTTGGCGTAATCTAGCTGAGAGAGAATAAGGGCTCGAGTCACTGTCTCCTTGGCCGCCTGAGGAATGGGATCAAATGTGCCATTTTGGTCAGGTAGTCTACCACCACCCACATAATCGTGTGACCATGAGCTAGGGGAAGATTAGTGATAAAATCCATGTTAATGGTATGCCATGGGATTGGTGGAACGGGTAATGGGTGTAACAGACAGGATGGTGCAGAATGCAGTGTCTTTGCTTGGATACACGTGGGACAGTTCTGGACATAGTGCTTGACATCCTGTGACAACATGGGCCACCAAAACCAGCGCTTACACAGCTCTAAGGTTTTTTTTTCTCCCATGTCGCCTGCGAGAATTGAGTCGTGATTCCAATGTAATACTGTTTCTTGCAGCTCTTGAGGCGGTATGTATAATTGTTTGTTGTGCTAGAGTAGACCCTTGCGTTCCACTACATCTGAGGGATAAGGAGTACTATCCTTCATGTGGGTAAGTTTTTCATGAAACTCAGTTGCGGAGCATATAGCTATTATCCGTTCAGTTGGGATAATAGGCTTGGCCTCTTCCTGAGGTTGTTCCAAAGAGGAGAAACCCAAGCGTGACAATGTATCTGCTTTTTGTTGTGTATTCCCTGGCTGGTAGGTGATAACGAAATCAAATTAATTGAAGAATAACAACCAGCGGAACTGATGTGATGTTAAGGCTTTGATGTTTTGGAAGAATTGCAGGTTACGATGGTCAGTATGTATTGTTATGGTGTGTCGTGCTCCTAACAAATGATGGCGCCATTCTTGGAAAGTGAGCTTTATGGCAAGGAGCTCTCTGTCAGCCACTGTATAGTTTTGTTCAGCCGGGAGCAGTTTGTTCAAGAAATATGCAACAGGATGGTAGCGTCCGGATTCTGGGTCTCGCTAAGACAGTACACCGCCTACAGCTATCTGGGAGGCATCAGCCTCGACAAAAAATGGCTGAGAAGGATCTGGGTGTCTAAGGAGTGGGGCCTCTGTGAAGGTCTTTTTCAATTGCTGAAATGTCTCTTCAGCCTTTGCATCCCACAGAAAGCGTATCCCCTTTTTTAGCAAACGTGTGATTGGTGACACAATGGTGTAAAATTGAGGAATAACACGCCGGTAAAAATTGGCGAATCCAAGAAACTGCTGTATCTCGTTCACTGAGCGGGGTGCCTCCTAATCAAGAATGTGTAACTGCAACAAATGATGGATGGAATGCTGAATGATTCAAACATTCTCCCCCAGTCAAGAGATCTGGGTTAAATCCATTGTTCTTTTGCCCACTGTAGGAAAGTGGGTTTCTGTTGCAGTAACCCCCCCACTTTTTGCCTGATAACTGATGCACTTTTCCTTGGTGTGCCCTGGATCCCTGCCAATCAGGTACCCAGGGCCTGTGTTCCTTCCCTAAAAACTGTACTCAGCCTAAACCCAATTGGCATCTCTGGCCACAGGTAAGCCCCTGGTAAATGGTACCCTAGGTACCCAGGGCACTGTGACCAGAGAAGACCCCTAAGGGCTGCAGCACTTATTGTGCCACCCTTAGAGGCCCTGTACCCTGACACACACACACTGCCCTTGCAGGCTGAGTGTCTTGGTGCAGAACAAAACAGAGTCGACATGGCACACATCCCTGTGTGCCATGCCCATAAACACACTGCCCTGGCATACCTCAGTCACCCCTCTAGCTGGGTGCCCTATGCCAGTGGTGAGGGCACAGGTGCATGAGCCCTGTGCCCCTACAGTACCCAGGCCCATTCCTGGGCACTGTAAGTGCAGGGCTGCCATTCCGAGTATATGGTGCTGGGAGGTCGTCAGCACGTACTCCACAGCACCATGATGGCTGCACTGAAGACTGAGAAGTTTGGTATCAAACTCCTCAGCACAGTAAACCCACACTGATGCCAGTGTGGGATTTACTGTAAAATGCACGTCAGAGGGCAACTTAGAGTTACCCCCTGAACCTAACCTACAATCCACGTCTTGTCTGAGGGGCTGCCTAGGCTGCCACACAGCAGACATGTTGCTGGACCCCTGGGTAGAGAGCCATCCGCTCTCCGGGCCTGCAACAATGCACGTCCTGGGTGAGGTGCTAGGCCCCCTCCCCCAGGATGGGCAGGGGAAGCTTCAAAGGCATTCCGCCTTGTGAGCTTCCCAGACCACTTGCTGTACTCAGCAACTGGTCCCCACCGGTTCCTCCCCCATCCTGGTGGGAAGACTGGAGGGAAACACCAAGGGAGGAAAGGGGGTGTGCCACCCTCTGCCAACCCCACCCCTCAGGTGGGGGAGGCGAGGTGAAGCACATCTCCGGGGCTCTCGCCATCTTGAAGATGGGGAGCCCTGCCCAATCAGGACTAGGCTCCTGCCCCCTCCCACAGGAGAGTGGCAGGATAGGGGTGTACCCACCCCAGGGCAGGGACCCATTGGTCCCTGCCCTTTACCTACCTGTAACGCCCCTAAATCTAGTATTTAGGGGCACCCTGAACCTTCCTTCCTTAGATTCCCGCAACCTAAGAAGAAAAAGGACGAAAGAAGACGCCCAGCAGAGGAGACTGCAGAGAACAACTGACTTGGCCCCAGCCCTACCGGCCCGTCTGCAGTTTCCAGAGATCCTGCGCCAAAAATAGTCTTGTCCTGCAGCCAGCGACCTCCAGAACCCCAGGGAGGACTGACTGCCTTCAACAAAGACCGGATCTCCTGTGAACAGCAGCTCTGTTCAAAAGAAACACCAAACAAAGACTCCGAGCCTGCTGAGGAGAAAGAAACCCGACGCCTGGAACCACCATTGCACCCGTCGCCTACAGCCCGAGTTCAAGTGGCCCACCGGTCCCAGCGAGGTCCCCCAGCTCTCCAGAGTCCGAGTCCACCGTGGGTTGACCCCTCCAGGACTCCCCGACGTCGCCTGCAGCCTCTGCACGGAGAACCCCCCAACCGCGAGTGGCCCGGTAAGGTGAAATCCGACCTCAAAAGACACCCCTGCATCCAGACGCCCTGCGCCCTGGAGAAAGGAACCCGAGGTGCACCTACGTCCCCGAGCCCTCCAACTTACCTGCCCAGCTGTTGGTTCCTCCTGGAAGTCTTCCTGGACCGAGCCTGCAGCTGAAAACCAAAACCGAAAATTTCCATTGAAATCAACAGGGCACCCGACCTCAAAACAGCACTCTGCACCCGGCCGCCCTAGTGCCGCTGAGGGTGCCTCTTTGGTGCTAACTTGGTCCCCAACGTGCCCTGAGCTTAACCCTAGGAGCTTTTGTAAAGAAGTCCAAGGGGCACACTGGAAGTTTTAGGGAGCTTTATTGGGTACAGCATATATATAAGACCACCAGCCCAGGCAGCAGCCAAGCTTCAACTGTCAAACCACAGAAGGCTCAACACAGAGACCATTCTGTTGTCACGCAGTGACACATGGAATGCGGGGACGCAGCCCAGCAACAGGGAGGAAGGGAGAAGACAGGTCACAAGGAAAAGGAAGAGGAGGGTAGGTCACAAGGATGAAAAGCAGACCACAACACATCTCCCTTCCATATAATGAACATGAAGTAGTGAGTTATAGATTTCAGAACAACATTACAACAATATGGGTTTAAAACATTTCGTAGTCTTTATGCCAGGACGGTCTGAATCTCAACCTCCTGTAACTTCCTCGATTAAGCTCGTTGGAAACTCCATCGGCTCTTGCGGTCCCAAAATTGTCACGCAGGCCGGCAGAACCTACAGGTTCTATTGGAGAAGTGAAACCTCTGTCACGCCCGCGAGCATTGGGACCAGGGTGCCATTTAACTAACCTGGACATGCTCCACACACCACCAGAATTGAGAACAACAACATTCTTCCTCACTTCTTTGATGATGAAGGGTCCCATGAATCGCGAACAACCTTTCTTCAACAACCCAGGATTTCTGACTAATACCTCATCCCCAACACTCCAATGCTTGAAAAGCGCAGAATTCTTGAGGTCAAACCTATTCTTGTATCTTTCTTGGTGGAGTTTCCTTTTTCAGCAGCTTGCTCATCCACTCCTGTGTCCCTCACATCCAACCTCAACCACGCAGGACTCAATTTGTCATGGGGTTTTCTGCCCCTCAGAATGGAGAAAGGAGAAACAGACGTCACACAATTTGGAGTGTTGCGATGAGCCCACCAAGTTTCTCTGAGCATTTTCTTGAGTGAAGACTTAGCTTGTAAAGCCCTCTGGGCACAACACTTAACCAACTTATTCATGCTTTCCGCCAGACCATTGGCTTGTGGCGAGTATAGAGCCGTTTTGAAATGAGTGATGGATAATTCTTTTAGGAACTTATTCATCTCCTGTGAGACAAATTGAACTCCGTTATCGGTGATGAGATGTTTGGGAATACCTTCCCTGGAAAACTCCTCAGAGAGAAACTCAATAACAGTCTTGGAGTTCACCACAGGCACACATTTGGTAACTACCCATTTGGAGGTGTAATCCACCAACAACAACACATAGCGCTCATCATAAGCAAACAATTCAAAAGGTCCAGCAATGTCCAACCCCAACTTGGACCATGGTTCCAAAGGAACTTCCACGGGTGAGAGCGGTGCAGTACAAGTCTTTTTACTTTTATCACTGTTGGCACATTCCCAACAGTCCTTGACAACCTCCTCTATCTGTCTATCCATTGTAGGCCACCAGTACCACTCCCGAACCCTGGCTTTCGTCAAATTCCTTCCCAAATGTCCCTCATGCGCTAAATTTATGAGCTTGCACCTCAGATCATGAGGAGGTATCACACGATCACCCCTCAGCAACTTTTCATCAAAAACACAGAGTTCGTCCTTAATATTAATGAAACCTTTCAAGGATTCAGGCACTTCTTTGTCTGCTGGCCAACCCTTAATTGAAAATTCCTTTACCATTTCTAAATCGCTGTCACTATGAGAAGCAGAGGACCATTCACTAGAATTAACTGCAGATTCGTGCACCCACCCGACAAGAGAGTTCTCCACTTCCACCCCCGATTGATTCAAAGGCAGCCTAGAAAGACAATCTGCTACCACGTTCTTAGGTCCAGGGACATACTCAACCACAAAGTTAAATTCAGATAACCCTTCCATCCACCGCTTGATTCTGGGAGAAATATTGTCAACCTCCCTGCAAGTGAAAATTTGACACAGAGGACGGTGATCAGTCCGAACAACCACAGGTAAACCCCAAAGGTAAAACTTGAAATGGCGAATAGCCCAGAAAACCGCCAACGCCTCCCTCTCAATCACCGAGTAGCGTTCCTCAGCACCCCTGAGAGAGCGGGAGGCAAAAGCGACGATTCTGGACTCACCATCCACAACCTGCGATAAAACCGCCCCCAAACCAAGCATGCTGGCATCAGTGCACAAAATGGTTTTTTGCAAGCATCAAAATGCCCCAAAGTGGGCATGCGACCAATTACACCTTTGATTGCATTAAAAGCAGAGGAGCAGTCATCAGACCATGAGAATTGGACACCCTTTTGAGTAGCATCCTGAGAGGGGAGGAAACACAGGCAAAGTTTGGAACAAACTTTGAACAAAATTCAGCCAAACCCAGGAATGATCGGACTTGGTCTTTGTTAACGGGCACCGGAGCTTTCACAATACTCTCTGCAAGATCCAATTTGGGGCTAATCCCTTCACCAGAGATAGTATGCCCAAGGTAGTTCACAGAAGACACTCGAAACTTACATTTTTCCTTCTTAATGACCAGACCAGCATCTTGAAGTCGTTGTAAAACCCTGCACAAACCCTTATCATGTTCTTGTTGGTCCCTCCCGTATACCAGAATATCATCTTGGAAAATGAGGACCTTAGACAAACCCTCCAGCACCTTATTCATGACCCTCTGGAAACAGGCCGCAGCGGAAGCCAGGCCAAAGGGCAAACGAATGAACCTGAAAGCCCCCAGGGGCGTCACAAATGATGTCAAATGTCGGGAGTTAGGATGGAGTAGGACTTGATGATAGGCAGAGGACAAATCCATCACACTGAAACATTTGGCATCTTTGATCAGGGCAAGGGTCTCAGAGATATTCGGCAAAGGTTGTCTGTCAACCCAAATATGCTTGTTCAATCCGCGTAAGTCCACACACATGCGAATCCCTTTTCCCCCATCCTTGGATGCCAAAACAATGGGGGCCAACCATTCGGAGCATTCAATCTCTTCGATGACACCAGTAGTCAACAACTTCTTGAGCTCTCGATCTAAAGGTTCCATCAACAGGTGAGGAACTTTCCTTACCTTGCTGACAAATGGTTGGGCGTTCTGTTTAAGGACAATTTTATGTTCAAAGTTTTTGAGTAGACCCAAATTGTCACTGAAAACTTTGGGAAATTGTGAACATACATCATCTGATGGTGAACCATAAGACAAGAGTAACACCTTCTCAGGCGAATTGGGATTTAGGGTAATTCCCATATCTCTCTGGTGTCTCCATCCCAGAAGGTTGTCACCTCTTTTTGCTACATAAACTTTCCCCACAGTTTCCCTGTCTTTAAACTGGATTTTCCTGACTACAAAACCCAAAACATCAATTTTCACGCCACCGTAACCTACAGGGTTTATGTCTGGGGGAGACAATTCAATCTTGTCAAGACCAAAAACAGTGTCCCAATTGGCGTCACCTACCATGGTGTATGGTGAACCTGAGTCAGCCAACACAGTAAATTGTTCACCACCAATGAACACTTCGCACTCAGGCATGTCAAGTTTATCACCATCTACAACCCCATCCTCTCTCACTCTGAACATAAACTTTTTCTCTTGCTCCACAAAGCGTACTGTTTGATACTTACTACCCCGACACACACGTGCGTAATGACCCCTCTTCCCACACTTGTTGCAAATAACTGATTTTGCAAAACAATTAGAACTGTTCGGCAAGTGGCTCTCACTTCCGCACCTAAAACACTTGAATCCACTCTTGTTGTTCTTGAACCCAGACTGTTCCGGATCAGATCTGTACTTGGCAACAGTATGTTCCATTTCTGCATTTTTCCTATCTTTCTCAATGTAACTCCCCTTAGACACCACCCCTTGGAATCATCTCTCTTCGAATCATCTTTCTTAACTTCATGAATGGCTTTTCCTTCCACAGATATATCACCACTCTTCTCCACTCTCATTTCACGTACCCACATATTTGTATTTTCCATTCCTTCGACTATTAAAAGGGTTTCTTTGAGGTCTGGATTCTTGGTGAGAAGTTTTTGTTGAACTTTCCCATCATTGGTGCACCTCACAATTTGATCTCTAATAAGAGAGTCAGCAAGTTGTTCAAACTCACAAGTGCGAGCTAACGTTTTCAAAGTGGCTACATAGCTACCAATTTTTTCTTGCTTCCTTGGACTCTTGAAAAGAATTTATGACGTTCTAAAACTACGTTAATCTTTGAGCCAAAATGCTTTTCAAGCATCATAACGGACATGTCATACACATTGTCAGGCTCGCCTTCTCCACGTCCCAAAACAATCTCATCTAGGCTGTCGTAAACATGTCTACCTTCTACTCCCAAATTGTGCAATAAAGTGGCTTGTTTCCTTAAAGCTGAAAACTTCTCTCCCCCAATAGCTAGTAGATAAGAATCAAATAATGGCTTCCATCTCTTCCACGGCAAAATGGGGTCACCTACATCAGACAGGAATTGCGGCGGTTGAGACATACTAGAGGAAGCCATCTTAAAGGTAGAGATAGAGAAAAGAGAAGAGAACCCAAGAGGAAAAAAAAATAAAGGATGAGTAATGGCTAGTAATGCATAACTATTAAACAACAACTGGCCCCAGTAATTATAACACAGTAAGTGAAACTGTAAATACGATTGTCCAAAAGAGATTTCCAAAGTACGTAAGAGTTTTGTGAAGGTAGTGTGCGCATCACTGATGCGCTCTAAAAATAAATGTCACATCTATGGTACATTAACATGGATAACAAGTAAAAGGGCCACGGAGTATCAACTGCATCACTGACACGCCAGGAGAAATAAGGAGAGAAAAAAAAAATGCGATGAAATTTACATCATATTAGTACATACCAATAAGTGTCACTGACACGCTTCCAAACCTTTTTTAAAAAAAAAAAAAAAAATATTTCCAATTTAGGCGAGTTGCCATCAATGGTGAGCCGAAACATAAGTGTGCGCGTCACTGACGCGCTCCTCAAAGTCTAAATTTGCACCAGTTAGTTTTCTTCCAGCAGGAAAAAAAACGGAAGAAACGCGATTGGCAAAAAGAATCGCGATGTCTAAGTGCCAACCGCAAAATGGCGGCACGTCGCTTGCGTCACGCCGGGTGGCTCCCAGCACGTAGATATAACGTAGTGCGAGCAGTGCGACACACAAGCAGGAGAATGGAGCTCCCACGAAACTCCAACCTTGGCCAAGTGAGGTAAGCGACTTCAATGTGCGCGAGAGGGCTGTTTTTTTTTCCGTGGAACAATGTGGCAGTTAACAGACTCTTCCTGTGCTCCTCAACGACGGCGCACCACACCACAGCAACAGTGGCAGTTGTTGATCTGTTCTTGTACTCCACACGTTTTTCCTCACTCGCTGCACACAGTACAACAGACGTCTCCTCGTTGAGACAGGGAACCCGCTAGTTCCCCCAGGTCTTTAGCACCCCCAAGCAAATGGGCGCAGGCAACAGTAGCGATCAGCCTCCGAGGCCGAAAACAAAACACTAGTCTCCTCCAATCATGAGCGCAAGCAACAGCAGCGGTCCACCACAAACTCCAAAGCACACTTGCTCTTCAAACACAGAGTCGGTACTTGAGCATGGGCGCAATATGACAGCAGTAACTGCAGCACTCCAAACCACACGCCTCTCGTGCTATCCCGATGCTTGAAATCACTACTGGAATTACTTCCACAACACGGAGTCAGTCCCAGGCTTGAAAACTCCAAGAATGAACAGTACCTGAGTCAAATAAAATGTAGACTCTTCTTAGTTTGGTCCACGTAGGTCCATGTAGGCTCCTGGTATGGTAAATGGGTTCGATGGGGGAGACTGGTGGTCATCAGGTCCTGTCCCCTTGCAGGAACAACTCGTCGCCAGTGTAAAGAAGTCCAAGGGGCACACTGGAAGTTTTAGGGAGCTTTATTGGGTACAGCATATATATAAGACCACCAGCCCAGGCAGCAGCCAAGCTTCAACTGTCAAACCACAGAAGGCTCAACACAGAGACCATTCTGTTGTCACGCAGTGACACATGGAATGCGGGGACGCAGCCCAGCAACAGGGAGGAAGGGAGAAGACAGGTCACAAGGAAAAGGAAGAGGAGGGTAGGTCACAAGGATGAAAAGCAGACCACAACAGCTTTGCTCCCACAACCCCGTGGCCTGCTTGCCAGCCGCCACCAACCGGAGTCCCCCTATCCTCCATAGGATAACATTGGGCCTCAACACTCTGCACCCGGCCGCCCTAGTGCCGCTGAGGGTGCAACAACAGTGCATCACTGACCCTGGGAGACCCCTGAGTCTAACCCCAGAACCCTAACTCAAAAGACCGATTACTTACCTCGAGACCGATAACTCATTTTTCCTCATAGGATAACATGGACACTTTTTCTTCCAAAAAGTTTCTAAGTGTCGACTTTTGAAAACAAGAATATTCTTTAAAAATCGTACAGACTACCAAAACGTAATTACTTACCTGTTTTAAGTAAATGTCCCAGGGCTGAACCTAGGAGTCCAGCACTGGATTACAAAAGTAACGTTAAAAGTAACTTACCGGCGAATTGAATTTTCTTACATAGGGATCCATTGACTGGTTTTCTGTGAAATTTCTTCTAAGTGTCCACTTTTGAAATACCAAAATATTGCTTAAAAATCACAACAGTAACGAATTCCGAATTACTCACCTACTATCAGGAGAGACCTCAGTACTGCATCTTTTAGTCCAGTACCGACCATGAAAAGTAATTTTTACCGTACTTACCAGTAACTGGAAATTCCTCTCATAGGATATCATTGCCTGCTTTTTGTTGAAAAAGTTTCTAAGTGTCGATTTCTGAATCATACAAATATTCTTTAAAAATCGTACAAACTACAAAAACGTAATTACTTACCTGTTTTAAGTAAATGTCCCAGTGCTGAACCTAGGAGTCCAGCACTGGATTACAAAAGTAACGTAAACATACTTTGCTTGCAAACTGTATTTCCTTCCCTAGGATAACATTGGTAATTTTACCCAGAAAAGTTTCTAAGTGTCAACTTTTGAAATACAGTAATATTCCTCAAAAATCACTACCATAACCAAAACGCTTTTTCTCACCTGTTTACAGGAAGTGTCCCGGGACTGAATCCAAGATCCAGTCCCGTGGTTAGAAAAGTAATCCAAAAAGTAATCTATTGCATTTAACCAGAAATTTCCATTGAGCTCAATGTATAATTGTGTTTAAAATTGTGTTGCATATTGCAACAACTGTAACTATTGCATTCAAAAGTCTATTGCCAATTGAACAGTAGTTAACTAAAGCATCTCATTCTGAGAAAGTATATTTTGACACCCATTGTTGGTTCTAAAATAAAACAACTATATTTTTATATACAAACCATTGGCCTAGAGTTCAGTTCTTGAGTGTGTGGCTTCATTTGCTGACTGAGTGTGTACAACAAATGCTTTACACTGTCCTCTGATACTGCCTTACTGCTCGACCAAGCTACCACTTTAGAGAGTAAGGTTATATCTAACTTTAGCCTCTGCCAAACCTCTGGGGACTGTGGACTCTGTGCACACTGAACCTTACTTTGGTGCAGTATATACAGAGCCACTTTCTTACATTGGTGGATCAGCGGTGGGATACAAACTTGCATTGTTGGACTACTTGGTTACCATCTGATCACACGACAGAACTCTTAAATTGCCTTTAGAATTCTGATTTTTTCAAATTGGCATTTTTTACCAAATTACTAAAAGTCTTGTTAGGGCCTTGCTTAAGTCCCTTTAAAATTGTAGAAAATAAAAAGTCACTATAGTCAAGGGTAGAGGGGTTAGAACTTTTTGTTAGAATGTCTCAAGAAAACAACCCAGCTATTAGTGAAAATAATAATGACATACAGGACATGGTTGAGGAGCTCGACCTCACCCCTTATCTTCATTTGTCTTTCAAAGAGATAAGGTCCTTATGTAAACTTAAAAATATACCAATGGGCCAGCATCCAACCAAACAAGGGCTCCAGGAGCTCCTGGCTGAGTATGCTAAGGCCCACCCCTCTGAGCATGGTGATGACCACGCAGAGGAGGAAAGGAGTGAGGAGGATGGGGATGGTAACCCACCTCCACCACTTCCTAGGGAAGACAGGGTCACTGCACCCTTATTTCCAAGAGTAAACCTCTGGGGACCTAGGGGCCACCTAGGTGGTTCAGGTCCCAGAGAGGACACTGAGGATAGCCTTAGTGAGGAGGACCACCTTTTAGCAAGGTTGGCCAAAAGACTGGACCTAGAGACCAGACTCCTGGCTCTAGAGAAGGAAAGACAGGAGATGGGTTTAGCACCCATCAATGGTGGCAGCAATACTAAAACTAAGGATAGGGAGGAAACTTCTGATCCTAAAATCCCCAAAGGGATTGTCCCTAAATTTGAGGAAGGTGATGACATCACCAAATGGTTCACAGCCTTTGAGAGGGCTTGTGAAATAAGAAAAGTAAAGAAACCTCTCTGGGGGCACTCCTGTGGGAACTGTTCTCTGGTAACTGCAGAGACAGGCTTCTGACCCTCTCTGGGCCAGATGCAGGGTCCTATGACCTCATGAAGAATACTCTGATTGAGGGATTTGGGCTCACTACTGAGGAGTATAGAATTAGATTCAGGGGGCTCACAAAACCCAGACCCAGTCCTGGATTGACTTCGTAGACTACTCAGTAAAGACACTGGATGGTTGGTTAGCTGGACATAATGTGCAGGATTTTCCTGGACTTTACAATTTGTTTATGAAGGAACACATACTAAGTAATTGCACAAACGAAAAGTTGCATCAGCATTTGGTAGACCTAGGTCTAATTTCTCCCCAAGAATTGGGAAAGAAGGCAGACCACTGGGTCAGAACAAGGGTAACTAGGACATCCACTGGGGGTGACCAAAAGAAAGGGGTCACAAAGCCTCCCCAGAAGAAAGATAGTGAACCCCTTAAGGATAAAAGTAAGGAGTCCCAGGCAGCCCCCAAAAACCTGTCCAGGAGGGTGGGCCCAAAGACACCTCACAAACTAAACCAGGGTACCAAGGTAAGAATTGGGATCCCAACAGAATATGGTGTCACAACTGTCAGAAGTCAGGACACCACACCAAGGACCCTAGCTGTCCTAAAAACAAGATCCGTAGTACAGCCCCAGGGGTGACTAGTGTAGCCCCAGGAGTTGCCAGTGTAGCTCTGGAGGAAGGGTCCTCAGATGAGGAAGTCCTCCTAGCTTTCAACTGGAAAATGGGCCCAAGAGGTAAGCTGGAGATCCCAGAGGGGAGTAGACACTTCCACCGCCTACTGGTGAATGGAATCCCAGCCACTGCCCTGAGAGATACCTGTGCCAGTCACACTGTGGTGCATGACAGGTTGGTACTCCCACACCAGTATGTCCCAGGGGAATCAAGGAGAGTAAGGGCTGTCCCAGGGGGAGTCACTGTTAGGCCTGTGGCTGTAGTGCCCCTAGTCATAGCTGGGTCCCTTAGATGGAGAAAGGTGGTAGTCAGTAAAGACCTCCCCCTTGATTGTCTCCTGGGGAATGACCACTTAGAGGTGGACCTGAGCCAAAGAGAGGCACTGGCCCAATGCCAGGCCTCACCCAAGAAACCTGGGGGGCTCAACCTGCAGTCAGTGCAGCTGAGCCCCAAAAGAGTAAAAAGGAACAGGGTAGGAAAGGTGGGCAACTGTTAGCCACAGTCCCAGAGGGCCAGGGAGATTCTATCCCAGTGAGGGAAAACTCCAGAAGTGGCCCTGGTAAAGCCCCCCTAGCCAACAAGAAGACCTGACTAGTCAGGCAACTGTCCAGCCTGAGTTGGTGGCTCCTCAGCTGGCAGAACAAAGGGTGGAGGAAGGGTGCTCACTACAAAGTTTAGTGACCCCCCACCCTAAAGCAACAGGCAGACAGCCAGGACCCAAAGAGACCTGTAAGATAGCCCCTTCACTTGCCAGACAGGAGCTAAAGGTGTGGTTCTGGGCACTGACAGCTGTCAGCAGCCTCTGCTGGGTGTTAGCCTTCATGGCAGCCATATCCTTGGCATGGTGGCCTAACCCCCTGCCAAATAACAAGCTAGGCCCCCTGACCCTATTGGTCATGGTGGGGTTGCTCAAACTGTGGGTGACCTCTGTGGGTAAGCTGGGCTTTGCCCTGGCTAAGTTAGACTTTGCAGAGGTGGGCACCTCTGAACCCAAACTTAAAAGATGGGGTGAAGACACTAAAGAGCAAGGAGAGGAGCTTTGGGAATTAGGTCCTGAAACTGATGAGGTAGGCCAGCTCCCCAAAGGGACTGACCTGGACAGAAGGATATAAGGCGGAGTAGGCCCTGCAACTTTCAAACCACTTCCCCAACTCTTCCTCGCCTGAAAGACTAGACAGGCTCTCCCAGCGTTGGCTGAGTCTCCTGGCCTTTGGGCTGGGGGGGCTTGTGTAGGAAAGTGGGTTTCTGTTGCAGTAACCCCCACTTTTTGCCTGATAACTGATGCACTTTTCCTTGGTGTGCCCTGGATCCCTGCCAATCAGGTACCCAGGGCCTGTGTTCCTTCCCTAAAAACTGTACTCAGCCTAAACCCAATTGGCATCTCTGGCCACAGGTAAGCCCCTGGTAAATGGTACCCTAGGTACCCAGGGCACTGTGACCAGAGAAGACCCCTAAGGGCTGCAGCACTTATTGTGCCACCCTTAGAGGCCCTGTACCCTGACACACACACACTGCCCTTGCAGGCTGAGTGTCTTGGTGCAGAACAAAACAGAGTCGACATGGCACACATCCCTGTGTGCCATGCCCACAAACACACTGCCCTGGCATACCTCAGTCACCCCTCTAGCTGGGTGCCCTATGCCAGTGGTGAGGGCACAGGTGCATGAGCCCTGTGCCCCTACAGTACCCAGGCCCATTCCTGGGCACTGTAAGTGCAGGGCTGCCATTCCGAGTATATGGTGCTGGGAGGTCGTCAGCACGTACTCCACAGCACCATGATGGCTGCACTGAAGACTGAGAAGTTTGGTATCAAACTCCTCAGCACAGTAAACCCACACTGATGCCAGTGTGGGATTTACTGTAAAATGCACGTCAGAGGGCAACTTAGAGTTACCCCCTGAACCTAACCTACAATCCACGTCTTGTCTGAGGGGCTGCCTAGGCTGCCACACAGCAGACATGTTGCTGGACCCCTGGGTAGAGAGCCATCCGCTCTCCCGGGCCTGCAACAATGCACGTCCTGGGTGAGGTGCTAGGCCCCTCCCCCAGGATGGGCAGGGGAAGCTTCAAAGGCATTCCGCCTTTGTGAGCTTCCCCAGACCACTTGCTGTACTCAGCAACTGGTCCCCACCGGTTCCTCCCCCATCCTGGTGGGAAGACTGGAGGGAAACACCAAGGGAGGAAAGGGGGTGTGCCACCCTCTGCCAACCCCACCCCTCAGGTGGGGGAGGCGAGGTGAAGCACATCTCCGGGCTCTCGCCATCTTGAAGATGGGGAGCCCTGCCCAATCAGGACTAGGCTCCTGCCCCCTCCCACAGGAGAGTGGCAGGATAGGGGGTGTACCCACCCCAGGGCAGGGACCCATTGGTCCCTGCCCTTTACCTACCTGTAACGCCCCTAAATCTAGTATTTAGGGGCACCCTGAACCTTCCTTCCTTAGATTCCCGCAACCTAAGAAGAAAAAGGACGAAAGAAGACGCCCAGCAGAGGAGACTGCAGAGAACAACTGACTTGGCCCCAGCCCTACCGGCCCGTCTGCAGTTTCCAGAGATCCTGCGCCAAAAATAGTCTTGTCCTGCAGCCAGCGACCTCCAGAACCCCAGGGAGGACTGACTGCCTTCAACAAAGACCGGATCTCCTGTGAACAGCAGCTCTGTTCAAAAGAAACACCAAACAAAGACTCCGAGCCTGCTGAGGAGAAAGAAACCCGACGCCTGGAACCACCACTGCACCCGTCGCCTACAGCCCGAGTTCAAGTGGCCCACCGGTCCCAGCGAGGTCCCCCAGCTCTCCAGAGTCCGAGTCCACCGTGGGTTGACCCCTCCAGGACTCCCCGACGTCGCCTGCAGCCTCTGCACGGAGAACCCCCAACCGCGAGTGGCCCGGTAAGGTGAAATCCGACCTCAAAAGACACCCCTGCATCCAGACGCCCTGCGCCCTGGAGAAAGGAACCCGAGGTGCACCTACGTCCCCGAGCCCTCCAACTTACCTGCCCAGCTGTTGGTTCCTCCTGGAAGTCTTCCTGGACCGAGCCTGCAGCTGAAAACCAAAACCGAAAATTTCCATTGAAATCAACAGGGCACCCGACCTCAAAACAGCACTCTGCACCCGGCCGCCCTAGTGCCGCTGAGGGTGCCTCTTTGGTGCTAACTTGGTCCCCAACGTGCCCTGAGCTTAACCCTAGGAGCTTTGCTCCCACAACCCCGTGGCCTGCTTGCCAGCCGCCACCAACCGGAGTCCCCCTATCCTCCATAGGATAACATTGGGCCTCAACACTCTGCACCCGGCCGCCCTAGTGCCGCTGAGGGTGCAACAACAGTGCATCACTGACCCTGGGAGACCCCTGAGTCTAACCCCAGAACCCTAACTCAAAAGACCGATTACTTACCTCGAGACCGATAACTCATTTTTCCTCATAGGATAACATGGACACTTTTTCTTCCAAAAGTTTCTAAGTGTCGACTTTTGAAAACAAGAATATTCTTTAAAAATCGTACAGACTACCAAAACGTAATTACTTACCTGTTTTAAGTAAATGTCCCAGGGCTGAACCTAGGAGTCCAGCACTGGATTACAAAAGTAACGTTAAAAGTAACTTACCGGCGAATTGAATTTTCTTACATAGGGATCCATTGACTGGTTTTCTGTGAAATTTCTTCTAAGTGTCCACTTTTGAAATACCAAAATATTGCTTAAAAATCACAACAGTAACGAATTCCGAATTACTCACCTACTATCAGGAGAGACCTCAGTACTGCATCTTTTAGTCCAGTACCGACCATGAAAAGTAATTTTTACCGTACTTACCAGTAACTGGAAATTCCTCTCATAGGATATCATTGCCTGCTTTTTGTTGAAAAAGTTTCAAAGTGTCGATTTCTGAATCATACAAATATTCTTTAAAAATCGTACAAACTACAAAAACGTAATTACTTACCTGTTTTAAGTAAATGTCCCAGTGCTGAACCTAGGAGTCCAGCACTGGATTACAAAAGTAACGTAAACATACTTTGCTTGCAAACTGTATTTCCTTCCTAGGATAACATTGGTAATTTTACCCAGAAAAGTTTCTAAGTGTCAACTTTTGAAATACAGTAATATTCCTCAAAAATCACTACCATAACCAAAACGCTTTTTCTCACCTGTTTACAGGAAGTGTCCCGGGACTGAATCCAAGATCCAGTCCCGTGGTTAGAAAAGTAATCCAAAAGTAATCTATTGCATTTAACCAGAAATTTCCATTGAGCTCAATGTATAATTGTGTTTAAAATTGTGTTGCATATTGCAACAACTGTAACTATTGCATTCAAAAGTCTATTGCCAATTGAACAGTAGTTAACTAAAGCATCTCATTCTGAGAAAGTATATTTTGACACCCATTGTTGGTTCTAAAATAAAACAACTATATTTTTATATACAAACCATTGGCCTAGAGTTCAGTTCTTGAGTGTGTGGCTTCATTTGCTGACTGAGTGTGTACAACAAATGCTTTACACTGTCCTCTGATACTGCCTTACTGCTCGACCAAGCTACCACTTTAGAGAGTAAGGTTATATCTAACTTTAGCCTCTGCCAAACCTCTGGGGACTGTGGACTCTGTGCACACTGAACCTTACTTTGGTGCAGTATATACAGAGCCACTTTCTTACACCCACTACGCCACCCCAGTTTGGACCCGGCCATATGCAAATCAGTCTTGACCCTGTGCCTCATGGGAACAGTCCAGACCGAACTGCCAAGCCAGGTCCTCCCCGGACCGGAAACAAGCATCTTGGGACCGGTTTCAGGGTATGTCATCCATCATCAGCCAGGCTAGCTTGAATCCAGTGGCACAGTGAGCAAGGGACCCATGTCTGGGCGTATCCGTCCCACTTAGGGCGAAAAGTGAAACTGCAACAAATGATGGACGGAATGCTGAATGATTCAAACATTTTCCCCTAGTCAAGAGATCTGGGTTAAATCCATTCGTTCTTTTGCCCATTACGCCACCCCAGTTTGGACCCGGCCATATGCAAATCAGTCTTGACCCTGTGCCTCATGGGAACAGTCCAGACCGAACTGCCAAGCCAGGTCCTCCCTGGACCGGAAACAAGCATCCTGGGACCGGTTTCAGGGTGTCACCCGTCATCAGCCAGGCTAGTTAGAATCCAGTGGCATAGTGAGCAAGGGACCCATGTCTGGGCATACCCGTCCCACTTAGGGCGAAAAGTGTAACTGCAAAAAATGATGGACGGAATGCTGAATGATTCAAACATTCTCCCCCAGTCAAGAGATCTGAGTTAAATCCATTGTTCGTTTGCCCACTACGCCACCCCAGTTTGGACCCGGCCATATGCAAATCAGTCTTGACCCTGTGCCTCATGGGAACAGTCCAGACCGAACTGCCAAGCCAGGTCCTCCCTGGACCGGAAACAAGCATCCTGGGACCGGTTTCAGGGTATGTCACCCGTCATCAGCCAGGCTAGTTAGAATCCAGTGGCACAGTGAGCAAGGGACCCATGTCTGGGCATACCCGTCCCACTTAGGGCGAAAAGTGTAACTGCAACAAATGATGGACGGAATGCTGAATGATTGAAACATTCTCCCCCAGTCAAGAGATCTGAGTTAAATCCATTGTTCGTTTGCCCACTACGCCACCCCAGTTTGGACCCGGCCATATGCAAATCAGTCTTGACCCTGTGCCTCATAGGAACAGTCCAGACCGAACTGCCAAGCCAGGTCCTCCCTGGACCGGAAACAAGCATCCTGGGACCGGTTTCAGGGTATGTCACCCTTCATCAGCCAGGCTAGCTTGAATCCAGTGGCACAGTGAGCAAGGGACCCACGTCTGGGCATACCCGTCCCACTTAGGGCGAAAAGTGTAACTGCAACAATTGATGGACGGAATGCTGAATGATTCAAACATTCTCCCCCAGTCAAGAGATCTGGGTTAAATCCATCGTTCTTTTGCCCACTACGCCACCTCAGTTTGGACCCGGCCATATGCAAATCAGTCTTGACCCTGTGCCTCATGGGAACAGTCCAGACGGAACTGCCAAGCCAGGTCGTCCCTGGACCGGAAACAAGCATCATGGGACCGGTTTCAGGGTATGTCACCCTTCATCAGGTAGGCTAGCTTGAATCCAGTGGCACAGTGAGCAAGGGACCCACGTCTGGGCATACACATCCCACTTAGGGCGAAAAGTGTAACTGCAACAAATGATGGACGGAATGCTGAATGATTCAAACATTCTCCCCCAGTCAAGAGATCTGGGTTAAATCCATCGTTCTTTTGCCCACTACGCCACCCCAGTTTGGACCCGGCCATATGCAAATCAGTCTTGACCCTGTGCCTCATGGGAACATTCCAGACCGAACTGCCAAGCCAGGTCCTCCCTGGACCGGAAACAAGCATCCTGGGACCGGTTTCAGAGTATGTCACCCTTCATCAGCCAGGCTAGAATGAATCCAGTGGCACAGTGAGCAAGGGACCCACGTCTGGGCATACCCGTCCCACTTAGGGCGAAAAGTGTAACTGCAACAAATGATGGACGGAATGCTGAATGATTTAATCATTCTCCCCCAGTCAAGAGATCTGGGTTAAATCCATCGTTCTTTTGCCCACTACGCCACCCAAATTTGGACCCGGCCATATGCAAATCAGTCTTGACCCTGTGCCTCATGGGAACAGTCCGCCCGAACTGCCAAGCCAGGTCCTCCCTGGACCAGAAACAAGCATCCTGGGACCGGCTTCAGGGTATGTCACCCGTCATCAGCCAGGCTAGCTTGAATCCAGTGGCACAGTGAGCAAGGGACCCACGTCTGGGCATACCCGTCCCACTTAGGGGAATAAGTGTAACTGCAACAAATGATGGACGGAATGCTGAATGATTCAAACATTCTCCCCCAGTCAAGAGAACTGGGTTAAATCCATCGTTCTTTTGCCCACTACGCCACCCCAGTTTGGACCCGGCCATATGCAAATCAGTCTTGACCCTGTGCCTCATGGGACCAGTCCAGACCGAACTGCCAAGCCAGGTCCTCCCTGGACCGGAAAGAAGCATCCTGGGACCGGTTTCAGGGCTAGCTTGAATCCAGTGGTGTGGTGAGCACGGGACGCACGTCTGGGCATACCCTTCCCACTTAGGGCATTGTCCAGCATTCTGTCCATCAATTGTTTCTTTTGCATATGTCGCCCTAAGTGGGAAGGGTATGCCCAGACGTGGTTCCCATCCTCACTACACCACTGGGTTCAAGCTAGCCTGGCTGATGAAGGATGATGCCCTGAAACCGGTCCCAGGATGCTTGTTTCCGGTCCAGGGAAGACCTGGCTTGGCAGTTCGGGCTGGACTGTTCCCACAAGGAACAGGGTCAAGACTGATTTGCATATGGCTGGGTCCAAACTGGGGTGGTGTGGTGAGCAAAAGAATGATGGATTTAACCCAGATCCTTGTGACTGGGGATGAATGTTTGCATTGTCCAGCATTCCGTACATCAATTGTTTCTTTTGCATATCTCGCCCTAAGTGGGAAGGGTATGCCCAGAGGTGGGTCCCGTGCTCACTACTCCACTGAATTCAAGTTAGCCTGGCTGATGAAGGGTGATGCCCTGAAATCGGTCCCAGGATGCTTGTTTCCGGTCCAGGGAGGACCTGGCTTGGCAGTCCGGGCAGGACTGTTCCCACAAGGAACAAGGTCAAGACTGATTTGCATATGGCTGGGTCCAAACTGGGGTGGTGTGGTGAGCAAAAGAATGATGGATTTAACCCAGATCCTTGTGACTGGGGGTGAATGTTTGCATTGTCCAGCATTCCGTCCATCAATTGTTTCTTTTGCATATGTCGCCCTAAGTGGGAAGGGTATGCCCAGATGTGGGTCCCGTGCTCACTACACCACTGGATTCAAGCTAGCCTGGCTGATTAAGGGTGATGCCCTGAAACCAGTCCCAGGATGCTTGTTTCCGGTCCAGGGAGGACCTGGCTTGGCAGTTCGGGCTGGACTGTTCCCACAAGGAACAGGGTCAAGACTGATTTGCATATGGCTAGGTCCAAACTGGGGTGGTGTGGTGAGCAAAAGAATGATGGATTTAACCCAGATCCTTGTGACTGGGGGTGAATGTTTGCATTGTCCAGCATTCCGTCCATCAATTGTTTCTTTTGCATATGTCGCCCTGTGAGAAAGTACCCTCTTTCTGCATGGTATGCCCCCACTTTTTGCTGAATTGCTGATGTTCTTTGACTGAGTGTGCCCTGGGCTCCTGCTAATCAGGTGCCCAGGGCCTATGTTCCTTCCCTAAAACTGCATTGAAGCCTAAACCCAATTGGCATCTCTGGCCACATGTCAGCCCCTGGTAAATGGTACCACAGGTACCCAGGGCACTGTGACCAGAGAAGGCCTCTAAGGGCTGCAGCACTTATTGTGCCACCCTTAGAGGCCCTGTACCCTGACCCTCACACACTGCCTTTGCAGGCTGCGTGTCTTGGTGCAGAACAAAGTGAAGAGTCGACATGGCAGACATCCCTGTGTGCAGTGCCCACAAGCCACTGCCCTGGCATACATCAGTCACCCCTCTAGCTGGGTGCCCTATGCCAGTGGTGAGGGTACAGGTGCATGAGCCCTGTACCCCTACAGTGCCCAAGTCCATTCCTGGGCACTGTAAGTGCAGTGCTGCCATTAAGAGTGTATGGTGCTGGGAGTTTGTCATTACGAACTCCACAGCACCATGATGGCTACACTGAAGACTGGGAAGTTTGGTATCAAACTTCTCAGCACATTAAACCCACACTGATGCCAGTGTGGGATTTAATGTAAAATGCACCACAGAGGGCATCTTAGAGATGCCCCCTGAAACTCAACCAACTTCTAGTGACCTGACTGAGTGGCTGCTTAGGCTGCCACCACCAGACATGTTTCTGGACCCCTGGGTCGAGAGCCTGCTGCTCTTGGGGGCCTGAAACAATGCACATACTGGGATGAGGTGCCAAGCCTCCCCCCCCTGGATGGGCAGGGTTCACGAGGGAGAAGCTTCAACGGCATGCCGCCTTTGGGAGCCTCTCCAGACCATTTGCTGCTTTCAGCAACTGGTCCCCACTGGTTCTACCCCCCCACTTTGGGCGGGAGAACCGGCGGGAAAAACAAGTGAGGAAGGGAGGTGTGCCCACCTCTGCCAACTCCACCCCTCAGGTGGGGGAGGCGAGGTGAAGCACAACCTCGAGTCCCCGCCATCTTGAAGATGGGGGGACCCATCAAACCAGGGACAGGCTCCTGCCCCTCTCCCACTGGAGAGGGGCAGAATAGGGGGTGTACCCACCCCAGGGAAGGGACCCATTGGTCCCTGCCCTTTACCTACCTGTAACGCCCCTACATCTAGTATTTAGGGGGCACCCTGAACCTTACTTCCTCAGATCCAGCAACAACAAGAAAAGAAGATAAGAAGAAGGACCGAAGAGCCGTGCAGAGCTAACAAGAGGACGATGCCCACTGACTTGGCCCCAGCCCTACAGGCCTGTCTCCCCTCGATCCTGCTCCTGTGAAATCCCAGTGTGTCCTGCAGCCAGCAGCCTCAAAAACCCCAGAGGACCTGCCTGCCTTCACTTCAAAGACTGAATCTCCCGTGAACACCAGACTTGTTCAAACTGCAGCTTCTGGCTCCGGACGGACACCGCGAATCCAGCCCACTCTGCACCCGCCGAACCCGGCCCGAGCTCGAGAGGAAAAACACCACGAGGAGGTCACCCCGGCGCTCCTGACCCGAGATCCGGCGACTCCTGACCTGCCTCAAGCCTCCAATCGACGCCTGCAGCCTCAATCCAGAGGATCCCCTCTACCGCGACCAGAGCGGGTAAGACTTTCCGACGTCCCAAGGCACCCCTGCACCCGACGCCCCACGGCCTTGTGTGCCCAAACCAGCAGTGCCTAACCAACCCAAGACATCCCAACTTACCCCTCGAAGTCGTGGTCGCACCCAGAAGATCCTCGTCCCCGATCCTGCAGTGTTTCTTCTAACCGGAGGCGCTCCATTGAAAACAACAGGGCACCCGACCTCAAAACAGCACCCTGCACCCGGCCGCCCTAGTGCCGCTGAGGGTGCACCTTTGGTGCTAATTTGGTTCCCAATTTGCCCTGACCTAAACCCTAGGAGCTTTGCTCCCACAACCCAGTGGCCTGCTTGCCAGCAGCCACCAACCGGAGACCCCCTATCCTCCATAGGATAACATTGGGCCTCAACACTCTGCACCCGGCCGCCCTAGTGCCGCTGAGGGCGAAACAAAAGTGCATCACTGACCCTGGGGGACCCTGAGTCTAACCCCAGAACCTTAACTCCCACAGTCGTTTACTTACCTGCAAACCGATAACCTGTTTTTCCTCCATAGGATAACATTGACCATTTTTCTTCCAAAAACGACTAAGTGTGGAGTTTTGAAAACTAAAGATATTCTTTAAAAAGAACAAGTTACTTACCTTCGGTAACGATATATCTGTAAGAAACATTAGTAGTGATAGATTCCTTACCTTAGAATATCCCCAGGCGTCAGACTGGATCCGGAAAGTTTTCGTCAGCAGTACCCCTGCGCGTCGGTAGGGGCGTCGTGCGGCTCCGCGTCCGTCGTTGGCGTCGTGGTCACCGAGATGACGTCGCGGGCGCTACTTGGACGCCGCCCACACGCGCTGACGTCAGTTCTGTACACGACTTTCCGCGCCAGGAACGCAGAGCCATGCAAGATACTGACCACTGGTGCATTGAAACTAGGGCCCTGAAAGGGATGACCTTAACCCTAGAAATCAGTTTGCAGAACGGGGAGGATGGGTGGGGCGCTAAGGAATCTATCACTACTAATGTTTCTTACAGATATATTGTTACCGAAGGTAAGTAACTTGTTCATCTGAAAGAAACACATAGTGATAGATTCCTTACCTTAGAATAGATACCGCAGCAATACCAACCCCGGTGGTGGGTCTGCGAACTAAGATCACACCAGAAAGTCACAGAGAACAGAACGGCCAAAGAAGCCGTCTCTCCGGACTTGGCTGTCCAGGCAATAATGCTTGGTAAACGTGTGCAGCGAGGCCCATGTGGCTGCCTGACAGATGTCTTGCAGGGGAACACCACGTCCCAGTGCAGTAGTGGCTGCAGTAGCTCTGGTGGAATGAGCACGCAGCCCCACCGGAGGTTCTTTTTTAGCCAAAGAGTAACAGGCTTTGATACATAAGACAACCCAGCGGGAGATGGTTCTCTTATGGACCGCCCGACCTTTCTTGGTGCCAACGTAGCCAACAAAAAGCTGGTCATCCACCCGGAACTGCTGGGTGCGGTTGAGATAAAAAGAAAGCGCACATTTTGGGTCCAGACAGTGGAGCCGCTCTTCCTCTCTGGAAGGATGCGGAGGCGGAAAAAAGGTGGGCAAGGTAATAGTCTGCCCAATGTGAAAGGCTGTAACCACTTTTGGCAAAAAGGAAGGACGGGGCCTGAGCACAACCTTGTCCGGATGGACTGAAAGGAAAGGAGGCTTACAGGAAAGAGCCTGGAGCTCACTTACTCGCCTGGCGGAAGTGATGGCTACCAGGAAAGCAGTTTTTAACGTCAAAAGACGAAGAGGACAGTTGTGAAGTGGCTCAAAGGGAGCGCACATCAAGTATGTCAGAACCAGATTCAAGTCCCACTGAGGTATCACGAAAGGAATAGGAGGAAAAAGGTGTGTAATGCCTTTGAGAAATCTATTTACAACAGGGGACTTGAAAAGAGAGGGCTGATCAGGGAGCCTGAGAAAGGCCGAAATAGCAGAAAGATAGCCCTTGATAGTGCCCAGAGCAGAGCCCTGCTGGGCCAAAGAAAGAAGGAACAGTAGTACCTCAGAAAGAGGGGCAGAAAGGGTATCCACAGCCTTTGCTGTGCACCATGCCACAAACTTGTTCCACCTGCAGGCGTATACCACTTTAGTAGAGGGACGCCTGGCTGCCAGAATAACGTCACAAACTTCAGGAGGCAAGTCGAAAGGAATCAACTGCCGCCGCTCAATCTCCACACAAAGAGGTGGAGGCCGGACAGGTTCAGGTGGAGGACCATCCGCTGCGACAGAAGATCCTCCTGAAGAGGCAGTCTGATCGGGGGATTGATGCTCATACTGAGTAGCTCGGGATACCATACTCTTCGAGCCCAGTCCGGAGCCACAAGAATAACTTGGGCCCGGTCGCGCCTGATCTTCTTCAGCACTCTGGGCAGAAGTGGTATAGGCGGAAAGGCGTACAACAGACCGCAACTCCACTCACGACGAAAAGCGTCGCCGAGCGAGTGCCACCTTGGATATTCCAACGCGCAGAACTGATGACATTGCGCGTTCTCTTCGGTGGCGAATAGATCTAACCAAGGCTCTCCCCACTGATGAAAGAGACCTTGCACCACTTCCGAGTGAAGACGCCATTCGTGATCGAGCATGCACCGGCGGCTGAGTTCGTCCGCCCTGGCGTTCAGAGAACCACCAGGGACATGCCCTGATGTTCCAGCCATGTCCAGCGGCGCTGAGGGTCCACGACCCCACCCCGCCTTGTTTGTTGCAGTACCACATGGCGGTGGTGTTGTCTGTGAACACCTGCACTACTCTCCCCTTGACAGAGGGAAGGAATGCTTTCAGTGCAAGCCTGATCGCCCGTAGCTCCAGAAGGTTGATATGGAGCCGGGACTCCGCCGGAGACCAGAGGCCTCTGATCTCCGCCTCTCCCATGTGGCCGCCCCATCCCAGGAGGGACGCATCCGTCACCACTGTGTGCTCCGGTTGGGGAAGGGAGAGGGATCTGCCATCGACCCAATGCCGGTTCGTGAGCCACCACTGCAACTGCTGTGCAGTGCCCTCTGAGATCTGGACAATTTCGGACAGGTTCCCCTGATGCTGCGCCCACTGGAACTTCAGGTCCCACTGCAGAGCCTGCATATGCCATCTGGCCTGATTGCCCAGCAGGATGCAGGAGGTCATGAGGCCCAGCAGCCTCAGAGTCACTCTGACCGAAACCCGGGACTAGGGCTGAAAGATGGGAATCAGAGCCCGAATATCCCGGACTCGCTGTTCGGGAGGATAGACCCGAAACTGCGCTGTGTCCAGAACCGCTCCGATGTAAAGGAGCTTCTGAGAAGGAATCAGGTGCGACTTCGGCACATTGATGGAGAACCCCAGCAAGTGCAGGAGGTCGGCCGTAGTCTGGAGGTGGGAGACGAGCCCGCCTTCAACAACCAGTCGTCCTGGTAGGGGAAGACTGAGACCCCTGATCTGCGCAGAGAAGCTGCGACCACCGCCATCACTTTGGTGAACACCCGAGGGGCGCTGGTAAGGCCAAAGGGGAGCATGGTGAACTAAAAGTGCTCGTGGCCTACCATGAACCGTAGGTAACGCCTGTGGGCTGGCAGGACAGGGATGTGGAAATAGGCATCCTGCAAGTCCAGCGCCACCATCCAGTCTTGTGGGTCGAGAGCAGACAAGACCTGAGCAAGAGTGAGCATCTTGAACTTCTCTTTGGGGAGGAAGCGATTGACGTTCCGGAGGTCTAAGATAGGACGCAGGCCTTTGTCCTTCTTGGGCACCACGAAGTAGTGGGAATAACAACCACGACCTACTTCGGGCGTCGGAACGCGCTCGATGGCCCCCTTGGCCAAGAGGGCCGCAACTTCCTGCTGAAGAAGCACCAAGTGATCCCCCGACATGCGGTGGTATTGAGGTGGCATGGCTGGGGGGGTAGTCTCGAAGGGGAGGGAGTAGCCCCTACGGACTATCTCTAAAACCCACCTGTCCGAAGTGATGGTGCACCAGTGGGGGAGGTGATGGCGGAGCCTGCCGCCCACTGGTGTTTGATGGGCCTGAAAGTTTGGACTAGGAAGGTTTGGAGGCAGAGGTGGCGGGGGTGGTGGTGGTGGTCTGACCCACCCGCTGGCCCCTTTGTCCGCCACGGCGGAAACCGCGTCCGCGCTGGGATGCCTGTTGCGCCGGCCTGTGGCTCTGTTGCGAACGCTGCGGGCGCCCCTTTCTGTGCCACGAAAGGAGCGAAAAGCGGAAGGCGGAGGAGGGCGGACTGCCGAGAGTCCCAAGGACTTGGCCGTAGCCCGTGAGTCCTTAAACCGCTCCAACGCGCTGTCCGCCTTGTCGCCGAAGAGGCGACGGCCATCAAAGAGCATGTCCATAAGGGTGTTTTGGACATCCCCTGAAAATCCAGTGGTTCTCAACCAGGCGTGGCGGCGAACCGCCACCGTCGTTGCAATGGATCTGCCCAGTGAGTCGGCGGTGTCTAGACCACAACGGATCATGAACATGGCTGCGTCTCTCCCCTCTGCAACAGCCTGGGCGAGAGCAGGCCGGGCCTCCTCCGGACACTGAGACAGCACGTTCGCCACCGTATCCCACAGGCAGTGGGAATAACGGCCCAAGAGGCACGCGGTGTTCACGGACCGCAGCGCAGAGCTGGTGGAAGAGAAAATCTTCTTCCCAAACTGATCCAGCTTCTTGGATTCCCTATCCGGTGGTGCGGAAGGGAAGGCGGTTGGGGAAGCAGAGGCTTGGACAACCAAGCTCTCGGAGTGGGGTGTTGGGAGAGGAAAATGGGGATCACCCGGAGCCGGGCGATGACGTCGGGCCACGTTCCTATCCACAGGAGCCCCTGTGGTGGGCCTGGACCAAGTGCCCAAAAGTACGTCCGAAAGGGCTTCATTAAAGGGCAGCAGCGGCTGCGCAGAAGTAGCTGCTGGCTGAAGCACCTCTGTCAGGAGGTTAGTCCTGACGGCCACAATAGGGAGCTGCAGGTGTAGGGCCTCCGCCGCCCTACGCAACACCACAGCACCCTCCTCCGTAGCCACGGTAGGAGGAGACAGCATGCCAAGGTCTGGTGAGGTATCCAGACCACTGGCGTCCCCCAAGTCCTCAGCCCAGTCCTGTTCAGACTCGCAGGCTGCAGCGAGACCCCTCCCAGTCCTCCCCCTGCTCCTCAGGCTGTTCAACAGGCCTAAAAGTATAAGGAGCAGGGACATGGGGATAGAAATCCCCAAACGGTGTCGAGAACGGCATCGACCGACGCCGGACCGACGCCACGTCCACCTCGGGGCTGAAGCTGAGGTCGACGTCATCCCGAGGAGCGGGCGGCGTCAGGATCGGTGCCGGTGGAGTCGACGTCGGTGGAGGCGTAACAAGGTCAACCGGCGCAACCGGGATCCAGGCCTGGATCCGAGGGTGTCCTGCGGCGCCGGGGCCGGAGCCGGCAGCGATGCCGGGCCGGAGCCACCGGCGAGGAAATGCGAGGACACCCATGCGGGACCACGGGGCCCGAAGGTGCATCGGCGGGACCCGACGGCCCAAAGAGGCGAGCCATGGCCGACAGGAAGTCCTGTATCTGGGCCGGAGTCGCCGACGACCCCTGGAAGGGCGGGTAGTCGGGCAGCGACTCCATGGACTCCGCCGGAGCCGCGGGGGTGGCACCACCCGCACCCTCAGCCGCGTCGCGCGACCGACAAGGGGAAGTCGAAGAACGATGACGTTTCTTCGACTTCTTGTGCTTCGTCTTACCTGACCCCGAGTGCGAAGACTTGGATCCCGACGATCGTCGATGATGACTCTGCGCAGGGTCCCTCGACCTCCCTCTGGACCGGGACCTCTCACGGCGCGGAGCCGACTGCCGGGCTTCTAGCAGCTTTCGGGACCACTCCCGCAAAGACTTCGGCGCCATGGACCGGCAGTCGGGGCACGACTTGGGGTCGTGGTCGCGCCCCAGGCAGAAGAGACACACGCGGTGCGGGTCCGTCACCGACATCATGCGGTGACAGTCCTCGCAGGATTTCAACCCGGGCATCCCTAACTGCACCAGGAGTCGAATCGACTCGAAAAAGGGTGAGAGAAAGATCTCAAAAACTTAGTCAAAAAGACTAGGGGTACCGCTCTCTCCGGATCTGCGCTTGCTGGCGCGGAAAATGAAAGAACTGACGTCAGCGCGCGTGGGCGGCGTCCAAGTAGCGCCCGCGACGTCATCTCGGTGACCACGACGCCAACGACGGACGTGGAGCCGCACGACGCCCCTACCGACGCGCAGGGGTACTGCTGACAAAAACTTTCCGGATCCAGTCTGACGCCTGGGGATATTCTAAGGTAAGGAATCTATCACTATGTGTTTCTTTCAGATTCGTACAAATAACCAAAACGTGTTTTCTCACCTGTTTGCAGGAAATGTCCCAGTGCTGAATCCAGGCATCCAGCACTGAGTTAGAAAAAGTAACGTAAAAGTAACTTACCTGCAATTTACTGACAAAGCCTATTCATTTCAATGTACTGCATTTTCTAAGTGTTGCATACTACTGCTCCCCTGTAAATCAAACAAAGTACAATTTCCATTGCATTTTCAAACTGTTTGACATTCAGTAACTTATTACTACAAAGTATTTTATGCTTACCTGTGCCAGGCTTGCTTGGTTCTAAAATAAAACAACAATATATTTTTACACAAAAACAATTCGCCTAGAGTTCAGTTCTTGAGTGTGTGAATTCATTTGCTGACTGAGTGTGTACATCAAATGCTTAACACTGTCCTCTGATACTGCCTTACTGTTCGATCAAGCTACCACTATTAGAGAGTAAGGGTCTATCTAACTTTAACCTCTGCCTACCTCTGGAGTCACCTGAACCCTATACACACTATACCTCATTTTGGTGTAGTATATATAGAGCCAGTTTCTTACACGCCCTAAGTGGGAAGGGTATGCCCAGAGGTGGGTCCCGTGCTCACTACACCACTGGATTCAAGCTAGCCTGGCTGATGAAGGGTGATGCCCTGAAACCGGTCCCAGGATGCTTGTTTCCGGTCCAGGGAGGACCTGGCTTGGCAGTTCGGGCTGGACTGTTCCCACAAGGAACAGGGTCAAGACTGATTTGCATATGGCTGGGTCCAAACTAGGGTGGTATGGTGAGCAAAAGAATGATGGATTTAACCCAGATCCTTGTAACTGGGGGTGAATGTTTGCATTGTCCAGCATTCCGTCCATCAATTGTTTCTTTTACATATGTCGCCCTAAGTGGGAAGGGTATGCCCAGAAGTGGGTCCCGTGCTCACTACACCACTGGATTCAAGCTATCCTGGCTGATGAAGGGTGATGCCCTGAAACCGGTCCCAGGATGCTTGTTTCCGGTCCAGGGAGGACCTGGCTTGGCAGTTCAGGCTGGACTGTTCCCACAAGGAACAGGGTCAAGACTGATTTGCATATGGCTGGTTCCAAACTGGGGCGGTGTGGTGAGCAAAAGAATGATGGATTTAACCCAGATCCTTGTGACTGGGGGTGAATGTTTGCATTGTCCAGCATTCCGTCCATCAATTGTTTCTTTTGCATATGTCGCCCTAAGTGGGAAGGGTATGCCTAGACGTGGGTCCCGTGCTCACTACACCACTGGATTCAAGCTAGCCTGGCTGATGAAGGGTGATGCCCTGTAACCGGTCCCAGGATGCTTGTTTCCGGTCCAGGGAGGATCTGGCTTGGCAGTTCGGGCTGGACTGTTCCCACAAGGAACAGGGTCAAGACTGATTTGCATATGGCTGGGTCCAAACTGGGGTGGTGTGGTGAGCAAAAGAATGATGGATTTAACCCAGATCCTTGTGACTGGGGGTGAATGTTTGCATTGTCCAGCATTCCGTCCATCAATTGTTTCTTTTGCATATGTCGCCCTAAGTGGGAAGGGAATGCCCAGACGTGGGTCCCGTGCTCACTACACCACTGGATTCAAGCTAGCCTGGCTGATGAAGGGTGATGCCCTGAACCGGTCCCAGGATGCTTGTTTCCGGTCCAGGGAGGACCTGGCTTGGCAGTTCGGGCTGGACTGTTCCCACAAGGAACAGGGTCAAGACTGATTTGCATATGGGTGGGTCCAATCTTGGGTGGTGTGGTGAGCAAAAGAATGATGGATTTAACCCAGATCCTTGTGACTGGGGGTGAATGTTTGCATTGTCCAGCATTCCGTCCATCAATTGCTTCTTTTGCATATGTCGCCCTAAGTGGGAAGGGTATGCCCAGAGGTGGGTCCCGTGCTCACTACACCACTGAATTCAAGCTAGCCTGGCTGATGAAGGGTGATGCCCTGAAACAGGTCCAAGGATGCTTGTTTCCGGTCAAGGGAGGACCTGGCTTGGCAGTTCGGGCTGGACTGTTCCCACAAGGGACAGGGTCAAGACTGATTTACATATGGATGGGTCCAAACTGGGGTGGTGTGGTGAGCAAAAGAATGATGGATTTAACACAGATCCTAGTGACTGGCGGTGAATGTTTGCCTTGTCCAGCATTCCGTCCATCAATTGTTTCTTTTGCATATGTCGCCCTAAGAGGGAAGGGTATGCCCAGACGTGGGTCCCGTGTTCACTACACCACTCGATTCAAGCTAGCTTGGCTGATGAAGGGTGATGCCCTGTAACCGGTCCCAGAATGCTTGTTTCCAGTCCAGGGAGGACCTGGCTTGGCAGTTCGGGATGGACTGTTCCCACAAGGAACAGGGTCAAGACTGATTTGCATATGGCTGGTTCCAAAGTGGGGTGGTGTGGTGAGCAAAAGAATGATGGATTTAACCCAGATCCTTGTGACTGGGGGTGAATGTTTGCATTGTCCAGCATTCCGTCCATCAATTGTTTCTTTTGCATATGTCACCCTAAGTGGGAAGGGTATGCCCAGACGTGGGTCCCGTGTAAGCCTGGGCGTAGTTCGTGGAGTTTTGCTACGCGGAACTCCGCGAAGTTGCAAAAAAACTCTACGAAGTTCCGCGAGTGGCGGAGTGCAGTGCGAACTGCAGTTTGTGCTGGTATTCCTGCCGCTCGGATAGAAATTCTACCCGATCGGCAGCTCGAGCTCGCGAACTTACCGTTCGCGATCACAAGCGGGGGAAAAACTCCGCTGCACATCGCGAAGCGGAGTTTTCTGCACTCTGCGAGCTCCGTGGAGTGCAGAAAACTCCGCAAACTCCGCGAACGGAGCGAAGTTCTCCGCCCAGGCCTAGTCCCGTGCTCACTACACCACTGGATTCAATCTAGCCTGGCTGATGAAGGGTGATGCCCTGAAACCGGTCCCAGGATGCTTGTTTCCGGTCCAGGGAGGACCTGGCTTGGCAATTCGGGCTGGACTGTTCCCACAAGGAACAGGGTCAAGACTGATTTGCATATGGCTGGGTCCAAACTGGGGTGGGGTGGTGAGCAAAAGAATGATGGATTTAACCCAGATCCTTGTGACTGGGAGTGAATGTTTGCATTGTCCAGCATTCCGTCCATCAATTGTTTCTTTTGCATATGTCGCCCTAAGTGGGCAGGGTATGCCCAGACGTTGGTCCCGTGCTCACTAGACCACTGGATTCAAGATAGCCTGGCTGATGAAGGGTGATGCCCTGAAACCGGTCCCAGGATGCTTGTTTCCGGTCCATGGAGGACCTGGCTTGGCAGTTCGGGCTGAACTGTTCCCACAAGGAACAGGGTCAAGACTGATTTGCATATGGCTGGGTCCAAACTGGGGTGGTGTGGTGAGCAAAAGAATGATGGATTTAACCCAGATCTTTGTGACTGGGGTGAATGTTTGCATTGTCCAGCATTCCGTCCACCAATTGTTTCTTTTGCATATGTCGTCCTAATCAAGAATGGCCTGTACCTTGGAAATATCCATAGCTATACCATCGGGGGAGGTGACATATCCCAAAACGTCAATGCTTCTAGCATGGAAAACGCATTTTTCAAATTTGGTATATAAATGGTTTTCTTTGAGTCACTGGAGGACTGCCCGGACATGGCCAAAGTGTTCTTCAGGGGAAGAAGAATAAATGAGAATGTCATCTATATACACAATGACACAGACGTCAAGAAAGTCCTGCAGCACTTCGTTTATAAAAAAATGAGAAGGCTGCCGGGGCATTACACAGATCAAACGGCATCACAGTGTATTCGAAGAGCCTGTATTTAGTCCGGAACGCTGTCTTCCATTCGTCCCTTTCCATTACTTGAATTAGGTGATAGGTCGCAGGTCGAGTTTGTTATAGATTGTGAGCTACGGACCTGGTCTAATAAAACAGGGATCAGTGGAAGGGGGTATCTGTTCTTCACTGTCACCCTGTTGATGGCGCGGTAGTCCACACAAGCACGCAGCTCGCCATTTTTCTTGGGGACGAAGAAGAGAGAAGACGACACAGGAGAGGTGGAATGTCTAATAAAGCCCTTGGCTAGCAAGTCATCCAAATATTACCGGAGATAGATGGTCCCTGGCTCAGATAAGGCGTATACTCTACTACAGACCAATGAAGCTCCTGGGACCAGGTCTATCCGACAGGCATATGTTCTGTGGGGATTCAATCTAGTGGCCTGCTCTTCACTGTTCCTTGCCTAATACGACGCTGCGAAGGCTCGACTCTACTCCGTGCCTTCCTGACCTACCCCCTCGGTGTTCAAATACCGGCTTCGTTCGGTTCACCCTTCTCTGAGCCCGCGTAATTCTTACGCTTGGATTCTTTCTGCTCACATATATCGTCCAGATGATGATCTCTATTTGTTGAGATCGAAACGCCGTCGACCTTTACCCAACAAAAAACTCCTTCGTTGTTTAAAGGTTTTATGGAGTTTTTTACCAATGTTGTCAATGCGATGTATTTTAATGTCACATTCACCCATCACGGCACGCCCTTCCCACTATTTTTGTGAGCTATTGAACTATACTCTTTAGAAGTTAAAATAGTTTGTGATATACTATTTATGAAATAAATAAGTACTATGTCAATATCTGTATGAGTCCCTACTTGCATTGCGAAGAGGTCTTATACCGTTGATTCTGGAAAATAATATTCTCCAGTTGTCACTTGGTTGATGATTAATACTCTCTTAAATCTGACAGCTCTAGCTATTTCGAGACCTTTGTGGCCTTATACATACCATTGTTTTCTGACATTGCTCTTCACTAAAAACATCATGGAAATCGCGATAGGGCGCTGGTAAGTCTGTTGAGCTGACACAAATTGTAGGATGTGTTGAAGCACAATGCAATGGAAGGACAATTGGTGGTTTTCTTTGAAACAAGCTTGCCAACAGTACTTGGACCCAAAGGTCACTGTCCTAGCAACCCAGTCCATGGTCGGATTGTGTAGCTGGGTGGAGAGTCAAAATATCGATTTTTAAATATCGAAGCACAGTTATATCGAGTTTTAAATATCGTAGGGACAAAATATCAAAGTCAAAAATATCTACAACCAGAATATCGAAGTTAAGGTAAGAAATATCGATGTTGCAAATATCGATGTTAGTAATATCGATAGTTAAATTATCGATGTTAATAATATCGATATTTATATGAGTGTTATGTATTTTAGTATGTATTTAATATGTATGTGTTCTATATTTTTTGTTAAGTATTGTACTGTTTTTTTAAATATATGTATACATTTTTTAGAAATTAGTAATTTTTTTAAAAGTAAATTTTGCGTTTTAGTACCGTAGCGGGTTGTGGGATTATAGTGGAATAGGGTGGGAAGTAATTTAATTATAGTAAATTAAATAATAATTTTTAGGAATTATTAATTGATTTTAATTAAATTTTGTGTTTTATTTCTGTAGCGGGTTGTGGGTTTATAGGGGAATAGGGTGGGAAGTAATTAAATTTTAATTAAGTAATTATTAATTTTTAATTATTGTTATTAATAATTAATTAGTTATTAATTGGTAATTATTATTAATTGATAATTATTTTATTTGCATTAATTTATTATTGGAGTGGGTTGTGTATTTTTAGGGGAATAGGGTGGTAAGTAATGTATTTGTAATTAAGTAATTAATTAAGAAATATTGAGTATTGATAATTAATTTTTTTGTTAATTAATTTTTAATTGGTTAATATTTTTTATCAAATATTATTTATTGGTATTGATATATATTTTGTTAATTAATTATTAATTGGTTATTAATTTTTATTAAATATTATTTATTGATATTGAAAATTACTTTTTTTGTTAATTAATTATTAATTGGCTCTTTTTAAATATTATTTATTGGTATTGATAATTATTTTTTTGCTAATTAATTATTGATTGGTTATTAATTTTTATTACATATTATTTATTGTTATTGACATTTTTTTAAATTTAATTATTAATTGCAAATTAATTTGTATTAATTGATTAATTGAAAATTAATTTAATTGTGTGAAATTTTATGTGGAGTGTGTTGTGTGTTTATTGGGGAATAGGGTGGGAAGTATTTAATATTATTAAAGTAATTATTATTTTTGATATATTTGTAGTTTTTTTTTTCTAAATTTATTAATAAATCATTATTTAATTACAATATTTATTTCATTTATATGTATGTTATTTTTAACATCTACGTTGTCCAACGCTTTCCCTACTGTTGCACTCACTGGAGTGGGAATAGTAATTTTTACCCCTACGCTATCCAGCGCTTCCCTACTGTTGCACTCTCTGGAGTGGGAATAGTAATTTTTACCCCTACGCTATCCAACGCTTTCCCTACTGTTGCACTCTCTGGAGTGGGAATAGTAATTTTCAACCCTACGCTATCCAGCGCTTTCCCTACTGTTGCACTTACTGAAGTGGGAATAGTAATTTTTACCCCTACGCTATCCAGCGCTTTCCCTACTGTTGCACTCTCTGGAGTGGGAATAGTAATTTTTACCCCTACGCTATCCAGCGCTTTCCCTACTGTTGCACTCACTGGAGTGGGAATAGTGATTTTTACCCCTATGCTATCCAGCGCTTTCCCTACTGTTGCACTCTCTGGAGTGGGAATAGTAATTTTTACCCCTACGCTATCCAACCCTTTCCCTACTGTTGCACTCACTGGAGTGGGAATAGTAATTTTTACCCCTACGCTATCCAGCGCTTTCCCTACTGTTGCACTCTCTGTAGTGGGAATAGTAATTTTACCCCTACGCTATCCAGCGCTTTCCCTACTGTTGCACTCTCTGGAGTGGGAATAGTAATTTTACCCCTACGCTATCCAACCCTTTCCCTACTGTTGCACTCACTGGAGTGGGAATAGTAATTTTTACCCCTACGCTATCCAGCGCTTTCCCTACTGTTGCACTCTCTGGAGTGGGAATAGTAATTTTACCCCTACGCTATCCAACGCTTTCTCTACTGTTGCACTATGTGGAGTAAGTATATATATATTAATTTATATGTATATGTTTAATTTATTTTAACATTTAGGGGCCGATTCCGATTCGGGCCGGAAATCTCTCCGACCGAGCCGGACCCGGAGAGATTTCCGACCGAATCGGACCCTAGCAGTCCGACCGAACGAGGACGAGGCGTTCGCATGCTATCGGACTCGATTTGGTCGGACTCCCATTGAAGTCAATGGGAGCCGGTCGTACAACGCGTACGTGGGCTCCCATTGACTCAATGGGTGCGAGGCGAACAAGGGCGCCCCCTACAGCGGGTACGCGTCGAAGCGGGTCGCGCCGTACATGCACAGGTATGTGTGCGACTCGCGCGGCTAGGCGTACAGGGGGGTCCGACACGGACCCCCAAAGTGCGGTTCCGACTGCTCTTTTGAGCCGGACGGCGCGAGTCGGTCGGACTGCTCGAGGCGCGCATCATACTTACCTGGCCGGGGAACGTCTCCATTGCGCGGTGCGAGGCGTGTCCTTGCGAGTCGGTCGGAGCGGTGGGCTTTCGCGAACGAGTCGGTCGGTGCGGTTGGGTCTCGCGAACGAGTCGGTCGGAGATTTCGCATCGTACTCGCTCGCCCGGACGCACGTACGAATCGGTCGGGAAACAGGGCTCCGAATCGGATCCGGTAAAGCCGAATCCGATTCGGAGCCCTACCGGCCGAGATCGGAATCGGCCCCTTAATGTATTAGTTATTATTTTTAAATATCTTTTAATATTTTTAACTATATTCCTTTTAATTATATGTATTATTTACTTAATTTTACATTATTATTAAAACATTTAAAAAAACGATATTTTTAACTTCGATATTTTTGACAACTATATATTTTTTTCGATATTTTTGTACTTACCTTTATGTAGATTGGACTTCGATATTTTTGACTTCTATATTTCTGTGTCGATATTTTTGCAGGTCGATTTTCTGTCCTTCGATATTCTGTCATACATTCGTGTAGCTGCAGGCACGGTATTCCCAAAATGGCGCCAAAAACCGGGGTGTCGATAAGATCGAAGCAGATTTCTTCTGTGTGCATATTAGCGCAAATAATTTGTAAAGGTCCGGTTTGATGCACAATCAATCCAGAGGATAATTCAGATCCGTCAACGGCCAGCATAGGTTCCGGCCGGGCTTTGCGTACTAATGGAATACCCAATGTTTTGGCCAATCCAAGATGCAGGAAGTTACTGGTGGCCCTAGAATCAAGTAATATGGGCAAGACTTTTCATGCCTGTGGGGAAAGCACAAGTGTCACAATGAGTGTGAGATGACGGGGAGCAGGAGTCAGGGTGTTTGCTAGATGATATGAGACCTCGTGCATGGTTGAGCTCGATATGGCGGTCTCGGGCTTTATCGAGCTGTCTAGTTTTCCGCCTGCTCCACAGTGGTATCTTTTCCTATCAGTGCTGCTTCCATCCCCTTTTTAGAGGGATTCGGTTTGTTAGAACACTCACAAACAAAATGCCCGGATTTGCCACAATATAAACAAAGATTTAACCTACTTCGACGATCTTTTTCCTCCTTCGATAAGGGGCCCCTTACACTACCAATTTGCATGGGTTCTACAGCGTCAGAGGTAGAAGAGCTTGTCTCTTTCTCGTCAGCTCTGACAAGTAAAAGATGTTGCTCACCACGGCCTTTCTCGCCTTTGCGCTCTCCTAAACAATTATCTAGCTGCACCACCAAGTCTATAAATTCGGAACACTCGGTAGGGGGGGGGGGGTTCTACTATTCGAGCCAGGACTTCCTTTAGGTCATCTCGAAGCCCTCGGTAGAAAAGAGATGTCCTTTTCTCCTCTGGCCAAACGGTTTCTACGATGAGCCTATTGAATGAGATGATATAGGTCAACAAATCCTTGTTTCCCTGTTTCAGATTAAGTAATTCGTTGTCACTAGCGTGAACAAATAAATGTTTGTCAAAGAGTTTATGCATTGCGTCCTTAAATCTAGTGAAATTGTAAAGCAGAGGGTCATCGTGTTCTACAAGTGGTATGGACCAGGATGCTGCGTTTCCCCCGAGGTAAGAAATTACAAAAGCCACCTTAGCAGCATCACTAGGAAATGCTGTGCAGCGACACAGAAAATGCAAATGACACTGAGTCATGAATGCTCTGAACTTGGTTATATCGCCATAGAATCGTTCCGGAGGGGCCAGGGAGACCGGAGTAGGAGTCGCAACGCTTGGATGCACGGGCTGAGTGGCCATGTTAGTAGTGTCTCTGGTTGTGGATGTTGTGGAGGGAAATTCGAACCGAGGGGGCTGTATGAAGGGTGACTTATCTCTAGGTTTGTTTCCCTCCTCTGGGTTATCTCTGGGTTTGTATCATTGTAATTCGACTCGCAAATCCTGATTCTCTACTTTAAGAGAGGAGACCTCCTGCTGTAGACTGGTTAGGAGTCTGGTTATGTCTACTAGGGACACCTCAGCCTCTTCCGGTAAGGCCCGAGCTAAGGCGTCTACCAGACAGGGCTGCCTGTGTTCATCCATCGCCCAGGCAGCCCTGTTTTTTGTGGCTTGGCTTAATGTAAGGACGTGGCGTGACCACTCACCTGAAATCTTGGGATGTCTGCAGGGGCGATGAACGATGTATGCTCCCAATACCTCTTGGAACACCTCTCAGTGCTGTGATAAAACACAATCCACTGGCAGGGCTTCCCAAAGGTAAGGGGAAGTGGATGAGAAATAAGAGAAGTAAAAAAAAAACTGCTTCTTTACTCAACCTGGTCCAGCCGAGTACCACGTCTTGGGTCTCTGAGAAATTTACAGCGTATATCGTGCGATGCTCTGGCAAAGAAACAATGGGGATGAGTACTGATGCACTTCTCCATACTCAAACACATGCACAAAATGGCATAGAACATAGAATATATAAAGATAAATAAAATGTAATCACCTATTGCAGGGATAACTGCAAGCCCTTAATATCTCTGTCCACGGGATTTGAGTTGAGGAGTTCACCATGCACACTTAAAAAGAACAGTTCGTGCTAACTGAAATTATACTGATTCATTGGTGAAACATATGCCTGTATTTCTGTTTCCACTGTCTAATGTGCAGGAACAATACAGTTTTGAAGAGAAACGTAAATTAAGGCTAAACAAAAATAAAAAGGAACTCAAAACACTATGGCACCATTCATCTGTGCACTCAGAAAACATGAGACAATAATATCAATAACACTTTGTATCAGAGTTAACAAAATCCTAATAGCGTACCATCATACAATATATAAATACTAAAGAGTTCAGTTTAACATGTCAATAGTAAAAGCTCAATGAAGTATCCAAGCTTCTTAGTTGTCAGTTCTTGAAAGTCTTGTGAGCAAAGAGTTATATAAACTAAGGGAACAGTTCAACATGTCACTAATAAAAGCTCCATGAAATATCCAGGCTTCTTAGTTTTCAGTTCTTGAAAGTCTTGTGAGCAAAGAGTTAAATAAACTAAGGAAACAGTCTCCTTAAGCACTGTTCATCTCTTTTTAAATGTCACAGATTAATCATAAGGAAACTTCAAGTTTGAGTTCAAAAGGTCAACCACATGAAGAAATGCAGGGCACTTAGCTTGTCCAAGGCTCTGCAGCTGACTCATCCCTTGAGGCCACTCTGCAGCTGAAGAGAGGAATCTCCTTGCTGGCCGATGACAGCTGGTGGAACAGGAACCTCTTGGAATGCTGAAAGTAAGCCAAGCACCAGCATGTGCAAGGCTTGTCTATTTATAGGCAAAGGGACAGGTGTTTGCAAACACGAGGCAAACCCCGCCCCTCCACATGCTGGAACACAAGGCTTGCCACAGGGAAAGAGCAATGCAGAAAACAACAAGCATTTCTACCTACAATAAACAAGCCCTGCTAAAACCAAGGACATTTAGGCTGCGCATAAACACTACTCCTGCAGGCAAATGAAGAAGCAGCATTTATGGGGGGGATACACAAGGGCAGCCGAGGAGCCTAACTGGTGGGCACAAATAAAGCATGGCGGAGTCTGGGACCGGCGTACTTCCCTGACGAACGAGTTACTTACCTTTGGTAACGATGTATCTGGTAGAGACACAGTCTAGCCGTAAATTCCTTAACTTAGAATATTCCCAGGCGGCAGACTAGATCCGGAAAACTTTTTCCCCAGCAGTATCTCTGCATGCCGGGGGGCGGCGTCGCCTGGCTCCGTCCTGACATCGTCCACGGAAGTGACGTCAATGGAGCCATATAAGACCCTCCCAGCGTGCTGGCGTCAGTTTTCTACAGTGAAACTTTTCCGCGCCACAACGCGGAGCCACGGCAAAAACTGTGAGAGTATAGGAACAGTGTGTGAAAAAGAACAAAACCCTTGAAAAAACAATGATAAGAAAGCATAGAGAGAGAAACAACACCATGTTTGAAAAAGTAGTCAACACTTGAAGGGACTGAAGGGAGCGAACAGAGCACCCGCCCCAGCAAAAGTCCCATCAAAGCGAAGAGCCGTGCGCCCCCTAAGAGGCAATGGCAGTGGAAACGAATGGCATGACAAACGAAGGACAGTTTGCAACCACAGGATGGAACCGCATGAAAAACAGTCTGTAACCACAGGATGTAACTGTAAAGGACCACAAGACTGGAACAACATGACTCATGGCAAGGGACCAGAAGTGAACAACAACATAGAATGTCTACCACCCCCCCCCCCTCACAGTGACTTATGAACTGAAGCATAGTCAAAAGAATCTCAACCCAATCGACTGCGGCATAGACAAGGAGACCCCAAAGAAATGGGGAGAAACAGACGAGGGCTGAGGGAGGGTAGGAAAACAGGAGAATCGCCACGCTGGAAGAACACAGGTGGAGAAACATTGAAAAGCACAGAACCTAGCCACCCAAAACGAGAATGGGTGGAGAGCCAATGTGCCCAGAACAGAATGACACACCCTGCCCCAGAAGTAGGTGACGAGAGCACCCCTCAGTAAGACCAAGGCCACCTATAAGGAGGCGAGGTGGTAGAACCCCACCTGGAAAGGTCCTCACAGATGGGGAGGAAGGGTGGGCGTTAAGGAATCTGCGGCTAGACTGTGTCTCTACCAGATACATCGTTATCGAAGGTAAGTAACTCGTTCATCTGATAGAGACATCTAGCCACAGATTCCTTAACTTAGAATAGATACCAAAGCCATACCCCATTGGAGGAGGGTCTGCGACCGAAACCCACCAAGTTCCAAGAGAACTTATCCGCCAATAACATTGACTAATCACGGTGGGAACAGCAGTGCCAGCGCGGCTGACACCAGACCCATGAAGCCCCATAAGGGAGTCTGAAGAAGGGGAGGCAAAGGCAGCACAATCTGTCAGAGGGCGTCATGAGACCTCCCTAGTCCAGACAGGGACGAAAGGAGACACAGAACCAGAAAGGGCAGTGTATAATAGAAGGAAGTTGAGAAACTTCTGCAAAAGGAAGTTAAACTGAGCACCGGATCCTGTGGATCTGCCAAAGACAGAGTCCCAGAAAGGGAACCAGATAGTATGCTATCGTCAGAGCATACCCACTGAACATACACCATAGTGGATGCGAAAAAATGAAATGTGAGGGGACAGATGTCATCATGCAGAGATATACAGAGTCATGACTACCAGGAGATACAGGTATGTGGATGATAGGATACACACAGGGAGACAGAGTGTGCCGTGAGAACCACACCACAGCTATGCAGAAGCCCAAGGAATGGGATTACCAACAGCACGCATGCGGTGGCAAAGAGAGGCGGGCGCATCACCAGGTAGTCAACCAGGCAACCGTGCCCAGTGGTACAAACAGCGAAGGGAAACCGGCAAAAGCCGGGAACACCCAGAGTGCTCTCTTTCATATGAGAGAGAGAGAGAGAGAGAGAATCCGGGGCTAAGACCCCCGATACTAGGGCAAGGAAACCTAGTATGCATACTCTCTCACTGTGTATATAACCCATGACATATATATCTAAGACAAAGAAGCATAAACAAATGAAGTAAAAGTGAAAAACAAGGGGGACGCTCGAAGAGCACACCCTAGATAAAGGGAAGTCGCACCATAGGCACCAACGGCACCAGTGTGAAGCATAGCAGGACACAACAGTGTCAAAAAACACCTAAAAGCAACAACATCCCCCTTGACGGGGACGGAACCGTGGTCCCCCTGTGAGACAGGCGGAGACACTGACCACTACACTCACGAGGAAGGAGTGAGAAACACACAGACAGAAGCCTGACAGAAAGGGCAGATACAGTCACATACATACACTGTATAAGGACGAGTATTCTAAAGAAAATACTTGCACCGTAATATACTCAAAACAAAACAACAGTGCCTTTAGGTATGATTGGTAACCCACAACCGGTGAAACACCTGGTGTGGAACACAAAACCGTGGAACAAGAGAGACAGCCCTGAACCACTAGGCCAGAGTGAAGCAGAAAACACCCGCAGAGGCCAGGAGCGGAAGGACCTGAACCCTTGCACGTAAGAAGCAAAGGGACCGAAGTCCCTGCCAAGGAAGTGCATAAGGAAATAAGGTACAATCTGTTGGTAACACGCAGCAGAAACGTAGCCGGCAGAAACTTCACTGCCCATAGGCAAAAGCCCCACAGGCTTGAGCCAGGAAAGAAGACGGAAGCACTTCCCCACACCAAGAATTGAGAGTAGAACGCAGCCAAGACAGGGGGCGGAAGGTACACCGCCGGCACCCTGCGACAGCAAAAATATCCTGTGTGTACACACACAGTGTGTCTCCACAAAGACAGGAAGAAGCTACGGACCAACCGTAGACTACAACACAGAACCCCCAGGAGAGAACCGCACCAACCTCGCGGGTCTCACTAGAGGGGAATTCCTACAACAGCAGGAAGAGGGTTAACAAAAGAGAAGTATCCTAAGAAGACTCCGCAGGAGCCGTGGAAACCCCGTGCCAGGAAGAGCAGCCATACAATAGCCAACAAGTACCCCACATAGGGTATGGCACATCCCTTTAAAAACAAGGGGCACCTCTTGAGCTGAGCTCTTAGACAGAGGACTAAAAAGAAATGTAGAAACAGCTGGCCAGCTGTAACAAAAGAAAGACAAGACGGCAAAAAGCTGCACAGTCCGTCTGGGCAATAACGTCTTGAACCCAGAGACGGAGCACCAGAAAAAGCAGTGACAATACTGCAAGTAAAAGGGACAAGACAGCGAAAAGCCGCACAGTCCGCAACTTAAAAGCCAAAGTCCACAACAAGGACTACAAACCATGGAAGTCATGGAAACCCAGACATGAGACGTTGAACCGCAGAGTCAGCATGTCGGTCGAACAGGGTGACCCCATCAAAGGGCAAATCCCTAATCCGCTCCTGGACGTTGGCAGGGAAACAGCCATCGTGCAGCCATGCATTGCGGCGCAGAGCAACTGACCGGGCCATAGCTCGACCCACCGAATCAGTGGTGTCCATGGCCGACTGAATGGAAAATTGCGCCATTTCCCGGCCATCACGAATCAACCGTTCCAGGTCAGTCCAAGGACCCTCCAGAAGAGAGGGAAGGAGGCGCTCGACGGAGTCCCAAAGGGCAGAAGTAGCTCGTGAAAACACGCAAGACGTGTTCAGGGATCTAAGGACTGCACTGGTGGACGCAAAGACATGGCGGCCACACGACTCCAACCATCGAGATTCCCAAGAGGGAGGGAGTAACGGAGGAGGGGTAGAAGGCAACGAGACAGAAGCTGCCTGAATCACCAGCCCTTGAGCCCGAGGGTGGAGGGACAGACAGACAGGGTCTTCTGGAGCAGGGCGATGTCCAATAGCCCGATCCACCGGGTCCCCCGAAGAGGGCCTCGCCCAAGTCCCCAGAAGAACGTCGTATAACGACTCGCCAAAAGGCAAAAAGGGCTCCACTTCCACAGTGCCCTAGTGGAGTAAATCCAGCAATTGATTAAAGGGCAGAGAGACTGAGGGTGGCTGCACTTGCAAAATGTCTGTAGCTCTGCGAACCGCCCTTGCAAAAGCCGCACTAGCCACAGTGGCCATTCGAGGTGGCGACAACAGGTCATCCGTAGGGGACGGCATGAGGCTAATCCTGCCACCAAAACGCGGTGGCTGTACAGCCATAGGGCAACCAAGGCCCTGCCAGTACATGGGGACCTGGTCCGGGGGACAGGGAAACAATCCAGGGGGTGGCGAACCCACAGGAGCCTCCTCAGTGTCGGTCTCCACATCCTCCACCAACTGAGGAACGGCCGGGGATGGCACCGGCGTCGAGCGGTGTCGAGACGGCATCGACTCGACGTCGAGAACCCACGAAGGAGCCTCGTTCGTCGGGCGTTGGACCGGCGTCGACGCGACGTCCACCGAGATGGGTACCTGCGGAGAGGAACGGAGTCGACTCGGAGTCGAGAGCTGCGCTGCAGCCTCAACCGGCATCCACGCATGAAGCCGCACAGGGCTGTGCAAAGACGACAGGGAAGGCTTGGACGTGCGAGGAGAATGCCCCTCCGGGCCATGCCCCGACGTCGCAGCGACTCCGGATTCGGAGTCAGGGTGCTCGACCGGAGCCCAGGGCGAACCCGCCAGCAAAGTCCCGATCTGAGCCCCCTCCCCCTCTGTGGGGCCCGAAGGCACGCCAAGGAGAGGGGGTGACCCAAAGATGGAAAGCAAGGCCCGAGAATAGGCCTCCATCTGGGCCCTAGTCGCCCCAGCGCCAGGAAACAGCAGGTAAGTGGGGGTCAACTCCTGAGGACCCGTGTCCGGTAGAGCCCGGGAGCAGCGGGCCCCGCCCTCGCGTGAGGTCGGCAACCTCCACGACTTTTTTTTCTTGTGCTTACCTGCAGCAGGAGAGCGACGTCCGCAGGAACGACTCCGCGACCTGTCCCGAACCGACCCCCCAGCACGAGAAGGAGACCGACGATGTTCCCAAAAGGACTTCGGCTTCAGCTGGCGGCAGGCGTCGCACTCCTCGGAGTCGTGGTACTCGCCCAAGCACCACATACAGATCGCGTGTGGATCCATCGCCGACATCTGCCGCGAACAGGATTCACACGTTTTGAAGCCCGAAGGCATCACACACTGTTCCCGGCCTGAAAAAACAAAACAGACCAGAGGTAACCGCTTCTCCGGTTCCGCGTTGGGACGCGGAAAAGAAGAAAACTGACGTCAGCACGCCGAGAGGGTCTTATATGGCTCCATTGACGTCACTTCTGTGGACGATGTCAGGACGGAGCCAGGCGACGCCGCCTCCCAGCGTGCAGAGGTACTGCTGGGGAAAAAGTTTTCCGGATCCAGTCTGACGCCTGGGAATATTCTAAGTTAAGGAATCTGCGGCTAGATGTCTCTATCAGAACCGACGCGCAGGGGTACTGTTAAAGAAAAATTCTCCGGATCCAGACTGATGCCTGGGGGTAATTCTAAGGTAAGGAATCTATAACTAATAGTCTCTTTCAGATTCTATAACTAATAGTCTCTTTCAGATATATATTTTATATAATTTATTCAATTTACCATATGCGTTATTCTTATCACTCACTAAGTAATGTATTCATTCTGCTGTGATTTGTTTTGCTACATGGTATATTGATTCTGTCATATGTAGTAGTGGTTTTGAAGCACAAGTTACTAACTTGTGTAACGATATATCTGTAAGAGACAGTAGTTAGTGACAGATTCCTTACCTTAGAATATCCCCAGGCGTCAGGCTGGATCCGGAAAGTTTTGCGTAGCAGTACCCTTGCGCGTCAGTAGGCGGCGTCGTGCGGCTCCGCGTCCGTCGTCGGCGTCGTGATCGCCGGGATGACGTCGCAGGCAGTACTTAGGCGCCGCCCCTGCGCGCTGACGTCAGTTCTGTACACGACTTTCCGCGCCAGGAACGCAGAGCCATGCAAGAAGCTGACACAGGTGTCTGAAAAATACTAGGGCCCTGAAAGGGATGTCCTTAACCCTAGAAATCTGTTCGCAGAACGGGGAGGATGGGTGGGGCGGTAGGAATCTGTCACTAACTACTGTCTCTTACAGATATATCGTTACACAAGTTAGTAACTTGTGCATCTGAAAGAGACACGTTAGTGACAGATTCCTTACCTTAGAATAGATACCCCAGCAATACCAACCCCGGTGGTGGGTCTGCGAACAAAGATCAGACAAGGAAGTCCTGGAGGACAGAACGGCCAAAGAAGCCGTCCCTCCGGACCTGACTGTCAAGGCAGTAATGCTTTGTAAACGTGTGCAGCGAGGCCCACGTAGCTGCCTGACAGATAACCGGCAGCGGAACACCGCGGCCCAAGGCCGTGGTAGCAGCCGTTGCCCTGGTGGAATGGGCACGCAGCCCAACAGGAGGCTCCTTCTTGGCCAAAGAATAGCAGGTCTTGATGCACAAGGTAACCCAGCGGGAGATGGTTCTCTTGTGCACCGCCCGACCTTTTTTGGCGCCCACGTAGCCAACAAAGAGCTGGTCATCCACCCGGAAGTGTTTTGTGCGTTCGATATAGAAGGAGAGCGCACGTTTTGGGTCCAGACGGTGGAGCCTCTCTTCCTCTCTGGAAGGATGCAGAGGCGGAAAGAAGGTGGGCAAAGTGATGGTCTGCCCAATGTGGAAAGCAGTAACCACCTTTGGCAAGAAGGACGGACGCGTCCGAAGAACAACCTTGTCTGGATGAACAGACAGAAAGGGAGGTTTGCAAGATAGAGCCTGGAGCTCACTCACCCGCCGAGCGGAGGTGATGGCCACCAGAAAGGCTGTCTTCAGAGTCAGAAGACGAAGAGGACAGTTATGCAGAGGCTCAAAGGGAGCGCACATTAAAAAGGTAAGAACCAAGTTCAAGTCCCACTGAGGCATCACAAACGGAACAGGAGGGAAGAGGTGAGTAATGCCTTTTAAGAACCTGTTAACAACAGGGGACTTGAAAAGGGAGGGCTGATCAGGGAGCCTGAGGAAGGCCGAGATAGCACAAAGATAACCCTTGATGGTACCCAGGGCAGAACCCTGTTGGGCCAGAGAGAGAAGGAACAGAAGGAGCTCAGAAAGAGGGGCAGAAAGGGGATCCACAGCCTTTGCTGTGCACCATGCCACAAATTTGTTCCACCTGCAGGCGTATACCACCTTAGTGGAGGGACGCCTGGCTGCCAGAATCACATCACAAACTTCGGGAGGCAAGTCGAAAGGAATCAACTGCCGCCGCTCAATCTCCACGCAAGCAGGTGTAGACTGGACAGGTTCGGGTGGAGGACCGTCCCCTGCTGCTGCGACAGAAGATCCTCCCGAAGAGGCAGACGGATCGGGGGATCTATGCTCATATTGAGTAGCTCGGGATACCAAACTCTTCGAGCCCAGTCCGGAGCCACAAGAATGACCTGGGCCCGGTCGTGCCGAATCTTCTTCAACACTCTGGGTAGAAGTGGTATAGGCGGAAAGGCGTACAACAGACCGCAACTCCACTCGCGACGAAAAGCGTCGCCGAGCGAGTGCCGCCTTGGAAATTCCAATGCGCAGAACTGATGACATTGCGTGTTCTCTTCGGTGGCGAATAGATCTAACCAAGGCTCTCCCCACTGTAGAAAGAGTCCTTGCGCCACTTCCGAGTGAAGACGCCATTCGTGATCGATCATGCACCTGCGGCTGAGGTTCGTCCGCCCTGGCGTTCAGAGAACCTGCCAGGTGTTGAACCATCAGGAACATGCCCTGATGTTCCAGCCATGTCCAGAGGCGCAGAGCCTCCTGACAAAGGGTCCAAGACCCCACCCCGCCCTGTTTGTTGCAGTACCACATGGCGGTGGTGTTGTCTGTGAACACCTGCACTACCTTCCCTTTGACAGAGGGAAGGAATGCCTTGAGTGCAAGCCGGATCGCCCGGAGCTCCAGAATGTTGATATGGAGCCGGGACTCCGCCGGAGACCAGAGGCCTCTGATCTCCGCCTCTCCCATGTGACCGCCCCATCCCAGAAGGGACGCGTCCGTCACAACTGTATGCTCTGGCTGGGGAAGGGAGAGGGATCTGCCCATGACCCATTGCCGGTTCGAGAGCCACCACTGCAACTGTTTTGCAGTCCCCTCCGAGATCTGGACGTGATCGGACAGGTTGCCCTGGTGCTGCGCCCACTGGAACTTCAGGTCCCACTGCAGAGCCCGCATATGCCATCTGGCATGATTGACCAGCAGGATGCAGGAGGCCATGAGGCCCAGCAGCCTCAGGGTCATCCGTACCGAAACCCAGGATAAAGGCCGAAAGATCGGAATCATAGCCTGAATATCCCGGACTCGCCGTTCGGGAGGATAGGCCCGAAACTGCGTCGTGTCCAGAACTGCTCCGATGAAAAGGAGCTGTGGAGAAGGAACCAGATGCGACTTCGGCACATTGATGGAGAACCCCAGCGAGTGCAGGAGTTCGGCCGTAGTCTGGAGGTGGGAGACGACTGCCTGGGACGAGCCCGCCTTCAGCAGCCAGTCGTCGAGGTAGGGGAAGACTGAAACCCCTGCCCGGCGCAGATGAGCTGCGACCACCGCCATCACTTTCGTGAACACCCGAGGGGCACTTGTAAGGCCAAAGGGGAGCACGGTGAACTGAAAATGCTCGGGGCCTACCGTGAACCGAAGGTAACGCCGGTGGGCCGGCAGGACGGGGATGTGGAAATACGCGTCCTGCAAGTCCAACGCTACCAACCAGTCTCCAGGGTCGAGGGCAGTCAAGACCTGAGCTAGGGTGAGCATCTTGAACTTCTCCTTCCGGAGGAAGCGATTGACGTTCCGGAGGTCCAAGATAGGACGCATGTCCTCCTTGTCCTTTTGGGCACCAGAAAGTAGTGGGAGTAGCAACCACGCCCTACTTCTGGGGTCGGAACATGCTCGATGGCCCTCTTGGTCAAGAGGGCCGTGACTTCCTTCTGTAGAAGCACCAAGTGACCCCCTGACATGCGGCGGAATTGAGGTGGCATGGCTGGGGGTGGTCTCGAAGGGGAGGGAGTAGCCCCTTCGGACAATGTCCAAGACCCACCTGTCCGAGGTGATGGTGCGCCAGTGGGGAAGGTGATGGCGGACCCTGCCCCCTACCGGCGTGCCGTGCACCCGAAAGGAGGGACTAGGAGGGCTTGGAGGCCGCGGACGGGTTGGAGGTGGTGGCCTGACCCGCACGCTGGTTGCCCGATCCGCCACGGCGGAATCCACGTCCTCGGCCACGCGAAGACGCCTGCTGCGCGGGCCGGTGGCTGGGCTGCTGACGTGAAGGGCGCCCCTACCGTGGCCACGATAGGGGCGAAAAGCAGAAGGCAGCGGAGGGCGTGTAGCAGAAAGGCCCAGGGACTTGGCAGTAGCCCGTGAGTCCTTAAAGCGCTCCAACGCATGGTCTGCTTTGGACCCAAAAAGACCGACTCCATCAAAGGGCATGTCCATGAGAGTATTCTGGACATCCCCTGAAAAACCAGTGGTTCTCAGCCAGGCGTGGCGTCGGAGCGCCACCGTCGTTGCAATAGACCTGCCCAGCGAGTCGGCGGTGTCAAGGCCACAACGGATAGTGTATTTAGCCGCATCCCTTCCTACCGCAATGGCGCGGGAAAGCAGTGCCTGGACCTCCTCAGGGCACTGGGGCAAAACATCCGCCACCGAATCCCACAGGGAGTGGGTATATCGGCCCAAAAGACAAGCGGTGTTAACGGACCGCAAGCCAGCACTGGAGGAAGAAAAACCTTTCTTCCCAAACTGATCCAGGCGTTTGGATTCCCTATCCGGAGGGGCGGTAGGGAAGGCGGTTTGGGAAGCGGAGGCTTGGACAACCAAGCTCTCAGGAGTGGGGTGGACAGAAAGAAACAGGGGGTCGCCCGGAGCAGGGCGATGGCGTCGTGACACGTTCCGATCCACAGGAGCCCCTGTGTTGGGCTTGGACCAGGCGCCCAAAAGAACGTCAGTGAGGGCGTCGTTAAACGGCAGCACAGTCTCCGCAGAGGAGGCTGCCGGCTGAAGCACCTCTGTCAAGATGTTAGGCTTGACCGTCAAAGTAGGGAGCTGGAGACGTAAGGCCCCAGCAGCCCTACGCAACACCGTACCAAAATTGGCCCCCTCCTCCGTAGCCACGGGAGGAGACAGCATGCCAGTGTCAGGGGAAGTATCCAGACCACTGGCCTCCCTAGACTCTCTGTCCAGTCCTCATCATACTGACAGTTGCGCGTCAGAGGGTCATCAGACCCCTCCCAGTCCAACTGGTCCTCCTCAGGTTCAAAATAAGGAGGAGGAGGGACAGTTGGGACCCAAGGTCCCATCGGGCGCCGGAGCCGGCGTCGAGCGACGTCGCTCCGGGTCCATGTCCGGAGCCGGAAGGAACTGGGGACGACGCCGCCCGGAGCCCAGGGCGGCGTCGAGAACGGCACCGGAGACATCGGGCGCCGGCGGAGGTGTCGTGAGGTCGACCGGCGTCGATGGGGGTTGTGGAGCCGGGATCGAGGCCGGGGCCGAAGCCGGAGCCGGGATCGAGGCTGGAGGCACGGGCGACGCCGGGGCCGGAGCCGCCGGCGACGCCGGAGCAACCCCATCAGGGCCCGCGGGGCCCGAAGGCGCACCGGAGGGGCCTGAAGGCCCGAAGAGGCGGGCCATGGCCGACAGGAACTCCTGTACCTTGGCCGGATCCGCCCCCGAACCCGGGAAGGGCGGGTATGGCGGGGGCGACTCCACAGGCAAGTCCGGGGCCGCGGGGCGGGGACGGTGCCGGGAGGAGCCTCAGCCGAGTCGCGAGACCGGCGAGGCGAAGTCCGAGAGCGACGATGCTTCTTGGACTTCTTGTGCTTAGACTTACCGGACGAAGAAGACTTCGACGCCGACGACCGGTGTGCACTCCACGAGCGACCCCTGGACCTCTCACGCGACCGGGGCCTCCGTGGAGCCGAATGCCGGGCCTCGAGGAGCTTTCGAGACCGCTCTCGCAAAGCTTTCGGGTTGAGGGCCTGGCATTCGGGACAAGACTCGGTGTCGTGGCCTCGGCCGAGGCAGAAGAGACACTCCCAATGCGGGTCGGTGACGGACATCATCCGCGCACAGGCGCCGCATCGCTTGAAGCCGGGCATCCCTACGACACCTTTAATTTGGAAAAAACAGTGAAAAAATCACCAAAAAGTATGGTCAAAAATTGACCAGGGCACTGCTCTTCCCGGATCTGCGCTTGCTGGCGCGGAAAAAAGAAGAACTGACGTCAGCGCGTAGGGGCGGCGCCTAAGTACTGCCCGCGACGTCATCCCGGCGATCACGACGCCGACGACGGACGCGGAGCCGCACGACGCCGCCTACCGACGCGCAAGGGTACTGCTACGCAAAACTTTCCGGATCCAGCCTGACGCCTGGGGATATTCTAAGGTAAGGAATCTGTCACTAACGTGTCTCTTTCAGATATATATTATATCCATCAGCCAGTGAGTGGTATATGAAAAACAAAAAGGATATAAGACCAAGCAGATGCAGTGCTGACATGGCACTCTAAATCTAATTCTCTGAGAACAAACAAAAAAGTTACTTACCTTTGATAAAAATCATTCTGTCTGATACTCTATCAACCTCAACTTTGAATATTCCCAGCTCATATTGGATCTGGTAGAGATCTAGCTTCAGATTACTTACCTTTGAATTTCCCAGACTGGATCTGAAATATTTTTGCGAGAGCAGTACCTCTGTGTGCCAGTAGGTGGCATCGGTTGGCTCCGTGCGGCATCATCGTCGACATCCACGCCAGAAGTGGCCTATATGGGCGCCACCATGGCGTGTTGATGTGAGTTATTTTTCACGACTTTCCACGCTAGGAGCGCAGAGCCATGAAGTGCACTGACACTAGTGTGTCCAAACAAGGATGGGTGGGTCGGTAAGGAATCTGTGGCTACATGTTATTTCTACCACATAATACGTTACCGGAGGTAAGTAACTTGTTCATCTGGTAGAGACATCTAGCCGCAGATTCTTTACCTTTGGATAGATACCCGAGCATTACCAACCCAGGTGGTGGGCTGCTGACGAATTCTAAGCTAAAAAGTCCTGCAGGACCGAACGGGCAAAGTGCCCATCCCTGTGAACCTGACTGTCCAGGCAGTAGTGCTTGGTAAATGTGTGCAGGGACGCCCACGTTGATGCCTGGCAGATGTCCAGGACTAGGACACCACCTGCTAAAGCAGTGGTAGCAGCTTTAGACCTGTTGGAATGGGTTCCCTAAGCCCTTAGGGGGCTGCTTCTTGGCCAGTGTGTAGCTGATTTTTATATAGAGAACAACCCAGCGTGAAATGGTGCGTTTCTGTACTGCCCAACCCTTCTTCACTCCAACATACCCCACAAAGATTGATCATCCACCCAGAACTCTCTTGAACTGTCAAGGTAGAACGACAATGCTCTTTTGTGAGTCCAGACGGTGAAGTCGTACCTCTTCTTTTGAGGGATGTAGGGGAGAATAGAAAGTGGGCAAGGAGACGGATTGGCCCACATGGAATGCTGTTAGCACTTCCCGCACGAAAGAGTCCCTAGTGTGAAGCACCAGTGTGAGAAGTTGGCCTGGTATATGCTGTCCACTAATTAAAGTGGGCACCCTGTACCAGTCCAAACAACCCTTATGGTGATTTAAGAGGTCAAAGATAACCTTAGAAAGCTATCCAAGTGGTAGCTGTGGAGAGCAGCCTTCAGGCTTAGTCTTGAAGGAATGCTAAGCAGCTTGTTTTACCAGAATGCAACCTTATTGTATTAGTTAAATGAAAGGAGAACCACACAGTAGTTATAAAAATATGTATTTATTATTATAACACACTTTAAATACCTCACAGTATCTGCTACACTCAGATAAGCATAAAGCACACAATACTGTAGCACAGAAACAATCGTACGTAGCACTAATACACAGTGGGCTCCAGGGGGAGACCAAACCATATACTAAAACAGTGGTATAAGAACCACGACTCGAGTCAAGACAGTGTCTAGAGGATGTAGAATCCCTGGGACCCCAAGGAACCACCCAAGGTGAGAAAGTAGGGACCCCACGGAGGACGGGGGCAGTGTGAGAACACGACCGCGTGCTACGTATGGGAGAGTCGCAGTTGCAGTTTTAACGTTTAAGGACCCTTCCCAGTGGATTACAAAGAAGCAGGGGCGTAGCTAGGCCTTAGGCTGCCCGTGGCGGACCCTGCGTTTGCCGCAACGGCCACAGGTAAGAGCGCCGGCTGTCCGCCCCAAAACTCGTGTCGCCTGAGGCGGTCCGCCCCCATCGCCCCCCCCTAGCTACGCCACTGCGAAGAAGCCCTTTGGATCATAGGAGGTTGAAGAGCCACCCCACCTGTGGATACCGTAGTACCAGAGTTACCTATCCCAGGGAAGCCGGGTGTATAGGGCTGAAGTGGTGTAAGAAACTTTTGTCGATCTCAATGGAGGACTTCAAGGAAATACCACTGCAGGAAAATAGAAAAGTGTCTGATGGAATCCAAGGGTGGATTCTAGATGAAGAGTACCTGAAAGCAGACGGGACAGAGTCTGGGTCACTCAAAAGTGACGAATGGCTCGGTAGACGAATGCCCACCGATGTCGGGTGCTTCACGTGCGTTGAGGGGGTTCTTGACTCTGCAGCCACTGGGACCAGGAGACGTTGAGGATGACCAGGAGCCAGATACGAGCTGTCCCACAAAGGATGTCGAGTGCTGAGGGGTCGGTGTCCGGCTGGAGCACCAATAAGCCTTGGCAGTGGCAACCCACGAAGATGGTCAAGAAAGGTTCGGACCAGCAAGGTCCAGGTGACTCACCAAACATAGGGGAGTCAGGGCAAGCCTGGAGCAACCAGGGGAACCCAAGAAAAGCAAAGATGACCCTCAATAGGACCCACAGGCCGGAGGCACAGGAGTCGCGAGGGGACCTCAAGCAGAATTACAAAGCAACAGCCCACGGAGGACTCAGTGCGAGGAGGCCGAAGTTCTTTGATGGAAATGGTGCCAGGGGTTGGGGCTACTCGGAGCCCAGTGCACTTGTTTTGGGAACGCCAACAAGCATATGCACTTGCAAAAGTACGCAGTGCAAAGGGTACGGGTATTGCAGTCCCCACGAGGGATTCTGACCTCAAACTTGGTGAGAGAGCAGCTCGGACGTCGAGGGACATGGGAACCCACGGCCTGTGTTGCTGGAGCCTTCTGAGTCAGCAGGAGCTCAGGATCAGCAGACCAGTCAGTTGCGTTATGGTGCCTGCGGTTGCAGGGGAGTGACTCCTTCACTCCAAGGGAGATGTCTTTGGTTGTCCTTGATGCTCCACAGGTCCTGCACGGAGCCTGTATGGTGCACGGGCACAGACAATGCTTTGGACGGAGTGGGAGACTAAGTCGGGCCCAAACGAAGTCCAGCGAAGTCCAGAGTGTCCAGACGGTCGAAGTTCAGTGGTTTCTTGTTCAGAATCTTGTCCACGTCGAATCTAGGGTCCTACAGCCAGGTAAGCCTTTTTGTATCCACAGGAGAGGGTTGGACAGATTCAGGGGACCCTCCCAGGGGAGGGTCAGGACAGTGGGGCGGTTACTCCCATGTGCTTTGTCCAGTTTCACGCCAGAGGGGGAGCCAAAGGCTCCCAGGACTGGTTTGAACTGGACTTTGCACAGGGACACCAAATGCGCCCCTCATGCACACTTCCAGGTGCTGGCAAGAGCACCCACCCAGCCCTAATACACTAAATCCTGTCTGGGAGGTGGTCACACCTCCCTGTGACAGGATGCCTATTGTCCTGCCTTCTCCTGCTCGAGCTTGGCTCAGCAGCAGGAAGGCAGAAATGTGTCTCTGGTCGGCAGCAACCATTTTGTGCCGTCCGGAGCTAGAAGGCTGGTACCGGGAACACCGAGAGCCCCACGGGGGGCGCTCCTGGTGGATGGAATCATACCTCCCACACCGGTTACCGGTGTTGGGGTATGATTCCAACATGTTTGACACCAAACACAATAGGGTTTGTTGCAGCCGTTTTCGAGATGGTCATCATGCGGTCGCTTAATGCCCCTCTATATTACTATATAGCTGCTTCACTGACAACCCGGGAAAATGGACTCCGTAGGCTGCAGGGGTGCGCTGCTCATGCAGGGGCACCTTCTCACTTAGAACCAAGCACCCTGCCCTCAGGATTGTGAAGGAATGCTAGATCGGTGACTTATAGGTTTTAAGTGCAGCGCCCCTTAGATATAGTAAACCTATATCTTAAGTAAGTGGTGCATGCACCAACTTACACAGGCTGCAATGGCAGGCCTGTAGGTCCATTTTGAATGGTCTCTCATGGGTGGCACAATACATGCTGCAGCCCATGGGAGACCTCTGGGGTACCTATGCCCTGGGTACATGGGTACCATATACTAGGGGCTGACAAGGGTACCCCAGTATCCAATCTGGGGTATACCTAAGTACATAGCATAACAGTTTAGGGAGAAAGCAGATAGACTGGGGTCCTGATTAGCAGGATCCCAGTCAGACTAGTAAAAAACCAGCTTAGCACCAAGCAAAAAGTGGGGGTACACATGCAGAAGGAGCCTACCTTCCTACAGGCCCGAATACACTAAACCCTGTCTGGGAGGTGGTCACACCTCCCTGTGACAGGATATCTATTGTTCTGCCTTCCCCTTGCTCGAGCTTGGCTCAGCAGCAGGAAGGTAGAATCGTTTCTCTGGTCGGCAGCAGCCATGTTGTGCTGTCCTGCTCTAGAAGACTGGTACCGGGAGCACTGAGGGCTTCCTGGAGGAGATTTACAGTGCATGGAATCATACCTTCCACACCGTTTACGATGTGGAGGTATGATTCCAACATGTTTGACACCAAACATTACAGGGTCGTTACAGCCAGTTTAGAGATGGTCATCGCGTAATGACGCATGGCCACTCTATGTATCATAATGGCTGATGCACTTACAACACGGGAGAATGGACTCCGAAGAATGTAGGGGTGTCCTGCTCATGCAGGGGCACCCTCACATTTAGAACCGAGCACCCTGCCTTCAGGATTGAAAGGATTGCTTTAGGGGTGACTTATAGGTTTTAAGTGCAGTGACCTTAGATATAGGGAAACCTATATCTTTTGTAACTGGTGCTAACATCAGCTTACACAGGCTGCAATGGCAGGCCTATAGTTACAGTTTGAGTGCTATCCTATGGGTGGCATAAAACATGCTTCAGCCCATGGGGGACCCCTGGTGTACCTATGCCCTGGGTACCTCATTACCATATACTAGGGACTTATAGGGGTACACCAGTGTCCAATCTGGGATGTACCTAAGTACTTACCATGACCAATTTAGTGGAGAAAGCACAGAGACTGGGGTCCTGATTAGCAAGATCCCAGTCAGACTAGTCAGAAACAGCATGGCACCAGGCAAAAAGTGGGGGTAACAACAAAAGCAAAACCTACTATTCTACAACGGGACCATGAACTAGACTTCCTAGGAGTCGAGCGATGCGGTCCCGAGTGCCGGGCTGCAAGTAGCTTTAGGGACTGCTCCCTCAAAGCTTTCAGAGCAATGGCCCCGGAGTAAGAGCACGACTTCGAGTTGTGGTCGCGTTTCATGCACCAGAGGCAAACAAGTGTGAATCCGTCACCGACATGGCACGGTGACAGGCACCACATGATTTGAATCCAGAAGTCTTCCTAGACATGGGGAAAAAGTCTACACACCAAAAAGAGGTCCACAAAACATTGAAAAAAGCCTGTCAAAAAGTGACAGAGGGTAGGTCTCTTAACGGATCTGCGCTGGCTGGCACTGAAAGAAAATAACTGACTTTAGTGCACCAAGGTGGCGCCTATATAGGTAACGCAGACGTCACTTCCAGTGCAGACGATGCAGATGTCATGCTAACCTGACTGATGCCACCTAGCGGCGCGCAGGGGTATTGCTCGAAGAAAAATCTTCTGGATCAAGTCTGATGTCTGGGAAATTCAACGGTAAGGAATCTGCGGCTAGATGTCTTTGTCAGATCTTAGGTTTTGTGTGGACTTCAGAAGTCTCAATACAGATACAAAGACATATGCTCAACCTATTCCAAGAGCAGATGAGCTTATTGACAGACTGAGTGTAGCAGAGTTTCCCAGTACCTTTGACTTGACATCAGGGTACTGGCAAATTGGTCTCATCCCAAGAGTCAAAGAAAAAATAAGCATTCTCACCCCCAGATGGACAATACCAATCCTTTCAACTGGATGGCACTACTAAACACAAGTACTGGATCCCACCGCTAGACACCAATGAGAGAAAATGGCATGGGTTACATGGTGTGGTTGTGCAACCTCACCGTGTAATACCATTCCACCCCTTTTTAGGACTAGTCAAACCTTAGCTCAACCCTCAATAGTTGTGGCTTCGAGCAGTAAGGCTTCAGCAAAGGAACAAATGTAAAGCATTTAAACAGCACAAAAACAACTGAAGGAGAAAAAACATGACTCAAGAAATCCAACAACAATTTTAAAATATAAACTTTATGTCTATGAATTTATAGACACCAAAATGAAAAAGATCCTCTGGAGGGTTCTAGAGATCTAGCTTTTTAAAGGATCAATAAATCAAGGCTTTTCACATATTTGCGAACATGCATTAACAAATTTAATGAACTTGACAGTTACATACTGTTTCAGCAAAAAGTTACATCTAGAGTGAATACAGTCATTAAGAACTACTTTAGGTGACAAACTCTGGTACGGAGCAAGTCAGGGGGACCACCAAAGCCCAATTGAACAGTTACCTTTACAAGGAAAGCAGTCTCCAGACCAGTTCCAGCGGTAGTGGCCATTTGCTATTAACTTCTATGAAGTGGCCCTGATGCAAGGGATACAGGCTGCTGAAGATGCTCACGGATACTTTAGATGTTGTGCGGTCGACGGGAGAATTCCTGGTGCTACTTCTCGGTCCACGGTGCTGGTGGGGAGACTTTGGCTATAAGGGTCAATGTCCCTCCAAGTCCTCTCTGGTCCAGCAAAAATCAAATCACCACTGCATTACTTGTCTCCGGTACCAGCCAAGCCAATGGTTCCCTGTTTTTGATGATAGTTTAATTTCTAGGCAACTAAACTGCACTCCAATGGCTCGCCCAGGTCCAGCAGACTTGGTGCAACTTTAGAGTGTAGGAAAGTGCCCCTTTTTGCATGGTTACCCCCTAACATTTTGACAGATAACTAATGCTAACTTGACCGAGTGCGTGCTGGGATCCTGCTAACCAGGCCCCAGCACCTGTGTTCTTTCCCAAAACTGTACATTTGTTTCCACAATTGGCACACCTCTGGACCAGATGTAAGTCCCGTGTAAAAAGTACCCCTGGTACCAAGGGCCTTGTGACCAGAGAGGGCCCCTGAGGACTGCAGCATGTATTATGCCACCCTCAGAGACACCTCACCCTGACACCCACACACTGCCATTGCAGGCTGCGTGTTTTGGTGCAGACCCCTAAAGAGTCAACATGGCACACATCCCTGTGTGCCATTCCCACCAACACTGCCTATGCCATGGGTAAGTCACCCCTGTAGCAGGCCTCATGGCCCTAAGGCAGGGTGCACCATCCCGCAAGTGAGGGCATAGCTGCAAGGGCAAGTTGCCCCTACAGTGTCTGTGCCATTCACAGACAGTGTAAGTGCAGTGAAGCCATATTGAGTACATGGGCTGGGAGTTTGTCATTACGAACTCCATAGCTCTATGAAGGCTTTACTGAAACCTGGGAAGTTTGGCACCAAACATCTCAGCATAATAAACCCACCCTGATGCTAGTGTGGTATTTATTATAAAATGCACTCAGAGGACATCTTAGAGATGCTCCCAGAAAAACTACCAACTTCTAGTGTTTTGGCTGACCAGTCCCCACCAGCCAGCCACCACCAGACAGGTTTCTGACCCCATGGGGTGTGAGTCTTTGCTCTGTTGGAGATCAGAAACAAAGCCTGCTCTGGGTGGAGGTGCTTCAAACCTCCCCCTGGCAGGAACAGCAACACTTGGCAGGGAGCCTCAAAGGCTCTCACCTTGTGATGTGCTGATTTTGGTAGCTTCAACTAGTGGAGCTGCCCGCCCCCCTGTTCAAGCCCCACTTTTGGTGGCAGGACAGGTGGCAAAATTAGTAAGCAGAATAGGAGTGTCCACCTTAGCCTTGCACATCCGTAGGGTTCCCAGGAGCTGAGGTGAACCCTCTCTTAGAAATTCTGATTCTTGAATTGGAGAATTAGGCACAATAGGGACAGGGATGTGCCCCTCGCCCTAAAAGGAGGGGTACCCAAAGGGTGTAGTCACCCTTGGGGACAGTAACCATTGGCTACTGCCCGACCTCAGTAACGCCCTTGAATTTAGTATTTAAGGGCTCCCTGAACATTGTTCCTCAGATTTGATGGCCCAAAGAAGAAGACTGCTGCTGGACCAGAAACTGAACTGCTGCAGATATTACTCGGCAAGAACCCTGCCACAGGTAGCCGGTTCAACAACTTGACCTGCTGTCCTTCCAGAAACCCTGCCAGGCCTCCAAGAAACCCCAGAGACCTTCCAGCCTTCACCCAATCTCCAAGAACTTCCCTTCGGGCTAGAGGCTCTAGTCCCTGGCGTCTGCCGGTATAGGAACCACAGTAGTTGAGGACTGACACTTGTGTCGACGCAACTCACTATTGCAAAAAGAACCCCAATATTTCAGCAGTGGAGAACCGCCACTGCCCTGCCAGAAGAAAGCACCACAGCTGGACAACGGCCTCTCCGAGATGGCCCAACATCGGCAGGACTCCTCCATCCCCTGCGCATTTCCATCTCATGACTGCGACTGCTGTGCTGGTGGTGTCTCCCTTCGACCTAAAGTGACTCGCTGATGACGACCGCAATGGTGGAGGCGTTAGTGGCCTACTAACTCCCATTCATCCTCATTGCTCTCCGCTGACCGCGAGAGCAAACATTGTTGCCGGTATCAACTGCCACAGCATAGATACTGAACTGCGCACCTCTTCGGGTGTCCCCAGTCTAGCCTTGACTAGCCTTGGGTTCGGCGAACTCTTCACCCGGCCGCCCCAGTGCCGGTGGTGGTGCAGGGCCTATCTTGAACTGACATTTGACCAGGGTCGGTATAAAACTCCCGAAGACTGTAAAAGTAAGTAGTGTACTTACCTGCTGACGCATAACTCTGTTTTCCTTCCTTAGGATTGCATTGCATTTTATTTACCTACAACTGTCTACCTTTTTCAAGTACTAAATGTTACTGTTTCGGATTGACAATACCAAAGTATGTCCAAGACCATAAAAGCATTTGTACTGCCTTTTTAAAAGTATTACTTGCCTGTAACTGAATTCAACTTGATTCCTAAAACAAAAGTAACCAAAGTCATATTTTTGCTAAACATTGGTCTGGAGTTAGTCATTGAGTGTGTGTTCCTGTCTTGTATGAGTGTGTACAACAAATGTATTCACACTACCCTCTGATAAGCCCATCTGCTCAGTCTAGCTACCACTAAGTTGAGAGTAAGGTATTGTCTACTTTAACCTCTGTCATACCTTTGGGAACTCACTGGACACTGTGCAAACTATACCTCTTTTTGGTATTGTATATACAGAGTCAGATTTCTACATTGGTGGATCAGCGGGGGGTCTACGACTTTGCATTTGTTGGACTACTTAGCCAACACCTGATCACACGACAAAACTCCTAAATTGTCTTTAGATTCTGATTTTGTGAATTGACAATTTGTTCTACATTTTTTTTAATCTGTTAGGGCCTTCATTAAGTCCCTTTAGAATTTCTTTCAAATAACAACTTACTGTAGTTAGGGACAAAAGCATTTTAGAAGTTTTTATTAGAACTCTTGAAAAATGATCCCCACTATTAGTGAAATAATGACTGATATACAAACCAGGATTGAGGAGCTCGACCTCACCCCCTACCTCCATCTAGAGATGAGTGAGTTAAGATCTCTGTGTAGACTTAAAAAGATTTCCATGGGGTCCCGTGCCTCCACGGTCAAGCTTCAGGAGATCTTGGCAGAGTATGCAAGGGACCACCCTTCTGAGGGGGACGACCTCGACTGAGGAAATGATGACGTTCATGTCATGGAGGACAACCCCCAAACTCCCTCACTAAATAGAGAGAACAGGGTCCCTGAGCACCTAACTCCAACGGTAGTACTCACAGTACATAGGTCCCACACAGGTGGTTCAGGTCTTGATGAGATCATTAAGGATAGCCTCAATAAAGAGGACATTCTTCTAGGAAGGTTGATCAAAAAAATTGATCTAGAGAATAGACCCGAGATTGCTTACACAGTGCCCTATATAAGTTAGCATTTGCGGCACCATTTTCTTTTTAGACGTCATTTTGAATGGTGATTGAAACTAATCCTTTAACGTTTCCGAGAAAAAGCCTCTGTTAAGTTTCGTTTCTGAAATGTTGAAGTTTTGCTTTGGTGATGAATAGACTTTTCATATTAGTGCATACCTTTCTCACTAGATAGAGGCCCTCTACCACTTGTCTGGTGGCGGGCGCAGGGTGAAACGACCTTGGACTGTGCTAGGTTGTGTGAAATATGAGTACCCAAACGTATTTTTTGTATTTCATTGCCCAGCTACATCTGCCTGGAAAATTCCACTGTAGGCGTGTCTTTGCTTTACTATGAAACGTACATAATGTATCTCTATGCTTGTTGATTTCAGTTCCCTCTGTACCACTCTTCGAAACTGTGCAGACGGGGCTCTACTATGAGTGCACCTGAATAAAGCAATTATTCGTAAATTCTCCACTGTTTTTTCGACTCTTCATTTGGTATAGAAGGCTGAGAGGTGGGCCTAGGACACCCGGGTGGCCCCAAGCTGGTCACTTCCTTCAGTTGGTGCCCAAACAGGGACTCCTTCAGGTGATTGATCCATCCCCTTGCCGCAGAAGGGGGGAGGATGTGGGCATAGTCGGGTCAGACGAACAAGTTACTTACCTTAGGTAACGATATATCTGTAAGAGACATATATTAGTTATGGATTCCTCACCTTAGAATTACCCCCAGGCGTCAGACTGGATCCGGAGAATATTTTCTTCAGCAGTACCCCTGCGCGTCGATAGGTGGCGTCGGTCGACTCCGCGTTCGTCGTTGGCATCATGGTCGCCGGAATGACGTCGCAGTATCTACTTAGACGCCGCCCCTGCATGCTGACGTCAGTTATTTCTTTTTCTGCGCCAGCCAGCGCAGATCCGGAGAGAGCGGTACCTCGAGTCACTTTTTGACTCTCTTTTTGCGACTTTTTGTCGACATCTTTTCGAGTCCTCAAGACTCCTGGTGCACAGGGATGTCATCTCGACGGATCGGCTTCAAGCCTTGTGGCTCCTGCCACAAGCTGATGTTGGTGATGGACCCCCATCTTGCGCCCCTGCGCGCTGACGTCAGTTCTTTACACGTCATTCCACACCAGAAGCGCAGAGCCATGCAAGACACTGACCACTGGTGCACAAAAACTAGGGTCCTGAAAGGGAGTCCCTTACCCTAGAAGTCAGTTCGCAGAATGGGGAGGATGGGTGGGGCGGTGAGGAATCCATAACTAATATATGTCTCTTACAGATATATTGTTACCGAAGGTAAGTAACTTGTTCATCTGAAAGAGACTATTAGTTATGGATTCCTCACCTTAGAATAGATACCCCAGCAATATCAACCCCTGAGGTGGGTCTGTGAACTAAGTTCACACCAGAAAGTCCTGGAGAACTGAATGTCGCTGTTTCGCCCTGGTGGGCGCTGTCAGGGGGCTTCATTCCTGCTCCTTCATCGCACCCTGGTGGTTCTGAAAACACGGGGACTAGCGCTACCTGCTCCTGGCCACTCTGCTTTAACCTGCAACACCCTGGTGGGAACTACCAGTCCCAGGGTGCAACGCTGCCATTCACCTCCCAAGTCCAGGCGCCGCTAACGAGGGGGAGGCGCTATATTCATCTCTGCGCATAAAGCGCTGCCTCACCCCCCGCGGCGCAGGACGCTGTCGCTGTTTCGCCCTGGTGGGCGCTGTCAGGGGGCTTCATTCCTGCTCCTTCATCGCACCCTGGTGGTTCTGAAAACACGGGGACTAGCGCTACCTGCTCCTGGCCGCTCTGCTTTAACCTGCAACACCCTGGTGAGAACTACCAGTCCCAGGGTGCAATGCTGCCATTCACCTTCCAAGTCCAGGCGCCGCTAACGAGGGGGAGGCGCTAGATTCATCTCTGCGCATAAAGCGCTGCCTCACCCACCACGGCGCGGGACGTGCGCGGGCGGGCCCGTCCTTGACAGGAAGAGGCAGGGCCACCCCACTTGCGTCTGGCCTTGTTTAGCTGTGTGAGGAGCCACTTTCACATCTGAAAGGTACTGTTATTTTACTGTCTGGCTCCTTGCTGGCCTATGGCCAAACTATGTTAGCCTCGCCAACGGTGATTGAAACGGTCTTCTTGGCCGGTCATAAAGGTTGTTTTTCGCCCTCTCCTGGACATATGACTTTTGACAAACTGATTTGTGCCTCTTAAATACCCGTCCGTTCTTTGATTGTTAGTCCTTTTTCTGTGTGTGCCCCGCAGCGTTTCTGTGTTTACATAGGGGGGCCTAGCTTTCTGGTAAAATTTAAACATTTGTAGTACAAGATTTCCTAACCATTTCCCTAAGATACAGCACTTGTAATATCTGGCTAGACCTAGGGAAAAGTGACGATCACAATCTAATGCTAGGGAGGAATGGGGAAAAGGAAAGTCACAGAGGGTATGAGGGGGGGGCCAGTAGGGAAGGGCAAGAAGGCAAAAAAGTCCATTAAACCGCCAAAGTACAAAGGCAGCAATTGTGTAATGGGACGCATTGATAACCTAATAAGCGAATGTGAAGACATTTTAGCAGCACCTTCAGGCACCACCCTTGATCTGTTGATAGGCAAACACCCCCTAGCCTTTCCACCCCCAGTGGCCTACCATCTATCCCGGATATGTTTAGAAGATTGCCAGCTAAGGGGCTCGCCACCGAGCAAGCTAGGAGAAACCACTCACATAGCGAGAGATCATTCGCCACCCCCAAGCTCCATTGCATACCACCCAAGTCAGCACGAGCCCGCACCAGTGTGCACAAATAGATTTGCCCCCCTCATTGATCTGAATGACGATGCACTGGACCAACAATCTCCTGATGGGCTAGGTGACCCAGTACTTGCACCAGTAGTCCAGCATGGGTGTACGAACCAGTGTTCCAACCAGTTCATTAGTCACATTAAGGATCTAAAAGCACAGACCAGTAAACTAACTGAGGAAGTCTGTGCTCTTAAGGCAATAGTTGGCATGTTAACAGACTCTTTAAAACATCTGACCCAAGACACTCCCCGCGTAAAGGATAGAGTGTTTACGTCACAGCAGCCTAAATCTAAAGATCAGCATAATGGCAGCTTAGACGATAACAGTAGGGCCCCAATTAACAACTTAGCGGACTCTCACCAATATAGAGAAGTGTGTCCCCCACTACAAAAAGGAAGGGCCTATAGTCCATCACTTTTTCAATGTAACCAAGACAGGCTGTGTGGCTCAGGATTCCAGCACCTAGAGGCTGGAGTCGCCAATCCCACCTTTCCTAGAATAAACCATCTGGCAGGACAAATGACACAAGAAGCACATGTTAGTAATAAGAAGTCAATGGCGCATAATCTAAAAGGCCAAATCTTCCTAACCAATGTCCCCAAATCAACTTCTAGCCTAATCAAAGAAGATGAATATTCCCTTATAAATAAATGCACACAATGGTTTAGACACGTGAGGACGTGCATATCAATTATTAGGGAAGATATACTCTCAGCCAAAAGATCCTCAGTAATTGGTATGGATTTGGATTATGTTTGTCTAACATTAGCCAACACCGATTTGGTAGATAATTTAGTGGCTTTTGATATCAGGATCTCACATCTGAACCACACAAAATTTAGGATGAAGTACAATACCCCAGATCGATCAACCAACTTGAGAACCTGCAATACTGTTCCACACTGCATAGAGGGTTCCACCTTACACCAGATAGATTGAAGGTTATGAAGCGCCCCCAACTGTCTCAATCAAAAGAAACTACACAGTTGGGAGGTAAAGCCCCATGTTGTCTGTCACCCCCCTCTATCAGCAGCTTCCCTGATCAGGGCACGGCCCGTACGGAACGCACCCCCGGTGACTCACCTCACCCTACACATATGCTGGAACCAGTCCAGCTTGCATATGTTTCATGGAACATTGCGGGCCTGCAGTCTAAAACATCATCCCTAGAATGGTCAGAATTAATCGAAGTCCAGGATATCTGCATATTCCAGGAGACATGGTCTATTAATCCAATTCATCGCCCAGGTTACTTAACTTTCATAAACCCGCAACTGGCGGTCAGAAGGGTAGACCATCTGGTGGGCTAACAATCTGGGTCAGACAGAGTCCCTGTTATAGGATTGAGGAAGTCTAAATCGATAGTCCTGATATAATGGCTATTCGGTTGCGATCCAATTCGCATTCTCAAATAATGGTATTTAATGTGTATGCAAGAGGTCTCACAGGCAGTAGACAGTCCGAGACAGTCTCTCATTTAGACGACCTCCTGGACAGTTGCAGCAGACTATGTAATCTCGTAATAGCAGGCGACTTTAATACTACTTTCGAGCCCCTTGACCAAGACGATAGCAACCTCAGCGAAGAGGAAGATGCACAATGGAACATTCCTCTGTTAGAGCTGACCCCGATCAAGAAATAGACGGAGGCAGCTCTACAACTCAAAGCATTGTGCATGGAGAGGGGCATCAGGGCAGCCAACGGGAGAACGCCCTCTGATAGAACTGGCTCCCACACATTCTGTAACGGCCAGAGAAGGATTCGTATTGACTGCTTCCTTATTAATATGGAACACTGGCCGTTCCTTATGGATATGGAGGTAAAAGAGAGAGTAGAAAGTGACCACAACCCTCTTATACTTAAGATGTTAGCCCCAGGCTCAGCCGCAGACTGCCCAGTGCACGACAGCAAACGCCCTGATCTGCAACGATATGCGGCGGGTCAAATGGGATAGAATTGTGGGAAATGACCAACTGCTCACCTCAATAAGGGCAGATGTTGTTAATACCCTAGCAGTGCTTCAATCTGCTAACACACAGGCCAAATTAAACGAGATTATAATTCGAACTCATGAAGATTTATTTGGCAAAATAAAGAATTATTTCTTAAAGCCCCACAGACAGCAAAGCAAGGCCAATACAAAGCATGCCAACTGGTATAATAAGGCATGTAGGGAAGCGTACAGGTCTCTGGCCATAGCAATAAAATCAAAGGACATGAGTAAAATTAAACAAGCTTGTACGAGCTATAGAGCCAACCAGTCAAAAGCGAAGAAAGACTGGGACGAACTTAGATGGCATGATCTCTATCAGGCCAGCAAAGAGAAAAACCCTCAAAAGTTCTGGCAACTAGTTAAATGGGGTAGTGGAGGACAGGCTCCAACAGCACATAACCATGTGGCACCGGAAATGTGGGTCACATTCTTTGAGGCACAATTTGCCGCAGAAGAAGAGGGGGGGAGGGGGTAGATGAACTGTTTCAAGTCCCTCAACCTGACACGGTCTTGACATTTGATATTGGGGAGGTTGCATCAGCACTAAGAGCAGTACCACGAGGAAGAGCCCCGGGTCCTGATAGTATACCGGCAGACCATTCCTGTATGATAGTGATATCTGTCAAAAGTACATACAGCAACTAGCAAATGCAATTGCTAGTGGAGCTTTAATACCCGAATCCTGGCGTGGTGCAGAAATCCTAACCATTTACAAAAAGGGAGATCGATCCAGCCCCAGCAACTACAGGCCAATTAGCCTCATAGATTCAGTACAAAAGATAATGGCAAGGTTAGTGCTGAGTAGAATACAGAACTGGATCGCAGAAAATGACATATTAACACTGCTTCAGGCAGGATTTCGTGCCCATGTGAGTACCATCGACCAGGTTTTCCGCTTTATTTTAATCTATTGGCAGGTTGTGATGATCGCAGGAGGTACCATCTACGCCGCCTTTGTGGACCTTAAGTCCGCTTTCGATATGGTCCCCAGAAACAAACTGTGGGCGGTTTTAAAGGATTTAGGGATGCCACTTGATATACTATCAGTTATCGTGAGATTACACGAGGCCAACTATGCCCAAGTGCGCTGGGGTTCACAGGGCAACCTCACAGATCGGTTCCCCGTATCCAAAGGGGTCCGCCAAGGGTGTGTTATGGCCCCAACATTATTCTCATTATTTTTAAACGGGGTCGTCAACTATTTTTTCCTCCCACCCGACAGATGCTCCCTCACTAGCAGCCACTAAAGTACCGATACTAATGTTTGCGGATGCCACGCTTGTCATCTCGAAAGCACAAAGTGAGCTGCAGAAAGCGCTGACGCGCTTTGAAGTATTCTGCAAGGATCGTGGCCTTGTGATAAACGCAAATAAAACAAAATTCATGGTCCTTCATAAACACAGAGCAATAAAGGGCAGGGTACATCTAAACAAGGTAAACCTCGAACAGACCGATGACTTTAACTACCTAGGGATCACCCTTGGAAGAAACTTAAATTGGAAACCCCAGATCGAGATCATGGCCTTAAAACACCGCCAATTAGCAGGAGCATTGCTGAGAGAACACAAGTCCTCGCAAACTAAGCCCATAGGCCCAGCGTTGCAGATTTACAATACCAAAGTTATGGCCTCGACATTATATGGTGCAGAATTTTGGGGCTTCGACAATTTGACACCGTTAGTCTTAGCCCAGAATAAATTTGTGAGACGCCTTACAGGCCTTCCGCAAAACACTCCACTAAAGCCCCTTTACTACGACCTAGGTTGTAACCGTCTGGACGAGACAGCAAGGTTCCGACCAATAGCATTTTGGCGCAGACTATGGTCCACTCCTGAGCTATCGCACTACGCAAAAGCATTAAAGGATGTTAGAGAGGCCGACACCTCCTGCAAGATAGTTTGGTTACAAAAGGTGAATAGCACATTAGTTAATATGGGCTTGAGCCATTTATGGGAAGACCCAGAAGGCCATAGGTTCCCATCCAAAAGAGATTTAAAGAAGCTTTATTGGTCCATGGTCATTACAAGTAGTTCACGTACCATCGAGAATACTACATTGACTGGAATCTTTATAGAGATCAAGCCCAGTCCGATGTATGAGCTTTAATGGGATGTCATAACCAAGCCAAGTGACAGGAGACTATTCTTTCAATTCCGGGTTGGCTCGCTCCCTGAAAATCTTTCACTCATAAATGGCACAACATCAAAGATAACAAGTGCCATCTCTGTACAGAGCAGGAGGAGACAGTCCCACACATCCTTTTTGCATGTTCCGCTTACAAGGTTCCCCGGGACAAATGGATCAAACCCTTATGCAATACTTTGGGCACAAGGTCTAGCACCACAGCGCTAAGAATATCGACGTCAAACACCAACGAGCTCTGTGTGACATCCAACGCCAAATTTCTAGGTTGGATGTGGCGAATTTGCGCCAAAGTGTTAAAGACGCTGATGGTAACCCAAAGTAGCAGCCCACAGCACGAAGAAGCTGATACTGTTACGACAGGCCCTAGTACACCATTTGGCTAATGTCGGACCTACACCAAGAATAGGCCAACTGTAGCATTTGTAGAAATGCACAAGTTACTAACTTGTGTAACGATATATCTGTAAGAGACAGTAGTTAGTGACAGATTCCTTACCTTAGAATATCCCCAGGCGTCAGGCTGGATCCGGAAAGTTTTGCGTAGCAGTACCCTTGCGCGTCGGTAGGCGGCGTCGTGCGGCTCCGCGTCCGTCGTCGGCGTCGTGATCGCCGGGATGACGTCGCGGGCAGTATTTAGGCGCCGCCCCTGCGCGCTGACGTCAGTTCTGTACACAACTTTCCGCGCCAGGAACGCAGAGCCATGCAAGAAGCTGACACAGGTGTCTGAAAAATACTAGGGCCCTGAAAGGGATGTCCTTAACCCTAGAAATCAGTTCGCAGAACGGGGAGGATGGGTGGGGCGGTAAGGAATCTGTCACTAACTACTGTCTCTTACAGATATATCGTTACACAAGTTAGTAACTTGTGCATCTGAAAGAGACACGTTAGTGACAGATTCCTTACCTTAGAATAGATACCCCAGCAATACCAACCCCGGTGGTGGGTCTGCGAACAAAAATCCGGCAAGGAAGTCCTGGAGGACAGAACGGCCAAAGAAGCCGTCCCTCCGGACCTGACTGTCAAGGCAGTAATGCTTTGTAAACGTGTGCAGCGAGGCCCACGTAGCTGCCTGACAGATAACCGGCAGCGGAACACCACGGCCCAAGGCCGTGGTAGCAGCCGTTGCCCTGGTGGAATGGGCACGCAGCCCAACAGGAGGCTCCTTCTTAGCCAAAGAATAGCAGGTCTTGATGCACAAGGTAACCCAGCGGGAGATGGTCCTCTTGTGCACCGCCCGACCTTTTTTGGCGCCCACGTAGCCAACAAAGAGCTGGTCATCCACCCGGAAGTGTTTTGTGCGGTCGATATAGAAGGAGAGCGCACGTTTTGGGTCCAGACGGTGGAGCCTCTCTTCCTCTCTAGAAGGATGCGGAGGCGGAAAGAAGGTGGGCAAAGTGATGGTCTGCCCAATGTGGAAAGCAGTAACCACCTTTGGCAAGAAGGACGGACGCGTCCGAAGAACAACCTTGTCTGGATGAACAGACAGAAAGGGAGGTTTGCAAGATAGAGCCTGGAGCTCACTCAACCGCCGAGCGGAGGTGATGGCCACCAGAAAGGCTGTCTTCAGAGTCAGAAGACGAAGAGGACAGTTATGCAGAGGCTCAAAGGGAGCGCACATTAAAAAGGTAAGAACCAAGTTCAAGTCCCACTGAGGCATCACAAATGGAACAGGAGGGAAGAGGTGAGTAATGCCTTTTAAGAACCTGTTAACAACAGGGGACTTGAAAAGGGAAGGCTGATCAGGGAGCCTGAGGAAGGCCGAGATAGCACAAAGATAACCCTTGATAGTACCCAGGGCAGAACCCTGTTGGGCCAGAGAGAGAAGGAACAGAAGGACCTCAGAAAGAGGGGCAGAAAGGGGATTCACAGCCTTTGCTGTGCACCATGCCACAAATTTGTTCCACCTGCAGGCGTATACCACCTTAGTGGAGGGACGCCTGGCTGCCAGAATCACATCACAAACTTCGGGAGGCAAGTCGAAAGGAATCAACTGCCGCCGCTCAATCTCCACGCAAGCAGGTGTAGACTGGACAGGTTCGGGTGGAGGACCGTCCCCTGCTGCTGCGACAGAAGATCCTCCCGAAGAGGCAGACGGATCGGGGGATCTATGCTCATATTGAGTAGCTCGGGATACCAAACTCTTCGAGCCCAGTCCGGAGCCACAAGAATGACTTGGGCCCGGTCGTGCCGAATCTTCTTCAACACTCTGGGTAGAAGTGGTATAGGCGGAAAGGCGTACAATAGACCGCAACTCCACTCGTGACGAAAAGCGTCGCCGAGCGAGTGCCGCCTTGGAAATTCCAACGCGCAGAACTGATGACATTGCGCGTTCTCTTCGGTGGCGAATAGATCTAACCAAGGCTCTCCCCACTGTAGAAAGAGTCCTTGCGCCACTTCCGAGTGAAGGCGCCATTCGTGATCCATCATGCACCTGCGGCTGGAGTTCGTCCGCCCTGGCGTTCAGGGAACCTGCCAGGTGTTGAACCATCAGGAACATGCCCTGATGTTCCAGCCATGTCCAGAGGCGCAGAGCCTCCTGACAAAGGGTCCACGACCCCACCCCGCCTTGTTTGTTGCAGTACCACATGGCGGTGGTGTTGTCTGTGAACACCTGCACTACCTTCCCTTTGACAGAGGGAAGGAATGCCTTGAGTGCAAGTCGGATCGCCCGGAGCTCCAGAAGGTTGATATGGAGCCGGGACTCAGCCGGAGACCAGAGGCCTCTGATCTCCGCCTCTCCCATGTGACCGCCCCATCCCAGAAGGGACGCGTCCGTCACAACTGTGTGCTCTGGCTGGGGAAGGGAGAGGGATCTGCCCATGACCCATTGCCGGTTCGAGAGCCACCACTGCAACTGTTTTGCAGCCCCCTCCGAGATCTGGACGTGATCGGACAGGTTGCCCTGGTGCTGCGCCCACTGGAACTTCAGGTCCCACTGCAGAGCCCGCATATGCCATCTGGCATGATTGACCAGCAGGATGCAGGAGGCCATGAGGCCCAGCAGCCTCAGGGTCATCCGTACCGAAACCCAGGATAAAGGCCGAAAGATCGGAATGATAGCCTGAATATCCCGGACTCGCCGTTCGGGAGGATAGGCCCGAAACTGCGTCGTGTCCAGAACTGCTCCGATGAAAAGGAGCTGTGGAGAAGGAATCAGATGCGACTTCGGCACATTGATGGAGAACCCCAGCGAGTGCAGGAGTTCGGCCGTAGTCTGGAGGTGGGAGACGACTGCCTGGGACGAGCCCGCCTTCAGCAGCCAGTCGTCGAGGTAGGGGAAGACTGAAACCCCTGCCCGGCGCAGATGAGCTGCGACCACCGCCATCACTTTCGTGAACACCCGAGGGGCACTTGTAAGGCCAAAGGGGAGCACGGTGAACTGAAAATGCTCGGGGCCTACCGTGAACCAAAGGTAACGCCGGTGGGCCGGCAGGACGGGGATGTGGAAATACGCGTCCTGCAAGACCAACGCTACCAACCAGTCTCCAGGGTCGAGGGCAGTCCAGACCTGAGCTAGGGTGAGCATCTTGAACTTCTCCTTCCGGAGGAAGCGATTGACGTTCCGGAGGTCCAAGATAGGACGCATGTCCTCCTTGTCCTTTTTGGGCACCAGAAAGTAGTGGGAGTAGCAACCACGCCCTACTTCTGGGGTCGGAACATGCTCGATGGCCCTCTTGGTCAAGAGGGCCGTGACTTCCTTCTGTAGAAGCACCAAGTGATCCCCTGACATGCGGTGGAATTGAGGTGGCATGGCTGGGGGTGGTCTCGAAGGGGAGGGAGTAGCCCCTTCGGACAATGTCCAAGACCCACCTGTCCGAGATGATGGTGCGCCAGTGGGGAAGGTGATGGCGGACCCTGCCCCCTACTGGCGTGCCGTGCACCTGAAAGGAGGGACTAGGAGGGCTTGGAGGCCGCGGACGGGTTGGAGGTGGTGGCCTGACCCGCACGCTGGTTGCCCGATCCGCCACGGCGGAATCCACGTCCTCGGCCACGCGAAGACGCCTGCTGCGCGGGCCGGTGGCTGGGCTGCTGACGTGAAGGGCGCCCCTACCGTGGCCACGATAGGGGCGAAAAGCAGAAGTCAGCGGAGGGCGTGTAGCAGAAAGGCCCAGGGACTTGGCAGTAGCCCGTGAGTCCTTAAAGCGCTCCAACGCATGGTCTGCTTTGGACCCAAAAAGACCGACTCCATCAAAGGGCATGTCCATGAGAGTATTCTGGACATCCCCTGAAAAACCAGTGGTTCTCAGCCAGGCGTGGCGTCGGAGCGCCACCGTCGTTGCAATAGACCTGCCCAGCGAGTCGGCGGTGTCAAGGCCACAACGGATAGTGTATTTGGCCGCATCCCTTCCTTCCGCAATGGCGCGGGAAAGCAGTGCCTGGACCTCCTCAGGACACTGGGGCAAAACATCCGCCACCGAATCCCACAGGGAGTGGGTATATCGGCCCAAAAGACAAACGGTGTTAACGGACCGCAAGCCAGCACTGGAGGAAGAAAAACCTTTCTTCCCAAACTGATCCAGGCGTTTGGATTCCCTATCCGGAGGAGCGGTAGGGAAGGCGGTTTGGGAAGCGGAGGCTTGGACAACCAAGCTCTCAGGAGTGGGGTGGACAGAGAGAAACAGGGGGTCGCCCGGAGCTGGGCGATGGCGTCGTGACACGTTCCGATCCACAGGAGCCCCTGTGTTGGGCTTGGACCAGGCGCCCAAAGAACGTCAGTGAGGGCGTCGTTAAACGGCAGCACAGTCTCTGCAGAGGAGGCTGCCGGCTGAAGCACCTCTGTCAAGATGTTAGGCTTGACCGTCAAAGTAGGGAGTTGGAGACGTAAGGCCCCAGCTGCCCTACGCAACACCGTACCAAAATTGGCTCCCTCCTCCGTAGCCACGGGAGGAGACAGCATGCCAGTGTCAGGGGAAGTATCCAGACCACTGGCCTCCCCTAGACTCTCTGTCCAGTCCTCATCATACTGACAGTGTCGCGTCAGAGGGTCATCAGACCCCTCCCAGTCCAACTGGTCCTCCTCTGGTTCAAAATAAGGAGGAGGAGGGACAGTTGGGACCCAAGGTCCCATCGGCGCCGGAGCCGGCGTCGAGCGACGTCGCTCCGGGTCCATGTCCGGAGCCGGAAGGAACTGGGGGACGACGCCGCCCGGAGCCCAGGGCGGCGTCGAGAACGGCACCGGAGACATCGGCGCCGGCGGAGGTGTCGTGAGGTCGACCGGCGTCGATGGGGGTTGTGGAGCCGGGATCGAGGCCGGGGCCGAAGCCGGAGCCAGGATCGAGGCTGGAGGCACGGGCGACGCCGGGGCCGGAGCCGTCGGCGACGCCGGAGCAACCCCATCAGGGCCCGCGGGGCCCGAATGCGCACCGGAGGGGCCTGAAGGCCCGAAGAGGCGGGCCATGGCCGACAGGAATTCCTGTACCTTGGCCGGATCCGCCCCGAACCCGGGAAGGGCGGGTATGGCGGGGGCGACTCCACAGGCAAGTCCGGGGCCGCGGGGCGGGGACGGTGCCGGGAGGGGCCTCAGCCGAGTCGCGAGACCGGCGAGGCGAAGTCCTAGAGCGATGATGCTTTTTGGACTTCTTGTGCTTTGACTTACCGGACGAAGAAGACTTCGACGCCGACGACCGGTGTGCACTCCGCGAGCGACCCCTGGACCTCTCACGCGACCGGGGCCTCCGTGGAGCCGAATGCCGGGCCTCGAGGAGCTTTCGAGACCGCTCTCGCAAAGCTTTCGGGTTGAGGGCCTGGCATTCGGGACAAGACTCCGTGTCGTGGCCTCGGCCGAGGCAGAAGAGACACTCCCAATGCGGGTCGGTGACGGACATCATCCGCGCACAGGCGCCGCATCGCTTGAAGCCGGGCATCCCTACGACACCTTGAAAGTATTGGAAAAAACAGTGAAAAAATTCACCAAAAAGTATGGTCAAAAAATGACCAGGGCACTGCTCTTCCCGGATCTGCGCTTGCTGGCGCGGAAAAAGAAGAACTGACGTCAGCGCGCAGGGGCGGCGCCTAAGTACTGCCCGCGACGTCATCCCGGCGATCACGACGCCGACGACGGACGCGGAGCCGCACGACGCCGCCTACCGACGCGCAAGGGTACTGCTACGCAAAACTTTCCGGATCCAGCCTGACGCCTGGGGATATTCTAAGGTAAGGAATCTGTCACTAACGTGTCTCTTTCAGATAGGCAAAGATTATGAACATAGGGGTTTTATGTGTTGTTATTTTATTGATAATTTATAAACCTTTTATGATCCCGTATTGACTCCACTTTTTACACCATTTGTATAATGACAAGTATTGAGCCAAAGTGAATGTCTTACTTTTATTACAATGTTTTTATCTTGACGCTTTTACCTTATTATTGTAAATGTCTTTCATGATCTGTGTGATCGAAATAAAGACTATGAACTGAACTGAATGGCCAAAGAACCCGTCTCTCCGGACTTGGCTGTCCAGACAGTAATGTTTGGTGAAAGTGTGCACTGAAGCCCACGTGGCTGCCTGGCAGATGTCATGAAGAGCGACTCCACATCCCAAAGCAGTAGTGGCTGCCGTCGCCCTGGTGGAATGGGCGCGCAGCCCCACTGGAGGTTCCTTCTTTGCCAAGGAATACCAGATTTTGATGCAAAGAACGACCCATCGAGATATGGTCCGCTTTTGCACGGCCCGACCTATCTTGGCACCCACATAGCCAACAAAGAGCTGGTCATCCACCCGGAATTGCTTTGTGCGATCCAAAGAGAATGAAAGCGCACGTTTTGGATCCAGACGGTGGAGCCTCTCCTCCTCTTAAGAAGGATGAGGGGGCAGGAAGAAGGTGGGCAAAGTGATGGTCTGTCCTATGTGGAAAGAGGTAACCACTTTGGGAAGGAAAGAAGGCCTAGTGCGAAGGACAACTTTGTCCGAATGAAAAGCCAGGAAAGGAGGTTTGGAAGAAAGAACCTGAAGCTCACTCACCCTGCGAGCAGAGGTGATGGCAACCAAAAAAGCAGTTTAAAGTGTTAAAAGTCTGAGAGGACAGTTATGTAGCGGCTCGAAATGAGCGCAGATAAGGTAGGGCAGAACAAGGTTCAAGTCTCACTGGGGCATTACGAAAGGAATGGGAGGAAACTGTAGTACTTGAAATTTTGGCTTCGTGTCATAAGCATCGTCGAATCATGACGATTTTGGTATCAGCAGAACGACAATGACGAACATACTATATCCAGGCAATTTCGGCGTGTTCGAATGGCTGGATCACCTTCAAATCAGGGATTTCGTCCTGAACCCTCGGGTTCCATTTTGTGCATGGCAGCCATTTTAAGTGGTTGCCCTCACATAGGCTGATAACTAAGGCCAAAACGAGTCTGAAGGACACGTACACCTTTGTTGACTTTTGTGTGACCTGGGCAAGCTGACTCCACTGCCTGAAGCCAAACCTGTTCGACCAGTTCCTTTCCCAGTGACCGATCAAGATTAGTATCAAGGCACAGCAAACCATAAACCTTTCATCACATTCAAACCACTCCTAATCTCTCACACACCTGTCTATGTTTCTTTCTTTATGACTTGCTTTACGAGGAGGAGGTGCCCGATTTTATTAGGGGTCCATCTGATATCTGATGAGAATGTCGGGCCTTGCCGGGAAATTGGTCTTGGGATGGACAAACTGAAAATGGGCTTGTCATCATGACTCTGCTTTTTCAATGTTGTAAATATCTGAATGGTAAACTGTAAAGAAGGAATGTTAGGTATTTTGCATGCTTGCACAAGCTAGGACTGCCCCTTACTTGTATGCTGAAGTTTGTAACCCTGAGAGCATATAAAAGGCCTCTGTTCTTTGTATTCCTCAGACTGCCTCATACAGTTGCTACGGCTTCTGTGTGACGTGGCCTCACTTATGTAAGTTTAATAAAGATGTCTTTTCATATTTCAGCTTCTGTAAAGTTCTTTATATTAATAAGATCCCTGAGTTGAAGATTAGATTTACTTCAAATGGCGCAGCCAACGCGGGGCCTCATCAGAGAAGTGGCTTTCTGTGGGAGATCTTGTCAGGAGACTGAAATCTACTGAGGAGGACAGAACAAGATTCTACTAAGGAGGTACTCTGTGCACAAGGATTCTGGAGATTCTTTGTTTCTGCAGCCCAGTACATTTCTGATCTTCCTGATTTTTGATCCTCCACATGACGTCACTCCTGACTGAGAACCTTTTTGGCGTGAGTATTCTAAAAGACCGTTAGGTCATGTAGAACTTGACAGATAGAATTTGGATAACCTTTTGATTAGTAAAAGTAAGAGTTAAGTATAAGTGGGTCGCTCCCAGTCGTTTGTTCTTTGGTTCCTTGGTTCCTTTGAGTCTTAGTTTGATTGGTTCTTAGTTTGTTTGGTCCTTAGTTTTATTTGAAGATTGCAATTTTCAAAAACCGAGGGTCTTGTATATTTACGAGTGTATCGATAGAGATAGCCCCTTGAAGTTTGAAGCTAGATTAGTGAGCTATAAGATGCCTGATCTTAGCAAATTTGGAGCTTTATGTTGGCCAACTTTGTATACGTTTGGATTAGCCGGCTTCCCCTAAAGGGAAAATCTAAATAGGTTTAGATTTACAAACATATTTCTTCCTTGGTGATTTTGTATCCCCAGGGAATTAAAATATGACATAATACAAAACAAGGATCCTTTGTTCTGCGCAGTTTTTATGAATGAAGATATGCAGAACGATTTTGTTTGGTGTTCTGCTAACCAAAGCTAGTGAATTGAGTGTATTTTCGTAGTCTTTTTAAAAAAAAAAAAAAAAAAACACAATTGAGAAGCGTTTCTTGTAAATATAACTTACGACTAGTATTTACAAATGGTTTGGTTCTAGTACAGTCTGTGGGCTGTCCTGAGTATTGATAGGTGGGTTAAAATGTGTGTGTTTAAATGTCTGTGGTTTTCCTATTAGTGCAACTTCTGTAAGAGAATAGCGTTGGCGCTATTCATGAAATGCATGGCTAAAAGCGCGCCGTATTGTGTGTCCTGAGTGTTTCACCCCTTTCTGTTTATGTCTCAAATGAGCTCAATGTCTGTTCGTGGTTTTTCTTGATGTTTTCAGTCTATTAAGCAACATTTTGTAAGTATATTATTGGGTCTGTTGCTAAATAAAATTGTCCTTTTTAGAAAGAAAAATGTGGCGCCAAATTTTGTCATGTTTTAAGTTAGGCTTCTGTGTTTAGGCTTATAAATAAATGCGTCTAAAATGATAGGCAAGGGATGCAGCTTGCTCTTATATGTGGAATTATCAAAAATAAAAGGGTTTATTTTTTTTATTTTTTTATTTTTATTATTAATTATGAAAAATAATTATTAAAAATAAGTGCTACAAAATTCGTTTTTTACTATTCATGAAGCTTAAAGCTCATACTATGACATCCTAGCATTAAAATTTAATTTAAGTTGTGCTATACCGAATAATGACGACATTAGCATATGGATTTTCACTTGGCGCAGGTGTGAAAAACTCATTTTTCTAAAGATTTACATGAGATATGTCTAATATCTAATATCTGTAATGTGTAAAGAACATCCTGAGGATGATTAATATGTAACATACTTATGGGATATTTATTTTTAAGTGCCCCAAACATCAAAGTCGAATTTGGGTATTTTTGCCATTTAAAATAGCTTTAAAGTGCTTTAGGCTTCAGTAAATGAATACATTTAGGTATAAAACACAAATTTGCAGGTTATTCCCATTTTGGGTTCACTTGTTGCTGCTTATGATACTATTACAAGTTTACCTGTGTTGTGAAGGGATATACATGACGATGTGTATCCTGCAAACAGTTGGGTAGATTTGCTTTGACACTAAATTTCACAGAAAGACAGACAACACTTCACCAGTGTATGTCAAATTTGGCTTTAATGGTATTTGAAGGAAAAATAAAAAAGATATCAAGGAAACAAGGTTTCATATTTTTTTTCCCTGAAGAAGGAACTGGAACATTAGCGGAGGTTACCGTATATGGTTTAGCGGCCAGCGGTAGAGCCAACCTTTTTGTCACCCCCCTGATGTCACATCATGCCTAGTTATTGGGGATTTTAGCTGTGTCCTAGTTCCATTTCCCTTTTTCCATATTCTTTTCACCAGTTTGCCTTTTTATTGATGTATTGTTCAAGTTCACACTTCCAGACCGCAGTAATATATCAGAAACCCCCATATTATGTATAATTCCTTTTGTATCACCAGACTGGTTTTCAAGAATTCTCTTTAGGCCCACTGCAATGTTTTCCAGTCTGATTGTTAGGATAGTGATGGACTGGTTAACTGACTCAATACTATAACAAAACAAGTTTTCCATCTCAATAGGAGATACCTTACATTTTTTTTTTTTTGAACATGACACATTTTCAATGACTCTTTTTAATGTGGTTATTTTTACCCTTTTGTTCATACTGCTTTAATTTTTGGTGGGATCAGATGTGTTCTAAATTATGGAAAGACCAGGACTCTCTAGTTCTTGTCTTTTGTTTCCACATTTTGATCATTAGCCTGTGTATTGCATAGTGCACCTGATGCACAACTTTTAAAGGGAGGTATCTACATGCCCCTGATAATCTGTATTATGCGATTTTTCTTTTGAGATGTTTTTAAGACAAGGAATTTAGGAACACCTAGACTTAATCATGTCGCTATCTACCATTAGATGATGGAGAATATGCTCTCACACGGAAACCCAATTGAAGAGCCTAGAGGCACTGTTGTGCCTACTGCCTTTGTCTTTGTATTGCCTTTGAGAAATGACAGTGTGTTCTAGACCAGAACTGTCTCATGGCATATGGCCATTCCCTCGCAGATTGCAGGCCACCTGCTTGCAGTCCCCTTGTTAAAACACAAATAAATTGTATTCGCATTAATTTTAAGAAAACAACTGCGTCACATTTCCTACTTCACAAATGAGAGGCGGACGTCTGGTATCTCCGAAGTATTATGCTTGCTTCATCAGAAGGCGTTGAACATCAAAAAGAAGCAGGAGAGTTTCAGTGCAAAAGAGCGAAAGGATTGAGGCCTGAGTTTTTCACCTGTCATGTGCTGGTAACCTCTGACAGTGTGCAGTCCCTTGAGCCCCTCGGCCTGAGTTTTGGCCACACAACCCTTTTCCTTTGCTCCAACGGAAGTGCAGTGCACCGGAAGATGCAAGAGTGGGAAAAGGCACTACATTATGGTGCCCATCAAAGAGCAGCCTGAGCGTCCTCTGACACTGAGTAATGAGTGTCGGAGCCTGAGAATGTAGACCCGGATCTGCATAAGATGATCTGTGCCCTTGATCAATGAGGAGCACACTATCTGTAGTGCCTGCCGCAGAGGAGAGATATCGGTGCACTGCCTTGAGACATTGAGACTTTCAAATGAGCTGTGAGTGTTTGCCAGGAGGGCACTCCAACGGATACTGAAAAACACTATTTTTCATATAAGGCCTGAATCAAGAGGCCCATGCAACAATGGGAGAAGATTTGATGGACGATGGAAGCTCGCCAGAGAGGCTTGAACGGACTTTGGACATAATTGATGCATAAAGTGGTTTCCGTGTGATTGCATAAAATAGGTGTTATGAGACTGTTTCTTATTGTTTTGCTGGCATTGTCTTAAAGTAGTATTCTGTTTAGTAAAAGCAGAATAAAGTCCATTCTCTGTGGAAGAGTATTCCCTTTTCACCTCAGAGCATTGATGAGGATCACCACTGTTTCACCTGAACATGTAATAAATTACTGAAATACATAGGAGCCCTAAAAATGTTACTAGATAATTTTAGGATTTACTTTTTGCTTAGGGTGGTGAAAAATTATGAATTCGTTTGTAATAGTGGTCACTACTTTCTCCTGTTGTCTATATGTTCTTAACAATGTGTTTTCTAGTGTTTTTAAACATGACATTGTCTTTTATGGGTGGGATTGTTTTTTTCTACCCAATTGACATCTGTACCCACCTCCCAACCTATGTCTCTTCCTACTACTACTTCTTTGCATTCTTTCAATACTTTACCTGAACACGAACTGGTTAGGAGGTCAGAGTTTATTAATAATTCCTTTGTACCGCTTCTGCATCAACACCAGTTAGTAGTGAACATCACTAATTGTTGGGTGTGTGGTCTTATGCCACATACTACAGATAGAGGTATTCCCTATTTGATCCTGCTATGTGTGGCCTCTGTGCTACATCGTGTGTAAGGAAGCCTGTATCAAGGTACGAGCTAAGCAATAGGATGATGCTACAGCAACATCTCAATGAATTTGTGAATATAGACCTGGACTCAGATTAGCGTGAGTATATATATTAATTGCCTATGTAAGGGCAAAAGGAGGGTCTGTAGTACTTGAAATTTTGGCTTCGTGTCATAAGCATCGTCGAATCATGACGATTTTGGTATCAGCAGAACGACAATGACGAACATACTATATCCAGGCAATTTCGGCGTGTTCGAATGGCTGGATCACCTTCAAATCAGGGATTTCGTCCTGAACCCTCGGGTTCCATTTTGTGCATGGCAGCCATTTTAAGTGGTTGCCCTCACATAGGCTGATAACTAAGGCCAAAACGAGTCTGAAGGACACGTACACCTTTGTTGACTTTTGTGTGACCTGGGCAAGCTGACTCCACTGCCTGAAGCCAAACCTGTTCGACCAGTTCCTTTCCCAGTGACCGATCAAGATTAGTATCAAGGCACAGCAAACCATAAACCTTTCATCACATTCAAACCACTCCTAATCTCTCACACACCTGTCTATGTTTCTTTCTTTATGACTTGCTTTACGAGGAGGAGGTGCCCGATTTTATTAGGGGTCCATCTGATATCTGATGAGAATGTCGGGCCTTGCCGGGAAATTGGTCTTGGGATGGACAAACTGAAAATGGGCTTGTCATCATGACTCTGCTTTTTCAATGTTGTAAATATCTGAATGGTAAACTGTAAAGAAGGAATGTTAGGTATTTTGCATGCTTGCACAAGCTAGGACTGCCCCTTACTTGTATGCTGAAGTTTGTAACCCTGAGAGCATATAAAAGGCCTCTGTTCTTTGTATTCCTCAGACTGCCTCATACAGTTGCTACGGCTTCTGTGTGACGTGGCCTCACTTATGTAAGTTTAATAAAGATGTCTTTTCATATTTCAGCTTCTGTAAAGTTCTTTATATTAATAAGATCCCTGAGTTGAAGATTAGATTTACTTCAAAACAAGTGAGTAATGTCCTTAAGGAAACGATTTACACTAGGGGACTTGAAAAGAGAAGGCTGATCAGGGAGCCGAAGAAAGGCAAAAATGGCCGAAAGATAGCCTTTTAGAGTGCCCAGAGCAGAGCCCTGCTGGGCCAAAGAAAGAATGAAGAGGAGAACCTCTGAAAGGGGGGCAGAAAGGGGATCCACAGCCTTTGCTGCGCACCATGCCACAAATTTGTTCATCTACAGGCGTATACCGTTTTGGTGGAGGGACGCCTGGCTGCCAAGATAACGTTACAGACTTCGGGAGGAAGGTCGAAAGCGGTCAACTGTCGCCGCTCAATCTCCGCCCAAGGAGGTGGAGGCTGGACAGGTTCGGGTGGAGGACCGCCCCCTGCTGCTGCGACAGAAGATCCTCCCGAAGGGGCAGTCTGATTTGAGGATCGATGGCCATGTGCAAGAGCTCGGGATACCAGACTCTTCATGCCCAGTCCGGAGCCTCAAGAATGACTTGGGCCCGGTCGCGAATGATCTTCTTCAGCATTTTGGGCAGAAGTGGTAGAGGCGGAAAGGCGTATAGAAGACGGCAGCTCCACTCGCGATGAAAAGCGTCGCCTAGCGAGTGCCGCCTTGGAAATTCCAACGCGCAGAACTGCTGACATTGAGCATTCTCATCGGTGGCGAATAGATCTAACCAAGGCTCTCCCCACTGCTGAAAGAGACCTTGCACCACCTCCGAGTAGGGTCCACGACCCCACCCCGCTCTGTTTGTTGCAGTACCACATGGCAGTGGTGATGTCCGTGAACACCTGCACTATTGTTATATGATGATTTATTCCCATTCTCCAGTTCATACCACAGTGCCTTGTTCAGGCTAGAGTTCTCTGCGTTCTGTTTTATGCGATACCATACCTTTATCGATGAGTAGAGTCTGCCCAAAGTCTCGTTCATCAGGCCAAATTCCAGTCGCATTTGTGCCAGCGAAGCAGTTTGTGGGAGCTGAACCTTGCAGGGCTGTGGTTTCATATGTTAAAGTTGGAAGTCTTTTAGCTGTTATTACCAAAATCAGTGGTTTGAATGAGGGGCCTTCCAATTTTAATGCCAGTGACTTATAAGCAAAGGTTAATGCGCTTGCCTGTTGAGCCATGTAGTTTTTCTGTTCACGGTGAGTTAGTTTGTTGTCAATGTAAAATCCCAGGTATTTATAGCTACGGACATTCTCCAGTGGTTTGCAGTCGAGCCAGATGGTATGCGGATGGGCTGACCAGTTACTGATAAGCATTGTTTTTGTTTTTGTTGTATTGATTTCTAACTTGTTTAATATTAGAAATTCTGCAAGTTCAGTTGTAGTCTGGTTAGACCAATCTTGGTTAGACTGAGTAGAACGATATCGTCAGCGTAGGCAAGGTGCGAAAAGGCTAAGGTGCCAAGATGAGGGGAATGGGAATTAATTGTATTAAGTTTTACTGACAGGTCGGATATGAATAGATTAAATAGATGAGGGGCCAGCACGCACCCCTGCTTCAGGCCCTTGTTTGTGTACAATTTTCCTGAAACTCTTGAGCCATCCCCAAGTTTCACTCTTACCCATGTGTCAGTATAAAGTAGCATTAATCCTTTTAAAATTCTTTCTGGGATGTTCCATGATCGTTGTTTGGCCCACAAAAGGTTCCGGTCCACACTATCGAAAGCGGCTTTTAGAACGATAAAACAGAGATGCAAACTCTGTTTATTTTGTTTACATTATTTTGCTATTAGGGAGATTGAAAATATGTTAGAGATTGTTCCTATCCCTTTTCTAAAGCCCGTCTGGTTTGTGGGGATCAGATTATGGTCTTCGAACCATTCGACCGGATCTTCCAGGATCAAGGAGGCAAGGTATTTTGATTCAACATCCAGTAGAGCAATAAGTCTGTAGTTAGATGGATAAGATCTTTCTCCAACTTTGTATATTGGTGTTAAAATTGATCCTTGCCAGCTGTCAGGGATTTGATTTAGGAACGCAACTTCGGTAAAAAGATTCTCTAGCTGGGTGCTCCAGAAAACTGGGTCATGTTTAAAGACAGCTTGTGAAACACCGTTGGGCCCTGGGGCGTCATCTCTTTTGCTTTTGTTTATTAGACATTTTATCGCATCCGCTGAGAATGGGGAATAGATTGGGATGGAATCTTCTAGTGAGTCTAGATTTTCATCTGCAGCTTTTACATTGATGAAATGGTCACCAGCACCTGATTGGTGTGGATAACTTGGTAGGACCTGCAATGACTGTGCCTGTTGAGGAGTATAATCCTGGGTTTTAAATTTCTGGTTTATGTAGTTGGCCCAGTCCTGTTGCTGCACGTTTGATGTTAAGATGTTCCTTGGCCGATTCAGCTGATTTATCGTTAGCCAGAGTTTATTTGAATTGTGATGTCTTGCGTTGTGTATTAATTTGACCCAGAAATTGTCCGCACAATATCTTTTGTTCTCCCATAGCTTCTATTTATAAAGTTTTCTCTGTTGCCGAAATGCTTCCCATGTTACGTCTTTACTGTTATTTGTGTATAATTTCCTTAATGTTCTTTTTAGGTCCCTTCTTAATTTTTGTACCTCGCTTGTTACCCCAATGTGGTGATTGGAACAGATTACCTTATGCATAGGTTTAGCCCTTGCAGTTGGAAGTTCTGTAAGAAAATGAGACAATGCTTTAATCCTGTTGGTGTTCGCTAGTACAGACTCAGCGAGATGCTCTGTCACTATTGTAAATTGCTGCTGATTAGTTTCGCTTGACCAGGTAAGGCGTTTTAAGTTTCTTGTGTTTAAGGAGCCTTCCTGTGATGTGATAATTTGTAATCTTGGCCAGTTCAAATTGAAGACAATATGTTGGATTGAGTGGTAGCTCAGTGTGGTATACTCTATATGAAAATGAGCAAGGACCGGCATTAATGGGAGCATTATGATCGTGTAGTCAAGTGTCGATTGGGACCTTGGGCCATGATACGTATATTTGGGCGGATTATCTTCTTCCGATCTTCCGTTGAGCACACGCATTCCTTGGTATGCTAAAGCTGTTACTAGCTGCTGGCCAATATGATCTGGACGAGTTGGCCTGTTAGCAAGCTGTTGCTTTATGCTCCAAAAAGTGTTTTCGGGAATCAAACTTTCGTCTTCATGAGGTGTGTGGAGCAAGTTTGTGTTGAAATTTCCAGTCAGAACGATGTTTCAGGCAGGTTCTGCACAACGTAAGTCCGAAATGGTTTTGATTAAAAGTGCGTTGTTGTGCTTTTTATGTTTGACTGTTGGTTGTGTGTAATAATGAATCAGTATTACTGATGTCCTATTTCCCAGACGGTGGAATGTCAGTTTAATAAGTTGAATACTAGGATCTGGAGAATTCAGCTGCTCGGATGTAATATTTAGAGCTAGTGCAACATAAACTGCCAGGCCATTTTTCTGCCACAACTATGTAATGAGTAAAACCAACAATGGGGAGATCTTCCAGTGACCATGTCTCTTGCAAGGCAATTATGTCACAGGTGTCCCACTCGTGAGGAGGGAGACCTTCTTCGAGAAGCTTTTTTGCTCCAGCTATATTCCAGGATAAAATATGGATCGCCTTTTCCGTGAAAATTATTAGTTTTGTCTGTTCTATGTCAGTCTCTCTTCCTGTTGCGAGGGTACCTGGAAGCCAGTTCCATTGATTAGATCATACATTAGTTACTGCTTGCCTGTCTATAGTTGTTCTGTCCAAGGTCTCCTCTGTGTCACTGCTTCCCTTAGCATTCTGTAGTATTGAATAAACTTGTTTAGGGACCAGTAACTTATTGGAATCTCGTTTAGACTGATGTGGTTGGTATTCTGTCAAAGGAGAGGGGTAGCGAGGGATTGTTGGTGTGGATAATTTTATACCCCAGGCTACAAATTGCTCAGAGCTGTTTAATATTAACTGAGCTACCTCTACGGACTGCCATGTGGTTAATGTTTGATCTTTGGTATCTTTTTCTCCAGCTGAAAGAAATTGGACTGCCAGAAGGTCAGCCGTGTGTATTTGGGTTAGATCCGGAAGTTCTGCCATGAGTCTTATTATATTACTTCTGTTTAGGATGTCATGTGTGTAGGAAGGTGGAATCTGACTGCATGGTTGCCCCCACTTTTTTCCTGGTGTTTTGCTGGTTTTCGACTTAGTCTGACTGGGATCCTGCTATTCAGGACCCCAGTCTATCTGCTTACTCCCTAAATTGATGGTTCATGTACTTTAGGTACACTCCAGATTGGATTCTGGGGTACCCTTATAAGTCCCTAGTATATGGTATACTATGTACCCAGGGCATAGGTACCCCAGAGGCCTCCCAGGGGCTGCAGCATGTATTGTGCCACCCCTGAGAGACCCTTTTAAAATGACACCACAGGTCTGCTACTGCAGCCTGTGTAAGATGGTGCATGGACCCCTTACTTAGATATAGGTTCACTATATCTATCCTAATCACTGCACATATAAACCTATCAGTCACCCCAATGGCAGGCCTTATCAATCCTGAAGGCAGGGTGCTGGGTTTTATGTGAGAGGGTGCCAATGCATGAGGAGAGCCCCTCTGCAGCCTTCGGAACCTATTCTCCGGGGTTGTTTGTGATGCAGCCAACCATATATACTTAAGTGCATTATAACCTCGCGGTAAATGCTAACTTTAATATGGCTGCATGGAAACATGTCATGTTTGGTGTCAAACACCTTGGAATCATACCTACACACCAGTATCTGGTGTGGGAGGTATGATTCCACCCTCCTAGAGGGAGAAATATGACAATACTGGTACACCCGGTACTAGCTTCACAGAACCCTGGCATCACAAAATGGATGCTGCCAGCCACAGACACGAGTCTGCTCTCCTGCTGCTGGCGAAACTCCGGCAGGGGAGGCTTGACAATAGGTTTCCTTTGATGTCTGCACTGGGGGCACATTTGGTGTCCTCGTGCATAGTCCAGCTCAAACCGGTTGCAAGGGCTATCAGCCCCTGCTCTGGCGCGAAACTGGACAAAGGACATGGGTGTAGCCACCCCTCTGTCCTGACCCTCCCATAGGTGGGTCCCCAGAGTTTGTCCCACCCCTTCCTTGGGTATAAAGTAGGAACCCCTGGCTACAGGACTTTAGATATTACCTGGACTAAACTCTGCTACAGAAACCAAGTAACCTTTGATGATCTACGCTTTGCTGGACGACTGAAGAATCTCCCTTGGAGTAAAGGAGTTACTCCCCTGCTGAGCAGGCACCTAAACGCATCTGACCGGTTTGCATCTACAAAGCTCCCGAAGGATTCCCAAGATTTCTGCAATACAGGAGGTGGGTTCCCGAGGTCTCCGAGGTCGATCTGCGCTCTCAGCAATTCTGAGGCCCGTATCCCTCATGGGGACCGTGAAACCCGTACCCCTGGGCACCGTGTACATTTGCAGCAGCATATGCTTTTCGGCGATCCCTGAAGCTGTGCTTTGGGCTACTTGTAGTCCTGACCCCGAGCTGTAATTCCACCGAAGATTTCCGGCCTACACTCCACGAGTGTTCCGTGGGCTGGCACTTTGTGATTCCTCTCGAGGTCCCTTCGCGATCCCTGGTCCGTTGGCCTGTGGGTTCCTGAGAAGGCAACTTTAACTTTCAATGGGCTTCCCTGGTTGCTCCAGACGTGCCCTGACTCTCCATCGCATGGTGAGTCCCCAGGACCTTGATGGTCCTCGCAGACGCATCTTTCCTCTGACCGCGTGGGTTGCAGTTGCCAAGGCTTGTTGGTGTTCAATCCGGACACTGACCCCCCAGTACTCGACATCCTTCGTGGGACAGCCCGAATCCGGACTGTGGTCATTGCAGACGTCTCCTGGACCCCGTGGCTGCAGAGTCAAGCTTCACCTCTTCGCACCTGAAGCACCCGACATCGGTGGGCATTCGATTGCTCTGCTCCTGGTCACGTGAAGTGACCCAGACTTTGTCCCCTCTGCTTTCAGGTTCTTCACATCTCCGATCCAGGCTTGGATCACACCGGACACTTTTCTTCTCCACGGCAGCAGTACTTTCTCACATCACGCCACTGAAAACGAGGAGGGTTTCGACACCACTTGACCCCTATGCACCTGGCTCCTCTGGGATAGGTAACACGGGTACCTCGGTACTCTCAAGGGTGCTGGCCATAGAACCTTCTATGTTTAGCTGGGTTTGCGTGAAGTCCTCTCATAAGTGTCCTTAATCTTTCAAATTCCAACTGCGACTGTCCCATAGAGTTGTACGGAGCTCGCGTCTGTGTTCCCACACTGCACCCGTCCTCCGTGGGTCCCCTGTGTCACTACCTTAGGTGGTTCCTTGGGGTCCCAGCGATTTTACGTGCTCTAGGCACTGTGTCTAGTCAAGTCGTGGTTCTTATACCACTTTCTTAGTATATGGTTCGGTCTCCCCCTGGAGCCCGCTGTGTATTGTGCTATTTACTGTCATTCTAGTGATTTAATATTGTGTGTATTGTTCACTAATCTCATAAAGAGGTTAGTAGAGAGTGTTTAGTAATAAATACATATATTTTATATACACCTGGTGTGGTTCTCCTTTCATTTGGTCATTCAGGAGGTTATATACTGGTAAAACAAGCTGCTTTACATTCCTTCAAGACTTAGCCTGAAGGCTGCTCTCCACAGCTACCACTAGGATAGCTTTCTATAAATGTTGTCTTTAACCTAATCATCAATAAGGGTCGTTTGGACTGGTGCAAGGTGCCCACTTTGATTAGTGGACAGCATATACCAGGCCAACTTCTCACAATGTGTGCCTTGTGATTTGTATTCAGGTGTCCATAGTATCTGCTGCGCTGTGCAGTTGGACTTAGTTGAGTCCCTTAAGTTTTCCTTATAAGTGCTGTTCCTTGAATCGGAATTTATCTGGTTTGCAATGTAAAATCTTAGTTGGCGCTGCGGTAGCTGGTCATCTTCACCCGCTTTCTGCAGTATGGCATTTTTTCTGGTTACCTCTGGTAGATCTGAGCAGTTAATGTCTTTTATTTCCAGCTTCTGAGAGCCCGGTGTGTAGTCTGGGCTGAGCTGATTACATTTCCCGTAGTTTCTGGCCTCGTGTTTGCATTGTTAACAGATTTAGGACTGTCCATTATTCCAGTTGAGCAATTTTGAACTTGAGGTAATGTTTGTAATGTTGGTGAGTAATGTGAGAGTGAAGATACCTGATTGGTCTTTTTATTACTTCCTTCTCTTTCTTTTCGCGCCTTGATGTCTTGTGTACGCAAACTCTTTCCGTCAGCCGACTTGTGTATTACTGATTCCGCTTGATGGCAGGAGGCATAGTGCCAATATCGGCAACACTCTTCAGTTCTCATACAGTAACATACATAAATAAACCACACAACACCTTTTTAGTGGAGAAATTTGCTGCAGGTTTATTTGCATAACCAATATGCCAACATGGTGGGTTATCTTACGGGCGATCCCAGGGCAGGCCAGCCCCTATGCCGCCTGCCCGCCTGATGAGCCAAATTGCACTGTGGCCGTCGCCAATCGGTGGTTACCAATTATTGGGAGAGGCCACCACTCCCATCAGTGGACCGCCAGTCCACTCCCTTACTCACGCCCCCCAACCGGTGGGCGGAGCGTTCCAGGCAGCCCCCGGTTGCTCAGACCCACAACCGCCCGTAGGACTAACGGGGCGCCGTAGTTCTTCCAGGGGACACGCTAAGACATCCCTGGGTATCCTTGGCTTAGCACCCTTGTTGTGCTGCTGCAATATAGTACCCTTCTGCACCTTGCAGACTCTGGATCGCCCTGTAACTCCTCCTGCAACACAAAACAATAAGTTAGATTCTTCCCCTCCCCGTACTACCCTTTGGCCGTCCGCAGGGTAAGTGGTAGGGCGGGAAACAGCGAGACGGGCAGCGGTCAAGAGACCGTACAGTGGGCGGGGGAAGGCTTTTGTACCCCTGTCCCCCTCCCACGGCCGGAAGTGACGCGGCCAGCAGACCCCCTGGTCCCTAGCCCAGGGAGCCTAGTCTGCAGACTTCTGTGCCTTCCTGTGTCACTAAGGCGGCCGCCCTGTTGGAGGGTCCCCTACGTGGCCCCCCGGGCAGCCTTGGCATAGTGCCAATATCGGCAACACTCCTCAGTTCTCATACAGTAACATACATAAATAAACCACACAACACCTTTTAGTGGAGAAATTTGCTGCAGGTTTATTTGCATAACCAATATGCCAACATGGTGGGTTATCTTACGGGCGATCCCAGGGCAGGCCAGCCCCTATGCCGCCTGCCCGCCTGATGAGCCAAATTGCACCGTGGCCGTCGCCAATCGGTGGTTACCAATTATTGGGAGAGGCCACCCCTCCCATCAGTGGACCGCCAGTCCACTCCCTTACTCACGCCCCCAACCGGTGGGCGGAGCGTTCCAGGCAGCTCCCGGTTGCTCAGACCCACAACCGCCCGTAGGACTAACGGGCGCCGTAGTTCTTCCAGGGGACACGCTAAGACATCCCTGGGTATCCTTGGTTTAGCACCCTTGTTGTGCTGCTGCAATATAGTACCCTTCTGTACCTTGCAGACTCTGGATCACCCTGTAACTCCTCCACAGCTCTGGGGGTGGCCACCATCACCACCAGGGCCCCCCCACCAAGGCAGATATTCCTACCTACATCCTGTTGCTTCCAAGACCTCCCCAAGGTCCAGCAAAAATAAGTCCATGCCTACCCTTGAGAGGTGAACCCCATCCACTTCCCAGCATCCAGTAGACTTGGCATGAAGTAAACCATGCCTGATGAAGCCAAATCCCCTTTGTTCCGTGAATTTACGCATGGCGCTGTTCGCTCTCCTACGTGATATCTCAATGGCGTCTCCAGATCGGGCTCCTTGCCAAACTGGGCGAGGTAACATTTCGGACCACCACAGTTCACATACCCCCAGCTGATTACTCAACTGACCCATGATGTCCCTCATGTCTTGGAGCAGTACTCTCCTCCCCAGAGTCGTCAGGTCATTCCCTCCCAAGTGTATGACCAGAATATGCGGTGGACCGATCCCTCCCCCAAGTCTCTGCTGCAGCTTCCTCATCAGCTCGTTCCAGCGCATACCCGGGTAACCTAGCCACGTTATCTCTGTGGCGGAGAAGCCATGACGCCACTTTCTTATCTCAGCCCACCGTGCCACTCTAACGATGCTTGAATGGCCAATTACCCAGACCTTGGTTCCTGGTAAATAAAGAGATGTTGTGTTTGAAAACCATATTTATTGTCGTTTATATTCTAATAGTCTACAATTGCACAACAAAACCACATCACTGCAACATCATTTGGCAATCCTGGCCAAAACCGTACACCTTTAAACACCTGACTGTCGGTTGCAACATAGGACCTAAGAGTCCTCTCGCCATATCCTTCCGCTCAAGGCCTTGTATATCGTTTGTAGCATTGCGACTCCCAGCGCCCTACCTGCTTAATTCGGCTCTGGCGGCATCCCTGATAGGAAGGCTGTGGTTGCCGCCCCAATCCTGAAGGAGTGGCTGCTGAATCTCTTGTCTCCCCTGTCTGTCCTGACAATTGCAAGCATGCCTGCATGATGTGGTCTACTTGAAACTTTGTAACCGGAGACCCGTCCTCATGCACCAGGAAGTACCCCGCAATCCCCGGGTGGAGGGATTCCCATCGCCCCACCTGCAAGCATGTCCTGCCGAGTCTGAAACTCGAAGGGGGACCCAGTATCCGTGGTACTCGCCTCGCCCAGCCCTTTAGTGCTGCCCTGAAAAGGAGAGACAGTGGATCGACCTGGCCCCCCCATTTAGTATAATGGTGACTGCCAACCGGTGTTGTTGCCCCCCTGGTGTCCCTACCCAGCGAGTGTATATGAGCCCAGGGTGACCTAAAACAATTAGTTTGGTGTTGGTTCAATGTTAACATTGCCTGGCTGAAGAGCAATACCTTTGACAAGCCACTCCTGACAAGGTGTGCCAATGCGGGTAGAAGTAAGAGTTGTCAAGCCCGCCTTACTTCCTCTCACCCAGTTATCTGTGTATAGCGCTTGTCAGAGTATGTCCATCGAATTCAGCCAGTCACCACCCTAGGTGACGCCTTGCCCTCCCAAACTTCTGATAGTATACCAGGGAGCAGACAGGACAGTGTGAACCGGGGGGAACCATATGTATAAATACCTGCCCTTTTTTTAATACTGGGAATGCCAAGTGTTCTTGGTTCGTGTTCGGGGGGGGGTTCACAATCTTTTGGACCATAGCACCTCGTTGGATGACAACTTCCACAACCTGCATGGCTGCCAGCCAAGGCTATAGGGCGGGAGAATTTGCACATGTTTATTGTTACTCAACTCAATGGTACTCGTTTTATTGACCTCAGAAGGAGAAATGCTAAGTGGACCTACCAGGATCTGAACCTGTGACCAGAGGTCGAACACAAGCCCCTATCAGTTCTGCCGCTCCACATGCCTGTGAACTTGTATCCCAGGGCAGACTTCAGGCACCTTAACCCTTACTTGGACATGCCTGAGCTAGAAACCAACATCTAAAAGGCCTGCCAACCGGCTGACCACCAAAATTGCAGTCCCAATGATAGCTGACAACTCCCAAGGAAAATCGCTTAACTGAAGCAACTGGTAACATGCAATCAATTTAATCAAAATGTGCTCTGGTAGTTGTCCGTATTAGTGCTCCATCCCCTCCATATCAGCACTATCAAGGCAACCTGCATCCTCTTGGGAATGGCACACTCACGCCCCAGCTGACAGAAAGTGCCTATTCGTGTGTAGCCGATAACCTTACGTTTTTCACTGACGGTATACCAGGATTATGTTGAAACTTAGCTAGCGTTACTGTTGAGTGCGCGTTGCACAATCCCAGGTATGTCTTTGTCTATTCAGTTTCTGGCTGCAAAGTTTGATGACAGTGCCAGCCCCAATCCCGGGCAAAATAAAAGGAAGCTTTACTGCTAACCATGTGACCCGCTGCTGGTGCTAATGATGGTCCAAATAACACAGGTAAACTAGATACTGACTTATAGCATTGGAGGGCTATTGCAGCACTTTATTAAAGTCCATGGCTAACCTACTCACAGTGCGGCAGAGGCAAGAGAGGCTGTAAATTTAAAGGCCATTGAGATGATCGTTAGGTAGACCCAACAGGGAGTGATCCTGTGAAATGAGGTAGGGCCACCACCACCGCACCCCGCATGTGAATCAGTCCAGGTTTAATTTGCCATGTGCAGTAGTGCAGCCACAATTCGCCGGCATCTAACCTGTGCAGAGTCCTGTTCTGTGCAGTCCCCCTCATGCTTCCACTGGGCCCCTCTGCCTGATGTGTGTGACCTAGGTACATGGTCCCCTTGCATGGCGGCCTGCCAGTGAGATAGTACATCACATACCCACATAAGTACCGCTACCTGCCATTGCTAGAATCTTGCCTGGCATTCCTTCATGCCCAGATATACCAGATCTACCAAGCGATAATGGCTGTACTCTGTCAATTGACCCGACCACACATCAAACCCACAGAGACAAGATGCGGCCTGTTAACCTGCCCCGATCTCTGCGGAAACACAGATGAGCAGGATCTGACATAAATGAGGGGATCCCCAGTTGTACTTGAAAAAGTTTTGTACTGCCCAACCCGATATGCCCCTTGGAAAGATACCACAACCGCCTTGGATTTGAGCCTCACCAAGCACAACCTTTTATCCTGGACCTACCTCCAACATGACCTGTATTTGAGCGCGCTGTCACCCAAGGGGTCTGCTGGTTCTGACAGAGAAGTGACAAGATGAAGCCTGCTAACCTGCCCCCAAACTCCGTGGAACACCCACATGTGCGAGCTATCCACCAACGTCTGTAAAAGCATGCCAACCCATATAGTGTTTTACTTCCCTTTGCTCAAGGGGGGGCAGTCCTGTCTAGAGGTGTGTGTATTGAACAACAAGTGCCCTGGAAGTACCTATGATTAGAGTACAAATGTCACTACTTCATAGTACCTGGTGTGCTTAATAAAACTAATAACAGGTCTAACAAATCCACCAGGCATCCTCCGCTTACTTTTAGGCGTGTTGGATTGAGGGGTTCAAGTGAAATATGGAAGATATCTCCCTTGGCATGCCATACATTTAGCACAACATTTACAACTTTTAGGCATGTCACTTAAATCGTCTCCATCATGTGTTTCTAACCAACAGTGTTGAGTAACCACTCCAGTTTTAACAAGCTCTCTATACAAAAGTATATCATGTTGCGCAACTTGGGACACTATTCCTTCATCACTACGTACGTTCAGGCATGGAAATACTGCCAACGGTATCCCCCCCTTAGTACCTGTTTAACCACTAAATAAATACTGTATCAGGGAACAAAAGATTACCAGTGCACCTAGCCCTGGGCCTTAAATTAACTGACACAAAGTAAGGACCCTCATGTGTGCATGTGCAAAGCTGCTAGGTTGGCTGTGGGCAGGTTGCCACCAAGTAATGTCATTTCGGGTCCACAATTGACTGCCCTATCCGTCAGGAGTACGGTAAAGGTGGAGCATGGCACATATGGGTAGTATAATAGTACCTGAACTGTCTGGTATGCAATGGCACTCGGCCATGCTCCACCAGTATTATCCGGTATCCCCAGTGCGAAAATGGAAATTTAGCAGTGCAGGTACTCTGGACCAGAGTACCTGCTTGTTTATAAGAAGAACGTACGTCGTCAAGTCACCCGCTGGCCCAGTGATACTGGCCATGGCGATGGGCCTATCTTAGGCATTAAAGGCGTAAAGGACATGGGGAAACTTAGTTGCACCCTGCCAGCTACTATAGAGCGGGATCTGCGTTTCTAGAGCATCCCCACCCCGCCGCCCACACTGTGCCTGCTGTTTGCCGCTATTAACCTTTGTGCTGGGGATGGAACTCTATTGTCAGATTTGGCTGAGCTCGCTCTACAAGGTTCCTAATTTAACACAAGTGCAGTAACAAGAGAACTCCCCATCCCGCCCTATTGTAATGCTGTGATGTCTAGCTCACAATCCTAACAGGCTGCTCACTGCCGCCCTGTGTGTGTATATCTGGTGCTTCAGACCTTTCTTTGTTATCGCAGCTGGGGCTGACATGTGCTACCCTCTGTGATTGTAATCTTGTCCTTGCCGCAAGATGAAAGGAGCCAACTGACGTTGAGATTTAATTTCCAGACATAACCCGGTTTAGGGCCCACGACACCTCGTGGTAGCCTGACGCTAAATAGCAGGTATATCTATGCACTGTTGTGCACAACCCAAACCCATTGGCTCTCCCTGTGTTTGTTTCTTAAACCATGCCGCATACTGGGGAACGCTTACAAACCGTGTGGACATGGGTTCTGCAAATGGAACTAGACTCCCTGTAAGAAACTACATTTGGACAATTACACATTTTTATGAGGTCTTTCGGGAGGTGTGGGGGCAATGGGCTATACGTATGCTAAATCTGTGCTTAGCATAGTGTGCCGCCCGACACTTTGCTGCTTCTGTCATTGCATCCAGATATACAATAAATAACATTACACCTACCACAAGTCAGGACCATTGGCTTTATCAATGGTTGGTAGGAATCAACTATGGCTTGTACATAATATTGCAAATGCTTTAGTTCTGAAATGATGAGACTGAAAGAACTAAAACGAGTCTCCTTCAGGTTCCCTCAAAGGCAGAGAAGGGTGGTACTGCTGCAGCGTTAATTAACGTTGTTAAATTGGAGAGCCCGATAGGGACCCGCCTCAGCACCCGGCCCGCTTAAAGTCCTGGTGTTGAGCCATCTGCGATGTAGTTAATCGCATCCACTACGCACTGGTTCCGTGGTGTCTCTTATTTTGTACAGTACCGGCCTCCGCGCTGGCGCGTGCATGTAAATAATTAAACATGTTGGGCTGGTAATACCTTGATTAAGATTTCTATTCCAGTTTGTACAGGTCGGGCACCAAAGGCCACGATCGGGCTTTTAAATTTTTAGGACGTGGAACAACCTCCTTCCAGCCGTCGGCCGGCCCCATTTGCCGTGGTGTAAAGGTTTCCAAGGCACATCAACCCCTACGCCCGGTGTAAGACAGAAAGTATCCGATTTAAAGAGCAACGCTTTGGCGCGGAACAAGAATGCCCTGAAATATATTGCAAACCTTTTAAAAGATTGTGTTAAAGGTCTGCACTAATCACCTATGAACATTGACTAAAAGTGGCAGTGAAAGGAGGGCAGTGTTTTAAATAATAAACTGCCGTGGTGTAAAGGTTTCCAAGGCACATCAACCCCTACGCCCGGTGTAAGACAGAAAGTATCCGATTTAAAGAGCAACGCTTTGGCGCGGAACAAGGGTGCCCTGAAAAGAGGCAGTGAAAGGAGGGCAGTGTTTTAAATAATAAACTGTGTTGGGTTCATTTAGCTTTCCGCAGAGGTTGCCAAGATGCCGCCAAACCGGATTATTCCCCGGCCTGTGAATCACGAGGCATGTCTGATTGCAACTAATTAGTCGGAAGACAAGCAAACCTCATCGCCGGGCACTGGGAAGCCGCCTGCCCCGAAGACAAAGCAACTTGCATTACCCGCAATGTAGGGCCCGGCCGGGGACCCAACAGGCCGCAAGGCAGTGCCCCATGGCCACACAAGGAACTCACACAATAGGTCGGCCTGACCTGGCCCCGCGCAGGCAATAACCAAGAAATCACCCCTCCTTCCCTGGCCAAGAGACATTGACGGACACAACCAACGGACCCCTCGGGTTTGAGACCGCCTCGGGCTCAAAAGGTGGGCTCCAGTGCAAAACACCACCAGGCGCCCTTACTAAAGAGGCCCATAAGTTCCCAGTATGTGTACCAACCTCTGAAGCCTGGCAGGGCAATAAGTGGTAGGAAACGCGAGACGGGGGAAGTCAGGGGCAGGAAGAAGCATGGGTAGCACCTGCCCAAACCATACACTCCTAAGCGCGCAGCCACAACCAGCCACAACCAGTGAGCGCGAAACGATAGCACTCCCGCGGACACCGGCACCAGTGGTGGGGCCCGGCCTCCCAGCGGGGAAGTGGGCCACTGCCGTTCTGCTCATTGGTCCCCCACTACCGCTCCGATCACATTTGAATGTCCAGGCATGCAGCCAAAGTCTCGCGTGCAAAAAAGGCGACCCCCACATAAAACAACTCAGTTAAAGGCGGAAAAAAGCACACCACTCTCTAAAACAAAACAATGCCAATTAATTCCGGATGTATTTGTAGAAATGTTTGTAGAACTACGGGTTCTGCCACAGCCATATTGAAAGGCTTGGTGTGTCACTAATGCCCAATCCCTTCTGTCAGACCTTAGGGGATTGGGCCGTGCAAAATCGGTAACTTGTAAATAGAGCTTCGCTCCCGGGAATTGAAAATGCACCGCCGACGAGGTCAAGGAGATCACGATGAATGCGCCACAGGTGCTGAAAAGTATTACTACCAGCCCTCCGACCTGATGGCCCCCGCGCCTGCCCCATGACCCGACTGAGGCCCAGGCATCCCGCTGCGAAGGGAAAGGCTGTGTTGAGCGGAGAACAGCGGCCTCCTCCCGCTCTTGTAAGGACCTGGCTCAAAGATGGGCCAGCGAGGCACCACGGCGCCCCACTGTGTCACTCCTGAGCACTCCAGCCGGATACTACGATATCGCCAGCTCGCCACATAAGGTGCCCGCTCCCATCGGAGCTGGTACCACCCATCCAGGCCATGCAGCAGGAGAACCCCATGCGCCGCGGCACCCTCGCAGGCACCCGGCAACCCTGCAGCAGCTGGCGGTCCCCCAAAGGAGCTCCCGCATTCTACGGCCTGTCCCGTGTCCTGCCGCTGGGGCAGCATGCTCCACAAGCGAACCAGACCCACAAATACATCCGCACGAGCCCTCCCAAACAGCAGGGGGGACTGCGCAGTATGCTTGCTCCAGCCAAGCTGACCCGACGACCGTCCCCGAGAGACCCCCCCCAACGGAAGTTCCCCGTAGCACCGCGCCTCCCGTTCCCGGGACCACGGCTGGGGGAGCAAGGTCTTGGAGCGTGCCTTCAGGAGGCACCCGGGTAGCATGCCAGGCACTCCGACAGCTGGGAAATGGTGAGACTAAGGAAACCGAGCACTACGCCGAACGCGGGCCTGTGCCCCTACTCAGGTAAGCGAAGTGCGCTCTGCTGGAGGAGGGGACGCTGGCTGGGTACCAGAGGCTGCAGTAGCGTGCTTTGCCCCGATTTCCCCCCCTCCGATCCCCTGTGGGCCTATAGCGTGCCGGGCAAAAGACCCTTTCCCCGCGTGGGCCGGAGCCCCCCGAAGACGATGAGGCGCTCTGACCCTGCCAACAGATGCTGGTTGCCCCAGAATGCGGTAGCGGAGAGGACCGCCCGCTCCAGGGAGGCCCGGTAAAATAACCATCGGTTTTGCCCTCCCCCTCAGACCAGGTGCCAGGCCACCCCGGGCCGCCCATGCAGCCTAGGACTGCCAGTAGCAGCGCTAAGCCAGGTAACCCCGCGGGATAACCCCGCACGGGGGGAGGTGGGGGCACTCACCAGCCTCACGACGAGCAATTTGACGCCGAACAGGGGAACCAGCACCAAACAGCGAGACGGGCAGCGGTCAAGAGACCGTACAGTGGGCGGGGGAAGGCTTTTGTACCCCTCTCCCCCTCTCACGGCCGGAAGTGACGCGGCCAGCAGACCCCCTGGTCCCTAGCCCAGGGAGCCTAGTCCGCAGACTTCTGTGCCTTCCTGTGGCACTAAGGCGGCCGCCCTGTTGGAGGGTCCCCTACGTGGCCCCCGGGCAGCCTTGGCAGTAGAGTCGCTGGTTTGATTTTTGGGAAACCCTAATGCTTCTGTGTTTGTTCCTAATGACCCCTTGTTAAGGTCAGTTTGGGTAGGCGGCGGAATACCGGTTGTTGGAGGAGAAAGACACTCAGTGATTTCCGAATGACGTAACTTGGTGAAAATTGGATAAACGTTGGGTGTGCTATCCGGCGTGTGTGCCTTGGTATTATTTCTTGCTTTCCTTTCTCTCTTTTTTGCCTTCTTGATTGCCGCAGTGGTTTTAATAGGCTTGAAGAGACATTTGGTTTCGTCGTTTGCTCGGCATTTGCACTGTCAGCCATTTTTGTGGATAGTGGCTGGATGGAGTTTTTGGATCCAAACTCAGTAATTGGTACTACAGGTGACAGTTGCTCGTTTGAGGTTGAACCAATATGATCATTGTTCAAGGCCACCTGATGAGAGTTAGAGATGACCAAATGTTTGTTGAGACGGAAAATCTGTTCCATCAAATTCTGTAAAAAGCTTAACTTGTCAAGTATTGGACCGCATGCACATGAAGGTACCTGCTGGGAGTATGTGGCTTGTGCGCTCGTTATTAAATTGGTTAAGTTATCCAATTTCGAGTTTATCCCTGAAATATACGATGCAATAATGTTCATTAAATCTATTTGGATATCTAATTTATCTGACTGCAAAATCAGAGTATTTGTTGATGCTTGTAATGCTTACAGCAATGGGGAAAAGAATTCCATCTGGGTCTGTGTCTTATCACATACCTGTTGGAAGAGTAAGCCCGACACTTTCCCTAGCTTTGAGTGGAGAGTTTATTACTATGTTGGAAGTAACAGTAGACTCTGGATGTGGGCGAGATTGAATATTGCAATTTTGAGGCAACACTGGTTTTTAACCTGCCAGGTGTTATATCTTGGGTAGTATACAGGTCTTCCTTATCATACCTTAGTGACACCACAATTAACGCCTCTTGCAAGTTTTCTTTGGAATTGCTAGAGCTCAAATCATCCTTATTTATTAGAGGTATACGTAGATTTTGCCATGAAATATCAAAATCTTCAGTGCTCGGTTGAGAAGTTTGCGGAATAGACATGTAACCTTGACCAGGACCATGTCATGGAACCTGAGAGAGTGAGCCTGATGGCTTGCCTTGGGCTTCATTCTCTTGCTTTGTGTCCAGGTTTGCTGAGGTACTTGCTCCATCGGTTTTGAATAGGCTGAGTGGCTGCACGTGGCTTCCCATTTTATTGTTCTCTGTGCAAACGGGGTGTACAAGAGCTGTTATTATTGAAGTGTGGTGCAAGGCGGGTCATTGACAGTATGTTTCCTGCCGTGGTCTTCTGCTTGGGGACTTAGTACACAGGGGTCTTGATCCGCATCAGCAATTAATAGTAAGTTAGTTGTCCCTGTGACGATATTGGGGAGATTCTCACCATCATGCAAGACCAACCAGGCTGCAGTCTTAAGGGGAGCCAGAGGAGTCATCAAACCCGGAGTATCTCCTGTTACTGCAAAGATTACTGATCCTGGGTCCTTAAGAAATTGGAATTTAGTGATTTGGGGCCCCGGTATACATTTAGATGATCTTCCAAACATTGTAGCTATTGGGGATATTAGTCAACTACTTAGTGTAGTGCTTGCTCCGTTAGTCTTTACGTTTGTGTTTACTGTTTCCTTAGTGCTTTGTTTTGGTTTAGATCCTTTTTTATGAGCTGCTGTTTTATCCCCTGATGTCTTCCTGACCTTGCCAGATCGCATATTTAGTTGGAATTTTGCCTCTCCTTAGATTTCTTTTAAGTTTGCTTGTTTTCCTTTATTTTTCTTTATTTTATTTCACTCCATTGCTGGCACTGATTGGTTCACTGTGAGCGGGTTAACTACTTCAGCGGGGAGGAACAGGGAGCTGGGAGTAAAGAAGAGCTGGAAAGCAGCCACTTCATGTGCACCTGCTAAGACCCCTCCTGGATTAGGCGCAACGGGGTGAAGAGTAGCTCTTGGCCGCAATGAGCCCGCAATGACCCGCTACAGACCTGCTACAGTCGCTCTTGACTCTCCGTCCTCAATACCCTTCTGTCCTGAGAGCCAACTCCTGGGGGCCAGCAAACAAGCGGGTACACTGCGGCGTGCCTGCAGGCCGCACCCGAACCTGGTCGGACCACCTCCGCTGGCCACCGGGTCACACACTTGGCAGCCACCTGGTAACAGTGGCTGCCCTTGTATTGCGCCCACTCGAGTTATAGGTCCCACGTGGTTGTCCTTTTTAAGCGGTTGTAGGTTGTGGGTCGTGGAGCACAGGTCTGCAGAACCGCTATCTCATAGCGGTGTTTGGTGCTACTGCCAGACCACTGCTTACTCCTCCACATCAGCTCCTGTGCAGGAGCCGGAAATAGCTGAGCAAGCAAGCTGAGCAAGCAAGCTGAGCAACCTGGAGGGGCGGATGTGACCGGGGAGTGTAGCGGGAATCAGGAGCCAGGCAAGAGCCGAGCAGGGGGTGGAGCTGACTCAAAGCCGCTGCAGGACTGGGCTGGAACGGGCCCCCTGACTCTTGGCGAACGCTCATGCTCAGCTCACTCCATCTCGCCTCATCTCTAGCTCCGGTCGCCGTTTCGCCCGCTGGCTGCTGTCTGCTAAGGGCTCAGGACTCAGGGCTCCAGTAGGCTCTGGTAAGCTCCAGTGGCTCCGATGTCGATCATTGCTCTCCGACACCGACGCATCTTCCGGAAGCACTCTCAACTCCAGGAACCAATACAAAGCGAAGAAGGTGAAAGAGTCCGGTGGAACCCAAAGGTGGATTCAAGATGAGAGGTACCTGCAAGCAGAGGGGACAGAGTCTATGCCACTCTAGAGTGACCAGGAGGCACAGAAGACGAATGCCCACCGATGTTGAGGATGCAGGAGAGTTGAGGGTGCCCTTGAAGTTGCAGCTGTGCGGACCAGGTGATGCTGTGGGAGACCAGGAGCCGTTCACGAGCTACACCATGTCGTATTTCAAGAGCCAGGGGGTCAGTGTCCGGCAGAAGAACCAACAAGCCTTGGCAACGGCAAACAACCTAGTACTCGAAAAAGGTGCAGTGTCGGGACCAGCAAGGTCCAAGTGACTCACCATGAGCAGGTAAGTCAGAGCAGCCCCAGGCAAGCAGGGGAGCCCACTGCGCCAAAGAAGACTCTCAAGAGGACCCACGGGTCGAAGGCACAGGAGTCACAAGAGGACCTCGGGTAGCTCACCAAAGGATGAAGGCCCACAATGCAGAGGATGTGGTGCAGGCAAAGATCTAGGTTGCAGGAGATGCTTGAGGCTGGAGCTTCTTGGTGCCCGAAGATCTCTGGTGAAGATAGTCAACAAGCCTTGGCAAACGCAAGTCGATGAGGTGCACAGGGGTACTGCTCCAGTGGTTCCGACGAGTGATAATGACTTCCAACTTGCTGTAAAGACAGTACAGGCCTCGAGGGAGTTGCAGAACAACCATCTGTGTTGCTTAACCTTTCGGAGTCCGTAGAAGCTCAGGAACAGCAGACCTGTCAACTTCGCTGCAGTGCCTGCAGATGCAGGGAAGGGACTCCTTCACTTCAAGGGAGATTCCTTCGGGTGTCTTGGATGTCCACAGGCCTGTAAAAGAACCTGCACATGCACAGACAACACAGAATACTGGCAGGAGGACGAGACCAGGAGCAGCAGGAGTCTTCCAAGTTGCAGTCTCGGTTCCCAAAGCAAAGTCCAGCGATGTCCAAAGTGCCCAGACGGTTGAAGATTAAGTGGTTTCCGATCTGAATCTTGTCCCTCGACGAATCTGAAGAGTAACCCACAGGTAAGCCCTTAAGTACCCTAAGGAAAGGGTTGGGAAGATTCAGGGGTCCCTCCCAGAGGAGGGGCTGGACAGTGGGGAGGATACTCTCATGTCCTTTGTCCAGTTTCATGCCAAAGCGGGAGCCAATGGCTCCCTGATCTGGTTTCAACTGGAGTATGCACGGAGGGCATCAAATTTGCCCTTCAAAGCAGTCTAGTGGCGCTGGCAAGTGCCCCCACCCTGTCCCAATACACTAAGTCCTGTCTGGGAGGTGGTCACACCTTCCTGTGACAGGAAAACTATTGTCCTGCCTTCCCCTGTTGGAGCTTGGCTCAGCAGCAGGAGGGCAGAATCGTGTCTCTAGTCAGCAGTTTGCTGTCCCGGTCTAGAAGACTGGTACCGGTAGCACTGAGGGCCTCCTGGAGGAGCTTTACCGTGCATGGAATCGTACCTCCAGCACCGTTTACGATATTGGGGTATGATTCCAACATGTTTGTTACAGCCAGTTTAGAGTTAGCCATTGCGTAATGACGCATGGCCAGTTTATGTATCCTAATGGCTGATGCACTTACAACCCGGGAGAACGGACTCCGTAGGTTGTAGGGGTGTCCTGCGCATGCAGAGGCACCCTCACACTTATAACTGAGCACCCTGCCTTCAGGATTGAAAGGCCTGCCTTAGGGGTGACTTATAGGTTTTAAGTGCAGTGACCTCAGATATAAGGAAACCTATATCTGTCGTAAGTGGTGCTAGCACCAGGTTACACAGGCTGCAATGGCAGGCCTGTAGTCAGAATTTGAGTGGTCTCCCATGGGTGGCATAATACATGCTTCAGCCCATAGGGGACCCCTGGTGTACCTATGCCCTGGGTACCTTAGTACCATATACTAGGGACTTATAGGGGGTACACCAGTAGCCAATCTGGGGTGTACCTAAGTACTCACCATGTCCAATTTAGGGAGGAAGCACGGAGACTGGGGTCCTGATTAGCAGGATCCCAGTCAGACTAGTCAGGAAAACATAATGACACCAGCAAAAAGTGGGGGTGACCAAGAAAGCAGATTCTACTTTACTACAGGGGCCACAAGGATGACTTGGCCTGATCGTTCCTGATCTTTTTGAGAACTCTAGGCAGGATTGGTATGGATGGAAAGGCATACAGGAGCCCTGAGCTCCACTTGAGATGAAAAGTGTCTCCGAGCGTGAGCCGCCTTGAAAACACCAACTTGCAAAAGTGCTGACATTGCACATTCTCTGAAGAGGCAAACAGATCTAACCATGGCTCCCTCCACTGCTGAAAGAGACCTTGCGCTACCTCTGGATGAAGAAGCCATTTGTAATCCGCTAGGCATCGACGTCTGAGTTTGTCCTCCCTGGCAATCAGGCTACCTGCCAGGTTTTCAACCACCAGGGATATGCCCTGCTGTTCCAGCCATGTCCAGAGATGCAGGGCCTCTTGACAAAAAGTCCACGACCCCACTCCGCCTTATTTGTTGCAGTACCACATAGCGGCGGTGTTGTCTGTGAACACTTGAACTAGCCTTCCTTTGAAGGAGGGTAGAAAGGCTTTCAAAGCCAATCGGATTGTTCAGAGCTCTAGCATGTTGATGTGGACTCCGGATTCTGCCAGAGACCAGAGTCCTCTAATCTCCATCTCTCCTAGATGGCCACCCCACCCCAGAAGTGAAGTATCTGTTACTACTGTGAGATCTGGTTGGGGAAGGGCGAGGGGGTTCTGTCTCTGACCCAATTGCAGTTCGTTAGCCACCACTGCAGGTCTCGTGCAGTACCTTCTGAGATCTGGACCATGTCGGAGCGATTCCCCTGATGCTGCGCCCACTGGATCTTCAGGTCCTACTGCAGAGCCCACATACACCATCTGGTGTGATTCACCAACAGGATGCAGGAAGCCATGAGTCCCAGCAGCCTCAGAGTCATTCTCACCAAAATCCAGGTTAGAGGCTGAAACATCAGTATCATAACCTGAATTTCCTGAACTCGCTGCTCGGGAGGATAAGCCTGAAAGTGCACTGTGTCCAGAACATATTCCCCTGATCTGGCATGTGTCACTAGCAGGATGCAGGAGGCCATGAGGCCCAGGAGCCTCAGAGTCATTCTCATTGAAATCCAGGACAGAGGTTGAAACATCGGTATCATAGCCTGAACATCCTGGAATCGCCATTTGGGAGGATAGGCCGGAAACGTCACTGTGTCCGGAACAGCTCCAATAAAAGGGGCGTCTGAAAGGGAGTCAAGTGTGACTTTGGCACGTTGATGGTGAACCACAGAGAATGCAGGAGGTTTGCCGTAATCTGGAGGTGGGAGACAACAGCGTGTGGTGAGCCTGCCTTCAACAGCCAGTAGTCCAGATAGGGGAAGACTGGTACCCCTGATCTGCGCAGATGAGCTGCGACCACCAACATCACCTTGGTAAACACCTGAGTGGTGCTGGTAAGGCCAAAGGGGAGAACGGTGAACTGAAAATGCTCATGGCCTAATGTAAACCACAAGTAATGCTGATGGGCAGGCAGGATGGGAATGTGGAAATAGGCATCCTGCAAATCCAAAACTATCATACAGTCTCCTGGGTCCAGGGCAAACAGGACCTGAGCTAGAGTGAGCCTCTTGAATTTTTCCTTTTTGAGGAAGCAGTTGAGGGCTCATAGGGCTAGGACAGGACGAAGTCCCTTGTCCTTTTTTGGGACCAGAAAGTAGCGGGAATAACAACTACAGCCTTATTCTGGCTCCCAAACCCTCTCAATGGCTCCCTTGGCCAACAGAGCCATGACTTCCTCCCAGAGTAAAATCAGATGATCCTCCATAAGCTAGTTGTGGGATGGAGGCATGAAGGAAGGAGTGGTCTCAAAGGGGAGGGAGTAGCCGCTTCAGAATATCTTAAGGACTCACCTGTCTGATGTGATGGTCTGCCAGTGGTGGAGGTGATGGCTGATCCAGCCACCAGCTGGCCGCCCATGATATAGTAGGACAAGACTAGGAGGGTTTGGAGGCTGAGGCTGCAGGGAGGTGGTCTTGTACTGTCCCAACCTCTGGCTGCTTGACCCATGGGTTGGAACGAGCCACACCCTCGGCTGTGTGGAGGTTGTGGAATCCTGCACAATCCTGTGGCTGGGGTATAGCTGGCATGGCTGAAATCCCCTTCCATGGCCACAAAAGGGGCGAAAGGTAGACTGGGGACGTGTGGCCACTGAGAGACCCAAGGACTTGGTCATAGCCCGTGAGTCCTTAAAGCGCTCCAGCGTCATGTCTGCCTGGTCTCTGAAGGGATGGGTACCATCAAAGGGCATGTCAATGGGCAATGCCTGGGCATCCCCTGAGAAGCCAGAAGTTATCAACCAGGCATGGCGTCGAACAGCCACAATCGATGAAATCGCTCTGCCAAGTGAGTCAGTCGTGCCAAGACCACAACGGATGGCAAACTCTGCTGAATCTCTCCTGTGTGACACCACTTGGGAGAAGATGGCACGGCCCTCCTCCGGGACCTGTGGCAGCACTTGCGTAACTGCTTCCCACAGAGAGTGGGAATAACAGCCCAATAAGCATGCAGTAAGGAAATCCTCAGCACACGTCTGTAGTGTATCTAAACAATTATCTGCACATTGTATGCATAAATATTAACACAGTATTTTGAGTTTCTTGTTTTTCTTTCTTTATTCTTATAGTTTTGCTTCAGCCCCTCACAAACCACTAATAAACACTTCTCATTCTATGGCATAGAACAAACTCAGACACACCCCAGAGGGGGTAACAGAGAACTTGCCTTACGAAGAGGTGAGGCTCGTTGGATTCTCAAACTTCGTACTACTGAGATTGGGTTAAATGTGGATTAGGAGCTGCATTATTTTTTGGGAAGGTGAAATGCTCATTACTGCATTTTCTGTGTGGATAATAGTTATCAAAAGTATGTAATATAAGAAATGATTTCGGTAGCCTCGTTTCGAAACTCAAAATGTACACTTTTTTCCTCTTCTGTTAAAAATCGTTATGTCTACTTTCCGGTTATATTTTTCTTAAATAAAAAATATAGGAACTTAAATCTAATTGAAGTTATCTACGGGATGGAAAAATGTAGCGTTAATATATCACAACCAACACTGGTTTTAGATGATTTGTCACACCATCTTAATGAATTTTGAAAGTGACCTTACGCCCTTTCATACACTTAAAGGGTGGTGTTTTCCTCCTCAATTTTGGAAAGCATGTTACCATAAACACGGTGAAACACGTTTCAAGATGGCGCCCATTTTGGTACAGTTTTAATCACGATTAATTTGCTGAACATTTTGCACTGTACACAGAACAATATAAGTAGTATAACCATATGACATATTTTGGGTCAGATAGCACTGTAAGAGCTTTGAATACAGTGCTGCTGCGTGAGGATTTTGAAGATTTTGGTGCCTATTGGGAATTTCAAGATGGCACCCGTTTTGGAGACAATATGTGTCCTTCTTCTATTTTGACAACTCCTAGCTGTGAGAGATTGTATAAAGGCGGGAACACTCATTTCCTCTGTGTTCTCGCACTCGAGAGTCACGGTTTTGGGCTACGTTGATGACGAAGCTGTCCTTACGGTAAGAGATAATTGACTGTGGATACATTGTAAAACTTTGAAGGACTACGCGGGTAGTTTGAGATAGTATACTTGTGCGATGGACAAATACGAATTGGGCATGTGTTATGAAGGCATCTTTTAAATATCTTGGTGCCAATTGTGTGCAGTACATATGGATTTGTGTTGGGATCGTGATGGGACATATACGGTTCCATCAGCAAAGTCTCGGACGACTGAGTCGGATAGTGGTGACGGTGGATATTTTCTGAGATGTTAGGAATAGTTTGATACGTGAGCGCACGAGCTGCAACCCTGACAATGTAATGGATATGTAAAGCGGGGACACGCGTTTGCGTTTTGAACAAGTAAGCATGACAGCATAGAGGTTGCGACTGGATGATGTGTTAGGATAGCGAGCTTATTACACTCTCTTTAGTGATTGGGATTAACAAGGCGGCGTCGCGCACAGGTGCCGAGATAGTTCTGGCTCGAGAGTTGATATATGGATGTGTGTTGTGATCTCGATGGGACATATATGGTTCCATTGGCTAAGTCTTGGGCTTTGAGTCGGATAGTGGTGACGGATGACACTCTCTGAGATGTTAGAAATAGTTAGATACGCTAACGCACGTGTTTCAACTCTTGCAATGTAATGGATATGCAAAGCGGGGACACACGTTTGCGTTTTGAACAAGTAAGAATGACCGCATAGAGGTTGTGGCTGGATGGTGTGTTATGTTAGCGAGTTTATTACACTCCCTTGAGTTATTGGGATGAATAAGGCGGCGTCGCGCACAGGTGTCTAGTGATTTCTGGCTCGAAAGTTGATATATGTGCATTTACAGTATTATATGGATCTTACCTAATGATAGATACGAGTATTGTCTTTGGAGGAGTTTAAACATTATTACATCCCCGGATATATATATATATTTTCAGAGCTCGTGGATTGGTCAAACGGAGACCTTTCCTGAATGAAGAACCGATTTTAACGCAGAAGACAGATATTTTACCCATTGTGGGTTGGAATTATCACCACATAAGAAGTAGGTTTTCCATCTGCGTGTCAGATTTAGAAATGGAAGTAGGCATGTATACGAGGAGTTTGTTCTAATGATAGGTTTCTTTAATTTCACAGAGGAATATACCAAAGATTGTAGAGATATTTGAAATGCGTTCTCACTTACACATGACTTTGGGTTTTAAGGTGGTTATATTGATCACTCTTCCATCACCTATTGTCTGTTTTTTTGTGTTTTTGTGCTTGTATCTGACAATCTACAGTCCTTAATTTAGGCTGTTCTTTAACCAATGTCAGATAAGTGTCATCACGGTTTTTTGACCAGCACACGGTCATAGATTGGTATTTAGCTCTTTCACTTTGTCGTCACAAATGTTTTCCTCCATCACCAATCAGCAGGTGATCAGGGATGTCACTTTTTCACCCCCTATAGTTTGGCTTAATAGTAAGGTTGGGCCCTTGATTGGCATGGGTTTCATGTTCATTTGTTCTACCTTGTGCGTTTTTATTACATGTTTCTCCTTAGAGGTGTATAATTATACCTGTAGACATGGGGAACTTCTAATGTGATAATGTACACCAGTGTATGTATGGTGTTACATCGGTCTTTTGTTTGTGTTTATACGGCCTTGAGAAAGTCGCGGGATGATTTCCCAGTGTATGCGACGAAACACGTGTCGGCTGAAGAAAAACTATAAGAATAAAGAAAGAAAAACAAGAAACTCAAAATACTGTGTTAATATTTATGCATACAATGTGCAGATAATTGTTTAGATACACTACAGACGTGTGCTGAGGATTTCCTTTGTGTATTCAGTGGCCTCGGCCGCAATTTTGGGGGTGGTTGGTGGTTCTCCTCACCTTACAGCACTGTCCAGAATTTAGGATCTATTGAAACTAATATATGTGTGATTTTCCTGAGTGGCGCCGTTTCACCTAGCTCAATACCACTGTCCGTTCAAAGGTCAATAAGCATGCATTGTTCACCGACCGCAAGGCAGGTGGAGAAAAAGAAATTCTTACCCGAACTATCCAGCCTCTTGGATTACCTGTCTGGGGGAACGTAAGGGAACAGGCCATGCGAGGTAGAGGATTGGACCACGCTGCTCTCTTGGGTAGGGAGGTAGTTGAGAAAGCTTGGGGCGCCCGGAGCAGGGTAGTGGCGGCAGGAGATTATAATATTCACAGGAGGCCCTGTGCTGGGTTTGAACCAGGTACCCAGTAGGACATCTGTAGGGGCCTCAATGAAGGGTAGCAAGGGTTCAGAAGAGGAGACATCTGGCTGAAAGGCCTCCGTCATGATATTAGTCTTGACCACCACCGCAGGGAGCTGAAGTTCCAGGACCTCAGCCGCATTTCACACCACCATAGCAAATAAGGCTCCCTCCTCTGTAGCCACGGTAGGGGAAGAAAGCATGCCAGAATCTGGAGAGGTGTCCAGTCCACTGGCCTCACCCAACTCCTTAAACCAGTCCATTTCCTGATGAACTTGGTTTTCTAAAGGGTCCATCTAACCCTCCCAATCTTCTTCCACTCCTAGCTCTTCGGAATAGGGCTCAGGAAATGACCAAGTACCTTGTGGTTCTAGCGACACCAGTATTAGTTGAGCAGTACCGGCTCCAGGTCTTCAGGAATTAGAATGGGGCTGGTGCCTATAGGGGCCATCAGCAGTGCCGGGAGCATCAGCGTTGAGGCCAGTGCCAGGGAACGTTGTAAAGGCACGACCTGCGCCGGAAAGGCTCCATTCCCAGATCCATGGGGGCATATCGGCGCTGGGGCTAGAGCCACCGGTGTGGAACCAGATGGAGACCCCTGTGAGTCTACCAGACCCGAAGGAGCGCCAGTAGGGTCAGGTCGCCCAAATATGACACACATGGCATGATAAAATTCTTTAAGCTGGTCGGGGGTTTTTCCAGCTCTAGGAAAAGCTAGGAAGAAGGGAGCCGGCCCAGGCGCACGTTCAGAAGAAGGAGGTCTAGAATGCCGACCCTCCCCCGTCACGCCGGCCGACGTACGGGGAGAAGTGGAAGCATGGTTTGACTTCTTGTGTGTTTTATGCCTCTTATCTGCCATACTCAATGACTTCAAGTGGGAGGACGAGGACTTGGGACTCCCGGAGAGGTGCCTGGACATTCTTATTGACAGTTGTGGGAAGCTGGCTTAGTATATGGTGCACACTCATGTAAGTGGGCACCCTGCACTAATCCAGACATCGCTTATGGTGATTTTAGTGGTCTTAGACAACCTTAGAAAGCTCTCTAAGTGGTAGCTGTAGAGAGCAGCCTTAAGGCTTAGTCCAGAAGGAGTGTAAAGCAGCTTGTTTTACCAGAGCATAATCTTATTGGTTTAGATTAAGTGAAAAAGAACCACACAGTGTATTTATAAAAATATGTATTTATTATCAGACACTCACTAACACATACAAATATCTCCTACCCAGAGATATACAGAATGCACACAATACTTTGTAAATAAACAGGTAAGTAGCACAAATACACAGTGGTCGCCAGGGGGAGACCAAACCATATACTAAAATAGTGGTATGCGAAAACCACGACTTAAGTCAAGACTATACCCAGAAGACGTAGAAGTGCCAGGGACCCAAGGAACCACCCAAGGTAAGTAACCAGGAACCCCATGGAGGCCGTGTGCAGAGTGGGAACACGACCGCGGGCTCAATACAAGTCAATGGGTACATCGCAGTTGCAATTTTAAAGAAGAAGGACCCTGCAGTGGACCCTGAAGAAACACCGTGGACGACAGAAGGTTGGAGAGCCACCCACCCATGGATACCCTTGGAACCAGGATACATACACTAGGGAAGCCGGCTGCATAGGTGTGAAGTGGCGTCAAAAACTGCAGTCGAACTCAATGGAGGACTTCAGGAAGATGAAGCTGCTGGAGAAGGTGAAAGTGTCCGATGGAACCAAAAGGTGGATTCAAGATGAGAAGTACCTGCAAGCAGAGGGGACAGAGTCTATGCCACTCAGGAGTGACCAGGAGGCACGGAAGACGAATGCCCTCCGATGTCGGGTGTTGCAGGAGAGTTGACGGTGACCTTGGAGCTTCAGCTGTGTGGACCAGGAGCCACTGTGGAAGACCAGGAGCCATTCATGAGCTGTTCCACGTTGGATGTCAAAAGTTGAGGGGTCAGTGTCCGTCGGGAGCACCAACAAGCCTTGGCAACTGCAACCAACGTGGAAAGCAAAAAAGGTGCAGTGTCGCGATGATGAAGGAAGTGACCCGATAAGAACAGTCTATTCATTAGCGAAGCAAAACCCAAACTTGGAGAAACGAAACATATCAGAGGCCGTTTCTCAGAAATAGCAAAGGATTCGTTTCGATCATGATTCAAAATAATGTCTGAATAGAAAATGGTGCAGCGAATGCTAACTTACATAGGATAATGCGTAAGCAGAAACATTTCTATTCTAACAGGGACCAGCAAGGTTCAGGTGACTCGCCACAAGCAGGGGAGTCAGAGCAGGCCCCGAGCAATCAGGGGAGCCCACTGAATTCAAAGAAGACTCTCAAGAGGACCCACAGGCCAGAGGCACTGGAGTCGCAAGAGGACCTCGAGCAGCTCACCAAAGATGCAGGCCCACGATGCAAGTGATGCTGTGAGGACAAAGTTCTTGGTCACATGAAATGCCTGAGGTTGGGGCTATTTGGAGCCCGAAGATCTTGGTGGAAGGAAGCCAACAAGACTTTGCAACGGCAAGTCGACACGGTGCACAGGGGTTTGGTTCCTGCGGCTCTGACGAGGGATACTGGCCTCAAACTTGTTGAGACGACAGGGCAGGCCTCGAGGGATGTGAAGAACCCCCACCTTTGTAGCTGAGCCTTTCGGAGTCCGTGGGAGCCCAGGATCAGCAGACCAGTCATGTTGCGGTGCCTGCAGATGCAGGGAAGTGACTCCTTCATTTCAAGGGAGATTCCTTGAGGTGTCTTGGATGTAAACAGGCCTTGGAAGGTTCCTATATGGAGCAAAGGCATGGACGTTGCAGCCCACAAGCAGGGCAACGAGACCAGGAGCAGCAGGAGTCTTCCCAGTTGCAGTCTCGATATCCAGAGCCAAGTCCAGCGAAGTCCAGAGTGCCCAGACGGTCAAAGCAGAAGTGGTGTCTTGATATGAATCTTTTCCCACAACCAATCTAGGGACCCACCTCCAGGTAAGCCCTTAAGTACCCTAAGGAAAGGGTTGGGACAAATCCAGATTCCCTCCCAGGGGAGGGGTCGGACAGTGAGGAGGATACTCCCATGTCCTTTGTCCAGTTTCGCGCCAGAGCGGGAGCCAACGGCTCCCTGAGCTGGTTTGAACTGGACTATGCAAGGGGGGCACCAAATGTGCCCCATAAGCAGACTGAGTGGCGCTGGCAAGCGCTCCCATCCGGCCCTGTGAGAGGCTGGCCTGGTATATGATGTCCACTAATGTAAGTGGGCACCTTGCACCAGTCCAAACAACCCTTATGGTGATTTAAGAGGTCTCAGACAACCTTAGAAAGCTATCCAAGTGGTAGCTGTGGAGAGCAACCTTCAGGCTTAGTCTTCAAGGAGTGTAAAGCAGCTTGCGTTACCAGAATGCAATCTTATAGTATAGATTAAATGAAAAGAGAACCACACAGTAGTAATAAAAATATGTATTTAGTATATAACACTACCTAGTGCGTTACAGTATCTCCCACACAGAGATAGACACAAAGCACAAAATACTTTAGCAAAGAAATCATAGTAAATAGCACTAATACACAGCGGGCCCCAGGGGGGTACCAAACCATATACAAAGAAAGTGGTACAAGAACCACGACTCGAGTCAGGACAATGTCGAGAGGACGTAGAATTGCTGGGACCCCAAGGAACCACCCAAGGTGAGTAGACAGGGACCACAGGGAGAGCGTGTGCAGTGTGTGAACACGACCGCATGGTCCGTACAAGTCTATGTGCAAGTCTCGGTCAGAATTTTAAAGATTAAGGACCCTTCCCAGTGGACCCTGAAGAAACCCAGTGGAAGACAGAAGGTTGGAGAGCCAACCCACCCGTACCGTGGTACCCAAGTTACCTATCCCAGGGAAGCCGGGTGCATAGGTGTGAAGTGGCGTCGGAAACCGCCGTCAAACCCAAAGGAGGACTTCAGGAAAGTGGCGCTGCTGGAAGAGGACAATGTGTCCGGAGGAATCCAAACGTGGATTCTTGATGGAGAGTACCTGAAAGCAGAGGGGACAGAGTCTGGGTCACTTGAGAGTGACCAGGGGCTCGGTAGATGAATGCCCACCAATGTCGGGTGCTTCAGGATAGATGTCGATGATCTTGACTCTGCAGCTGTGGGGACCAGGCAATGCTGAGGATGACCAGGAGCCGGAAACAGGCTGTCCCACGAAGGATGTCGAGTACTGAGGGGTCGGTGTCCGGCGGGAGCACCAAAAAGCCTTGGCAAAAGCAACCCACGCAGGAAGACAAGAAGTTGCAGGAAGAGGACCAGCAAGGTCCAGGAGACTCGCCATATTCAGGGGAGTCAGGGCAAGCCCAGACCAATCAGGGAGCCCAAAGAAGTCGTAGTTGACGCTCCACAGGACCCACAGGTCGAAGACACTGGAGTCGCAGGAGGACCTCGTGCAGTTTTACAAAACAACAGGCCACAGAGCACACAATGTGGTGTGGTTGAAGATCTTTGCAGGAGAAGTTGCCAGAGGTTGGGGCTACTTGGAGCCCAATGCACTTGCTGCAGAATTGCCAACAAGCATTTGCACTTGCAAAAGTACGCGGTGCACAGGGGTTCGGGTATTGCAGCCCCCACGAGGGATTCTGACCTCAAACTGGGTGAGAGGGCAGCTCGGGCCTCCAGGGACGTAGAAACCCACCTCCTGTGTTGTTGAACCCTTCAGAGTCCATAGGAGCTCGGGATCAGCAGACCGCTCAGCAGTGTTGTGGTGCCTGCGAATGCAGGGGAGTGACTCTTTCACTCCAAGGGAGATTATCTTCAGGTGACTTGGATGCTCCACAGGCCCTACACGGTATGATGCACGGGCACAGATGAGGCAGCAGACTGAGAGGGAGACCAAGTCAGGCCCAAACAAAGTCCAGCGAAGTCCAGAGTGCCCAGACAGTCGAAGTGCAGTGGTTTCAGTTCTGAATCTTGTCCACGACGAATCTAAGGTCTTACAACCAGGTAAGCCCTTAAGTACCCATGGGATGGGAAAGGGTTGGAAAGATTCAGGGGCCCTCTCAGGGGACGGTCTGGACAAGGGGGAGGTTACTCCCATGTCCTTTGCCCAGTTTCGCACCAGAGTGGGACCCAACAGCTCCCAGGACTGGTTTGAACTGGACTATGCACAGGGACACCAAATGCGCCCCTCATGCCAACTTCCAGGTGCTGACAAGAGCACCCACCCAGCCCTAATACACTAAATCCTGTCTGGGAGGTGGTCACACCTCCTTGTGATAGGATGCCTATTGTTCTGCCTTCCCCTGCTCGAGCTTGGCTCAGCAGCAGGAGGGCAGAAATGTGTCTCTGGTCGGCAGCAACCATTTTGTGATGTCCGGAGCTAGAAGGCTGGTACCGGGAACACCAAGAGCCCCACGGAGGGCGCTCCTGGTGGGTGGAATCATACCTCCCACACCAGTTACCGGTGTGGGGGTATGATTCCACAATGTTTGATACCAAACACGATAGGGTTACTTTCAGCCATTTTAGAGTTGGTCATCACGCGGTCGCATAATGCCACTCTATATGTCATAAATGGCTGCAACACTAACAACGCCGGAGAATGGACTACGTAGGCTGCAGGGGTGTCCTGCTCATGCAGTGGCACCCTCTCACTTAGAACCAAGCACCCTGCCTTCAGGATTGTCAAGGCCTGCTATAGGGGTGACTTATAGGTTTTAAGTGTAGTGAACCTATATCTTTAGTAAGTGATGCATGCACCAACTTACACAGGCTGCAATGGCAGGCCTGTAGATCCATTTTGCATGGCCTTTCATGGGTGGCATAATTCATGCTTCAGCCCATGGGAGGCCTCTGGGGTACCTATGCCCTGGGTACATGGGTACCATATACTAGGGACTGACAAGGGTACCCCAGTGTCCAATCTGGAGTGTACCTAAGTACATGACATAACCTTTTAGGGAGAAAGCAGATAGACTGGGGTCCTAATTAGCAGGATCTCAGTCGGAGTAGTCAAAATAGTGTAACATGAAGCAGAAAGTGGGGGTAACCATAAGAAGCAGTTCCTACTTTCCTACAACCAGCTTGTCTGGAAATATAGACAAGAACGGAGACTTGGATGATAAAGCCTGCAGCTCAGTCACCGTCTGGGTAGATGTAAATGCCACTAGACAGGCTGTCTTGATGGGGAGCAGCCAAATGGAACAATTATGAAGAGGGTAGAAGGGAGCACACATCAGAAATGTGAGAACCAAATTAAGGCCTGACTGAGGCATAATGAAAGGGGAAGGTGGGAGCATATGTACAACGCCTTTAAGGAACCTTTTCCTTAAAGATGGTTGGTCAGGCAGCTGCACATAGGCAGACAGAGCAGAAAGGTAACCCTTGAGAGTACCCAGAGCCGAGCCCTGCTGGGCAAGTGTAAGGATAAAAAGAAGGATATCGGAAAGAGAAGCTGAAAGGGGGGTCAAACGTTTCTCTACAATATAATACAAATTTGTTCCACCGGCAAGCATACACCATCTTTGTGGAGGAATTCCTAGCTGTGTAAATAACATTACAGACTTTGAGAGGAAAGTCAAAAGCTATATCTGTTGCTGCTCAATCTCCACGCAAGTAGGTGGAGAGTTGACAGGTTCAGGTGGAGAAGGAGAAGTTACTTACCTGTAATCCTAGTTCTGTTCCAGGGGTATCCTCATCAAAGTCATAAGCACTTGAATATTTCCGCCCATGCGCAGGGACCCCGGAAAATATATAAAAATTATATATGAAAACATATATATATATATATATATATAGCCCTATTTATATATAGCCCTATTTATATACATATAATTTTTAAAACAATCAATGCAGCCTCCCAGAAAAAACAAACACATAATAGGCTAAGCAATGCTGTGAGACCTTGTCTTTGCACATACACAAACAAACCAGGAAGACCAAAAGACACTTGAACTGCTTTTAATGAACAGCAGAAAAGTAGTCCTGCAAATAAAAAGGCAGGCATTGTTAGCCCATAGGCTGCATAGGAACTTCAACAGCACAGAAACTGAAAGCAAATGTAGAAACTCAAAAACTGGCACTGTACCTTTAAGGCAGCCATGACCCCTAGCTTCCCATCATGCCTCTGGGGTGATGGTTAGGTCAGTTGTTCTTTGCGGAGACCCTGAGGTCCGGGCACAAAGAGATGACATAATTTGGATCATTTGCCCGGGGAGGTGGGTGGGTTGCTTATGACTTTGATGAGGATACCCCTGGAAGAGAACTAGGATTACAGGTTAGTAACTTATCCTTCTCTTCCAGAGGATCCTCATCAATAGTCATAAGCACTTGAATCGAGTAGCAAGCCCATGCCCTCTTCCTGAGGGCAAATGAGTACCATAAATGACAGTAACATCAAAGAATCACTTCAAATGACTTTAGCATTGAAATAAATTCCTCAAGGAGGCTTGGCCTGCTTGAGTATCTTCTCTGGAATCAAAGTCGAGACAATAGTGTCTCGTGAAAGCATGTACCGATTTCCAAGTGGCTGCTTTGCAGATCTCAGCCACCGGTACATTGTGTAGAAAAGCTATTGTAGCTGCTTTCCCCCTAGTGGAATGCGCTTTGGGAGAAGCCAGAAGGGGTTTATTTGCCAATTGATAAGCCAGCTTGATGCAAGACACTATCCATCTGGAAATGGAACGCTTGGAGGCTGGGAAACCTGTTCTGATGGAACAATAGTTTAGAAATAACTGATCAGACTTCCTAATGGTCTGAGACTTATCTAAGTAGAATTTCAGAACTCTAAGGTCTAGGGAATGGAGAGACCTTTCCTCTGGCGTAGATGGATTGGGAAAGAAAGAAGGTAGTGAGATACTTTGATTGACATGAAAATCCGACACCACCTTTGGAAGGAAGGAGGGGTGGGTTCTTAAAACCACTCTGTTGTGGTAAAAAACCTTGTACGGTTCTTTGGAACAGAGCGCCTGAATCTCGCTTACTCTACGAGCTGAAGTAATTGCCAGCAAAAAGGTGGCTTTCCATGTAAGGTGCTGAACGGTCGCTTTGTGAATAGGCTCAAAAGGGGGACCCATAAGCTTAGAAAGAACCAGGTTCTACTCCCAAGGAGGTGAAGGAGGCTGGACAGGGGGGAAAACTTTCTTTAAACCCTGAAAGAAATACTTAACCACCTGGAGCTGGAAGAAAGAAGGTTGATTTGGAGACTTTCTGTAAGCCGTAATGGCAGCCAGGTGTACCTTAATGGAAGTAAACTTTAGACCTGACTTGGCTAAATGCAGGAGATAGGGCAAAATTACCTCCTCTCGTCCCCTGATAGGCTGGAAACCAGTACGTATACACCACAAATAAAACCTTTTCCATTTAAAAGAATAGGAATGTCTTGTGGAAGGTCTTCTGGACTCCCTCAAATTGTTCATACAGTCTTGAGGAAGGTTTAGGTGGCCGTACTGGAGGACTTTAGGAGCCATGCTGCTAAGTTCAACAAGGGAAGGTTGGGATGATGGATCCTCCCGTTCATTTTGGCAGAAGGTCCGGTCTGCACGGAAGCCTCCTGTGTAGACACTCCGAGAGATGCAGAAGGTCCGGTACCACCACTGCCGTGGCCAGTCTGGTGCTATTAGAATCATCCTCATCCTGGAGCGTGTGAGTTTGGTTATGACCTTCGGGATGAGAGGAAGAGGCCGAAAAGCGTAAACAAAGGTTCCTGAACAGTCGATCAAAAGGGCATTCCCTATCGATCCTGGTCGGTAAAACCTTGAAAAGAAGGCGTGGCATTTTTTTTTTTTTAATCGTCCGCAAAGAGATCGATGGTTGGATGACCCCATTGTTGAAAAATGTCCGCCACCACTTCGTTGTTTAAAACCCAGCCTTGTTGATTGTTGAAGTGACGACTTAGAGTCCGCCTGAGAATTTTGCTCCCCTGGCAGATGGACTGCTGTGATTGAGAGCTGTCTGGCCAGGAGTCAATGCCAGATCGCCTGAGCCTCCAGGGACAGTGGGCGAGAGCGAGCTCCCCCCTGCTTGTTTAGGTATTACATGGTGTTCGTGTTGTCAGTCTGTACTAATATGGACTTGGACTGTATGGACGGGTAGAACGCCTTGAGGGCTAGATGCACTGCCCGTAGCTCCAGCATGTTTATGTGATATGTTTTTTCCTTGCTTGACCACCTGCCCTGAGTCTGCAGAAGACCCATGTGTGCTCCCAACCCTGAAGTGAGGCGTCTGTGATCAAAGATTGTGTCGGAGGAGGTTGGTGGAAAGGCACTCCTACCAGGAGATGTTTTGATGAGTCCACCATGGGATGGAAGATCTCGCGACATGGGAAAGAAGAATCCAGTCTTACCATCGTGCTGACGTCTGATCCCATTTGTCCTCCAAGTCATGCTGCAGAGGTCTCATCCTCAGTCTGGCGTTGGGGACTAGAAAAATGCAAGATGCCATCGACCCCAGGAGCAATGCAACCTGCTGAACTGAGGGCTGATGAACTTGAAGAAGATTGCACTTCAGCTTGATTGATAATAGTCTCTCTTCCGAAGGAGACACTTTTCCTGTGCTGGAGTCCAGAGTAGCACCCAGGTAGTGAATTCTTTTTTTAGTGGGCTGATGGATTGATTTCTCCATATTTACATGAAGGCCCAAACGTTGTAGCAAGTTCAGGTAGATTCAATAGTGGTCTTTCACTGTTTGAGATGTTGAGCTCTTTAGAAGCCAGTCATCGAGGTATGGATAGACGAACAGACCTTGGCGACGTAGAGCAGCGGCTACCACTACCATGCATTTTGTGAAAACTCGAGGTGCAGATTTTAGGCTGAACGTTAGGACTCTGTACTGATAATGCTTGGAGCCTCCATGAAGCGCAGGAACTTCCGGTGCCGTGGAGCAATTGGAACATGGAAGTAAGAATCCTGGAGGTCTATCGAGCACATCCAATCCCCTTTCTGAAGATGTGGATATATTTGATGGAGCGGCAGCATACAAAACTTTTCTTTTTGGATGACTTTGTTGAGGGAACGAAGATCCAGAATAGGTCTGAAACTCGCTTTTTGATCCTTCTTTTGTACCAGGAAGTATCTGGAGTACACTCCTTTTCCTCGTTGTGATGGAGGAACCTCTTCTACGGCTAATTTCTGTAAGAGAGTGGATACCTCTTGACGCAACAACGGCAGTTGGTGAACTCTTGTCTTTACTGGGGGAGTGAACTTTGGATCTGCAATGAAGCCCTGAGGTCTTCATTGCAGCTTTTGACGACCATCCCTAAGTTTTCCCGCTCCCGGCTGGGTGGCCGCTCTTTCCAAGTGCTGGCCTCCCGTTTATGGCATAGTCTTCCTCAGTCTCTTAGGCAGGTCCAGGATCTGCTTACTTTCAGGAAACAGCTAAAAACTTGGCTGTTCCAGAAATAGTCCTCCACTTTTCACTGTTACAATGCTGGTGCCTGTCTCGTGGTCCTGTAGCGCCGTGACACTCTGTGGAGTATCCGTGCGCTTTATAAGTACCTATTTACATTACATTACATTACAGAACGAAAACGTAGTGCATTTCCATTTTGCAGTATATTCAGCACCCATTGATCGTTTGTGATGCTGCGCCACTCTTCTACATGGCCGGCAATATTTCCTCCCATCGGAGTGGGTAACAGCGATAGAGGAAGTGAATGTTCATTGTTTGCCAGTGTTCTTGGCCGTGGAAGAGGGCTGTTGGGCACACCTCTACCCCTGGAAGGTCGACATCCCTGATAGTGAGACTTGGACTGGGGGTATTGTCTCTGGGACCATTGAGGGCTTGAAACCTCTGATGGAACGCTCTAGGATCATAAGGCCTGTACCGACGTCTGAATTCCTTCCTTTTTTCTAAACCCACAGCATTAAGAGTGTCCAGTTCCGATTTCATCCTGGCCATCTCTTCATCTGTGTGAGAACCAAAAAGGGAATTTCCAGAAAATGGAAGGTTCAAGATGTGCTGTTGGGCTTCCGGCTTTTAGGCTGTAAGCCGTAACCAGGAGGATCTTCTTGCACATATGCCATGCAAGTACGAGTGCGCAGCTAGAGATGCTCCATCAGCTGCCACACTGATCATCTGATTCGCAACGAGGGCTCCCTCCTGGAGAATCTCCCCAAAATCTTGGTGGTCCTCTTTGGGCAGTTTTTCTTTGAAACGCTCCAGTAAATCCCACAAAGCCCTATCATAACGTTCCAACAGGGCTGCAGCACAAGACACTTTCAAAGATGCAGCTGCAGAGCCGCAAGCTTTCCTCCTCCAAGAATCCTGAGCTCTGATCTCCTTGTCCGGAGAGACCGTTGAGGAAGAGGCTACTGCATGGGTCTTCTTTGCAGCAGCAATAATCACTGAATCTGGTGGGGGGTCTGACCTGAGGAACAGGGGATCTTGCTCTGCTGGCCTATATTTTTTTAAGATCCTTGCCGGAGCTATTTTGAACGTTGCTGGGGTAAGAAAAATTTCCATGACTGGTTGCAAAAGTCCAGGAACCAATGGCAGCAGAGGCTTTGACACAGACCTCTGATGCAGAGTCTCAAAAATGACAGACGTAGACGTCTGAGGTGCCGACATCTCTATGTTCAACTTTTGTGCCCCTCTTGCCAGCACATCAAGAAACGTGTTGATGTCATCAACAGGTGACACTCTGGAGGGTGGACTGTCGGTTAATGTGGGTGAGTAATCCCTCTTGGAGGTATGTGTCGAGGAGGACGACCAAGAAGGTGATCTTCGTCTCCTGTGACGGCCATGGGAGGTAGGTTTACGACCTGAAGGAGATGGAGACTTGTCCCTTTGGTGACCCCTGGATGGAGTATTAGTTGAACGATCCACTGCCTGCACCAGCCGAGCCAGAGGAGATCTATGGAGAGGACTTGAATAGTCCAAAGGCTGTTGGACCTGTGTTGATGTCACTTTCTGCCAGGCCAGTGATGGACTGGCAGGAGCCACCTGGGAGAGAGATGAACAGAAGCAGATCTGTGGTCTTCTCCTCATTGTGTAGGAGGAACAGTGATCTGCAGAGTGGATTTCTGCACTCACCATCTGGAGACAGAGAAGAGGAGCTTCTCGACGTCGAGATAACCTGTGGAGATCCTGCCCTCGACACTGAAGGTTCCGACAGGCCCTTTGATGCAGAGCGGTGCCTCACCGAGGTCTAATGATGTGTTGACGTCGATAGCTGTGAGTGTCTCGACGTCGAGCGGCTATGCGCCACTAAGACCTGTGAGTCCACCGACAGAGATCTTGGCCTCTACGTCGGCCGTGTAGACTCTTTCTGCTTCGACGTCGACCAATGCCCCGTCGACAGAGACTTGTGCTTCGATGTCGGAAGAGGAGTAGCCAACGGAGTACCAAGCCTCAACGTCGTACGAGGAGAAGGTGATGGTGAGAGTCTTCTCGACGTCGAACCTCTTGACACCGTCGATCTAGGCCTCAACGTTGAGTGCTGTCTCATGGGCTGCAACAGAGGAGTCTGCCTTGACGTCAAACCCCTTCTCGACGTCGCAGATGATCTGGGCCTTCACGTTGAGCGCCGTCTTATGGGCTGCAACGGAGGAGTCTGCATCGATGTCGAACTCTTTTTCGATGTCGTAGTTGATCTATGCCTCGACATTGACCGCCGCCTGGATGATGGCGACAGAGGACTGTGCCTCGACGTCGAACGCCGTAACAACGACGACGACGGAGAGCGGTGTCTCAATGTCGGGCGATGAACCCACACCAACGGAGAACGACTCCTCGATGCCGACTGTCGCCGGGTTGACGGTGGCGGAGGGTTCAACGCTTAACTTGATGTACTTCTGTGCTTGGAAGTTCTCGAAGACGACTGATGTTCTCTCGACGGTGATGCCGGCGTCGAAGGAATTGTCGTCGACGTTTTCTTCGCCGGTGGAGACATTTTCGACGCCGAGCCCGACGCCGATGAAGAACAGACCGGGACTTTGCTTCTGGAAGTCGATCTGAGTCTCTTCTTCTTCTGTCTCACAGGAGACCTGCCTCTAGAGATAGAAGTTTTCCTTTTCTCAGAGAGACCATAAAGACGAATCCTCTCTCTGTCCTTGAGAGAGCGTCTTGATAAAGTTTGGCAGTGTTGGAAAGTCTCAGGAACATGAGAATCCGGAAGGCAGAGAATACAAACAGAGTGAGAATCTGTTTTGGCCTTCTTTTCGCCACAGGAAGGGCAAGGATCAAACAGAGAAGGCATCTCTGAGAGGAAAAAAATGCCAAAACTGCCAGATAAAAGGTAATATATTACTCCAACAGGTGTTAGATATCGAAGTAAATTAATTTTAACGAAAAAAGTAGATATTTTCTGACAAAAAAGTAAAAAATCTGTGGTGCTGATTAACCAGGGTCCTGACTGAAGGAGCCGGAAAGAACAACTGACCTAACTGTCACACCTGAGGCATATTGGGAAGCTAGGGGTCATGGCTGCCTTAAAGGCACGGTGCTAGTTTTTGAGTTTCTACATTTGCTTTCAGTTTCTATGCTGTTGAAGTTCCAATGCAGCCTATGGGCTAACAATGCCTGCCTTTTTCTTTGTAGGACTATTTTTTTGCTGTTCATTAAAAGCAGTTCAAGTGTCTTTTGCTCTTCCTGGTTTGTTTGTGTATGTGCAAAGACAAGGTCTCACAGCATTGCTTAGCCTATTATGTGTTTGTTTTTTCTGGGAGGCTGCATTGATTGTTTTAAAAATTATATCTATATATAGGGTAGGGCTGTATGAACAAGTTACTTACCTTTGGTAATGATATATCTGTAAGAAACATAGGTTAGTTATAGATTTCTTACCTTAGAATTACCCCCAGGCGTCAGACTGGATCCAGAAAGTTTTTCGTCAGCAGTACCCCTGCGCGTCAGAAGGTGGCGTCGGTCGACTCCGCGTTCGTTGTTGGCGTAATGGTCGCCGGGATGACGTCGCGGTAGCTACATAGACGCTGCCCTCACGCTCTGACGTCAGTTCTGTACACAACTTTCCACGCCAGAAGTGCAGAGCCATGCAAGACACTGACCACTGGTGCACAAAACTAGGGCCCTGAAAGGAAGTCCTTAACCCAAGAAGTCAGTTCGCAGAATGGGGAGGATGGGTGGGGCGGTAAGGAATCTATAACTAACCTACGTTTCTTACAGATATATCGTTACCGAAGGTAAGCAACTTGTTCATCTGAAAGAAACAGTTAGTTATAGATTCCTTACCTTAGAATAGATACCCCAGCAATACCAACCCCGGAGGTGGGTCTGCGAACTAAGTTCACACCAAAAAGTCCTGAAGAACAGAACGGCCAGAGAAGCTGTCTCTCCAGACTTGGCTGTCCAGGCAGTAGTGTTTGGTGAACGTGTGCAGCGATGCCCACGTAGCTGCCTGACAGATGTCATTAAGGGTTACTCCCCTTCCCAAAGCAGTGGTGGCTGCCGTCGCCCTGGTGGAATGGGCGCGCAGTCCTACTGGAGGCTCCTTCTTTGCCAAAGGATAGCAAGCTTTGATGCACAGAACGACCCACCTGGAGATGGTCCGTTTGTGCACGGCCCGACCTTTCTTAGCACCCACGTAACCAACAAAGAGCTGGTCATCCACCCGGAATTGTTTGGTGCGATCCAAGTAGAAGGAAAGCGCACGTTTTGGATCCAGACGGTGGAGCCTCTCTTCCTCTTTTGAAGGATGCAGAGGCGGAAAGAAGGTGGGCAAAGCGATGGTTTGGCCAATGTGGAAAGAAGTATCCACCTTGGGAAGAAAGGAAGGTCTAGTTCTAAGAACGACCTTGTCCGGATGGACAGCCAGAAAGGGAGGCTTGGAAGAAAGAGCTTGTAGCTCACTCACCCTGCGTGCAGAGTTGATGGCCACCAGAAAGGCAGTTTTCAAAGTGAGAAGTCTGAGAGGACAGTTAAGTAATGGCTCGAAGGGAGCGCACATAAGATATGTAAGAACCAAATTGAAGTCCCACTGAGGCATTACGAAGGGAACAGGAGGAAAAAGATGAATAATGCCCTTAAGGAATCTATTTACAACAGGGTACTTGAAAAGAGAAGGCTGATCAGGAAGCCTAAGGAAGGCTGAAATGGCTGAGAGTTAACCTTTTAGAGTGCCCAGAGCAGAGCCCTGCTGGGCCAAAGAAAGGAGGAACAAGAGAACCTCAGAAAGAGGGGCATAAAGGGGATCCACAGCCTTTGCTGTGCACCATGCCACAAATTTGTTCCATCTGCAGGCGTATACCGTCTTAGTGGTGGGTCGCCTGGCTGCCAAGATAACATCGCAGACTTCGGGAGGCAGGTGAAACGATGTCAACTGTCGCCGCTCAATCTCCACGCAAGGAGGTGGAGGCTGGACAGGTTCGGGTGGAGGACTGTCCCCTGCTGCTGCGACAGAAGATCCTCTCGGAGAGACAATCTGATCGGAGGATCGTTGGCCATGTTGAGCAGCTCGGGATACCTGACTCTTTGTGCCCAGTCCGGAGCCACAAGAATGACTTGGGCCCGGTCGCGCTTGATCTTCTTCAACACTCTGGGCAGAAGAGGTATAGGCGGAAAGACGTATAGAAGACCGCAACTCCACTCACGACGAAAAGCGTCGCCTAGCGAGTGCCGCCTTGGAAATTCCAACGCGCAGAACTGCTGACATTGCGCGTTCTCTTCGGTGGCAAATAGATCTAACAAAGGCTCTCCCCACTGCTGAAAGAGACCTTGCACCACCTCTGAGTGAAGATACCATTCGTGATCCATCATGCACCTGCTGCGGAGTTCGTCCGCCCTGGCGTTCAGGGAACCTGCCAGGTGTTGAACCACTAGGAATATGCCCTGATGTTTCAGCCATGTCCAGAGGCGGAGGGCCTCCTGACATAGGGTCCACGACCCCACCCCGCCTTGTTTGTTGCAGTACCACATGGCGGTGGTGTTGTCCGTGAACACCTGTACCACTCATCCCCTGACAGAGGGAAGGAATGCTTTGAGTGCAAGACGAATCGCCCGAAGCTCCAGAAGGTTGATGTGGAGCCCGGACTCTGCCGGGGACCAGAGGCCTCTGATCTCCGCCTCCCCATGTGGCCGCCCCATCCCAGAAGTGATGCATCAGTCACCACTATGATCTCTGGTTGAGGAAGGGAGAGGGATCTGCCATTGACCCAATCCTGGTTCGTTAGCCACCACTGCAATTGGTGTGCAGTGCCCTCCGAGATCTGGACGCAATTGGACAGGTTCCCCTGATGTTGTGCCCACTGGAACTTAAGGTCCCACTGCAGAGCCCGCATACGCCATCTGGCATGGTCCACCAGCAGGATGCAGGAGGTCATTAGGCCCAGTAGCCGGAGAGTCATCCTGACCGACACCCAGGATAGGGGCTGAAAGATCGGAATCATAGACCGAATATCCCGGACTTGCTGTTCTGGAGGATAGACCCGAAACTGCGTCGTGTCCAGAACCGCTCAGATGAAGAGGAGCTTCTGAGAGGGAGTCAGGTGTGACTTCGGCACGTTTATGGAAAATCCCAGCAAATGCAGGAGATCAGCCGTAGTCTGGAGGTGGGAGACAACAGCCTGGGGCGAGCCCGCCTTCAACAGCCAGTCGTCGAGATAGGGGAAGACTGGAACACCTGATCAGCGCAGATGAGCTGCAACCACTGCCATCACTTTCGTGAATACCCGAGGGGCACTGGTAAGGCCAAAGGGGAGCACGGTAAACTGAAACTGCTCGTGGCCTATCGTGAACCGCAGGTAACACCGGTGGGCCGGCAGGACGGGGATGTGAAAATAAGCGTCTTGCAAGTCCAACGCTACCATCCAGTCTCCAGGATCTAGGGCAGACAGGACCTGAGCTAGCGTCAACATTTTGAACTCCTCCTTCCGGAGTAAGCGGTTGACGTCCCTGAGATCCAAGATAGGACACAGGCCTTTGTCCTTCTTGGGCACCAGAAAGTAGTGGGAATAGCAACCACGACCTACTTCTGGGACAGGAACTCGCTCGATGGCTCCCTTGGCCAAGAGTGCCGAAACTTCCTGTTGGAGAAGGGCCAGATGATCCTCCGACATGCGATAGTACTAAGGTGGCATGGCGGGAGGGGTAGTCTCAAAGGGGAGGGAGTAGCCCCTTCGGACTATTTGCAAGACCCACCTGTCCGACGTGATGGTGCGCCAGTGGGGGCGGTGATGGCGAATCCTGCTGCCCACTGGTGTTTGGTGGCCCTGAAAGGTCGGACTAGGAAGGTTTGGAGGCTGCTGCAGAGGGGGCTGTGGTGGACTGGCCTGTCCGCTGGCCCACAGAACCACGGCGGTGGTTCCCACGTCCCCGGCCGCGCTGGGGTTAAACAGCTTGTGCCGGCCTGTGGCTCTGGGTGGGACGTGGTGGGGCCCCCTTCCGTAGCCACGAAAGGCAGACTGCGCAGGGTGGGTGGTGGAGAGGCCCAAGGACCTGGCCGTAGCCTGAGAGTCCTTAAAGAGCACCAGCACGTTGTCTGCCTTGTCGCCGAATAGCCGACAGCCATCAAAGGGCATGTCCATAAGCATGGATTAGACATCCCCTGAAAAACCAGTCGACCTCAACCAGGCGTAGCGTTGAAGGGCTACCGACGTGGAAATCGTCCTGCCTAGTGAGCCCACTGCGGATGGTAAACTTCGCTGCATCTCTCCCATCGGCAACTCCCTGAGAGTGTTTGGCCTGGGCCTCCTCCGGGCACTGAGGCAGCACTTGCGCAACCGTGTCCCACACGGAGTGGCTGTAACGGCCCAATAGACATGCAGTGTTTACCGACTGCAGTCCCAAGCTGGAGGAAGAAAACATCTTCTTCTCAAGATGGTCCAGCTTTTTGGATTCCCTATCAGGTGGAGCGGTAGGGAATGCGCCCTTGGAGGTGGAGGCTTGGACCACCAAGCTCTCAGGGTGGGGTGTTGGGAGAGGAAAGTGGGGTCGCCCGGGGCCGGGCAGTGGCATCGGGCAATCATCCTATCCACAGGAGCCCCTGTGTTGGGCCTGGACCAGGTGCCCAAAAAGATGTCTGTTAGGGCTTCTTTAAACGGCAGCAGGGGCTCCGATGAGCTCGCTGCCGGTTGAAGAACCTCTGTCAGGAGGTTAGTCCTGACTGCCACCGTAGGTAGCTGGAGGTGGAGAGCCTCGGCCGCCCTACACAACACCACTGCGTATGACGCTCCCTCCTCCGTAGCCACGGTAGGAGGAGACAACATGCCAAGGCCTGGTGAGGTATCCAGACCACTGGCTTCTCCCAGTTCCTCTCTCCAGTCCGGTTCATAACCTAACTGGTCGGTTAAAGGGTATCCAGACCCCTCCCAGCCCTCCTCACTCTCCTCTGGCTGCCAATCTGGTCTCAATAAGCCAGGGTAGAACAGGGGCACAAAAGTACCCATCGGCGCCGGATCCAGCGTCGATCGACGCCGGTCCGGCTCTGTGTCTACCTCGAGGAGGAGGCCGGGGTCGGCGTCAGCTCGGGACAAAGCCGACGCCGGTTGCGGACGTGGTGCCGGTGGAATCGGCGGCGGGGAGGTGTCACAAGATCGACCGGCACCGATCCGGATCCAGGCCTGGATCCAAGGGGGCCCTGCGGTGCCGAGGCCGGAACCGCCGGCGTCGAAGGCCCAGGTCCCCCAGCCGAGGCTGCAGGGCCCGAAGGCGCGCCGGCGGAGTCGGGCTGCCTAAAGATGGCATGCATTGCTTCGTAAAATTGACGAAGCTGGGCAGGGGTCGCTCCGGGTCCCGGGAAGGGAGGGAAGCCTGGAGTCGGCCCTTCGGGCTCCGCACGCAGAACTGTGGGAGGGGCACCACCCGCATCCGTCGTCGAGTCGGCCGACGGACGGGGAGAAGTCGAAGAGTGACGATGCTTCTTCGACTTCTTCTTGTGCTTCGACTTACCTGACCCAGAGTGCGAAGACTTGGAGGAAGAGTAATGATGGCTCAGCGACCGGTCCCTCGACCTCCTACGCGACCGGGACCTCGAACGGCGCAGAGCCGACTGCCAGGCCTCGAGAAGCTTTCGGGACCGTTCCCGCAAAGACTTCGAATTCATGGTCCGGCAGTCGGAGCATGACTTGGGGTTGTGGTCGCCCTCCAGCTAGAAGAAGCACACGCGGTGCGGATCCGTCACCGACATCAGTCGGCTACAGGAACTGCAGGCCTTGAAGACGGGCATCCCTCGTGCACCAGGAGTCGATGGACTCAAAAAACGATGTCGACAAAGGTCGAGAAAAAGTCAGTCAAAAAGTGACTGGGGGTACCGCTCTCTCCGGATCTGCGCTTGCTGGCGGGGAAAAATAAAGAACTGACGTCAGCGAGCGAGGGCAGCGTCTATGTCGCTACCGCGACGTCATCCCGGCGACCACGACGCCAACGACGAACGCAGAGTCGACCGACGTCACCTTCCGACGCGCAGAGGTACTGCTGACGAAAAACTTTCCGGATCCAGTCTGACGCCTGGGGGTAATTCTAAGGTAAGGAATTCTAAGGTAAGGAATCTATAACTAACTGTTTCTTTCAGATATATTTGTTTTCATATATAATTTTTATATATTTTCCGGGGTCCCAGCGCATGGGCGCAAATATTCAAGTGCTTATGACTATTGATGAGGATCACCTGGAAGAGAACCCTCCCCTGCTGCTGCGAGAGATGATCCTCCTGAAGAGGCAGCCTGATCGGACGATCAATGCTCATGCTGGGAAGCTCCGGATACCAGACACTCCGTGCCCAGTCTGGAGACACAATGATGACTTGGGCCCGGTTGTTCCTGTACTACTTAGGTACTCTGGGCAGGTGTGGCATAGGTGGAAAGTCGAACAGGAGGCATTAGCTCCACTCAAGATGAAAAGCGACTCTGAACAAGATTTGCCTTGGAAACTCCAGTGCGCACAATTGCTGTCCGTGGGCATTCTTGTTGGTGGCAAACAGATCTAACCAAGGCTCTCCCCACTACTGAAAGAGACCTTGCACCATCTCCAGAGGAAGACGCCATTTGTGATCCGCTAGGCATCTTCGTCTGAGTTCAACTGTTCTGGTGTTCAGAGAGCCTGCCAGATGCTGAACTACCACGGATGTGCCTTGCTGTTCCAGCCATGTCCAGAGATGTGGGGCATCTTGACAAAGGGTCCACTGCCCCACCTCACCCTGTTTGTTGCAGTATCTAATGGTGGTGGCGTTGTCCGTGAACACCTGTACTAGCCTTCCATTGAAGGAAGGTAGAAAGGCTTTTAGTGCCAGTTGGATCGCCCTGATCTCCAACAGGTTAATGTGAAGTCCGGATTCCTCTGGAGACCAGAAACCTATGATCTCCACCTCTCCCAGATGGCCGCCACATCCCAGGAGTGAAGGACCTGTCACAGCTATCAGAATTGATTGTGGAAGGGAAAGGGGTCTGCCGCTGTCCCAATCCCAGTTCATAACCATCACTGCAGATCTCTTGCTGTTCCCTCCGAGATCTGGACCGTGATGGACATGTTGCCGTAATGATTTAGGAAGGATGCATCTAAGAGGGAGTTAGGTGTGACTTTGGCATGTTGATAGTGAACCCCAGGAAATCCAGAAGGTCTGCCGTAGTCTGGAGGTGGGAAACGACAGCCTGGGGCAAGCCCGCCTTCAACAGCCAGCCATCAAGATAGGGGAAGACTGGCACCCCTGCTCTCCACAGATGAGCAGCAACCACAGTAATCACCTTGGTGAACACCCGAGGGGCACTGGTGAGGCCAAAGGGGAGCACAGCAAACTGAAAGTGCTTGTGGCCCACAGTGAACTGCAGGTAACGTCTGTGGACAGGTAGGACAGGAATGTGGAAATATGCGTCCTGCAGGTCCAACGCTACCATCCCCCGGGTCCAGGGCAGACAGGACCTGAGCAAGAGTGAGCATTTTGAACTTCTCCTTCTTGAGGAAGAAATTGAGAGAGTGCAGCTTAAGGATAGGACGAAGACCTCCATTCTTCTTGGGCACCAGAAAGTAGAGGGAATAGTAACCAAGACCTACTTCTGGTGTGGGCACCCTCTCTACGGCTCCCTTGGCCAAGAGAGCTATCACTTCCTGGCGAAGAAGGGATAGGTGGTTCTCCGTCAGCCTGTCATAAGTAGGTGGCATGGAGGGAGGGGTAGTATCGAAGGGGAGGGATTAGCCCTTTCGGACGATCTGCAAAACTCACCGGTCCAATGTTTTAGACCGCCAGCAGGGTGGGTGATGGCGGATCCTGCCCCCAACTGGGTGCCCATGATGGGAAGACTATAAGGGTTTGGAGGCTGTGGCTGCCAGAGGAGTGGTGGACTGGCCAAACTCTGGCTGCCCGTTGCCTGGGGTCTGTAGGAATTTCGTCTTCAGGCACGTAGACACTGGGAAGCTTGCATGCCTTGGTGTCCCGGCGGGTACAGATGCCTCTGAAAGCCCCTTCCATGACCACAAAAGGAGCGAAAGGCAGATTGGGAAGACCAGGGGACATGGAAAGGCCAAAGGACCTGGCTGTAGCCCTGCTATCCTTAAAGAAACTACAGCGCTAAATCCACCTTGTCTATGAAGAGACAGGAGCCATCAAAGGGCATGCCCATAAGTGATGTTTGATCAGCCAGGTGTGGTGCAGTAGGGCCATCGTCGAAAAAAACCATGAGTCAGTGGTATTCAGTCCACTACAAATGGTGGACTTAGCTGCATCCCTCCCGTAGGCAATAGCTTGGAAGAATACGACCGGGGCCTCCTCTGCGAACCTTGGCAGCACCTGCACAACCATATCCCACAGAGAGTGGGAATAGCAGCCCAAAGGGCACACAGTATTCACGGACCGCAGTTCCAGGCTAGTGGAAGAAAACATCTTCTTGCCTTAGTTGTCCAGCCTCTTGGATTCCCAATCCGTGGGTGCTGTTGGGAATGCGCCAGGATTTACTTTGGAAGTTGAGGCTTGGACCACCTCTCCAGGGTAGGGTGTTCTGTGCGAATTTTGGGGTCCCTTGTAGCAGGGCGATGGCAGAGGGCTATTGTCGTGTTTACATGAGCCCCTATGTTGGGCTTGTACCAGGTCCCAAGCAGAACATTAGCAAGTGCTTTATTAAATGAGAGAAAGCGGTTCTGAAAGGGACACTCCTAGCTGAAGCATTTCCGTCAAGATGTTACTCTTGACAGCCACCGGGGGCAAGTTAAGATCCAGGACCTCAGCCGCCCTCCTCACCACCACTGAGAATGAAGCTCCTTCCTCGATAGCCAATTTAAGGGAAGAAAGCATGCCAGTATCTGGATAAGTATCCAATCCGCTGGTGTCTACCAAATCCTCACACCAGTCCATGTTGGCATCATAAGGCTGGTATTCTTCAGGGTCCAGTGTCCCCTCCCATTCCTCCCCGAGTCCCAGCCCATAAGAATAGGGCTCAGGGTATGACCTTGATGGCATGCCTTCCATCGACGCCAGAGTCAGTCAACCCCCTGTCGTGTAGTTGCTACAAATCTATATAGGATCTGCACGTTTAGACAACATAAACTGATGGATTGGTGTCCAGACTGATTCCAGACACCCCCAAAGGATATGTTAGTCTGTTAGTCCAGCTAACTCATAGTGCCACTACCAGCCCCGCTTACCTAGGAGTGAATAGCTTTCTGGCAACTATCGAACATGACAACCCTGACCCCTCAGGGATCGTGGAAACAGTACAGTACTTTTTGCTCGATCACTCATGCTCACTTTGTCTCAGAGAGATAGACAGAATAAACGGAGGGGACGTTTTCAATAAGTATTTATTGAACCAGCGTCATTCTAGCATAAAATCTGTGTGCTGTAACAACCATGAGACAGAAACAGATATATACGGTTAGAAGCACCAGCAGAGTAAACAAAAGGTAGAATTCTACCATAGTGCTAAAACAATGAATACATGCAGGCATATGAATACACGATAGTAATAATGCATACTCCTATGATTAGGATCTGATTAGGAAGGTCGACATTACATGGCTAGCACCGATCCGGATCCATCTGTGGATTCTTGGGGATCCCCTCCCAAACCTGCGGGGCCTGAAGGCACGTCAGCAGAAAGAGGCTGCTGAAATATGAGGCGCATGGCCTCATAAAACTCGTGAAGTTGAGTGGAGGTCAGTCCGGCTCTCGGAAACTATGGAAGGCACGGAGTTGGCCTAGGCGCTGACTCGCAGAGCCAGGCCTCAAGTGAAGCTCCCTTGTCTCGTCGGCTGACAGACAAGGCGAAGTCGAAGCAAACTGCGACTTCTTCTTGTGGCGGTACTTACCCGAATGGCCTGATGACTTAGAGCGCGATGAGCTTCTCAGACTATGCAAGCGCCCCCGGGACCTTCCTCCCTACGGTGACGTCATCTCAACTCAAGGTCTGATGATGCAACAGAGTGACCATCACCAGCAAGCGATAGCAAACAGATTTCCTGATCCAGTCTGAGCATAGGAATGGTAAAAATGTGAAGAATCTGTAGGTAGTAGCATCCATCAGCAGTATTATTTCTGAATACTTTCTACTCTTCTAAGAGGAGAGAAGTTTGAAACCTTTTTTTGCATTCAGGATCACACCAATGAACTTTAGATCCTGCATCAGAGTTATACAAAATGTGTTTTCATTGAATGAGAACACCAGACTGCATAATACAGAGATTGCATCCTCAAGGTGATGGGATACTAACTGCAGGGTTATCAACTTCAGTAGCCAATCCTCAAACTACAAATAAAGATGAACTCCTTCTTAATGAAGGTGGGCCACTACCACTAGCAACGTATTGGTGAAAACCTCTGGTTAACGAAAAGCTAAGCAGCCGACCCATAAAGTAGTAATGCACTCCATTCACCACGAACCTCAGCTACTGCCTGTGACTGTAGTAATGAAGAATGAGTTACTTTCTGTAGCCATTTTTTCTAGTGCATATTCTATCGAACTGCAGATTCCACACCTTATGAGTATCCCTTTTGCACCAAACTGGATCTGGAAACTCAAAAATCAGTGCTCCTGTGTGCCTGTAGGTAGCACTGTGCAACTCAGCGTTGATCCACTCCTCACCAGAAGGGAGGAGCAGAGCCACATATAAGCACCACCCATGCACGCTGATGTCAGTTTCCTTAATAATCTTGTCCGTGCCCTTATCAGCGACTTGGAAGAACCAGTAAGCCGATTACTAAACTGAAACATCTTTCCACAGAACAGTGAGGTGGGAGGGCATTGATGAATCTGCAGTTACAGAAACCACCTGCAAGAGCGTTACTTGAGGTAAGTAACTTGTTCTTCTGATGAATACTTCGAAATAAAAGTAGATTCCTCACCATGTGCATAGATGTCAAAGCAGCACCTTCCAGTTGGTGAGCTTGTGGAATAGCTCAGACTAAAAATAAAAAGTACTGCAGGACCACATGGACAAAATGCCCATCTTGTCAGACCTGACTGTCAAGGCAATAGTACTTTGTGAGCGTGTGCACTGATGTCTACGTAGTTGTCTCTAAGATACCAAGGCTAATTACACTGCATGCCAATGCAGTGATAGCAGACTTAGCTCTGGTGGAATGAAACTTCAGACTTTTAGGAGGCTGCTTCTTAGCTGATGTGTAGCAGCCTTAATACAGAGGACTTTCGTGAGACGGTCTGCTTTTGCATCGTCTTGCTCTTTTTAGCCCAGACAACCCCACAAAGAGCTGATCATCCACACAATATTCCTTAGTGCAATTTATGTAAAAGATCAGCACTATCATGGGGTCCAAATGAGGCAAGGGGTGGAGCAAAGAAGGTTGGAAGAGTGATGGCTTGTCTGACATGAAAAGGCGTCACTACCTTCAGCAGGAATGCAGCTCCAGTGCTTAACACCAGTTTGTCTGGAAAAAAGGTGATATAAGGAGGTTCCACTGGGTTGGCTAGAAGCTCAATCACATGGCGCTCTGATCTTATCGCAACGAGAATGACCATTTCTAAGGTGAATAGGCGCAATGGACAATTGTACGCCTGTTCAAAAAGGGTACTTATGAAGAAAGTGCGAACCAAACTTAAGTCCCATTGTACATCACAAAGGGCTTCAGCGGAAACATAGGTTGCAAACCTTTAAGAAAACACATCTGAATAGGTGGTTTGAATTGTAATTGTAATTGGATTTATATAGCGCTTACTACCCCTGACGAGGCGTCGAATCGCTATACGGCGAGTTGCACACTACTCCGGAACCCATGGTTAGTGGTTAGTTCAGTGTTTATTGTTGGTTACTGTGGTTAGTGATGTGCTCTCAGGAAAACTTGCATCCATTTACTCCACTTACTTTGTGATCTATTAATGCCAGGTAGGTGTGATTATTAGTAGGGGCTATGTGGTTTCAGGTGAATGGTCAGTGGGATAGATAGGCTGGTGGACATTAGATAATCTTAGGTTGCAGTGATAGCGATTTAAAGAGGAGAAGTTGTGATCTATGACATGAGGTATCAGCCAATTGCAGAATTACAATAAGAAGGACTGAGGCAGACATGCATGAGACTAAGAGGAGGCTATACTCAGAAAAGAAAGCATGCGGAGGATGGAAGGTAAGAAGAGGGCCACTCTGAAGAAAGAATGGAGAGGAATCAAGCAAGAATAAATCAAAGTAAATTTTTCATGCATGGTTTAGGAGTATAGTGGGAGAAGGCTTTCTGAGTTAGCAAGTACTAGGAGAATGTAAGCTGCAGAAAGAAACAACATTATAGATAGTGCTCCATATCTGAGAAAGACAGCTTAAACATGTGATTCCAAGTGTATACATCATTTAAACATTAAGGGGCAGATTTACAAGAAGGTGCCGCAGCATGGCACCGCAAGCCCTTTGGCTGCGCCACTCTGCGGCACTTTCAAAGCACAGGGATGCAACATATTTACAAGGATATGTTGCATTCCTGTGCTTTCACCTGCGCTGGTGCACAAACAGCTGCCATGCGCCAACGCAGACACCCTTGCACCATGGTGCAAGGATGCCTGCGTCATGGGGAGATTGTTTTTGTGCAGGAAGGGGCACCTTCCTGCACAAAAACAATCACTACAGGCATTTTCCTTTTCAATGCGTGCTGTAGAATACAGCACGCATTGAAAGAGGAAAAACGAGGAGAAATTTAAACATTTCTCCTCGTTGCGCCTGCTACGCCACCCCGAGGGTGGTGTAGCATTCAGACGCATTTCCAGGTTTACGAATCCTCATAAATCTGGAAATGTGTCTGGTTATATGGGTGTTGCGTGGGAACACCCACAGCCACACCCATGGAACGCCCCTTTCACGCAAAGTGCTGCATGTAAAGGGGCCCTATTTACAAGGACAGGAAAAGCCACGCAGGGTGGCTTTTCCTGTCCTTGTAAATATGGGGCAGTGTAGCACAAGTTACTAACTTGTGTAACGATATATCTGTAAGAGACAGTAGTTAGTGACAGATTCCTTACCTTAGAATATCCCCAGGCATCAGGCTGGATCCGGAAAGTTTTTGCGTAGCAGTACCCATGCGCGTCGTTAGCGGCGTCGTGCGGCTCCGTATCCGTCGTCGGCGTCGTGATCGCCGGGATGACGTCGCGGGCAGTACTTAGACGCCGCCCCTGCACGCTGACGTCAGTTCTGTACACGACTTTCCGCGCCAGGAACGCAGAGCCATGCAAGAAGCTGACATAGGTGTCTGAAAAATATTAGGGCCCTGAAAGGGATGTCCTTAACCCTAGAAATCAGTTCGCAGAACGGGGAGGATGGGTGGGCGGTAGGAATCTGTCACTAACTACTGTCTCTTACAGATATATCGTTACACAAGTTAGTAACTTGTGCATCTGAAAGAGACACGTTAGTGACAGATTCCTTACCTTAGAATAGATACCCCAGCAATACCAACCCCGGTGGTGGGTCTGCGAACAAAGATCAGACAAGGAAGTCCCGGAGGACAGAATGGCCAAAAAGCCGTCCCTCCGGACCTGGCTGTCAAGGCAGTAATGCTTGGTAAACGTGTGCAGCGAGGCCCACGTAGCTGCCTGACATATATCCTGCAGCGGAACACCGCGGCCTAAAGCCGTGGTAGCAGCCGTTGCCCTGGTGGAATGGGCCCGCAGCCCAACAGGAGGCTCCTTCTTAGCCAAAGAATAGCAGGCTTTGATACACAAGGTAACCCAGCGGGAGATGGTTCTCTTGTGCACCGCCCGACCTTTTTTGGCGCCCACGTAGCCAACAAAGAGCTGGTCATCCACCCGGAAGTGTTGTGTGCGGTTGATATAAAAAGAAAGCGCACGTTTTGGGTCCAGACGGTGGAGCCTCTCTTCCTCTCTGGAAGGATGCGGCGGCGGAAAGAAGGTGGGCAAAGTGATGGTCTGCCCAATGTGGAAGGCAGTAACCACCTTTGGCAAGAAGGACGGACGCGTCCTAAGAACAACTTTGTCTGGATGGACAGACAGAAAGGGAGGTTTGCATGATAGAGCCTGGAGCTCACTCACCCGCCGAGCGGAGGTGATGGCCACCAGAAAGGCTGTCTTCAAAGTAAGAAGACGAAGAGGACAGTTATGTAGAAGCTCAAAGGGAGCGCACATTAAAAGGTAAGAACCAAGTTTAAGTCCCACTGAGGCATGACAAACGGAACAGGAGGGAAGAGGTGTGTAATGCCTTTTAGAAACCTGTTAACAACAGGGGACTTAAAAGAGAGGGCTGATCAGGGAGCCTGAGGAAGGCCGAGATTGCACAAAGATAGCCCTTGATGGTACCCAGGGCAGAACCCTGTTGGGCCAGAGAAAGAAGGAACAGAAGAACCTCAGAAAGAGGGGCAGAGAGGGGATTCACAGCCTTTGCTGTGCACCATGCCACAAACTTGTTCCACCTGCAGGCGTATACCACCTTAGTGGAGGGACGCCTGGCTGCCAGAATCACATCACAAACTTCGGGAGGCAAGTCGAAAGGAATCAACTGCCGCCGCTCAATCTCCACGCAAGAAGGTGGAGACTGGACAGGTTCGGGTGGAGGACCGTCCCCTGCTGCTGCGACAGAAGATCCTCCCGAAGAGGCAGACGGATCGGGGGATCGACGCTCATACTGAGTCGCTCGGGATACCAAACTCTTCGAGCCCAGTCCGGAGCCACAAGGATGACTTGGGCCCGGTCGCGCCGAATCTTCTTCAACACTCTGGGTAGAAGTGGTATAGGCGGAAAAGCGTACAACAGACCGCAACTCCACTCGCGACGAAAAGCGTCGCCGAGCGATTGCCGCCTTGGAAATTCCAACGCGCAGAACTGATGACATTGCGCGTTCTCTTCGGTGGCGAATAGATCTAACCAAGGCTCTCCCCACTGTAGAAAGAGTCCTTGCGCCACTTCCGAGTGAAGACGCCATTCGTGATCCATCATGCACCTGCGGCTGAGTTCGTCCGCCCTGGCGTTCAGGGAACCTGCCAGGTGTTGAACCATCAGGAATATGCCCTGATGTTCCAGCCATGTCCAGAGGCGCAGAGCCTCCTGACATAGGGTCCACGACCCCACCCCGCCTTGTTTGTTGCAGTACCACATGGTGGTGGTGTTGTCTGTGAACACCTGCACTACCTTCCCTTTGACAGAGGGAAGGAATGCCTTGAGTGCAAGTCGGATCGCCCGGAGCTCCAGGAGGTTGATATGGAGCCGGGACTCCGCCGGAGACCAGAGGCCTCTGATCTCCGCCTCTCCCATGTGACCGCCCCATCCCAGAAGGGACGCGTCCGTCATGACTGTGTGCTCTGGCTGGGGAAGGGAGAGGGATCTGCCCATGACCCATTGCCGGTTCGAGAGCCACCACTGCAACTGTTGTGCAGTCCCCTCCGAGATCTGGACGTGATCGGACAGGTTGCCCTGGTGCTGCGCCCACTGGAACTTCAGGTCCCACTGCAGAGCCCGCATATGCCATCTGGCATGATCGACCAGCAGGATGCAGGAGGACATGAGGCCCAGCAGCCTCAGGGTCATCCGTACCGAAACCCAGGATAGAGGCCGAAAGATCGGAATCATAGCCTGAATATCCCGGACTCGCTGTTCGGGAGGATAGGCCCGAAACTGCGTCATGTCCAGAACTGCTCCGATGAAAAGGAGCTGTGGAGAAGGAATCAGGTGCGACTTCGGCACATTGATGGAGAACCCCAGCGAGTGCAGGAGTTCGGCCGTAGTCTGGAGGTGGGAGACGACTGCCTGGGACGAGCCCGCCTTCAGCAGCCAGTCGTCGAGGTAGGGGAAGACTGGAACCCCTGCCCGGCGCAGATGAGCTGCGACCACCGCCATCACTTTCGTGAACACCCGAGGGGCACTTGTGAGGCCAAAGGGGAGCACTGTGAATTGAAAATGCTCGAGGCCCACCATGAACCGCAGGTAACGCCGGTGGGCCGGCAGGACGGGGATGTGGAAATAAGCGTCCAGCAAGTCCAACGCTACCATCCAGTCTCCAGGGTCGAGGGCAGTCAAGACCTGAGCTAAGGTGAGCATCTTGAACTTCTCCTTCCGGAGGAAGCGATTGACGTTCCAGAGGTCCAAGATAGGACGCATATCCACCTTGTCCTTTTTGGGCACCAGAAAGTAGTGGGAGTAGCAACCACGTCTTACTTCTGGGGTCGGAACGCGCTCGATGGCCCTCTTGGCCAAGAGGGCCGCAACTTCCTTCTGAAGAAGCACCAAGTGATCCCCTGACATGCGGTGGAATTGAGGTGGCATGGCTGGGGGGGTGGTCTCGAAGGGGAGGGAGTAGCCCCTTCGAACAATGTCCAAGACCCACCTGTCCGAGGTGATGGCACGCCAGTGGTGAAGGTGATGGCGGACCCTGCCCCCTACTGGCGTGCTGTGCACCTGAAAAGAAGGACTAGGAGGGCTTGGAGGCCGCGGACGGGGCGGGGTTGGTGGCCTGACCCGCACGATGGTTGCCCGATCCGCCACGGCGGAAGCCACGTCCTCGGCCACGCGAAGACGCTTGCTGCGCGGGCCGGTGGCTGGGCAGCGGACGTGACTGGGCGCCCCTTCCGTGGCCACGAAAGGGGCGAAAAGCAGATGGCTGCGGAGGGCGTACAGCAGAAAGGCCCAGGGACTTGGCCGTAGCCCGTGAGTCCTTAAAACGCTCCAGCGCATGGTCTGCCTTGTTTCCAAAAAGACCGACCCCATCAAAGGGCATGTCCATAAGAGTGTTCTGGACATCACCCGAGAAACCAGTGGTTCTCAGCCAGGCGTGACGGCGCAGCGCCACTGTCGTTGCAATAGACCTACCCAGCGAGTCGGCGGTATCAAGGCCACATCGAATGGTGAATTTAGCCGCATCTCTTCCTTCCGCAATGGCGCGGGAAAGCAGTGTCTGGACCTCCTCAGGACACTGGGGCAAAGCTTGCGCCACCGAGTCCCACAAAGAGTGGGAATATCGGCCCAAAAGGCAAGCGGTGTTGACAGACCGCAAGCCAGCACTGGAGGAAGAAAAGACCTTCTTCCCAAATTGATCCAGGCATTTGGATTCCCTATCCGGAGGAGCGGTAGGGAAGGCGGTTTGGGAAGCAGAGGCTTGGACAACCAAGCTCTCAGGAGTGGGGTGGTGGGAGAGGAACAGGGGGTCGCCCGGAGCGGGGCGATGGCGTCGGGCCACGTTCCTATCCACAGGAGCCCCTGTGGCGGGCTTGGACCAGGTGCCCAAAAGAACGTCAGAAAGTGCGTCATTAAACGGCAGCAGTGGCTCCGAGGAGGTAGCCGCCGGCTGAAGCACTTCCGTCAGGAGGTTAGTCCTGACGGCCACTGTAGGCAATTGGAGGTGTAAGGCCCCAGCTGCTCTACGCAACACCGTTGCAAAATTTGCTCCCTCCTCCGTTGCCACGGAAGGAGGAGACATCATGCCAGGGTCAGGGGAGGTGTCCAGGCCACTGTCATCCCCAAGTTCCTCAGCCCAGTCCTGTTCGTACTCACACTGCTGTGTGAGAGGGTCCTCCGACCCCTCCCAGTCCTCTTCGTCCTCCTCAGGTTCAAAATATGGAGAAGGAGGGACACGCGGGACCCAAGGTCTCAACGGCGTCGGAGCCGGCGTCGAGCGATGCTGGTCCGGCGCTGTGTCCGGATCCGGAGAGTACCGGGGAACGACGCCGCCCGGAGCCCCGGGCGGCGTCGGGAACGGCACCGGAGACATCGGCGCCGGCGGAGGTGTAGTTAGGTCAACCGGCGTCGATGGGGGTTGCGGCAGCACCGGAGCCGGGATCGAGGCCGGGACCGAGGCAGGTGTTACAGGCGGCGCCGGGACCGGAGTCGTCGGCGGCGCCGGGAAACCCCATCAGGCCCGCGGGGCCCGAAGGCGCACCGGAAGGACCTTGAGGCCCGAAGAGGCGGGCCATGGCCGACAGGAATTCCTGTATCTCGGCCGGAGTCGCCCCGAACCCGGGAAGGACGGGTAATGCGGGGGCGGCTCCACAGGCACTCCCGGAGCCGCGGGGACGGTGCCGACAGGAGCCTTAGCCGAGTCGCGAGACCGGCGAGGCGAAGTCGTGGAGCGATGACGCTTTTTAGACTTTTTGTGCTTCGACTTACCGGAGGAGTGCGAAGACTTGGACCCCGACGACCGATGAGGACTCCGCGACCGGCCCCTCGACCTCTCACGTGACCGGGGCCTGGTGTGGCACGGAGCCGACTGCCGGACCTCGAGGAGCTTTCGAGACCGCTCTCGCAAAGCCTTCGGGTTCAAGGCCCGGCAGTCGGGGCACGACTTCGTGTCGTGGTCACGGCCGAGACAGTAGAGACACTCTAAATGCGGGTCTGTGATCGACATCATACGACCACAGATGTCGCAGGGCTTGAAGCCGGGCATCCCTACCGACACCTTCGGAGTCGGAGACTCGTAGAGAAAAACAGTGAAAAAAATCACCAAAAAGATAGTCCAAAAATGACTAGGGCACTGCTCTTCCCGGATCTGCGCTTACTGGCGCGGAAAAAGAAGAACTGACGTCAGCGCGCAGGGGCGGCGTCTAAGTACTGCCCGCGACGTCATCCCGGCGATCACGACGCCGACGACGGACGCGGAGCCGTACGACGACGCCTACCGACGCGCAAGGGTACTGCTACGCAAAAACTTTCCGGATCCAGCCTGACGCCTGGGGATATTCTAAGGTAAGGAATCTGTCACTAACGTGTCTCTTTCAGATATGCGCTGCCAGTGCGTCACAAAAAGTGACGTACTGGCAGTGCAAGGGGCTTGTAAATCTGCCCCTAAGAGCCCTAGCTGCTGTGTGCCAAGCCTAGGACAACCCTCTTAAGAAAAGTTTGAAGTGTCCTAACCTTGGTACCAGATCTGTACGCTGCACAAGGGGAGTTGACGCAGAAAAAGAGAAGTTCTGATTTAAATGTCTTCCTTCACTATTGTGTAAATAGGTTTTTTTTTCAACTCACTCACTGAAAATGTGTTATTTATCACTGGCTGAGAGTGTCTCGCCAATGCGCAAACAGATTATAGCCTGTTTTGTCACCTAATCCTGTCCAAGTGTATGATGTGTGTGTGTGACTATTGTAGTATGTGCAGTATACGTATTAGCGATGCAGAGTGATGAAGGCCTGTGGGCTCCATTTGGATGTCCCAGATATTTCTGTGCACAGGATGGGGTGAAGTTCTTTTCCCAAAGTGAGGACAAAGGAGACAAGGCTCCTATAGAAATTCAAATAGGAGCAGGGCCACTTGGTAGATAGTGTTGGTGAAGGGGCTTCTTTCTGTTGTTCAGGGTGAGAAGGGACCTTTAGTGTGACCAGCCTTTTTCTCTCTTTCCTGATCACTTTCTTTGTGGCTGTTCATAGCCAGATGCAAATGGTTCACACCTCTGTGTGCCTTTGTTGTGGGTGCTCCAGGCTGGCGATTGCCCTGCTGTGAGGAGCATGGCCCACACAAAAGGCTGTGTGTACGGAACTGCAAAGAGAGGGGCTTGAAAAGGAAGCCACCCCAACCAGTTTCTTGCCTGCTTCACTTGTTTTGATACTTTTTAAAATCCTTCTCTCATCACACCTCGGAACTACAAAAAATGTGCATCACTTTCAACCCCCTCAGTCCTTGAATGTGTACAGCCCTCCCAAAGGAGCCTGCAGACATCAATCCTCATTAAAAAAAATAGCAACAAGTTAATGAAATAGTAAATAAAATCGTATCGAACACAACACCATGCCCCGTACAAGCTTTACTCACTTTCACTGCGCTTTTCTCATTTTCTCTGTGCTGCAAAAAAGCGGCAGAAGAAATCTCAGGAATGTTTAAAAATGTTCTATAATTGCCGCATGCAATTAAAGTGCGTGCCAGTAACCGAGCAAGAAAAGTTGCCCCAGTCCTAAGTAACTGTTGAAAACTCACACACATCTCTGTGCCTCAGAAGACTGGAACATAAATGTGCACTCCTCATCTGACTGGAGAATAAATGCGCAATCCATGTGGTTGTGATTAAGACAGTGACTGTCAATAGCAAAAGCAAAACGTTTAGGAAGCGACTGATATCACAGTGCAAAGGCCCTGTTTAGGTCGAGCCTAAACAGCGCTTGCGCTGTCAGGCGATATGTTGTATGTGCTTTGTGGGGTCTGACTCCTCCTTTACTTAGGATTGGCTTTGGTCTGTGTCATTAAAAGATTGGTAGCCTGCAAATGGCTAACAGTTGCTGCATGCCCCACCTTTTCTCTGAAGTTAACGCCCATGGAGTATTGGCTCAGGGACCAGCAGCGACGCCCACCCTGCAGCAGCCCATGTTTATTTTTTGCTTTCTCTGAGGACTCTGGCTGTAGGCATTTAAAGCGTGCTTTCTGGCATGATTTTGGCTTTGTCCGATGACTCTAGCTGTGCGGATTAAAGCATGCTTTCTGACAGATGTTCAACCCTGGTGGGAAGCTGCCTTTTTTTTCTTTAACCAGCAGCAATTATTTAATTGCCTTCTGTCAGCGTGCATTTGAAGCGGGATTAATAATTGTATGTCTTCTTAAGATTTTCCGACGCATTTCACAACATTTCCAGCATCTATCTCGTTTTTCGTTGCTGCAAATATTGACTCACAGCATTGTGTGTTTACCGATAGATCCACTGAACTGTTCGGGGTTTCTGTCCTAAATCCTAAATATCCTTGTCAGTAACCAGAGCCTCGACAGGCTGAGATAATCAATGACCGATTGATTAATTTGGTTCTTGCTGGCAAAAGCGCATCTGCTTGTCAATTGTTTGGACTGTTGCAGCCACGTGGTGTCTGTTTGTCATTGTCAGAGTCTGAGTTGTCCCTGTTACCTTTACACGCCCCGTAGCCTGCTCCCTTCAGTCTTCTGCCCAAGCATGGCGCCACTCCAGGCCCTCTTCTACACCCAGAACCAGAGCTGAGTGTGAAGAGATAGAGGAGAAACGGGTTAGGGCTGAGAACATTGAAAGCAGAAGAGAATTTAGTAAACTTAGAGGCTAGACCAGTGGCGGCAAGTAATGGCAAGGTTGATGCTGAGACCAGATTGCACGATGATGTTTGAAGTTGCCTGACAGGTGGCGGGTAGAGCAGCTAAGTCAATTGATTGGGACCTACGAGAAGGAAAGATGACTGAAACTGGAGAGAGACCGATGCAAGATTTAACTGCTCATCATGGGTTCGCGTGATTCTATCAACCGTCATAACTTTCAATCTTTCTGTATGCACTTGTGTGACATTTCTGTTTAGTGTGTGCCTATGTGTTACGTTTGACTGACCCGTATTGGCGCTTTGAGTGAGACTTTTATCACAATCAGAAAAGTACATAACTACCAAGCTTTCTGTTCTCTTACGAGTGACAGATCCATGTTAGTGTACTTATGTGTGGCATTTCAATGCAATATGTGTTACACTTTGAGTAACACTTTATTGTATGTATGTGGTAGTTATGTAGTGTGAACCTAGCCATAACGTAGCGGAATGCAGTACAGGGTTTATTGCAAGTTAATTATTTGTTTCTAAATAGTAGAGAGAACCCTCACCAATTATTCATTTTGTATAAATTACACGTTTAGGAACAGCCAAGAATGCAATTTACTCTTGGGCGGAAAGCTGAAATTGACCAAAGGTGTTAGTCAAACAAGTCATGGGCTCACTTGCATTTGAAGTGTTGCAAATTGTTCTGTTTAGTCTGTAATTTAGAATTTAGGATCAGCAAACATCAACTATTTTCTGATCATTTAATCCTATAAAAGCAACACAGATTACAACTCTTAGCACATCATTTTGTTAAATGAATTCTCAATGTTGGGCCACCTGTTTACCCAAGGCTGAAATCGTCTAGCAACCCATTATCATTGGTACTGGTTCTTTTGACCAGGGACAGATTAAAGATAGAGTAGGCCTTAGTACGATCTGAACCGGTGACCTCCAGGTTTTGGATATCATGACATCAATTAATTGATACAAAATACCACCAGTCCAAACTTCATGCATGTGGGTGACATTCTACCAGTTCTCCGTAGAATAGGCACTAACATTGAGGCTAAGGAACACACACACGGATGAACCTGATGTAAATTACAACGTGGTCTGGAAGTATTAAAACCAGTGCATAATCAATATAGATAGTTTAGTCTGGTGTCAAAGGATAGTGCCTAGGTGACCCCATGTCATGTGTGACTTTTTGTCTTTCCCCTACCTCGTCTAATGTTCAATAGTTTCACTTTAAAAAAAGAAAAAGAAAAAAAAAGATTGTGCCTTTAATGCAGAGTGGTGTGCATGTTTTTACACAGGTAAAAAAACAAAACATGCAGATACTTAGCAATATTCCCAAATAGGACTTGTAAGTGGATACTGGGAAAGTCTACACAGAACACTGAAAGTTGCAGTCACCTGTGTGCTTGGTATTCATACAGAATGAGCTTGTATTCTTTACGTACAAGTATTTCTTCAAAGCAAAGAAGGCGCCTAGCTAAGTGGTAAGGGGACATTGACACTGGCAATGTCAGCTGAGGCATTTAGAGTACCATTTAGGTAGAAGAATGGTGTGAGAGAGCATCTGCCCGGTTACTTAATGGTAAACTTCATTATCCTTAGTCCGTTATGTCCTCATCACAGTCATTACACATGAGGTGATTCCCCACCTCGGACATGAGAAAAAAATGAAGCACAATAGTACAGCATAGCCTTATATGTCTGAGGGTGGGTGGAGCTGCCGGTTGAACTTCTGTTTTCTCTCATGTCAGAGATGTGGAATCACCTCATGTGTAATTAATGGGATGAGGATGTAGGACGTGTGGATGATATAGATTTAACAAAGAACAAGGGATCACGCCCTATATAAAGGGAAGGAAATTGACAAGTGTTTGAAAAAAAAGCATGGCCCAGGCTACGATGTTTGCCTTATCCAGGATAACTGCAGTCATCTCTCCTCAACCCCAGACACAGGCTTTCTGAATGCCTGGGGCACCCTGCTTCGCTGACAGCAGAGTGTCTGGACCAGTGCGGCAGCTATCAATTATGCATGACATTTCATAACCATGCGGTAAGGTCGTCACAACAATGAAAATGCGGTGGACTAACCCAAAATGCATGGCCCATGATGGGGCTGAAAATATAGTAATGTTTAGAATTCCAGTCTGCAAGTATTAGAATGTAATGAAAAAGAGATGACAGTTTGATCTACATAAATGTTAATGTTTAGGAACACCTAACAGGGAGCTGTGTAAGGAAAAATCGGTGAGATTTAATTTCCTCACTAACTTGCATGTGAGCAAAGCACCTTTTTATGTGTGAGAAAGTTAAAACAGCATCACTCTTTTACTTAAAAATAGGAGTATCCTGCCTAGATTGCACTTTTGAATAAGTCCCTGTTTCCGATCGGTGGGCAATAGGCTGCCTGGCTGGTACGGAGCTGAGTTCAATGCCCGACCGGTCCCTGCACTCCTAATACTGTTTTTATGCTGCCTTGTTTTTAAGAATATCGCTTGCTGTGTATTTTTAACTGCGGGGTTAAGTTCTTACCTGTTTTGCACAAACTGTTCATTCTACGGTGACTGGTACGAGAGGGAGGCCATTTTGGGGGTCAGTGGGGTTAGCGGTCCAGTCGCCTCACGTTGCCTATTTAAGTGGCACGCTGACGCGGACGCGCTGTGCTGCCTGGCTGGTACGGAGCTGAGTTCAATGCCCGACCGGTCCCTGCACTCCTAATACTGTTTTTATGCTGCCTTGTTTTTAAGAATATCGCTTGCTGTGTATTTTTAACTGCGGGGTTAAGTTCTTACCTGTTTTGCACAAACTGTTCATTCTACGGTGACTGGTACAAGAGGGAGGCCATTTTGGGGGTCAGTGGGGTTAGCGGTCCAGGCGCCTCACGTTGCCTATTTAAGTGGCACGCGGATGCGCAGCGGACGCGCGCTGCGGGCGCGCCGCTGGCAAGCCGAAGGTGCGCCTAAGGCAAGCCCGTCTGCGCCCGTCCGTGCTCGGAGCGGGCTCAGGGCGAGTCCCCCTGGCTGCGCGATTCCAGAGATTATGATTTATGCTAGGGAGGAGCTGCTCGGGCTAATGCCAGGAGGGGGTATGTTAAAATGCCCAAGGCTCGCCTTGGAGTCTGTGGGTAAATGCTCACCAAAGGCCTGTTCTAATTGCGGTTTTCATCTGCCCCTTATACTTGATCAATCTGCCTGTGGCCCTCACAAAAAGCTCGGCAGAGGAGGAAAAATAGATGACAGACCTCCACTAAAGTGTGCACTGTTGAATGCTAGTTCTTTGATTAAACATAGCACAGAATGTGCGTTATTCATAGAGGAACAAAAAATTAAATTAACCTTCATAACGGAGTCCTGGGCAGACCAAGCCTCAGGACCTGACTTAGCGAAAGCCACCCCCCCAGGTTTTTTCTGTCATACTTTGGACAGACCCCTCAGAAGAGGAGGTGGACTAGCGGTCATCTATCATGACTCTTTGAAGCCTACTTTTCATCCTGCCTCTAATGTGTCCTGCGAGGCTCTTTCCTTTAGCATCAATATGGGGCATCATAACATCTTCAAGGGGCTTCTAATCTATCGCCCCCCAGGCCCTAGATGTGGATTTTTAGAGTCGATAGGTGCCCTACTTGAAGATGGGTTCTGTATCTTGAGGCCCCCACTGATCCAGATACTACTATTCTGGATAAAATAATGGAGGCCAAGGAACTCAAACAGGTGGTGGCAGGTCCAACTCACCTCAAAGGGCATACCTTAGATGGGATCTACTCCAACAACCCTAATCTGACCTGTAAGACAATACTCCCACTGACATGGTCAGATCACAGTGCTATCATATTCGAGCTGAAGGAGTCAAAAGCCCTCAAATCCAAACCTGAGCCCATAAGGAAGATTGAAAAAAGAGCCTGGAAGGATTTGGATGGCTCAAAATTAGATGAGGAACTGAAAAGAACCTTACACCCTTTCCCCCCCGGGGTGGACGAAGCTGCTATGGCCTATACAGACTGGTTAGATGCAGCATGTAAGAAACTGGTCCCAATAAAACAATGGACCCCCAAACGGACCAAACCTTCAGCCCCTGGTACTCAGACAAGCTAAAAAAATCAGAAATTGGCTTGCAAAAGACTAGAACGGGCATGGAGGAAAGGGTATAAAATCAACGATAGAGAAATCTATAAACATAGTCTTAGACTTTATAAAGATTTACTCTTGGAAACAAAAAAGAACTTTTTCTCAGAACAAATCCTCCAAGCTAAGTCTATCCCCAAAGAACTTTTTAAAACTGTCAAAAAACTGGCCTCACCTCACTCGAGTGCTAGCCCAGAGCTGTGTGAAAAACTTGCTATTTTTTCCAACAAAAAGTGAAATATATTTTTTCTACGTTCACCTCAGCTCAGAAGAGTGAATGGATACAGCCATCAGAAAAAGTTCAGAGCGGATCTAATCCCACATCAGTCCTGGATAAGTTTGCACTGTTGGAAGCATCAGAAATAACAAAACTTTTGAACTCTATCCGATCAGGATCCCCTACAGACCCATGTCCGGCTTCGGTTCTGAAATCTATTTCAGAAATTATAGGATCCGCCCTAAACCCCCTGCTTAACAATATATTTACCACCGGGATATTTCCCAAGGATTGGAAGAAGGCCTCTATCCTCCCCTATTGAAAAAATCAACACTGGATCCTACGGACCCAAGTAGCTACAGACCAATTTCTCGGCTTCCGCTCCCTGCAAAAATCACAGAAAAAGCTATGAACATCCAGCTCAGTGCTTTTTTGCAAGTTAACAACATACTCGACCCGTCTCAATATGGGTTTAGGGCGGAACATAGCACGGAGCTGGCCTTAATTAAATCCATAGAGGAAGTAAGGGAGGCATTGGATTGTGGAGGTAAAGCAATACTGATCATGTTAGATCTGTCAGCAGCCTTTGACACGGTCCATCATGAAGTTTTGATGGACCGTTTGTCTGAAGTAGGAGTACAGGGTGCTGCCTGGAACCTCCTGCAGTCCTTTTTATCAGAAAGACCACAAACAGTTGATTTGGATAATAATAAATCCAAACCGTTTTGCCTTCCGTGCGGGGTGCCCCAGGGATCATCATTAAGTCCAACACTTTTTAATGTATATGTGATATCATTGGCTGGCCTAATAAGATCCTTTGGTTTCCAACTCACCTCCTATGCGGATGACACTCAAATAGTGTTATCCCTTAAAGACGGTGAGAAAAGGAAACAGGAGTACGATTTCATGATTGTATGAAGGCCATATCAAGATGGATGTCGACTAACTGCTTAAAATTAAATTCAAGCAAAACAGAGGTTATTATATTTGGTAATAACCCACATTTATGGACACCAGATTGGTGGCCAGCAGATTTGGGCATTTGCCCCACCCCTGAAAGCAAAAAATGTGGGGGTGTCCGTAGACAATAGACTCACGTTTAGTGAGCATATAAGTTCCGTGGTATCCGCCTGTTTTCTGATACTCAGAATTATAAGGAAAATAAAGCCTTATCTTTCAGTAGGAAACCTCAGGACAGTGGTCACGGCGCTTGTTATGGCACGTCTGGATTACTGCAACAGCCTCTTTCTGAATGCCCAAAAACAGCATACTAACAGGCTTCAGATAGCACAAAACGCGGCAGCGAGGCTGTTGTCAGGGACACCTAAATTTGTCTCTGTTAAAAAAGAATTAATTCAACTGCACTGGCTTCCTGTGAAACAAAGGGTACGTTTTAAGGCCCTTTGTATCGCCTTCAAAGCCCTTAATGGAACAGGCCCTGACCATCTGAGGCAAACGTTTAAATGGTATATTCCTGGGAGGACTCTTCGGTCCACAGGAGCAAAAAATGTCCAAATCCCCACATTTAAAAAGGCTAGCTGGGGAGGCAGGAGTTTTATCACATGCACATCCAAGGCTTGGAATGATCTGCCGTTCCATCTGAGGAATGCAGCGGATCTTCTTTCTTTCAGGAAGGGACTGAAGACCTGGTTGTTCACTCATTGATTATACTTCCCGTTAACTTGCAGACAGTGCATAGCGCCAGGACACCTCAGGGTAATCGGTGCGCTCTAAAAATCTAATTAACATAAAATAGGGTCCGCCTCAGTAAACACCTCCACCCATTAGATGTTGGTTAACGCAGGATTACATACTTGCCTATGTTGAATGTTTTATTGCCGGTGCCTTGCCAAAAGATTTCGGGGTTGTGGTAATTTAGTCCATCTAGGACACCATAAGGTACTAGTGCTTTAACTCATATGGGGCAGGAGTGATATAATTGTCAATTAAGACATTTACAGCACGTAAATAAGAGACAGTTTGATGTCTGATTGTGTATGAGGATGATCATTTATATGTTATTTACTGAATATGACATGTGCTAAAGTGGCGCTTGCTGATGGACTGCTGAATTTAATCTATTACTCCTTTGTTGGGTCTGATTAATTTTATGCAACCAATCATTAGTACGTTATAAAATGATGTTCTTAAATGGCGGCCGTTAACATTGATAAAAGCGTTTGCCGAAATGCATTTGTGTGCACGGTATATCCAATAAACTAGGTAACTCTCCCCCGTGAGTCAGAGCTTGCAACCCCTTAAATTCTGGTAGCAGCACCGAAGCGCTGCCAGTGCACCACAAGGCAAGCCCGTATGCACCCATCTGCAGCCAGCCGAGCCTAGGGGCTAGTTACTATGCCCAAAAACCTACCTATACTTCCAATGAACTCAGATACTTAGTGTTAGAAATGAGGTTTCTGGTTGGCTAAGGTATACTTCCAAGCCCGTCAGAACCCACCACTCTAGTCAGGGAAAGCCAGATACATCACTCAGATAGCCTGTGCTCACCCTTTGGTAGCTTGGCTCAGAGCAGGCAGTCTTCTCAAGAGAGGCAGTGTGTAAAGTATTTGTCCACACACACACAGTAACACAATGAACACAACACAAACAAACTCCACCCAGGTTTTAGAAAAATAGCTTAGTATATTCTTAACCAATTAAGACCAAAACAACAAAAATCACATGTACACTTTTGAAGTTATGTACATTTAAAAATAGCAGATAAGGACAGTGTTGGAAGTGCCCTTGTTCTCCTCTTCCAATGGTTATGGTCCCGATAAGGACTAAGTAATGATCTAAGAAGTGAACCGATAATCAAGTAGTGCTTTAACACTTGGGGCCTGGTTTAGATCTCGGCAGATGGAATACTCCGTCATAAACGTGACGCAGATCCTGTCCGCTTTTATTACGATCTCCATAGGATAGACTGGGATTGTAATATGGCGGACGGGATGTCCATAATTTTTTTGATGGAGTATTCCCCTCCGCCAAAATCTAAATCAGGCCCTGAGTGATAAGCTTGCGGACAGCCACTCGAGTCTAGGATTCTGAAGTAAACCCAGCAGTCCATAATTCACAGTACATGTCATGCAACCAAAAGCGCGCTGCCGTCAGCCCTCCTTTCAGAATTGCAAAAGGGGGGTGACCCGCGTTGGGCTGCCTGTGAGCGGCACATCTGTGGTGAAGTCAGCAGCTGCAGGGATCTCCTTCCGGAAGGACAGACTCAGTGAGCTTAGTCGGCACACAACACAGATGTGTGCAGATGTAGAATACAGTAGCACCCTTGGCAATCCTCACTGAGATACGGCAATCTCAATCCGCATACAGCGCAGACGTGTGCAGATTTAAAATACTACAGCATAACACAGCAGTCTTCTTTACAAGGGCAGACATGGCAGCCCAGTCAGTGCAATTAAAGGCTTTTATTGCTCTGAGACTACGAGGAACAGGGAGCAAGCCAACAAGCCCTTGGAGAACACTCTTAGTACCACACAGTGCGAAAGTAGAAGGCAGCAGGCCAGTACAGCAAGGTAGGTCATAAAGTGGCCAACACAGCAGAGCAGTTAGCAGAGTGGCAGTCCCTCCTGGCAGCACAGCAATTCCTTCTGACAATGGGCAGATGAAGAGCCAGCAATACCTGGTTACATGTACAAAAAGTGTCTGATTAGATGATGTCAGAGATACCGGTACTTATCCCCAAAAAGTGCCTTTGATGTGGGATGGACTTCAAAAGAACTCTCTGTAGTGCACAGGTCCCCTTTCAGCCTAGTGCTGTCTGTCAGCCTAGCTATACAGGGTAAATCAGCCCTTTGTGGGGAGACAGGACACTACCTATTCAACTGAAGTATTACCTCCTCTTCTCCCTCCTGCCCAGGATGATCCATCAGTATGCAGATGTACGCAGATACAGTTGAGTGTCCTGTGTTGTGGCTGTCTAGATGGAGTGCACAAATGTAGCTGTCACCCAGCCCATATGTGCATTGGGGACAGGCTGTCAGGCACCCAGAGCAGTAGGTGCAGAGAAATTTCCACTTTCTAAAAGTGGCATTTATAAAATAGTAAACTTAAAGAACACGTTATTTACCTTCGGTAACGAAATATTTGTAAGAGACATATATTAGTTATGGATTCCTTACCTTAGAATTACCCCCAGGCGTCAGACTGGATCCGGAGAATTTTTCTTCAGCAGTACCACTCAGGGCGATAGGAAACACCAGGGTAGAACACTGGTACAAGTACCGGTCGACGCCGGTCCGGCTCCGTGTCCAAGTCAAGGAGGAGGCCGGGGTCGACGTCGGCTGGGAACACAACCGGCGTCAGAAGTGGCGGAGGTGTCGCCAATGGATTCGCGTCGGAGGACGTGTCGTAAGGTCGACCGGTGCTGATCCGGATCCAGGCCTGGATCCCTAGGGGCCCTGCGGCACCGGGGCCAAAGCCGCCGGCATCGAAGGCCTAGAACCCCCAGCCGAGTCCGCGGGGCCCGAAGGCGCGCCGGCAGCGTCGGGCTGCCCAAAGATTGAGTGGAGGGCTTCGTAAAAACTATGAAGTTGGGCAGGGGTCGCTCCGGCTCCCGGGAAGGGAGGAAAGCTCGGAGCCGACCCAGTAGGCTCCCTGGGCAGAGCCGAAGATGACCTTCTGCATCCTGCGTCGTGTCGGCCGACAGACGGGGATAACGCAAAGAGCGACGGTGCTTCTTTGCCTTCTTTTTGTGCTTTGACTTACCCGAAGATGAAGACATTGAAGAGCAGTGTTGGTGGTGACTCCGTGACCGGTCCAGCGACCTCCTTCTTGACCGGAACCTCAAGCGGTGCGGAGCTGACTGCCAGGCCTCCAGAAGCTTTCGGGACCGCTCCTGCAAAGACTTCGGATTCATGGCCCGACAGTCGGAGCACGACTCCGGGTCGTAGTCGCACTCCAAGCACCACAGGCACACAAGGTGTGGATCCTTAACCGACATCAATTTGTGACAGGAGTCACAAGGTTTGAAGCCGGTCCGCCGATGTGACATCTCTGTGCAACAGGAGTTGAACGACTCGAAAAAGATGTAGACAAAAGTCGAAAAATGACAGTCAAAATGTGAGTAGAGGTACCGTTCTCTCCGGATCTGCGCTAGCTGGCGCGGAAAAAATAAAGAACCGACGTCAGCGCGCAGGGGCGGCATCTAAGTAGATACCGCAACGTCATTCCCGCAATCACGATGCCAACGACGAACGCGGAGTTGACCGACGCCACTTACCGACGCGCAGTGGTACTCTGAAGAAATATTCTCCGGATCCAGTCTGACGCCTGGGGGTAATTCTAAGGTAAGGAATCCATAACTAATAGTCTCTTTCAGATTGCAATCTCACCAGTACGTAGAATTTATCAATACTATTCCAAACGGACAAGTTACTTACCTTCGGTAACGATATATCTGTAAGAAACATTAGTAGTGATAGATTCCTTACCTTAGAATATCCCCAGGCGTCAGACTGGATCCGGAAAGTTTTCGTCAGCAGTACCCCTGCGCGTCGGTAGGTGGCGTCGTGCGGCTCCGCGTCTGTCGTTGGCGTCGTGGTCGCCGAGATGACATCGCGGGCGCTACTTAGACGCCGCCCACGCGCGCTGACGTCAGTTCTGTACACGACTTTCCGCGCCAGGAACGCAGAGCCATGCAAGATACTGATCACTGGTGCATTGAAACTAGGGCCCTGAAAGGGATGACCTAACCCTAGAAATCAGTTCGCAGAACGGGGAGGATGGGTGAGGCGGTAAGGAATCTATCACTACTAATGTTTCTTACAGATAGATCGTTACCGAAGGTAAGTAACTTGTCCATCTGAAAGAAACACATAGTGATAGATTCCTTACCTTAGAATAGATACCCCAGCAATACCAACCCCGGTGGTGGGTCTGCGAACTAAGATCACACCAGAAAGTCACGGAGAACAGAACGGCCAAAGAAGCCGTCTCTCCGGACTTGGCTGTCTAGAGCAATAATGCTTGGTAAACGTGTGCAGCGAGGCCCACGTGGCTGCCTGACAGATGTCTTGCAGGGGGACACCACGTCCCAATGCAGTAGTGGCTGCAGTAGCTCGGGTGGAATGAGCACGCAGCCCCACCGGAGGTTCTTTTTAGCCAAAGAGTAACAGGCTTTGATACATAAGACAACCCAGCGGGAGATGGTTCTCTTATGGACCGCCCGACCTTTCTTGGTGCCAACGTAGCCAACAAAAAGCTGGTCGTCCACCCGGAACTGCTGTGTGCGGTTAAGATAAAAAGAGAGCGCACGTTTTGGGTCCAGACGGTGGAGCCGCTCTTCCTCTCTGGAAGGATGTGGAGGCGGAAAGAAGGTGGGCAAGGTAATAGTCTGCCCAATGTGAAAGGCCGTAACCACTTTTGGCAAAAAGGAAGGACTGGGCCTGAGCACAACCTTGTCCGGATGGACTGAAAGGAAAGGAGGCTTACAAGAAAGAGCCTGGAGCTCGCCCACCCGCCTGGCGGAAGTGATGGCCACCAAGAAGGCAGTCTTTAACGTTAAAATACGAAGAGGACAGTTGTGAAGGGGCTCAAAGGGAGCGCACATCAAGTATGTCAGAACCAGATTCAAGTCCCACTGAGGCATCACGAAAGGAATAGGAGGAAAAAGGTGTGTAATGCCTTTGAGAAATCTATTTACAACAGGGGACTTGAAAAAAGAGGGCTGATCAGGGAGCCTGAGAAAGGCCAAAATAGCAGAAAGGTAGCCCTTGATAGTGCCCAGAGCAGAGCCCTGCTGGGCCAAAGAAAAAAGAAACAGTCGTACTTCAGAAAGAGGGGCAGAAAGGGGATCCACAGCCTTTGCTGTGCACCATGCCACAAATTTGTTCCACCTGCAGGCGTATACCACTTTAGTAGAGGGACGCCTGGCTGCCAGAATAACGTCACAAACTTCAGGAGGCAAGTCGAAGGGAATCAACTGCCGCCGCTCAATCTCCACGCAAAGAGGTGGAGGCTGGACAGGTTCGGGTGGAGGACCGTCCCCTGCTGCTGCGACAGAAGATCCTCCCGAAGAGGCAGTCGGATCGGGGGATCGATGCTCATACTGAGTAGCTCGGGATACCATACTCTTCGAGCCCAGTCCGGAGCCACAAGAATGACTTGGGCCCCGTCGCGCCTGATCTTCTTCAGCACTCTGGGCAGATGTGGTATAGGCGGAAAGGCGTACTACAGACCGCAACTCCACTCGCGACGAAAAGCGTCGCCGAGCGAATGCCGCCTTGGAAATTCCAACGCGCAGAACTGATGACATTGCACGTTCTCTTCGGTGGCGAATAGATCTAACCAAGGCTCGCTATCCCCACTGCTGAAAGAGACCTTGCGTCACCTCCGAGTGAAGACGCCATTCGTGATCGAGCATGCACCTGCGGCTGAGTTCGTCCGCCCTGGCGTTCAGAGAACCTGCCAGGTGTTGAACCACCAGAGACATGCCCTGATGTTCCAGCCATGTCCAGAGACGCAGAGCCTCCTGACAGAGGGTCCACGACCCCACTCCGCCCTGTTTGCTGCAGTACCACATGGCGGTGATGTTCTCTGTGAACACCTGCACTACCTTCCCTTTGACAGAGGGAAGGAATGCCTTGAGTGCAAGTCGGATCGCCCGGAGCTCCAGAAGGTTGATATGGAGCCGGGACTCCGCCGGAGACCAGAGGCCTCTGATCTCCGCCTCTCCCATGTGACCGCCCCATCCCAGAAGGGACGCGTCCGTCACAACTGTGTGCTCTGGCTGGGGAAGGGAGAGGATCTGCCCATGACCCATTGCCGGTTCGAGAGCCACCACTGCAACTGTTTTGCAGTCCCCTCCGAGATCTGGACGTGATCGGACAGGTTGCCCTGGTGCTGCGCCCACTGGAACTTCAGGTCCCACTGCAGAGCCCGCATATGCCATCTGGCATGATCGACCAGCAGGATGCAGGAGGCCATGAGGCCCAGCAGCCTCAGGGTCATCCGTACCGAAACCCAGGATAAAGGCTGAAAGATCGGAATCATAGCCTGAATATCCCGGACTCGCCGTTCGGGAGGATAGGCCCGAAACTGCGTCGTGTCCAGAACTGCTCCAATGAAAAGGAGCTGTGGAGAAGGAATCAGATGCGACTTCGGCACATTGATGGAGAACCCCAGCGAGTGCAGGAGTTCGGCCGTAGTCTGGAGGTGGGAGACGACTGCCTGGGACGAGCTCGCCTTCAGCAGCCAGTCGTCGAGGTAGGGGAAGACTGAAACCCCTGCCCGGCGCAGATGAGCTGCGACCACCGCCATCACTTTCGTGAACACCCGAAGGGCACTGGTAAGGCCAAAGGGGAGCACGGTGAACTGAAAATGCTCGAGGCCTACCGTGAACCGCAGGTAACGCCGGTGGGCCGGCAGGACGAGGATGTGGAAATAAGCGTCCTGCAAGTCCAACGCTACCAACCAGTCTCCAGGGCAGTCAAGACCTGAGCTAGGGTGAGCATCTTGAACTTCTCCTTCCGGAGGAAGCGATTGACGTTCCGGAGGTCCAAGATAGGACGCATGTCCTCCTTGTCCTTTTGGGCACCAGAAAGTAGTGGGAGTAGCAACCACGCCCTACTTCTGGGGTCGGAACACGCTCGATGGCCCTCTTGGCCAAGAGGGCCATGACTTCCTTCTGCAGAAGCATCAAGTGATCCCCTGACATGCGGTGGAATTGAGGTGGCATGGCTGGGGGCGGTCTCGAAGGGGAGGGAGTAGCCCCTTCGGACAATGTCCAAGACCCACCTGTCCGAGGTGATGCGATGCCAGTGGTGAAGGTGATGGCGGACCCTGCCCCCTACTGGCGTGCTGTGCACCTGAAAGGAGGGACTAGGAGGGCTTGGAGGCCGCGGACGGGTTGGAGGTGGTGGCCTGACCCGCACGCTGGTTGCCCGAACCGCCACAGCGGTATCCACGTCCTCGGCCACGAGAAGGCGCTTGCTGCGCTGGTCGGTGGCTGGGCTGCTGACGTGACTGGGCGCCCCTTCCTTGGCCACGAAAGGGGCGAAAAGCAGAGGTTAGCGGAGGGCGCACAACAGAAAGGCCCAGGGACTTGGCAGTAGCCCGTGAGTCCTTAAAACGCTCCAGCGCATGGTCTGCTTTGGAACCAAAAAGACCGACTCCATCAAAGGGCATGTCCATGAGTGTATTCTGGACATCACCCGAGAAACCAGTGGTCCTCAGCCAGGCGTGGCGACGCAGCGCCACCGTCGTTGCAAGCGATCTGCCCAGCGAGTCAGCGGTATCAAGGCCACAACGTATGGTGTACTTTGCCGCATCCCTACCTTCCGCAATGGCGCGGGTAAGCAGTGTCTGGACCTCCTCAGAACACTGGGGCAAACCAGTCGCCACCGAATCCCACAGGGAGTGGGTATATCGGCCCAAAAGGCAAGCGGTGTTCACCGACCGCAAGCCAGCACTGGAGGAAGAAAAGGCCTTCTTCCCAAATTGGTCCAGGCGTTTGGATTCCCCTATCCGGAGGGGCGGTAGGGAAGGCGGTTTGGGAGGCAGAGGCTTGGACAACCAAGCTCTCGGGGGTGGGATGTTGGGAGAGAAACACGGGGTCGCCCGGAGCAGGCGATGGCGTCGGGCCACGTTCCTATCCACAGGAGCCCCTGTGGTGGGCTTGGACCAGGTGCCCAAAAGAACGTCAATCAGTGCATCATTAAACGGCAGCACAGTCTCCGCAGAGGAGGCTGCCGGCTGAAGCACTTCCGTCAAGAGATTAGTCTTGACAGCCAGAGTAGGCAATTGGAGGTGCAAGGCTCCAGCTGCTCTACGCAACACCGTTGCGAAATTTGCTCCCTCCTCCGTAGCCACGGGAGGAGACAGCATGCCAGTGTCAGGGGAAGTATCTAGACCACTGGCATCCCCAAGTTCCTCTGCCCAGTCCTGATCATACTCACACTGCCGTGTGAGAGGGTCTTCTGACCCCTCCCAGCTCTCCTGGTCCTCCTCTAGTGAAAAATATGGAGGAGGAGGGACATTTGGGACCCAAGGTCTCGTCGGCGCTGGATCCGGCGTCGGGCGACGCCGGTCCGGCTCCATGTCCGGACCCGGAAAGAGCTGGGGAACGACGCCGTCTGGAGCCCCGGACGGCGTCAGAAACGGCACCGGGGACATCGGCGGAGGCGTGATTAGGTCAACCGGCGTCGATGGGGGTTGCGGCACCGCCGGGATCGAGGCCGGGGCCGGAGCCGAGGCCGGGATCAAGGCTGGCGGGACAGGCGACGCCGGGACCGGAGTCGTCGGCGATGCCGGAGCAACCCCATCAGGGCCCGCGGGGCCCGAAGGCGCACCGGAGGGACCTTGAGGCCCGAAGAGGCGGGCCATGGCCGACAGGAATTCCTGTACTTGGGCCGGAGTCGCCCCCAAACCCGGAAAGGACGGGTAATGCGGGGGCGGCTCGACAGGCACGTCCGGGGCCGCGGGGACGGTGCCGACAGGGGCCTCAGCCGAGTCGTGAGACCGGCGAGGCGAAGTCTTAGAGCGATGATGCCTCTTAGACTTTTTGTGCTTCGACTTACCCGAGGAGCGCAAAGACTTGGACTCCGACGACCGGCGGGGGCTCCGCGACCGGCCCCTCGACCTCTCCCGGGACCGGGGCTTGGTGTGGAGCGGAGCCGACTGCCGGACCTCGAGTAGCTTTCGAGACCGCTCTCGCAAAGCCTTCGGGTGAAGTTTCCGGCAGTCAGGGCACGACTTCGTGTCGTGGTCTCGGCCGAAACAGAAGAGACACTCGAGATGCGGGTCTGTGATCGACATCATTCGACCACAGACGTCGCATGGCTTGAAGCCGGGCATCCCTATCGACACCTAGGAGTCGACGACTCGAAAAGAAAACAATGAAAAATCACCCAAAAAATGTAGTCAAAAATTGACTAGGGCACTGCTCTTCCCGATCTGCGCTTACTGGCGCGGAAAAAGAAGAACTGACGTCAGCGCGCAGGGGCGGCGTCTAAGTACTGCCCGCGACGTCATCCCGGCGATCACGACGCCGACGACGGACGCGGAGCCGCACGACGCCGCCTACCGACGCGCAAGGGTACTGCTACGCAAAAACTTTCCGGATCCAGCCTGACGCCTGGGGATATTCTAAGGAAAGGAATCTGTCACTAACGTGTCTCTTTCAGATATAAGGAGCAGGGACATGGGGATGGAAATCCCCAAGTAGGGTCGAGAACGGCATCGATCGACGCCGACTCGGCGCCGTGTCCACCTCGGGGCTGAAACTGAGGTGGACGTCGTCCCGAGGAGCGGGTGGCGCCAGGATCGGTGCCGGTGGGGTCGACGTCGGTGGAGGCGTAACGAGGTCAACCGGCATCGACCGGGATCCAGGCCTGGATCCAAGGGTGTCCTGCGGCGCCGTGGCCGGAGCGGACAGTGACGCCGGAGCCGCCGGCGAGGAAACGCGAGGACACCCATGCGGGGCCCGAAGGCGCACCGGCGGGACCCGACGGCCCAAAGAGGCGAACCATGGCTGACAGGAACACCTGTATCTGGGCCGGAGACGCCGACGACCCCGGGAAGGGCGGGTAGTCGGGCGGCGACTCCATGGACTGCGCCGGAGCCGCGGGGGTGGCACCACCCATACCCTCAGCCGCGTCGCGCGACCGGCGAGGAAGTCGGAGAACGATGGCGTTTCTTCGACTTCTTGTGCTTCGCCTTACCTGACCCCGAGTGCGAAGACTTGGATCCCGACGAATGGTGATGACTCTGCGCACGGTCCCTCGACCTCCCTCTGGACCGGGACCTGGAACGGCGCGGAGCCGACTGCCGGGCTTCCAGCAACTTTCGGGACCGCTCCCACAAAGTCTTCGGCGCCATGGCCCGGCAGTCGGAGCACGACTTGGGGTCGTGGTCGTGCCCCAGGCAGAAAAGACACACACGGTGCGGGTCCGTCACCGACATCATGTGGTGACAATCCCCGCAGGACTTGAAACCGGGCATCTTAACTGCACCTTAGGAGTCGAAGACTCGATGAAAAAATGGAGACAAAAGTCTCAAAGTCAGTCAAAAACTGACTGGGGGTTCCTGCTCTTCCCGGATCTGCGCTTGCTGGCGCGGAAAAAGAAAGAACTGACGTCAGCGCGCGTGGGCGGCGTCTAAGTAGCGCCCGCGATGTCATCTCGGCGACCACGATGCCAACGACGGACGCGGAGCCGCACGACGCCACCTACCAATGCGCAGGGGTACTGCTGATGAAAACTTTCCGGATCCAGTCTGACGCCTGGGGATATTCTAAGGTAAGGAATCCATCACTATGTGTTTCTTTCAGATATATGAAACATCAAAAAGCTACTCCTCTCTGATCAGGAACTACAGCTTAAAGGATTATTAAGGAATTCCCAATGCTACCCTTTGAGAGGAGTAGGCCTCACAGTAGTGAAAAACAAAATAGGCTCTTTTTTTACTTCCAGCGCATGCAAAACATAAAATTGCATGTCATACCTTTTACTTACATTGCACCCAGCCCTTAGGGCTACCTAGGGCCTACCTTAGGAGTGACTTATATGTAATAAAAAGGGAGTTTAAGGCTTGGCAAATAAGTTTTAAATACCAAGTTGAAGTGGCAGTAAACTGCACACACAGGCCCTGCAATGGCAGGCCTGAGAAAGGTTAGAAAGGCTTCTTCTGTGAGTGGTACAATTAGTGCTGCAAGCCCACTAGTAGCATTTACCTTATTGGCCCTCGGTACATGGGGTGCCACTTTACATAGGGCTTACAAGTAAATTAAATAGCTCAATTAGATATACACCAGTCACCTGCATGTTTAGGGAACAAGCACATGTACTTTAGCACTGGTTAGCAGTCCATTCAGAGGGTAAACTAAAAGGCTAGTGACAGGTTCTTTTGTGTGTATGCTGGAGGCAGCCCTTTGAAGTGTAAGTTGGGTAGGGAACAGCTCCGCCACAGCCATCCTGTCTGGATGGCCCATCATGCCAGCACCTAGTCAGCTTTTTTTCTCACTGTCTGGGGGGAACACACAAAGCTCAACCGCTAAGCTATTCATAGTCATGTGACCCAGGACACTGGCTGCAGGCACCTAATGGTTAGGACAAGAAAATGTCAAATGGTTAGGACAACAAAATGTCAACTTTCTAAAATGAGCCAAACGGCACGTGCTTTGCGCGCCACCCCATCGCACTGCTAGAAATGTGGGATTGTCCCCAAATCATTTGACCAGTATATCATTCTCCATGGTAAACTGTTAATACTCCAATGTATTTATCCATTGTTCATCTGAACTTGTTAATATGTTCACTCAAAGTTTCAAGACCACAGCGAGGACAGCGCATTTCTCATAGGTATTTTATTATGTAATCTTCAACTGCAATCGGCGTGCCCATCCGGGCTTCAACCAAAGCATGTAGAAATAAATAGTGCATACTCCATAACTGCACAAAATTCCACCCAATGCATTTCGGTCTCTCATAAGACCTTCGTCAGGGGTAACTGAAAAAAACAGAAACAGACATCTAAACCTGCTGTTCAAAACCAAAAAATACAAATAAACCCATCCACCCTTATGTCTTTAAATCATCGCATTTATAGTCATAACCCCCTCCCAATGCGAGCAAAAACATACTCCTCTGTGCTTGCTCCTGTATCCAAGTGCTATGATAATGCATAGACTAGTGCTTACAAATTGAAAACCGTGGCCATTAAAACAAATGAATAAATGCACAAAACATCTCCTTATTAGTGCGCAAAGTCCCCGCGATTCCCAAACCCAAAATCCTTCCCAACTCCCTATTACCAGCCTGAATCTTGACGTGCTGCCTTTCCCAAACCCATAATGTAAAACACACTACCTTCGATGCCACTGTCAGTGACCTTCCCACCTCCTCTCCTTTCTCTCCCTTTACAATGACTCCGTGTTCTCTTTCACTTCAGCTACTAGACTCACCCACCTGAATCCAATCTGTTTTTAACCAATCAGTCCGGTCCTACCCTGTACCTCGTGACTGCTTCCCAATTCCTGCTAACGAACTTAAAGAAACAGTTGCCTGACCCCTCTGTGCCCGCCCTAAACCACTGCTAGAAAAACGAAAAACTACTGATTATCACCACCCATAAATATGTATGGCCATCTAATTACACAAACAATAATATGCTGTCAATACGTTTATATAATCAAAAACATTTCTGTAAAAAACATCCATAAACATTACAAATGCATCAAAATAATAATAATAAAGGAGTGAGTCCACGAAAACAAAAGGCTTTGGATGTCCAAAAATACGAGTGTTCCTTCTATTTTTCTAGTTGAACTCTGGAATTACGTAAAGTCCCATCTGAATATGCCCATTATGCGCGCCGTCCTCGGAGTGATGATTCCTTCATTGCTTTTAATTCTTTCACCTGAATCGTAGTCTAAGTTTATCCACAGGGTGCAAACTTGTGTGGGACAGTAAATTGTGAAACAAGATTATTATAAGGCAAGATGCACTCCTTTCCTTCTGCTTGTGTATACTACTTTCTTTTGTCTCAAAATAAATGCGTGCGTACCGGGTGCCGTGAACTATCCCAGTCACGGAAACTTTAAAGTGAGCCAAACGGCACGTGCTTTGCGCGCCACCCCATCGCACTGCTAGAAATGTGGGATTGTCCCCAAATCATTTGACCAGTATATCATTCTCCATGGTAAACTGTTAATACTCCAATGTATTTATCCATTGTTCATCTGAACTTGTTAATATGTTCACTCAAAGTTTCAAGACCACAGCGAGGACAGCGCATTTCTCATAGGTATTTTATTATGTAATCTTCAACTGCAATCGGCGTGCCCATCCGGGCTTCAACCAAAGCATGTAGAAATAAATAGTGCATACTCCATAACTGCACAAAATTCCACCCAATGCATTTCGGTCTCTCATAAGACCTTCGTCAGGGGTAACTGAAAAAAACAGAAACAGACATCTAAACCTGCTGTTCAAAACCAAAAAATACAAATAAACCCATCCACCCTTATGTCTTTAAATCATCGCATTTATAGTCATAACCCCCCTCCCAATGCGAGCAAAAACATACTCCTCTGTGCTTGCTCCTGTATCCAAGTGCTATGATAATGCATAGACTAGTGCTTACAAATTGAAAACCGTGGCCATTAAAACAAATGAATAAATGCACAAAAAGAGAAAGGAGAGGAGGTGGGAAGGTCACTGACAGTGGCATCGAAGGTAGTGTGTTTTACATTATGGGTTTGGGAAAGGCAGCACGTCAAGATTCAGGCTGGTAATAGGGAGTTGGGAAGGATTTTGGGTTTGGTAATCGCGGGGACTTTGCGCACTAATAAGGAGATGTTTTGTGCATTTATTCATTTGTTTTAATGGCCACGGTTTTCAATTTGTAAGCACTAGTCTATGCATTATCATAGCACTTGGATACAGGAGCAAGCACAGAGGAGTATGTTTTTGCTCGCATTGGGAGGGGGGTTATGACTATAAATGCGATGATTTAAAGACATAAGGGTGGATGGGTTTATTTGTATTTTTTGGTTTTGAACAGCAGGTTTAGATGTCTGTTTCTGTTTTTTTCAGTTACCCTGACGAAGGTCTTATGAGAGACCGAAATGCATTGGGTGGAATTTTGTGCAGTTATGGAGTATGCACTATTTATTTCTACATGCTTTGGTTGAAGCCCGGATGGGCACGCCGATTGCAGTTGAAGATTACATAATAAAATACCTATGAGAAATGCGCTGTCCTCGCTGTGGTCTTGAAACTTTGAGTGAACATATTAACAAGTTCAGATGAACAATGGATAAATACATTGGAGTATTAACAGTTTACCATGGAGAATGATATACTGGTCAAATGATTTGGGGACAATCCCACATTTCTAGCAGTGCGATGGGGTGGCGCGCAAAGCACGTGCCGTTTGGCTCACTTTAAAGTTTCCGTGACTGGGATAGTTCACGGCACCCGGTACGCACGCATTTATTTTGAGACAAAAGAAAGTAGTATACACAAGCAGAAGGAAAGGAGTGCATCTTGCCTTATAATAATCTTGTTTCACTTTCTAAAATTGGCATTTTAAGAATTGTGACTTAAAATCTGACTTTACCATTAAAGTGGATTGAAATTTGAGTCCAAGCTTGACATCCCCATCTGTTCCCAATTAAAAGTTAGCACTTGTTAAATGTAATAAGGTAACCGAATGTTATCAAATGGGAGAGATAGGCCTTACAGAAGTAAAGAACAAGTTACCTACCTTCGGTAACGATATATCTGTAACAAACATAGGTTAGTTATAGATTCCTTACCTTCGAATTACCCCCAGGCGTCAGACTGGATCTGGAAAGTTTTTCGTCAGCAGTACCCCTGCATGTCGGAAGGTGGCGTCGGTCGACTCCGCGTTTGTCGTCGGCGTCATGGTCGCCGGGATGACGTCACGGTAGCTACATAGACACCGCCCTCGCGCGCTGACGTCAGTTCTGTACGCGACTTTCCACGCCAGAAGCGCAGAGCCATGCAAGACACTGACCACTGGTGCACAAAACTAGGGCCCTGAAAGGATGTCCTTAACCCTAGAAGTCAGTTCACAGAATGGAAGGATGGGTGGGGCGGTAAGGAATCTATAACTAACCTATGTTTCTTACAGATATATAGTTACCGAAGGTAAGTAACTTGTTCATCTGAAAGAAACAGTTAGTTATAGATTCCTTACCTTAGAAAAGATACCCCAGCAATACCAACCCCGGAGGTGGGTCTGCGAACTAAGTTCACACCAGAAAGTCCTGGAGAACAGAACGGACAAAGAAGCCGTCGTACCGGACTTGGCTGTCCAGGCAGTAGTGTTTGGTGAACGTGTGCAACGATGCCCACGTAGCTGCCTGACAGATATCATTTAGGGGGACTCCTGGTCCCAAAGCAGTGGTAGGTGCCGTCGCACTGGTGGAATGGGTGCGCAGCCCCACTGGAGGCTCCTTCTTTGCCAAAGAAAAGCTGGCTTTGATGCACAGAACGACCCACCTGGAGATGATCCGTTTGTGCACGGCCCGACCTTTCTTAGCGCCCACGTAACCAACAAAGAGCTGGTCATCCACCCGAAATTGTTTGGTGCGATTCAAGTAGAAGGAAAGCGCACGTTTTGGATCCAGACGGTGGAGCCTCTCTTCCTCTTTTGAAGGATGCAGAGGCAGAAAGAAGGTGGGCAAAGTGATGGTTTGGCCAATGTAAAAAGAAGTAACCACCTTTAGAAGAAAGGAAGGTCTAGTTCGTAGGACGACCTTGTCCAGATGGACAGCCAGAAAGGGAGGATTGGAAGAAAGAGCTTGTAGCTCACTCACCCTGCGTGCAGAGGTGATGGCCACCAGAAAAGCAGTTTTTTAAAGTGAGAAGCCTGAGAGGACAGTTATGTAGTGGCTCAAAGGGAGCGCACATAAGATAGGTAAGAACCAGGTTCAAGTCCCACTGGGGCATTACGAAGGGAACAGGAGGGAAAAAATGAGTAATGCCCTTAAGGAATCTATTTACAACAGGGGACTTGAAGAGAGAAGGCTGATCAGGTAGCCTAAGGAAGGCTGAAATGGTCGAGAGGTAGCCCTTTAGAGTGATAAACACTAAGTGGTATCAGTTCCTAAGAGAAATAGAGAGGGAGCACTGTGCAACCCTTTTTGGTTGTGAGTAGGTGTGATAGACACCAGAAAGAGATTCAGTGTGCGTGAGTAGGGAGTTTTTCTCCTATGTGTTCTTGTGCCCTCACACACCCTTGCGAGTGCAAAGCATCATCGGGCTGTGCTCCTCATGGGGGTGGCGCTGCAGTCCCCCACGGGCCCCACAAGAGGGCTCTTTAATGGAGATCTTTTCAGGAGGTGCCGCACTTGTGCATGTGGGTGTGTGGGCCAAGTGAGTGAGTGAAGGTGTAGATAAAATTACCTATCGGTACCCCGGCAGATTTAATGAGGAGACCTCTAGGTAAGACTAAAAATTGGACGGAATTGGAGACTCTCCTCAAACAAATAAAGGGAGGGACAAGTATGTTCCCGCCGCTCTCAACCCGTAAAGGAGTGTGTGATGTTCAAAAGTGAAGGATGGTCGACATGATTTGCGCAACCAGTGGGTCCCTAATGGATCCCTGTGCGCTTCATCAGGACCGTGAATCAGAAGTTGTGAATGTGGGAATCAGGGAAAGACACCCTATAATTCCACCATACCTATTGTAAGGTCAGGAGAACGTCTCCGCGTTCGAGACACGTGTTATTCGTGTTCTCAGAACCCAAACCCTCCCCAAGATGAAGTAGGGCTGCGCCGGCGAGTAATCAGGCTGAGAGTGGAAAATGTGTCACCCTCGTTCAGGAGCTTGTAAACCTGTCAGCAGGTCACCGGCGAACCTGATTGTCAGGGTGGGATGCGAAGAGGTCACTTTCCCCAGAGACGTGAATGCGAGTGCTCACACAAGCAGGGGAGCTGAGCACAGTAGGTCTCCGACAGGAATTAACCTTTGACAAAAGTGTGACTATAAGGCCTCCCCCTTAAAGCTCCTCATTGGGAGCTAGCCCCCTGTTTATCATGGGGTAATTCCTCTAAAAAAACAGCGGCAGGTATTAGACTTGCCCTCTTTGCATACATGTTAATTGCATGAGCACTCGCATTCACGTCTCTGGGGGAAGTGACCTCTTCGCATCCCACCCTGACGAAAGCCCAGGACCAATAAATAGGCCACTAGCAAGGGCTGAAACATGTTGGTGTTTAGTTTAGGGTCGTAGGACCATCATATCCTCCCACCCTATCATAGTCAGCTTTTAACCTTCCCTCCCACTCCACTAATAAAGGATACTTTAGGAATGGGAGAGGAATTTTATCTTTAACGTTACATCCCCATACACTATTTCTATCATGTGTTCCCTAAAACACGGTTGAGCCCACCCTGACCTTTAGGAGTCGGGGTGAGCCCAATGATGAAGCATGTCACTATTAGAGTGAGTGAGGGCTATAATAAGAAAAGGGTCTTCCTCCCTTTCCACCCTTGAATCAAGGCGGGTTTACAGAACTAGGGATCTGCAGACCTGATTGGGTGTTTTCCTACACCCAAAACACTTCATCCTTCACGTGTTGTTCCTTTCCCCTCTCCTACCTTTCACTAGGGACCACCTTGGTTCCAGGAGGGATATTAATTCGTCATAGCAAATAAATAATCTCTCCAAAAATATTTTTTGACAGGAAAAGGCAATTGAAATAATATTGAACTTTTCTAAATCACATCAACTAATAGTAGTATTGTGGACTGTCCTATCCTATTCTAAATTTCCTAAACCTGCCTAGACTTATACAAATTTAGTAAACTATATTTTGGAATTACTAATAAATTGAAACGAATGAGGTTTGCTTCTTATCATCTCATTCACAATCTCAACCCCCTTTGACAGTCCAATTCACTAAGTCTGCATTTTTTCTTTAAATGCATAGATGGGTGCATGCATACACCAAATTGGTTGCTTGTCACTGTACGAGCTACAAAAAAGGCTCTAAGAACTGAAGTAAGAGGACGGACACCACTAAATTACTAATACTAACTACCACTATCTTAGTGACAGGACAAACGAGTCTCTGCATTGCTTCTTACATAATCAGCCTAAGCGAGAGCCAGCAAGTACGATTAGGTAGCACCAAGCACCTGTCTAGAATAACGATCAAATAATATTTACAAACTTAACTTACCTGCATGTGAGCAGAATGCTTGCTATTTGGGAAAAAAATATTAGCGATAGCATAGAACACACAAGTATTGATAATATTAATAATTAGCTACCGACTGAGCCCCGCGACCTCAACCCCTAGCAGGTCCAGCAGGTCCTGCGCTCGGTCCAGGATGTGGGACCACCAGTGTGTCAGCTGATTATTGGTGCACCGGACCCCAGAGCAGCAATACACTGCCCAACGAACCCACGCCCAGTGCTGCTGGCACTCCAGGAGTTTGTACCTGGACCCAAGCCTGCCGCCAGGTTGGAGGGGAGGAGGCGCTAGACGTAAAAAATCATTGCTGCCACCTCCACCTCAGAAAAGAAGGCACAGGGCTGCACCCCTTCCTGGCGCCGCCTTCCAAAAGGAAGGCGGCTGCTTGCGGGCCTTTTTGGGGCAACCTTACCTGCCATGGCGCTGGGGGGGAGAGAAAATGCAGAAACAGATGAGAAGGAAGGAAGGTAAAAATTAGGAAGGAAGTAAAGCAAAAAAATAAAGTACAAAACTCACAAAAAACACACAAAAAAGTTGAAATAAACAAAAATACACACTCAGAAAGACAAAGGGTAGGATAATAAATGAAAAAGATGGGAATTTTCTTTTTAGAAGACAAGGATTACAGAGATTGAGGAAGGATGAAAAAGTAAGCCCCAGCACCATAAAAAAGTGAAATTCAACATGGCTGCGCCCGTGTGCACCGCGTGGTGCAGTTTGCATGATATTTCCACCTGAAAACGCACTTCGCGTTGACACACGGCGGAAACATCACACAAACGGGTGAGACAAGGAACTTCACCAGCTCGCAGAACTCCACGTAGCACGGCGGAGTTTTTTTGCCACTTGATAGAGGTCCACATTGAGCGGCTAAGCAAACTCCGTCTGGGCCTAATGTAGTCTCAATTTTTTGATTATCTTCTGTTCTTCCATGGTAGTAAGGTCTGGAACTGTTAAACAGAATATGGCTTTTTTTTTTTAATATGGCTGGGTTATATTGTATTAGGAAAATATGAGAAACGTTTCTTTATTCCAACTAAATCATATACTAGTTTTTGATCTGTGGTTTTTGTTCTTTTTTTGTCATCTTGGAAAAAAGAGTGAAAACATTACCTACATGGAATTTATTTATGTATAAACAATATTTTTTAATTTAACTTTTTAAAATATATGATGGAAGTAAAAAAAGTTAACAAATTGAGGAAATAAATACAACACATATCTTTGGCTTTGCTATTTTTGATTTTATTCAACAAAACCAAAAAAAATAAAACAGGATGAAAAGAAAAAGAGCAAACAAAAAATTTAATAATCAATCATTGTGAATAAAGCTATTGTTGAAGAGCCAAAATTGTTTGAAATCCAATGTACAAAATACAGCTGGCATCAGAAAGGTAAATGTGTCCAGAAAATAGTCACAGGGTGAATGGTAGTCACATACTGGAGAAAATTAGGTTCTGCGTCTCTTGCTGGTGTTGGGGAAGGTCTTGCCATCCTCTCTTGCTAGTATGGATGAACATCCCGTCCTGAGGGTGACTGGTGGATCCACAGTTGCAGGGAGGTAGGTGGATACAAGTGTTTCCTTTTGTGGCAGGGCCTCCCCTTCTGTGGCTGAGGTAGATGTAGTAGGCCCAGATGTTGTTGGACCACAGAAAAGGGAAGGTGTGGCTGGAAAAGCCCTGTACAAATGGGTAAAACAATCCTGCAGCACCCCAATCAGGGAGCCCAAATTGGAGTTAAGCTTTTCCATCTGAACATTGTGCTCCCTCTGCAACTGATTCTTTTTCCGTAACTCTGTAAGGACCTGGCCCATCACACTTGGGAGTGATTGAGGAATCCCAAGACTAAGGGGCCGATTCCGATCTCGGCCGGTAGGGCTCCGAATCGGATTCGGCTTAACCGGATCCGATTCGGAGCCCTATTTCCCGACCGATCCGTACGCGCGTCCGGACGAGCGAGTACGATGCGAAATCGCCGACTGACTCGTTCGGGCGTCCCAACCGCTCCGACCGACTCGTTCCCGGGTCGCACCGCTCCGACCGACTCGCTCGGACACGACTCGCACCGCGCAATGGAGACGTTCCCCGGCCGGGTAAGTACGATGCGTGCCGCGAGCAGTCCGACCGAGCCGTGCCGTCCGGCTCGAAAGAGCAGTCGGAGCCGTACTTCGGGGGTCCGTGTCGGACCCCCCTGTACGCGCAGCCGCACGAGTCGCACACAGGAGGGACCCATGGGTCCCACCTACCTGTGCGTGTACGGCGCGAGTCACTTCACTGCGTACCCGCTGTAGGGGGCGCCCTTGTTTGCCTCGCACCCATTGAGGCAATGGGAGCCCGCGTACGCGTTGTACGACCGGCTCCCATTGACTTCAATGGGAGTCCGACCGACTCGAGTACGATAGCATACGGACGCATCGTACTCGTTCGGTCGGGCTGCACGGGTCCGATTCGGTCGGAAATCTCTCCGGGTCCGGCTCGGTCGGAGAGATTTCCGGCCCGAATCGGAATCGGCCCCTTGGTCTGTGGTGGCCTGGGTGACAATGAACCCAGTGGCCTTACTTTGCTGGCCCACAGATTCCCTCCCACAACCTCTACCCCCACTACGCTGTGCCCTTGACCCAGTGTGCACCATTCCACTGGGTCCTGACTGAGGCGAAGATGGATCAACAGCAGCCAGGACTGGGGGTCATAAGATTGGGTTGATGTTGGTTTGGACACAGGAAGTGGAGGTATCCATAGGCTTAGGTGTGGTAACAGCTGGGGTGGGAGGTGTAGGTTTGGGCAGAGTGAGACTCACTGGAGTGGTCTGCCCAGGCGGACCAGATGGACCAGGCAACTCCTCATCATAGGGATTTCCAGGATTGGAGTTTGCACTGGAGGCATGTTCCTGATCTGGAGTGGAGGTATCCTCAGTGGCAGATTGTTGTCCATGTATTATGGGTGTTGGACCTATTATGGATTATACAAAAAATATTATAAAAGTCATGACTATACATCAAATAGGTTTGAAGCAAAGAAATTAAGCAACCAAACAGTAAATAGAAAATTAATATAATTGTACCTTTCAGTCTTATTATAATAAATTACACAAACATTTTAAATTACACAAAAAACTACTTCAAAAAAGCAGGTAAAAAGATGTCCTGAAATGAAATAAATAATTAGAAAGTATACGTACATTATACCAAAGATTCAACAAGACACAGTAGAGAGGAGAACTGTGACGGAAACCATTCCAAGGCCTAGCAGGCTAAAAATCTGACAATTACACCACTTAGAAGGATATATTGCATTAGTCATTATATAAACATTGCAGAGTACAATTTTTAAGAAAAACACTTATATTCAGCATGCAAATTTACATACCTTAAAATTTGTAAGTCAACAAACTTTGATTTGTGAATCAAAGAACATCAATTCAATAAAAGAACAAGGATAGGACAACATACAAAATTAAACACAAAAACATTTCAAAACATAGCAAGAAATAGAGATTGATAAATACATAACACTAACATATGTGAAAATTATTAAAGAAAATAGAGAATGAGCAAGATAACATTTCAATATTATTTTCACAAAACAAAAATGATTCATCATGGTAGTTGCAGTCATTTCAATTAAACATTAACAACACTCGCCAAATTGTAAGTTAAACATACCTCGCGAAAATATGCAGTAAAAAAGAACAGACATTTACGATATAAAACACATATATGAAATATTTTATTTGGTGTAAAAACACTTAGAAGCACTATTACATCATGTGAAATGTAATGGAGATCGAAACCTGTAATCTTAAATACAACAAATGAAATGAAATGAAATGAAATTTGTACATGTAAAGCGCACTGTTACCCTAGGGTGTCCTGGCGCTGTACGCATACCGCTGTGGAACCCTTCCTGTCTTTTCCCTGTGAAATGTCCACTCCTGGGCACCCCCAAGGTGAAGCCAGGCATCCCAGCGCTGGTGGGGCCGTTGTGGAGATTAAGCAAGCTATTGCCCAGAGTTGCAGAGTGGGACCCATGATTAGAATAGGCACCGAGGCGAGAATTATCAGGTCCAAGGAAATTGAGCCCAAGAACCGCCGAGGCGGGAATTGAACCCTGGTCCCGGGCCAGATCTCTGCATCAGGGTCTGCCGCTCTAACCATTGAGCCACACTTCTCCAAATGACATTCACACAAACAAACAAGGCCAAAAAAAACTATACAAATATATATAGGTTTCTATGTTTCCAAAAGGGACAAAACACTTTAGCAACTGCTAAATGAAAAGCAAAAATGACATTTAGGTTTAGTGTAGGGGTGAGCGGCAAACTCCGCTCTGCCGGTGGAGTTCTCAGAGTTTTTGTCACTCGCGCTCCGCTTGGCGCGTGCAGTTTGGCAAAACTCCACCATTTGCCTTTGGAGCAAAGTTTACCAGCGCACACCACTCACTATAGCAATGCAGTGGGCAGAGTTCCATTTAGGAGAAGGCGTGTCTGCTGTTAAAGAGCCTCTCCTCTCTCCAATACCAATGCTCTCTAATGGCTTAGGCCTATGTCACACAATGTGGTTGTCAATAAAATTGCGAGTGACATCAACCCCTCCCAAGCGAGGCAAACGTAAGCTGGAGCTGCGAGTAAAACTGGGAGAGTCACCATTTTGGTGGCTGAATAGTAGTAGTCAGCAAGGTGGATGATAGAGCGGTGGAGCCAGGCCCCCACACATTGATTGGACCAGGCCCCCGCACACTGCACAAGGCGCGGGACAAGCAGCAGCAACAATGCCATAGAGAGCAGGAGGAGAGGCGAGAAGAGGAGCAGTGTCCAGCGCCAGACATGGCTAATATCACAGTACAGAGGATCAAGCATGAGTAAACTGGGACAGTAACCATTTTGGTGGCTGAATAGTAGTAGTCAGCATGGTGGATAATAGAGCTGTGGAGCCAGGTCCCCACACACTGACGACCAGGCCCCTACACACTGCACCAGGAGCGGGACGAGCAGCAGCAACAATGCCATAGAGAGCAGGAGGAGGGGCAAAAATAGGAGCAGTGTCCGGCACCAGACATGACCAACATCACCGTGCAGAGGATCAAGTGCAAGTTTAAGGAAGTGCTCAAGAGAGTGAGGAGGTGAGTGCTGACAGCATGTAACACCTCCTTTGTGTATGGGCATTATGAACGTATTTTATCTCGAAAGTACTCATACACACAAAAAACAGAGCCCTCTGGTCTGCGTAGTACCCCTTTAGTCCCTGGGGTTGAACCTTGGGTTAACAAGATTTTTTTTAAATGCTCTGTAAAGCAACCATCCATGATGTGACAGTGTGCTATAGGAAGGAAGCTGGCCTGATCGCTTTCCGGGGACAGAAGGGGCATGCAGCAGCCTGCCGAGAGTTCCCCAAGCCAGCATTCCCTTTTAATTGCCAACCTTGTGATGTTTAAAAAGTTACCCTGTCCATTCCGTGGCATGCGAAACTCCACAGAATTCACAGAGTTTTTAGTCAACGCGTGGCACTCTGCCGAGTAGAACTCCACAAGTTCCGCCAATCCCTAGTTTAGTGACACATTCAAAAGTCTAACTTACCAGTCTCTACTCCACCAGGGATTCCTGTCAAGCCTTCAGGATGTAGGATCTGCAAGACCTTCTCCTCCCAGGGAAAAAGTTGTAAGGTGGGCTGGGAGAACCACCACCAGTCCTTTGGGCCTCTAGGTGATGTTTGGAGGCCAGGAAATGCACCCTGCCCCGCAGGTCATTCCACCTCTTCCAAATTTCCTTCTGTGTGTGCAGGTTGTTGGCTACAGTATTCACTTAGTCAACTATTCAGGTCCACATTTGCCTTTTCTGAGCTATGGTTGTATTTTGTACTTGGGCTCTAAACAAGTGTGGCTCTACTCTAATTATTTCATCCACCATGGCTGACAATTCTCTCTCTGTAAAACGGGGATTTCTCCCCCTGTCATAATAAAAATAAATTTAAATACATTTTATGACCCACAAGAAAGTAAATGATAGAAGTAAAACTGGACAAGAAACACAGAGAGCGTAAAAAAAACCTGACTTCACTGACAAAAGTTCTGCTTGACAATGTTGTGCTGCAGTGGGATGGCAGAGAATCATGCTCTGACATGGAGTGTGTTTTATAGGGTCGTATTCAGGTGAAAAGAATTAGCCAAAACACATCAGGTGTGTGATGCTAGCATCCATCCAAAAGCCGCAGGAATTTATACAATGTTGAACACATCCTGCAATGGAATCCCTCAGTCGGCAATCTGCCGCTAGAAAAGCACCAGCACAACTGTGAAATCTAAATAGTCTCGGCGCTATCCCACCACCCTGATGGCGACAGAGTAGTGTTAGCCAGCGGAGGAGTCCGCCGCGTCAAAAGCGGTAACCGTTAACATGACGGTAAACAGTCTGTTAACGTGGACAGTGGATCAGCCAGCCAACATCTAAATACAGCGGGTGGGAATCCATCAGCTTGATGGAGTACGTTTAAACTCCACTGCGGAGGGACGACAGGAGTCCCGCCAAGATCCAAATTAGGCCCATAAACACTAGTGACAGGACAAGCAGCACAACAGTAATTTTCTGCTTTCAAACAGTGCCAAATATTTGCTGCAGCATCGGTTTATTGTCTGATATAAGTTACAGTAGGCTGAGAGTAAATGTGTAACTAGCAGAAACTGAGATAAGGCGAAGGATCACAGTTACACATTACAAGCGTGAAGAACACTCAAAAGAAAACATAGAAGTATAAATCATTGCATGATATAATTTTGCATACCTTCTCCATTCCAGTTTCCTTGACAGCTTTGTCAACAATATTACGGACCTCATCTTCATATTTGTGGAGTTGTAATTGCAGAAGATCGGCAAGCGTTGTATTATCAGACATTTCAAAGTTGACCTAGGACGAATGAAATTGCTAAACAATTACTCATTTGACAATGTACTACTTATTATTTCACAATACACAAACCTTTGATGTGGATTCAATTTTCCAATACTTGGCCTCTAAGAAGCACTCTCTAAGGGGCTATTTGGAAATTAGATACTGTAGTACTACATTTGGCACATGTTCAATACATAATTCTGAAGCACACGGAAAATATTTTTATTCTGCAATCCGTCTCTGTTTTTATCAAGCTGCACTCTTAAGACATCTTATTCTAAAGATAAAATGGGCAAAAGACAAGTGAAGGACATTTACATACTAATAAGACTCCAGCAGAGATAGCCATACTATATTCATAATTGCTAGTATTGTCTTGGTATGGAGAGTTATGGATATTTTTTCATTTTTCTGAATTTGCTGCAAATGTTTTACACATTTGGAACTCACTACCTGACATAGCACTCCTGTGCAAAGAAACTGCACTTGTTTCTTTGCATCTATGGAATTGTTGCCTAAATGTAAATGTAATATTTTCGGTGCACCGGTGTGGTACCCTGATGCAATACACTTTTATATATGTAGGGACTTATTTATGGCAAAGTACGCAGCGCAGCAAGTCACCTTGCTGCATTACAGGGAAAGGGTAGAAATGCGCTGTATCTAAAATAATATGACGTATTCCTGTCCTTGTCCAAGAGCTGGCACTGCTTTGACTGTCTAGCGCCAGCACCTGCAAGAGTGTCCTGCGTTGAACACAGGATTTTTTTGTGCCGGAACGGACACCTTCCTGCACAAAAACAATCCTGAGCGGCAAATTCCTCTTTCTATGTGTCCTGCAGAATGTAGCACACATAGGAAGAGGAAGTAAGAAGAAAAAAATGAGTTACTTACCTATAACTGCAGTTCGCCAGTATTGGTATCTTTCATAGATTCACATGCTTGAATCATTCCACATCAATGAAGTGGAAGTCCCACGGTACCATGGTAAAGCAGTATGTATCACTATTAAAGGCCATATGACAATGAACAGTCATTTTAATAGACTATCTATATCCTTTTTAAAAAAGGACCAAACGTTAACTATAACCAATCAGGCAACCGCACCCTCTAGAACCCTCCCAACAGAGGCTGAGTCCCTCAGATTTTCAAGCACAAGTAGGAATAAATAATCCCGAGCTATAAGGGGAGTCTCTCAGGGGAGGACAGTGGGTTGCATGTGAATCTATGAAAGATACCAGTACTGGAGAACTGCAGTTACAGCTAAGTAACTCATTTTCTTCTCCAGTATTGGATCTTTGACAGATTCACACTCTTGAATCAGACTAGCAAGCAGTTATTGTAGGTAAACATATTAGTAATATAAGTACTCTTGAGGATGGTGGGTAACAGTCTAATACATATCTATAAATCTATATATTAATAACATTGTGTAAATAGTCCATGTATGATAAGACGATCATGCAGTATCCAACTTTAACATATGCATTTGTAAAGACATATTAATCATCACCTGCAGTTACAGAGGCTCACCTTATTGAAACCGGTGACGTAACACCACCTGTCCTACGGCTGCATCACTTCGCTGTGCCGATTCTAGGCAGTAGTGCTGAGTGAACATATGGGTGCTCTTACACATCCCAGCACAACATATCTTCTCCAGCGGGACGCCTGCAAACAGAGCAGCTGAAGTGTACACTGCCCTCGAGTGCACCTTCGCCTTCACTGTGAATAGTTTGCCAGCTTTAGAGTGGCAAAACTTAATGGTAGCTGAAATCCATCTTACAATGGTTGCTTTCGTGATTGCAGTACCTTGACGAGATTGTCCATAAGAGACCAACAGCTGATCAGTTTTTCGAAGTTGTTTAGTTGGATGCAGATAGAATTTAAGACATTGCCTAATGTTCAATGTATGGAGAGACCTTTCAGCTGGAGATATTGTATTTGGGGAAAAAAGTATAAATTATGATAGGCTCACTGAGATAAAATTTAGATGAAACTTTGGGGATGAATTTTTGGTTTGTTCTGAGAGGCACATAATCATCAGAGAAACGTAAGAAAGGTTCCTGCGTTGTGAAAGCCTATATCCCACTGACTCTTCTAATCGAAGTGAGAGCCAACAGTAAAGCGACCTTCCACGTGAGAGAAATTTTAGGTCTGCTTAGTGAATGGGTTCAAATGGAGGTTTCATAAGTTGAGAGAGAACCAGATTGAGATGTCTTTCTGGGGGAGGTGCTCGTACTGGGGTAAAAACTCTGAACTAGCCCTTCATAAATTGTTTGATTATTCTTGTGGAGCAGAGAGAGAGAGAATGTGCAGAATGTCTGTACCTTGACATTGGAGCAAGGTGAACCTTTACAGATGCACGTACCAATCCTACTCTAGCTAGCAACTGGAGGTAAGGCAGAATCTGCTCAAGTGACGCTTCCAATTGATGCAATTTAGATTGTTGACACAATGAACAGATTTTCTTCCATTTTAGCTTGTATGTCTTCTTGTTCATAGCTTCTACTCTTACTTTGGATAGACTCTCTCTACAGTCCTCAGCAGGAGCAGCCCATTCAGGTAAGAGCTGTGGGGAGGGTGGGGAGGGACTCGACAGATGCCTACGAGGGAAAATTAATAATTTATTTAATTTTCCCTCTTTGTCGTCTGTCGAGTCCCCCCACACCCCACCCCACCGCACCCCACCGTCCTTACCTGCGCAGGCTGCTCTTGGTCCTGAGGGATATTTATGTCTCATAGCTCACAGAATTCAGGAGCCATGCAAGAGGAGAGGCTGGTTCCGGGTGTAGGATCTGGCCCATGTTCCTTGTAGGATCTGGCCCTTGTTCCTCGTTAACAGTGTTTGAGTTGTCCATAGGCGAATGGGATTGGACTCCGACACCAGGAGGAGCTCCGTAAACCAATGCTGCTTGGGCCATTTGGGAGCGATACGAATGAGGCAACAGTGCTCCATTTTCATCTTGTTGAGAATCCTCGGTATGCGAGGAAATGGGGAAAAAGCGTATGCATAAATCCCCGACCATCTCATCAAAAGGACATTCCCCCATGACCCTGGGAGCGGATACTGACTAGCGTAGAAGTGGAATTTGGTGTTCTTGCCTGTTGCGAAGAGATAAAATGCTTGTTTGCTCCACAGTGAGAATATCTTGTCTGGCTCCAATTGATCCAGCTCCCACTTTTGGCAACTGTCTTTGGTTCTGCTGACCATGTCCGCTAAGGTGTTGCCTAATCCTGACACATGCTCGGCCCTCAGAGATATCTTGTGGGCTCTGAGCCAGCTCCAAAGCTCTTGGGCTTCCTGAGATATCGTTAGCGACCTTGTACCCCCCCTGCTTGTTGATATAGTACTATACGTACGTACCAGCACAGAAGCTCCTGCTATTCTTTGAAGAAAAGCTTGCAAGGTGAGAGAGGTCGCTTTCAGCTCCAAGCAATTGATATGCATTGTTTTTTTAAGTGCAGACCATTTCACTTGGATTTGCAGGTCCTGCAAGTGCCCGCCCCAGCCCTCTAGAGAGCATCTGTTGTGATGACGAAGTCGGGTACTAAGGCCAAAAGTGTGAGGCCTTTTGAAAGATGAGATATCTGAGGCTACCACGCTAACGTTTCCACTATCTTTGGAGTGATGTTTATCAAGTCCTCGAACGACCCTTCTGATTGAATCCATTGTTCTTGCAGCTCCTCTTGTGATGGTCTCATCTTCAGCCATGCCAGCTGGACCAGGTTGATTGCAGAAGAGATCATGCCCAGTAGCGACTTGTACAGCCGCACTGAAACAGACTTTCTTTTGGAAACTTTTAGAGACAAGTGTCTTAACCTTTGCTGTCTATCCTGCGTGAGAAAGGCTTTGATTTGTTTTGTATGCAGGTTGGCTCCTAGAAACATTATTGTCTGTCTTGGGATAGTTGGGGATTTATGATAATTTACAGTGAGACCCAGTCTGTGAAACAATGAGAGGCAAGCTTTAGTAGCTTTGAAAGCTTGCTCTGGGTTTGAGTCTTTGAGCAGCCAGTCGTTTAGATAGGGGAATACCTGATGACCTTCTTTTCTGAAAGTGGCTGCTACCGAAGCGAGAATATGCTAAGAGCTGATTTGAAGCAGAATGGGAGGACTCTGAACTGGTAGTGGGTCCGGGCTACAGTGAAGTAGAGATATTTGTGGTGTTTTGGAGGTATGGGAATGTGGAAATACTCATCTTGTAGGTCCAGAGAGGTCATGCAGTCCCTGCTGTTTAGTAGGTGCAGGATGTCAGAGAGAGTGATCATGCGGAAGGATTGTTTGCGTAAGAACTTCTTTAGCTTCCTGAGGTCTAGGATGGGTCTCAATTCCCCTGTGTTCTTTCTAATAAGGAAAAAACACGAGTAGAATCCCATGCCTTTCTGTGAAAACGGGGCCTTTTCTATTGCACCCTGGGCCAGCATTATGAGGTCTTCTTTTCTCAATAAATGAAGACGAGGGGGTGTTAGGATAGAAATTGTTTATGCTTACGGAGTATTCCATGTAAGTTAGCATTCGCTGCGCCATTTTCAATTTGGGCGCCATTTTAGTCTGCTCGAAACTGATCTAGTTCAATTCCGATAAATGCTTCTCTCTGAGTTTCGTTTCTGCCACATTAGGTTTGTTTCAGTAATAAACACACTGTTCATGTTCGCACATAGCTTTCTCATTAGTTAGAGGCCCTCTTCCCCTTGTCTGGTGGCGTGCTCCGGATGGAACGACCTTGGACTATGTTACTTTATATAAGATATGAGCGATGAAACCGTTTTTTCTGTATTTCGCTGTTTAGCTGCACCTGCTTGGAAAATTCTACTGTGGGCGTGTTTTCGCCCGGTTACAAAACGTACATAATGTATCTTTATGCTTGTCGATTTCAGTGCCCTCTGCAGCACTCTCAGCGACTGGGCAGATGGGGCTCTGCTCTGAGTGTATATGAATAAACAGTAATTGGTTTGTATTCTCTACTGTCTGACTGACTCTTCATTTAGTATGGAAGGCTGAGAGGTGGTCATTAGTGACCCGGGTGGCCCTAAACGGGTTACTTCCTTCAGTTGGCGCCCGAACAGGGACTCCTTCGGGTGATTCATCCATCCCCTTTCCGCAGACGGGGGGGGAGGCCGAGGACATCGTCGGGTGGGACTGAGGCCTCGGGGATCCCTGCACAGAGAGGTTCTGTTACTCGCAACTCCTCCTTCTGTCCCGCCGGACGGTGCCTCGCCCAGTGGTCATCCCGACTGGAGTCCTGAACGGCGAAACCCTTGGATATGACCGTTTGGTCTGAAGAGTCAGCAGTGGAGAACCGGTTCGTTTGTATCAGTGATATCAGGTGAGTTTGTTTTGGTTCTTTGTGGATATGGTACCGTTTGGGTTTGAGTTTGGTACGGTCTAAGGACTGTCTCGATAAAATGTTTTTGCAAATACTTTGGCAGGTAAAAAAGAATGATTTGTTTCTCTTTTGAAATGCCTGGCCTAAGCAAACTTTGGCATTTGTGTTGTTGTTGTTGTTCTGCAGATGCCCGGTTGGAAGAAGCTCAGCCTGTGCCTCCTGAAGGTAGCCAATATTGATATGTATGTGAAACATGGTCTTGGCCCTATTATGTTTAGTACATTATGGCACAAATATACGAGGGACAATGCCGAGTTGCAGTAGCTTTTGACGGGCACTTTTGATGAACAAAAGATTGGGTTTTTACAGGAACAGTTATTTAAGAGACGAAGAAGACGGTCGATGTTTGACTCCCTTCTGACTTGGCAGAAGGAGGCCAGACAGAGGCAGTTAAAGATGGAGAGGGAAGCACGGAAAGGGAAAATGCAAACATTGGCACAGAAAGCTGTGGCATACGATAGAGAGAACAGGAGACAGGAATTGAATGTGAAGATAGGAGATTTTGGCTGCATATTGGCATTTCTTATCTGGCCAAAGAGGACAATGATGCTTTTGGAGAGGAGCTGTTAGACACTCGACCCACGCCTCCTTATGCTCCGCAGAGGATATATTCCACTGTTCCTTTAAAGTCACAGCAGCCTGTTTCATCTGCTGCGGCCGTTCCCGTATCTACGTTCGACAGCTTTGGCTACTTCGCCTCCCGCTCCTTCTTTGTCCTCGCCATCTTTGATGACTGTGACCTCTAGTACATCTGCTGTTTCAACTCCTGTGTCCTCTGTTCTTTCTCCTCCAGTGCAACAATTAATAATAGTTGTACACACTACTTCTGTCGCTTCTCCTCCTATGGTTATTCATCCCCTGATCTTCTTGGATGCTGATACGCCACTACGAGGGTTTGAGGACAGGGATTGGGTGAAGTTTAGGGAGCGAGTGGGTCCGTTGGTGCACTCTGGTGTAGGTGAAGATGAGAAGTATGTGTTAGCAAGGCAGGCTATGAAGTGGGCTAGTAATCCGATTTATGGCACTGAGGACATTTGGCAAGCTGTGCGTGAGTTTGAGCCTTTTCTACAGCAGCACGTTCTTCAGCACATGTCCGCTACATTGATTGACCTTTGGCGCACACACATTAAAATTGAGGCCCCACAAGAGTTATTTGATATTAAGGACCGTGTTTATGTAGCTGATTTAGCCCCAGGACAGGTGCTCGCAAATATTGCCACTATAGTTTCTTACAGAGTTCGATTGTATGAAAGAGTCCCACAAAAATTACTCAGTTCCCTATGGGGGAGGTTCATCCAATACATCATCCAGAAATACCCGACTTAACGGACCAGCTCGGTAACGTCACTAGACCAGCTGTAGCTGCTCGTTTTCAGGAGCAATGGGTTTATGCTCCATGGAAAAGAAGTGAGGTTTTAGCCCTTAAGACTACGATGCCTGACCCTAGGGAAAATCCTACAGCTTATTATAAGGAATTAACAGAGGCTGCCTCTTCTACCGTAATGACTTTGGCTGATATTGAAATGTTTTTCGGTCTCCTTGTTCCGGTCGATATTTGGAGACAGGTCCATACTCAAGATCATGTTGCAGAATTTGGTGGTACATGGGATATAATTAAAGGATGGGATCAGGAATGGAAGCCAGGTGATACTTGCTTTGCCTGGTCGTATCATTACATACATGCACACACTTATTCTGCCTAAGAAGGTAGCTGGGATAGGTTGACAGCTTGTCGGCAGAAGAAGGATGAGTGTGTCTGATTTTTTTACTCGGTTCGAAGACACGTTTTTGGATCAAAGTGGGCAGGATATGTCCTCTGAGGGTGGAGTTCGATTGTTTGTTGATAGGTTTGTTACTAATCTTCTTCCTGAAATAATGACTCGTTTGCAGGCGTCTGAGAGTACTTGGTCTACGTCTTCTCCCTCTGTTATTTTGAATCTGGCCCAATATTATGAACATCGAGATCAGGAGGAACAGGATAAAATTGATAAGAAATATAAGGATCTAAAGACGAAGGCGTTGCAGCAAGCATTTAGGGGAAATAACAGAGGACAAAGAGGTCCTTCTCGACAGCTGCCATGTACTCGGCAGCCTTCAATGACACCTTCGGGAAAGAATCAGTGTGCGTATTGTAAGGAGGAATGACATTGGCGTAGCCAGTTCCCTGTGCTTTTACAGAAGGTTGCGACCCCAGAGGGCGAGGTTCTGGTGGTAGAGGTTGTGGGACCGACAGAGATCAGAATGGTGAGATTTCTGTGGCCCGTTCTGATAATAATTATTTTGATGACCCAAGAGATGGACAGTATTATCACGATGTGACAGGTATGTCTTATAGGTAGGACAGCCAGGGACCGAGTGAGGGACCGGCTCAGATACCTGTGGATCAGCGTGGTCCTTATGTCACAGCGGATTTGCAAGGCTTGACTAAGGAATTTTTGGTGGATACAGGTGCGACAAAGAGTTCTGTTTCTCGACATATGGTCCCCGGGGCAGCTTTGTCTGGCCACAATAATGTTTCGATAGGTTTTTCAGGTGTACCGGTTGTAAGCCCCATTTCTCGACCCCTTGCATTGACTGTTGGTCCTTTCACTGTGGAATCTCTGTTCTTGTTAACATCTAACTGTGGTGAAAATTTGATGGGTTTGGACCTGTTGAAGAAACTACATGCTACTATCTATTGCTCCCCTGCAGGTGTTTATATTACTATGGGTCCGTATGTGAGTACTAAGCAGTGTCTGTCTCAGGATGCGCCCCTTTCAGCTGAATTTGCTCAGGTACCACCCACACTGTGGGCCACAGGTGATACAGATGTGGGTTTGTTGCACATACCACCGGTTTCTATACGAGTTAAAGATAATGCTGTCCTACCTGGCATTCCTTAGTATAAGATACCGCAGTCAGGCGAACTGGCTCTTCATCAGATTATTCAAATTTGATACGAAAGGGAGTAGTTGAGGAAACATCTGCCAACATTTGTAATAGTCCTATTCTTCCGGTCCTTAAGAGAACACCTTCGGGTTCCCCTGATGTTATTGATGATGTTTATCACTTTGTGATTGATTTGCGAGAGGTTAATAAAATTGTATTTCTGCAGTTTTCGGTGGTTCCTGATATCACTACGCTCTTAATGATGATTTCATCTACTGCTAGGTTCTTTTCTGTCATTGATCTGAAAAATTCATTTTTTAATATTGCTATCCACCCAGACAGTAGGTATTTGTTTAAATTTACTCTGGCCCGCAGAAGCTTTAGATTCTGTCGCGCTCCTCAAGGCTATACAGAGAGTCCTAGTATCTATAGTCAGGCATTAAAAAGCCAGTTGGATTCACTATCGCTTCCTCCAGGTAATGTATTGGTGCAATATGTCAATGACCTCTTGATTGCTTCTGATACGGAACAGAATTGCAAAGATAGTACGGTAAAATTGCTATTGCATTTGGTACATCATGGTCATAAGGTCTCTCTTTCCAAATTTCAGTATTGTCGACAGGACGTTACCTATTTAGGTCACCTACTGTCGAAGGAGGGTAGGAGAGTGACCCCTGAGCGTATCAGTACCATTGTTAAAATCCCCATTCCACAAACTCAGAAAGACATACCCGCTTTTATAGGTAATACTTCCTACTGCCGCCAGTGGATCCCAAATTACTTGCTACTAATCAAACCTTTGCTTGCATTAACAACGAAAGCGGTGCATGAGACTTTGCCTTGGACGCCCGAATGTCAGCAGTCTTTTGAGCAATTAAAAACTGCGCTTTGTTCGGCTCTGGTACTTGGCAGTACGAATTATAACAAACTGTTTGTGCTCCATGTCAATGAGATGGCTGGCTGCGCACTTTCCGTCCTAACACAGAAGTTTGGGGATAAGCAGAGGCCTTGGGCTTATAGTTCTGCTGTGCTTGATCCTGTTGCTAGGGCCCTTCCGAGTTGCCTGAGAGCGGTCGCGGCTGTGGCCACTTCAATCAGACAATCGGCTGGGCTTGTACTTGATTCTGACCTCACAGTTATGGTACCCCATGCTGTGGATACACTTTTGAATAAGACAAAGACACAGCACCTCACCAGTGCACATCTTACTAGCTATGAATTGACATTGTTTGCTAAACACATTACGATCAAGAGATGTGCCCCTCTGAATACAGCCCCTCCCTTCTGACAATGATGCAGTCGACAAACATGACTGTATTTTCCGGACAGAGGAAGAGGCGAAAGGACGGGTAGACCTGACTGATGTTCCCTTATCTGACCCTCAAGGGGAACTATATGTCGATGGCTCTTGTTTTAAATTACCGGATGGCACTACCACCGCAGCTTATGCTATCACTACATTGCGGACGGTGGTAGAGACATCACAAGTTCCCTATCAGTTGGCTCAAGCTGCTGAGCTTGCTGCTCTTATTCGAGCTTGCGAACTGAGTGAAGGGTTGGTTGTCAATATTTATACTGACAGCCAGTACGCATTCGGGGTCATGCATAATTTTAGGCGGCTTTGGGCAGAGAGAGTGTTTCTTACCTCCCATGGTACCAAGATTCAGCATGGTCACCCTATATTGCAGTTTTTTTCTGCTTTAACGCTCTCCAAGAAATTGGCAATAATCAAGTGCAGCGTCCATACAAAGGTTACAGATGATGTAGGTAGAGGAAATGCTTTTGCAGATCAGGTAGCTAAGGAAACGGCCCCAAGTAAAATGAAGCGCATGTTCGTTGCAGGTCCAGCTAGGTGGGTTCCCGAGGTTGTTATGTTTGAAAATACCCTTGAGAGTGTAAAGGAGATACAAAGTGAAGCCACAATAGAGGAATTAGCGAAATGGCAGGAGAGTACAGCACAGTTGAATGAGGAAGGGTGTTGGATTGATAAATCGGGGCAACAGAAATGGATGTTGCCGGATGCATATGTTCTTCCCGTGGTTACTATGGCGCATGGTCCAGCTCATATTAGCGCAAAAGGCATTCGTAAATTGTTAGCCCCTGTGTGCCATAATGATAACATCTCCAAGACAGCTGCGCATTTTGTGAAATACTGCATGGCCTGTATGATGCATAATCCAAGGAAGGGCACCCCTACACCACCTGGTAATTTTACACCACCCACTTTTCCTTTTGAAGTCCTTCAAATGGACTATATTGAATTAGAGATATGTAATAATCTTAAGTACGTTTTTGTGGTTGTATGTGCGTTCAGTAAATGGGTTGATGCCTACCCCACTAAACATAATACGGCCATTACAACTGCAAAAGTACTCCTTAAAGAGTACTTTCCTCGGTTTGGCTTGCCCCGAGTTATCTGGAGTGACAACAGAAGTCATTTTAATGGGAAAGTGATTAAATTGATTTGCGAAGGGTTACACGTTAAGCAGAAATTTCACGCTGCCAATCACCCCAGTCAGCTGGCCTTGTTGAGAAGTACAATGGTACTCTCAAACTGAAATTGGCAAATTCAAGAGACAACAGGGTTAAAATGGCCAGATGCTCTACCGTTAGCTCTTCTGTCAACAAGAATAACAGCTCATTCTAGAACAGGATTGTCACCTTATGAGGTCGTGTTTGGACACCCGGCGAATGTCTGGAGCGTCCTCGTAAATACTCAGATATTGAATATCCTGTGTTGCTTGATTATCTTGGCCAGTTAATAGAACGTTTGCGTTCTATTCATCAACAGGTACGGGAGTCCCTACCTTCTGTACCAGAGGGGCCCGGCCACGACATCCAGCCTGGGGACTTTGTGCTTATCAGGAATTTCCAGCAGGAGAAAATTTTGGAGCCGCGCTGGAAGGGTCCTGAGCAGGTTCTGTTGGTGACACGGACGGCTGTAAAGGTTGCTGGCCAAAAGAACTGGGTTTATGCTACTCACTGTCGGAGGATTCCTTTGCCGTTGCCATACGATCAGTGGGTGAAAGAGGGTGTTGGCGATACAGAGTGCGAACAGGTGCCCAGGTTTGTTCCCTTCAGCGACGCCCAGCTGATCTGGACCCAGACAGATGAGGAGAACGATGTTTTGAATGAGGCTGTTCCCCCAGAAATTCGAGCTATTCAGGAGCCTTTGTTTATTGATCACCAGGTACAATTTGCGCCCTCGGCTGAGAGATACTGAGTCCAAGGAGAAGAAAGATTAGGGATGGACTGCGCAAGATAGGTAGTACTGATCCATAGTACCAACGGAATTAACTGAAATTAGTGGAGAATTTTGTACTCACTTTGCCTTTATCTTCTGAACATTAGCTAGGGTGAGCAGAAGTATACCTTGAAGGTATACCATCTTTATCGACGTGTGAAAGATTAAAAGAGCTTAGGACAGAGCAAGCTCCACAGCCGGTGCTCAAGAGCGCCAACTTATTGATGGACGATAGGAGCCTGTACCAGTGGGGCTCTGACGGACACTGGGTACTTGTATATTTTCTTTGCATTCTTGCCCCTTTACAATCCATTATGCATCCCTTTGGTAGAAAGGATGCTGAGGAAGATCAGCCAATGGTTCATATGATGTGGACACGGAGAAACAAAATAATATGTGTTGTTCTTTTGGTTTTGCTGATAATAATATTGTGTGGGGTGTCATGGGTTTTGGAACATGATCAAAGTGTACCTTTACGCAGTAAGGGTAAGGTTATCTCCCCGAGAAGAAACAAGAGAACAGCCCAGAGTAATGTATTCTTGGAGACACGTAAGAGGTTCATTGGAGAAGGGACAGCTTGTTATCCCGCCCAATCAGTCACTAGTCTGTGGACTGCATATCCATTGTCACTTGTAAACTATACTTGCACTCGGCCACTCCAATTCAAAGAAGTGAAAGGAGTATTTGGTTTTGGTTATCCGGGACCATGTCTAAACCATAGAAAGCCACTGGGGATGGGTTACCCAGGTTGTGATAACAATACATATTGTGACAATTTCTATATGGAAAAACAGAATGTTACATTGGTGGGTTGGCATTACAAGAAATTGATAGTTACCCGGGAGGCTGGTTATTATCCCGCTTGTTGCCCCATTGTGAATAGCACTGATACTTCACTGTATATCAATTGTTCAGGAATAGTGCTGTATAAAAATACAATCCCCTTGGTGAATGACGAGGATCCAAGTACTTTTGGAATGAACTCCAGGTATGCAGCAGTGGATTATGAAGGACCGATTTATGCACACCTAGGGTTTTTCTTTTTGTCTAATGGGACGTATTCTAATGTCCACAATGGTACAGATGATGTAGCTCTTGGAATGGTATTGCCCTTGGGTGTACCTTGTAAATATGCCAAGCCCAACATACGATGGGTGAAAAGGACTCTGACAAAAGATTTTTGTTAGGTGGGTGACCAATATAGTGGTCAATAATGACTGTAATGGGATCACTTTTGGATATATCCTTTCTTCTATCTTCACTTTGGGTGGTACCTCTATGGTCAGGGGTGAGAAAGCTCGAGAATATTTTGGGTGTAAGCTGCAAATTTTATCCAACACCACAGTAGCAGCCTTGCGCAACATCACCACTTAGTTGGAGAGTATGCGGATATATTCAGAACAGACCAGATGTGCAGTTGATTTTATTCTAGCTAAGAGTGGTGGTGTATGCGCGGTAGTGGGCGATCAGTGTGTGGTCGGGATCAAAAATATGGAAAAGAGTGTTACCAAACACATTTTAGATATTCTTGAAAATGTAAAAGGAATAGAAAGTGGGAATTGGAGTTGGCCTCTTTTAGGTAGCTGGAGCTGATTTCTTGAAAAGGTGATTTATCTGATTGTGATATTGGTGCTCAGCTGTGTCCTGATTCAGTGTCTTCCCTTCTGCTGCTCCTATTGTACCACTATTCTGACCCCTAAAAAGAAGATCTCAATTCATGACACAAATGCTGCTATAATGATTCAAAAAGATATTGAGGATCTGATGAATATCGATGAAGGAAAGTTCGAGAATTCCTCCCTCCTTACTGTTTCACTTCCTGATGTAGATAATATATAGAGTGCTCATAACTGTTAGTTAATAAGATTTCTTGTTACCGTTTGGAGTTTTGTTTCCTCTAGTTGTGGTTAGAAAATGTTTTAGCTCATGCTAAAAGGAGGGTCTGTTAGAATAGAAATTGTTTATGCTTCCATGTAAGTTAGCATTCGTTGCGCCATTTTCAATTTGGGCGCCATTTTAGGCTGTTCGAAACTGATCTAGTCCAATTCCGATAAATGCTTATCTCTGAGTTTCGTTTCTGCCACGTTAGGTTTATTTCAGTAATAAACACACTGGGGCCGATTCACAGAACTAATCTGAGATAAAATCCTAAACTTACTACTTTTGGTATTCACAAAAGGCATTTAGTAGTAGTAAAGTTAGGACCCCTAACTTTACTACTACTAAATGCCTTTTGTGAATACCGAAAGTCGTAAAGTTAGGATTTTGTCTCAGTTTAGTAGTAGTAAAGTTAGGAGTCCTAACTTTACTACTACTACTAAATGCCTTCTGTGAATACCAAAAGTAGTAAGTTTAGGATTTTATCTCAGATTAGTTCTGTGAATCGGCCCCACTTTTCATGTTATCAAATAGCTTTCTCATTAGATAGAGGCCCTCTCCCCCTTGTCTGGTGGCGGGCTCCGGATGGAACGACTTTGGACTATGTTACTTTGTGTAAGATATGAGCGCTGAAACCGTTTTTTCTGTATTTTGCTGTTTAGCTGCACCTGCTTGGAAAATTCCACTGTGGGCGTGTTTTTGCCCGGTTACGAAACGTACATAATGTATCTTTATGCTTGTCGATTTCAGTTCCCTCTGCAGCACTCTCAGCGACTGGGCAGATGGGGATCCGCTCTGAGTGTATATGATTAAACAGTTATTGGTTTGTATTCGCTACAGTCTGACCGACTCTTCATTTAGTACGGAAGGCTGAGAGGTGGTCATTAGTGACCTGGGTGGCCCTAAACGGGTTACTTCCTTCAGGGGGTGCGCTCCCCTTGGAAGATTGTTTGGTGGTCTCTGTACAAATTCCAGGATATGTCCATTGGTCACCAGGTCTAATTCCCATCTGCCTGATATTATCTCTCTCCATTGAGGGAGGTAGATGGTAATATTCGCACAAACGGGATGGGAAGAAGTGGATGTACCTGTCACCTGGTATAGATCATCGTTTGCAACCTGCATCTCGACCCTGGGGGGGTTGCTTCCGGAGAAGGCCTTATTTGGTATAGGCCACTGCGGGCGACTGATGTTGGAAGGCGGGTCTGTATTGGGTTTGGAAGGGCTGGTATTATTGGGAGCATTGATAACCTCCTCATCTGAAAGAGACACGTTAGTGACAGATTCCTTACCTTAGAATATCCCCAGGCGTCGGGCTGGATCCGGAAAGTTTTGCGTAGCAGTACCCCTGCGCATCGGTAGGCGGCGTCGTGCGGCTCCGCGTCTGTCGTCGGCGTCGTGATCGCCGGGATGACGTCGCGGCCAGTACTTAGACGCCGCCCATGCGCGCTGGCGTCAGTTCTTTCTTTTTCCGCGCCAGTAAGCGCAGAGCCGGATTGAGCAGTGCCCCAGTCATTTTTTGACTGAGTATTTTTTTGAGACTTTTTGTCCAAGTTTTCGAGTCGTTTCGACTCCTAGGTGTCAGTAGGGATGCCCGGCTTCAAGCCATGCGAGGTCTGTAATCGCATGATGTCGATTACGGATCCGCACCGAGAGTGTCTCTTCTGCCTGGGGCGCGGCCACAACCCCGCGTCGTGCCCCGAGTGTCGGTGCCTCGCCCCGAAGGCTTTGCGAGAGCGGTCTCGAAAGCTTCTTGAGGCCCGGCACTCGGCTCCGCGCCGCTCGAAGTCCCGGTCCCGGGAGAGGTCGAGGGGCCGGTCGCGGAGCCGTTGTCATTCGTCGGGGTCGAAGTCTTCGTCTTCAGGTAAGGCGAAGCACAAGAGGTCTAAGAAGCGTCGCTCTAAGACCTCCCCTCGCCGGTCTCACGACTCGGCTGAGGGTCCTGTTGGTACCGCCCCCGCGGCTCCGGGAGTACCCGTTGAGCCGACGCCGGCCTACCCGCCTGTTCCGGGTCCAACGTTGACTCCGGCTGACATCCAGAACTTCTTGTCGGCCATGGCTCGCATCTTCGGGCCTAAGGGTTACCCCGGTGCGCCTTCGGGCCCCGCGGGCCCCAGTGGGGGTCATCCTTCGGCACCACCGGCGGCTCCGGCCCCGGTGGCTCCGGTGGCTCCGGCCCCAGCGCCGCAGGACCCCCTCGGATCCAGGCCTGGATCCTGGTTGACGCCGGTTGACCTGATGACACCTCCACCGGTCAACATCTGATCCTTGGCTTGCCCCTTGTGACCCCTGACACAGCCTTTGTGACCCCTGACCTGAGAGATCGCAAAGACAGTGGTAAGACTGTGGTAAGACAGGGGAGACTACCCCCCCAGCCATGCCACCTCAATGCCACCGCATGTCGGGGGATCACTTGGTGCTTCTTCAGCAGGAAGTTGCGGCCCTCTTGGCCAAGGGGGCCATTGAGCGCGTTCCGACCCCAGAAGTAGGGCGTGGTTGTTATTCCCACTACTTTCTGGTGCCCAAAAAGGACAAGGAGGACATGCGTCCTATCTTGGACCTCCGGAACATCAATCGCTTCCTCCGGAAGGAGAAGTTCAAGATGAGAGGCGGAGATCAGAGGCCTCTGGTCTCCGGCGGAGTCCCGGCTCCATATCAACCTTCTGGAGCTCCGGGCGATCCGACTTGCACTCAAGGCATTCCTTCCCTCTGTCAAGGGGAAGATGGTGCAGGTGTTCAGACAACACCACCGCCATGTGGTACTGCAACAAACAAGGCGGGGTGGGGTCGTGGACCCTATGTCAGGAGGCTCTGCGTCTCTGGACATGGCTGGAACATCAGGGCATATCCCTGATGGATCAACACCTGGCAGGTTCCCTGAAAGCCAGGGCGGACGAACTCAGCCGCAGATGCATGATGGATCCCGAATGGCGTCTTCACTCGGAGGTGGCGCAAGGACTCTTTCTACAGTGGGGAGAGCCTTGGTTAGATCTATTCGCCACCGAAGAGAACGCGCAATATCAGCAGTTCTGCGCGTTGGAATTTCCAAGGCAGCACTCGCTCGGCGATGCTTTTCGTCGCGAGTGGAGTTGCGGTCTGTTGTACGCCTTTCCACCTATACCACTTCTGCTCAGAGTGTTGAAGAAGATTCGGCGCGACCGGGCCCAAGTCATTCTTGTGGCTCCGGACTGGGCTCGAAGAGTTTGGTATCCCGAGCTACTCAGTATGAGCATCGATCCCCCAATCCGTCTGCCTCTTCGGGAGGATCTTCTGTCGCAGCAGCAGGGGACGGTCCTCCACCCGAACCTGTCCAGTCTCCACCTCCTTGCATGGAGATTGAGCGGCGGCAGTTGATTCCTTTCGACTTGCCTCCCGAAGTTTGTGATGTGATTCTGGCAGCCAGGCGTCCCTCCACTAAGGTGGTATACGCCTGCAGGTGGAACAAGTTTGTGGCATGGTGCACAGCAAAGGCTGTGAATCCCCTTTCTGCCCCCTCTTTCTGAGGTTCTACTGTTCCTTCTTTCTCTGGCCCAACAGGGTTCTGCCCTGGGTACCATCAAGGGCTACCTTTGTGCTATCTCGGCCTTCCTCCGGCTTCCTGATCAGCCCTCCCTTTTCAAGTCCCCTGTTGTTAACAGGTTTCTTAAAGGCATTACACACCTTTTCCCTCCAGTTCCGTTTGTGATGCCCCAGTGGGACTTGAACTTGGTTCTTACCTTTTTAATGTGCGCTCCCTTTGAGGCTCTCCATAACTGTCCTCTTCGTCTTCTCACTCTAAAGACAGCCTTTCTGGTGGCTATCACCTCCGCTCGGCGGGTGAGTGAGCTCCAGGCTCTTTCTTGCAAGCCCCCCTTTCTGTCTGTCCATCCAGACAAGGTTGTCCTTAGGACGCGTCCGTCCTTCTTGCCAAAGGTGGGTACTGCCTTACACATTGGGCAGACCATCACTTTGCCCACCTTCTTTCCGCCTCCGCATCCTTCCAGAGAGGAAGAGAGGCTCCACCGTCTGGACCCAAAGCGTGCGATTTCTTTCTATCTGAACCGCACACAACAGTTCCGGGTGGATGACCAGCTCTTTGTTGGCTACGTGGGCGCCAAAAAAGGTCGGGCGGTACACAAGCGGACCATCTCCCGCTGGGTCGTCTTGTGTATCAAAGCCTGCAATTCTTTGGCTAAGAAGGAGCCCCCTGTTGGGCTACGTGCCCATTCCACCAGGGCGACAGCCGCCACCACGGCTTTGGGACGTGGTGTCCCATTGCAGGACATTTGTCAGGCAGCTACGTGGGCCTCGCTGCACACGTTTACCAAGCATTACTGCCTTGACAGCCAAGTCCGGAGAGACGGCTTCTTTGGCCGTTCTGTTCTCCGAGACTTCCTCGTCTGATCTTTGTTCGCAGACCCACCACCGGGGTTGGTATTGCTGGGGTATCTATTCTAAGGTAAGGAATCTGTCACTAACGTGTCTCTTTCAGATGCACAAGTTACTAACTTGTGTAACGATATATCTGTAAGAGACAGTAGTTAGTGACAGATTCCTTACCGCCCCACCCATCCTCCCCGTTCTGCGAACTGATTTCTAGGGTTAAGGTCATCCCTTTCAGGGCCCTAGTTTTTCAGACACCAGTGTCAGTTTCTTGCATGGCTCTGCGTTTCTGGCGCGGAAAGTCGTGTACAGAACTGACGCCAGCGCGCATGGGCGGCGTCTAAGTACTGGCCGCGACGTCATCCCGGCAATCACGACGCCGACGACGGACGCGGAGCCACACGACGCCGCCTACCGACGCGCAGGGGTACTGCTACGCAAAACTTTCCGGATCCAGCCTGACGCTTGGGGATATTCTAAGGTAAGGAATCTGTCACTAACTACTGTCTCTTACAGATATATCGTTACACAAGTTAGTAACTTGTGCTGTAGGTTGAAAAACCTCTTCTTCGAGCCCCCCAAAAGGGCAACTTTGTGAATTGAAGGGTGCCTAGGGACCTAGCCGTATCCGTGTCTATTTTTAATAGCCAATAGTGCATCATTTATATGCTTCCCAAACAGGGTTTTCCGGTCGTAGGCCATATCTAGGACCTTGGATTGTACTTCTGGTCTAAAGGATGTGGCTTTAAGCCATCCTTTGCATCTCAAGACCGCTGCCCCAGCCAGTTGACAAAAGCCTGTGGAGGAGATGTCCATTGCACAATCTATAATCTCAGAGGAAGTGCGCTCACCCTTGTGCAAAATTCTTCTTGCTTCTGCCTTCTTGTCCTCAGGCACTAGGTAGATGAGGCTGCTGACATCGGAACACATTTGCTGATCGCATCGACCCAGGATCGCTAGAGAGTTGGCCACTCGAACATTGATGGCAGACATGACAGAGAACCTCTTTTCTATGTTGTCTAGGCACCTGCCTTCTATGTTTGGTGGTGTAGAGATGGGAGCGGAAAGATTCTTAGAGCAATGTTGAGCCGCTTGTGAAATCACAGAATCTGGTTTAGGATGACCTTTGAGCCAAGCGGGGAATTCTCTGGAGCCCTGTACTATTTATCCATGCGAGGTGGCACTGCAGCCACTGCAGCCACTGTAGCCGGGTTCTTCATTATTTTAATCCCCTCCTCTCAGATATAGTCGAAGATGGGGATGACTCTAACTGACTTCCTTGCTTGTTCTTTGAAGTCATAGAGAAAACAGTCTGACTGTCTAATGGAAGGTGGGAGGTGAAATTTTGTTGCTGCCCGGTTCATTAAATTATGAAAGCCCCTGATGACCTCTGGGGGAGAATCTGAAGGATGTGGTGGTGGAGGTGACGGAGAGGGGAAAAGGTAGTCATCCAACTTATCCCATGGTGGTTACGGTTCCAGGATCTCGCCTTCTTCCCTTTCATCTTCTGATGATGTTGTTGTCCCTTGGTGGCGCCGCTATGTTAGATGCGGGTGTCATACTTGGCCTCATAGGTGGAGGAATGTGTTTTGGAGTAGCAGGAGAGGTCGGTTGAGGTGGTACTACTGGCTGCTCCTGCAGAGATTTAGGGAACCTTTTTCTGTAATCTTGCAGCATGGCCTGCAGATCATGGAAGAGCAACATGGGCACCTGTACATCATCATACCTGGGTTGTGGATGAGTATGATATTGGTAGTGGTCATATTGCCTCTTGGGAGGGGCATAATACTGGTGGTAATATTTATCTTCTTCGTCATCTTCATCCTGGTATTTAACCTGGAGTTCTGATGGACTGTCTGCTGCCCCAAAAGGCCTGTCATTGCCCAACTCCTCCAGGTCTAACAGGTGACTTGGGGGAAAAGGTGAGACCTTGCTAGGAGATGTTAACTCTGGTCTTAAAGCACAAGTTACTAACTTGTGTAACGATATATCTGTAAGAGACAGTAGTTAGTGACAGATTCCTTACCTTAGAATATCCCCAGGCGTCAGGCTGGATCCGGAAAGTTTTGCGTAGCAGTACCCTTGCGCGTCGGTAGGCGGCGTCGTGCGGCTCCGCGTACGTCGTCGGCGTCGGGATCACCGGGATGACGTCGCGGGCAGTACTTAGACGCCGCCCCTGCGCGCTGACGTCAGTTCTGTACACGACTTTCCACGCCAGGAACGCAGAGCCATGCAAGAAGCTGACATAGGTGTCTGAAAAAAGTCTAGGGCCCTGAAAGGGACGTCCTTAACCCTAGAAATCAGTTCGCAGAACGGGGAGGATGGGTGGGGCGGTAAGGAATCTGTCGCATAAGTTACTAACTTGTGTAACGATATATCTGTAAGAGACAGTAGTTAGTGACAGATTCCTTACCTTAGAATATCCCCAGGCGTCAGGCTGGATCCGGAAAGTTTTTGCGTAGCAGTACCCTTGCGCGTCGGTAGGCGGCGTCGTGCGGCTCCGCGTCCGTCGTCGGCATCGGGACCGCCGGGATGACGTCGCGGGCAGTACTTAGACGCCGCCCCTGCGCGCTGACGTCAGTTCTGTACACGACTTTCCCGCGCCAGGAACGCAGAGCCATGCAAGAAGCTGACATAGGTGTCTGAAAAATACTAGGGCCCTGAAAGGGATGTCCTTAACCCTAGAAATCAGTTCGCAGAACGGGGAGGATGGGTGGGGCGGTAAGGAATCTGTCACTACTACTGTCTCTTACAGATATATCGTTACACAAGTTAGTAACTTGTGCATCTGAAAGAGACACGTTAGTGACAGATTCCTTACCTTAGAATAGCTACCCCAGCAATACCAACCCCGGTGGTGGGTCTGCAAACAAAGATCAGACGAGGAAGTCCCGGAGAACAGAACGGCCAAAGAACCCGTCTCTCCGGACTTGGCTGTCAAGGCAGTAATGTTTGGTAAACGTGTGCAGCGAGGCCCACGTAGCTGCCTGACATATATCCTGTAACGGAACCCCGCGGCCTAAAGCCGTGGTAGCCGCCGTTGCCCTGGTGGAATGGGCACGCAGCCCAACAGGAGGCTCCTTCTTAGCCAAAGAATAGCAGGCTTTGATACACATAGTGACCCAGCGGGAGATGGTCCTTTTGTGTACCGCCCGACCTTTTTTGGCGCCCACGCAGCCAACAAAGAGCTGGTCATCCACTCGGAACTGTTGTGTGTGGTTGATGTAAAAAGAAAGCGCACGTTTTGGGTCCAGACGGTGGAGCCTCTCTTCCTCTCTGGAAGGATGCGGAGGCGGAAAGAAGGTGGGCAAAGTGATGGTCTGCCCAATATGGAAGGCAGTAACCACCTTTGGCAAGAAGGACGGACACGTCCGAAGAACAACCTTGTCTGGATGAACAGACAGAAAGGGAGGTTTGCATGAAAGAGCCTGGAGCTCACTCACCCACCGAGCAGAGGTGATGGCCACCAGGAATGCTGTCTTCAGAGTAAGAAGACGAAGAGGACAATTATGTAGAGGCTCAAAGGGAGCGCACATTAAGAAGGTAAGAACCAAGTTCAAGTCCCACTGAGGCATTACAAACGGAACAGGAGGAAAGAGGTGTGTAATGCCTTTAAGAAACCTGTTAACCACAGGGGACTTGAAAAGGGAGGGCTGATCAGGAAGCCTGAGGAAGGCTGATATCGCACAAAGATAGCCCTTGATGGTACCCAGGGCAGAACCCTGTTGGGCCAGAGAAAGAAGGAACAGAAGAACCTCAGAAAGAGGGGCAGAAAGGGGATTCACAGCCTTTGCTGTGCACCATGCCACAAACTTGTTCCACCTGCAGGCGTATACCACCTTAGTGGAGGGACGCCTGGCTGCCAGAATCACATCACAAACTTCGGGAGGCAAGTCGAAAGGAATCAACTGCTGCCGCTCAATCTCCACGCAAGCAGGTGTAGACTGGACCGGTTCGGGTGGAGGACCGTCCCCTGCTGCTGCGACAGAAGATCCTCCCGAAGAGGCAGACGGATCGGAGGATCGACGCTCATACTGAGTAGCTCGGGATACCAAACTCTTCGAGCCCAGTCCGGAGCCACAAGAATGACTTGGGCCCGGTCGCGCTGAATCTTCTTCAACACTCTGGGTAGAAGTGGTATAGGCGGAAAGGCGTACAACAGACCGCAACTCCACTCGCGACGAAAGCGTCGCCGGCGAGTGCCGCCTTGGAAATTCCAACGCGCAGAACTGATGACATTGCGCGTTCTCTTCGGTGGCGAACAGATCTAACCAAGGCTCTCCCCACTGCTGAAAGAGACCTTGCGCCACCTCCGAGTGAAGACGCCATTCGTGATCCATCATGCACCTGCGGCTGAGTTCGGCCGCCCTGGCGTTCAGGGAACCTGCCAGGTGTTGAACCATCAGGAATATGCCCTGATGTTCCAGCCATGTCCAGAGGCGCAGAGCCTCCTGGACATAGGGTCCACGACCCCACCCCGCCCTGTTTGTTGCAATACCACATGGCGGTGGTGTTGTCTGTGAACACCTGCACTACCGTCCCTTTGACAGAGGGAAGGAATGCCTTGAGTGCAAGTCGGATCGCCCGGAGCTCCAGAAGGTTGATATGGAGCCGTGACTCCGCCGGAGACCAGAGGCCTCTGATCTCCGCCTCTCCCATGTGACCGCCCCATCCCAGAAGGGACACGTCCGTCACAACTGTGTGCTATGGCTGGGGAAGGGAGAGGGATCTGCCCATGACCCATTGCCGGTTCGAGAGCCACCACTGCAACTGTTTTTCAGTCCCCTCCGAGATCTGGACGTGATCGGACAGGTTGCCCTGGTGCTTCGCCCACTGGAACTTCAGGTCCCACTGCAGAGCCTGCATATGCCATCTGGCATGATTGACCAGCAGGATGCAGGAGGCCATGAGGCCCAGCAGCCTCAGGGTCATCCGTACCGAAACCCAGGATAAAGGCCGAAAGATCGGAATCATAGCCTGAATATCCCGGACTCGCCGTTCGGGAGGATAAACCCGAAACTGCGTCGTGTCCATAACTGCTCCGATGAAAAGGAGCTGTGGAGAAGGAATCAGGTGCGACTTCGGCACGTTGATGGAGAACCCCAGCGAGTGCAGGAGTTCGGCCGTTGTCTGGAGGTGGGAGACGACTGCCTGGGACGAGCCCGCCTTCAGCAGCCAGTCGTCGAGGTAGGGGAAGACTGGAACCCCTGCCCGGCGCAGATGGGCTGCGACCACCGCCATCACTTTCGTGAACACCCGAGGGGCGCTGGTAAGGCCAAAAGGGAGCACGGTGAACTGAAAATGCTCGAGGCCTACCGTGAACCGCAGGTAACGCCGGTGGGCCGGCAGGACGGGGATGTGGAAATATGCGTCCTGCAAGTCCAACGCTACCATCCAGTCTCCAGGGTCGAGAGCAGTCAAGACCTGAGCTAGGGTGAGCATCTTGAACTTCTCATTCCGGAGGAAGCGATTGACGTTCCGGAGGTCCAAGATAGGACGCATGTCCTCCTTGTCCTTTTTGGGCACCAGAAAGTAGTGGGAGTAGCAACCACGTCCTACTTCTGGGGTCGGAACGCGCTCGATGGCCCTCTTGGCCAAGAGGGCCGCAACTTCCTTTTGAAGAAGCACCAAGTGATCCCCTGACATGCGGTGGAATTGAGGTGGCATGGCTGGGGGATGGTCACGAAGGGGAGGGAGTAGCCCTTCGGACAATGTCCAAGACCCACCTGTCCGAGGTGATGGCACGCCAGTGGTGAAGGTGATGGCGGACCCTGCCCCCTACTGGCGTGCTGTGCACCTGAAAGGAAGGACTAGGAGGGCTTGGAGGCCGCGGACGGGACGGGGTTGGTGGCCTGACCCGCACGCTAGTTGCCTGACCCGCCACGGCGGGAGCCACGTCCTCGGCCACGCAAAAACGCTTGCTGCGCGGGCCGGTGGCTGGGCAGCGGACGTGACTGGGCGCCCCTTCCGTGGCCACGAAAGGGGCGAAAAGCAGACTGTTGCTGAGGGCGCACAGCAGAAAGGCCCAGGGACTTGGCTGTAGCCCACGAGTCCTTAAAGCGCTCCAGCGCATGGTCTGCCTTTGTCCCCAAAAAAGACCAACTCCATCAAAGGGCATGTCCATAAGAGAGTTTTGGACATCACCCGAGAAACCAGTGGTCCTCAGCCAGGCGTGACGGCGCAGCGCCACTGTCGTCGCAAGCGATCTGCCTAGCGAGTCGGCGGTATCAAGGCCACATCTGATGGTGTACTTTGCCGCATCTCTTCCCTCCGCAATGGTGCGGGAAAGCAGTGTCTGGACCTCCTCAGGACACTGGGGCAGAACTTGCGCCACCGAGTCCCACAAGGAGTGGGGAATATCGGCCCAAGAGGCAAGTGGTGTTGACTGACTGCAAGCCAGCACTGGCGGAAGAAAAGACCTTCTTCCCAAATTGATCCAGGCGTTTGGATTCCCTATCCGGGGAGCGGTAGGGAAGGCGCTTTGGGAAGCAGAGGCTTGGACCACCAAGCTCTCAGGGGTGGGGTGTAGAGAGAGAAACGGGGGTGGCCCGGAGCAGGGCGATGGAGTCGGGCCACATTCCTATCCACAGGAGCCCCTGTGGTGGGCTTGGACCAGATGCCCAAAAGAACGTCTGAAAGCGCCTCGTTGAACGGCAGCGTTGGCTCCGAGGAGGTAGCCGCCGGCTGAAGCACTTCCGTCAGGATGTTAGTCCTTCCTGACAGCCACTGTAGGCAACTGGAGGTTTAAGGCCCCAGCTGCTCTACGCAACACCGTTGCAAAGTTTGCTCCCTCCTCCGTTGCCACGGATGGAGGAGACAGCATGCCAGAGTCAGGGGAGGTGTCCAGACCACTGGCATCCCCAAGTTCCTCAGCCCAGTCCTGATCAAACTCACACTGCTGTGTGAGAGGGTCATCCGACCCCTCCCAGTTCTCTTCGTCCTCCTCTGGTTCAAAATAAGGAGGAGGGACATGCGGCACCCAAGTTCTCATCGGCGTCGGAGCCGGCGTCGAGTGACGCCGGTTTGGCGCCGTGTCCGGATCCGGAGAGAACCGGGGGACGACGCCGCCCGGAGCCCCGGGCGGCGTCGGAAACGGCACCGGAGACATGGGCGCCGGTGGAGGTGTTATTAGGTCAACCGGCGTCGATCGGGGTTGTGGCAGCACCGGAGCCGGGGTCGAGGCCGGGGCCGGGACCGAGGCTGGTGTGACAGGCGGCGCCGGGACCGGAGTTGCCGGCGGCGCCGGGGAAACCCCATCAGGGCCCGAGGGACCCGAAGGCGCACCGGGGGGACCTTGAGGCCCGAAGAGGCGGGCCATGGCCAACAGGAACTCCTGTATCTCGGCCGGAGTCGCCCCCGAACCCGGGAAGGACGGGTAATGCGGGGGCGGCTCCACAGGCACTCTCGGAGCCGCGGGGACTGTGCCGACAGGACCCTCAGCCGAGTCGCGAGACCGGCGAGGCGAAGTCGTCGAGCGATGACGCTTCTTAGACTTCTTATGCTTCGACTTACCGGAGGAGTGCGAAGACTTGGACTCCGACGACCGATGAGGACTCCGCGACCGGCCTCTCGACCTCTCACGTGACCGGGGCTTGGTGCGGCGCGGAGCCGACTGCCGGACCTCGAGGAGCTTTCGAGACCGCTCTCGCAAAGCCTTCGGATGCAAGGCCCGACAGTCGGGGCACGACTTGGGGTCGTGGTCGCGCCCGAGGCAGTAGAGATAATCTTGATGCGGGTCCGTGATCAACATCATTCGACCACAGGCGTCGCATGGCTTGAAGCCGGGCATCCCTACCGAACCTTTAGAGTCGAGCGACTCGAGAAAACTGTGAAAAATCACCAGAAAAACTTAGTCAAAAAATGACTAGGGCACTGCTCTTCCCGGATCTGCGCTTACTGGCGCGGAAAAAGAAGAACTGACGTCAGCGCGCAGGGGCGGCGTCTAAGTACTGCCCGCGACGTCATTCCGGCGATCCCGACGCCGACGACGGACGCGGAGCCGCACGACGCCGCCTACCGACGCGCAAGGGTACTGCTACGCAAAACTTTCCGGATCCAGCCTGACGCCTGGGGATATTCTAAGGTAAGGAATCTGTCACTAACGTGTCTCTTTCAGATCCTGTTCTTGTCACCTTTGTAATTTTTATCATCATTGATGGTCCCGTCAACGATATCGTTGATGATGTTGTCATCAAGGTGAATTTCGAGGTCGACGATGGGAATTCGGTCAGCTGTGTCATCATCGACGGTGTCATCGGGGGTAGCCCCTGTCAATTCTCACTTGTGTTTCTGTAGGAGCGATATGAAAAATATGAAGTAAGGTCCCGACTTCCTCTTACCTCCAAGACAGCCCAACAGTGTCAAAGCAAGTCATGGTGAGATGGGGAAAGAGGGGAAAGGGAAGAGAAAAGACACTTGTCCCACGCTGACAACGTAGGAAGGACTGTAAGGTCCAAGGTATCTATGTGTTCCCTGCATATAAAGAAGAGCATAAGGATATTAGTGTTTGTGTTGAGCCTTCCTAATGATATACAAAGTTACAATACTTTAAGCATGTATCCACATCTCAATGCAGTGACTACATGTATCATTCCCCTCTTCTGAAGTAAATGACTGCATACACAGGAGTAGCATACAATCTATGGAAACAGAAAAGTGAGAACATAGGTATACGGTGCACAACAGTATAGTGATTGATTTATATGGAATGAAATGAGAAGTGCCAAAACACACCTAAAAGCATTATATAGCAGTCATTCATTGAGAGTCCAAATAAATAATGTCCAATAACTTGAAGGGAGCATATAATCACAGCTTGTATTGTTCCCCTAAGGTCAAAAATAGAAATAACACAAAATTGGTGCAGGGCTTTTATCTCCTAAACACTATAAGTTCCGTAATGCCGGAATAGATAACTAATGTGTTGTCTTTTCTTATTCTTAAAGATTCAAAAGACTTGAACAAGACAAAGAATGGAATTTCCATAATGCCATGAGCATAAATCAGATAAGTATAGCCATAATGCACTTTTTAAAGCAAGTGCTAAGAGCGTTACCGCCTTGGTAGCTGAAGTCGATACTTTAATTGTTGTTTGTACTTTCTCTTTTGTTGCAGGAATTTCCAGGAAGAATATCCCAAGTGGAACAGCAGCGGAATATGAGACTCGGAACCAAAAGCAAGGAGAGCCACCGAACTACAGCCCGTCAAGAACGACGAACGCAACGCTCTGTGACCCGGAAGTGGAAGTTAAGTGGTGACAAGGGCGGAAGAACACGCGACCGTCAACTAGAACGTGAATCGCTCTTTCGTCCGGAATGGACGACTTTATGCTGGTGTTGCTCTGCCCCCTCAGCCGGAAGCAAAGCAAGCCCAACCGTACGCCCCCCCCCCAAGAACACCCCCAACAGGCTTGGGTTTCCAGGGGTACCTCCTGTGAAAAAGGCGCAACAAACGAGGGGCATGTAAATACCCAGCAGGCTCCCAAGTATGATCCTCAAGTCCATATCCCGTCCCAGATATTGCAACCTCTGTCTAATTCTCCTGGAGTCCACAATTGCCTCTACTTCATGTTCGGGTTCGTCATTCTCTAACACTGATGGTGGCTTGACCAGCAGTTGTGTCCCGTCTACCACATGTTTCAACAATGAGACATGAAAAACTAGTTGTATCTTTAGGGCAGAAGAGAGTTCCAACTTCATGGCAACCGCATTGATTATTTTGCAAGAGCCAATAAAACGTGGCTTGAATTTAAGTGTACCCTTCACAGCAATGTTCTGGGTGGATAACCAGGCCAATGTTTCCTTTAGAATAATCAGGACTGGAGCGGCGATGGAGATCCGCATTCTTTTTTGTACAGTCTTGATTTGTCTGAATTAATCTGAGCTGTTTTCTGTGCATCATGTATATTATTAACTAGATCTTGAGTAGCTGAAATAGATGAAGTAACAGGAGGAGGTAAAAGCAAAAGATGAGGATTGAACCCATAATTAGAGTAGAAAAGAGAAAAACCAGCGGAAGAATGCATTCCATTGTTGAAGGCATATTCTGCTGCCCATAAGATGCATCCCAATCGGATGTATGACGATACCACGCATGCATTACACCGCATGCCATCAGATCGCGGTTTTAACAACGCAAGTCGTTACAACGTACAGTAGGGAAGGTGTTGGATAGTAATTTAAACTACTCCTTGTCCTATAGCGCCCTCCAGTGCAAGTCGTTGTAACGACTTTCGTTGTAAAAACCTCAATCTAATGGCATGCGATGTAATGCATGCGTTCTAAAGGTTGTTTCCCATCCCAATCTATTAAAGAACGCAGTAATTGAAAGCTCAAATATTGATCAAGGCATTGGTTCACTCTCTCAGTCTGACCATCAGTTTGAGGGTGATGTCCAATTGTAACAGAGTCCCCAACCCTTTCCAAAATTAAGATACAATCTTGGGACCCCCATCGGAAACCACCACAGAAGGAAGGCCATGTAAATGCGCTATATGTTGCAGAAACACGGTGGACAACTCTATAGATCTAAGTATCTCTTTCATAGGAATGAAATGGGTCATCTTAGTCAACATATCAACCATCACTAATATAACTGTGAAGCGTTGTATATTGTATAGTCTTTCGGTAGTTCCACAATGAAGTCCATGGAAATAGAATGCTAGGGACTAGGAGGAGGGGGCATTGGAGTCAATAAACCGGCAGGTGCCTGATGGGAACATTTGCTCTGAGCACATGGCATTTTTTAATATACTGTTTAGCGCCAATTGCCATTGTGGGCCACGAAAAATACCTTCTAAAAAAGGTCTATGGCCTTTTTGTAGCCTGGATGCCCAGTGAGTAAATGTGTATGGCACCACTCCAAAGCTTGCTGCTGCAAGGGTACTGTGGGAATAACTAAGCCCCCCTATATGTAAAGGAGGTTCTGTACTCTCAAACCCTTATTTCTTTTTTCCAAGGACATCTGCTTCATTTGATTGCTGAGCCTTTATCACCTCATTTGTGAACTGTTCTTTGGAAAAAAAGCCCCTAAAATGCGTTCTCTGGTCACACGGTGTCTGAATGGCCTCATAACCTAACCGTAAAAGAGCATCAGCTTTCCCATGTTTCCTTACTGCTTGAAAATGAATTACAAAATCAAATTCACTGAAATACTGGGTCCAGCGCAGTTGTCTCATAGACAATGCACGTGCTGTTTTTAAAAACTGCAAATTCCTGTGGTCCGTAAGACAATGACAGTATGTATTGCTAACAGCAAATACTAGCACCATTCTTTGAATGCCCTTTTTATGGAAAGAAGCTCCCTATCGCCTACTGATTAGTTTTGTTCTGTGGGGCTACATTTATGGGGAAAAAAGCAAAAGGAGGTAAACAACCCAATAATATGTCTCTTTGGGACAGTCCTCCTCCAATTGCTACCTGAGATGCATCAGCCTCAACAATAAACAGTTGGGATGGATCTGGGGGATTCAATAAGGGGGTACTGATAAATCCCTCTTCTAACTCCTGAGATGCCTCCTCTGCCACGGGGGTCCAGTGAAATTTATCTCCCTTTCGCAGGAGTTTAGTGATTGGAGACGCTAAGTGTAGGAAAGTATGATCTTTCAAGGAATAGATACCCCCACTTTTTGCCTAGTGTCAGTGTGCTTTGACTGTAGTTAACTGTGATCCTGCATCCCAGGACCCCAGTGGCAGTGCTCACTCATCCAAATTCCATAGCAAGTACTTTGTACACCCCACAATTGGCCTACTGGGGGTACCGTAGTAGGTCCCTAGTATATGGTACTGAGGTACCCAGGACATTGGTACACTAGGTGTCTCCCATGAGCTGCAGCATGTATTATGCCACCCATGGAAGCCCATGCAAACTGTGTTTGCCGAGCTGCCATTGCAGCCCACGTGAATTGGTGCTTGCACTTTTCACTTTGGATATAAGGTTTCCCATATATTCCGGTCACTGCACTTTCAACCTATAGGTCACCCCTAAGGTAGGCCCTTCAGTCCAAGGGTTGGGTGCATGGTTCTAAGTGTGTGGGTACCCCTGCATGAGCAGCAGTACACCTTCAAACCCCAGACTCCATTCTCTGGGCTTTGTAAGTGTGGGACAGCCATTATAAGGTTTGTAGTGGACACTGGCATGTCGAGATGTCCAACTACATATTGGCTGCCCTGAAACTGGAAATGTTTGGTATAAAACATGTTGGAACCACGCAACTACACCGATTCCAATCTTAGTTGGTTGATACCATGTCCTGGGGGCTCCTTAGAGGACCCACCAATACCTTCCTGTGTAGCCTTACAAGGACTGACTGACATCCTGCACTGCTGCGGACCCTAGACAGTGTTCTGCCCCCCTGCTGATGAGCTTAACTCAGGCAGAGGAAGCTGAACAAAGGATTTCCTGCGAATGAGACGTGTGACCACCTCTCCTTTAGAGTTAGGTATGGTAGGAGCGCTTCTGAGGCCACCAGACTGCATTGAAGGGCACAATTGATGCCCTCCTTGCATAAACCAGTTTTGCCCAGTTCAGGAGCCCTTGGCTCCCGCTCTGGCATGAAACTACACCAAGAACAGAGGAGTGTCCACCCCCTGCCCAGCTACTCCCTAGGGAGGTGCCCAAAGCTCCTTGAGTTGGCCACTTGATTCTGCCACATTGAATCTTGGCCCTTCGGAGCATATGACGGGCTAGGCCAGCTGAGTAGTGTCCTTGACCCCTGTGATAGGCGGGTCACCATATAAGAGGTCCTTCCCCTTTTTACGGTTACTTAAGGGCCCCTCTGAGGGTAGGTCCTTAGATTTGTCTCAACAACAACTCTGACTGCCTGTCATCTGAAGACTGTTCAGAGACTCTTCTGCTGTTGGACACTGGAAGGCTGCTGCTTTTCGAGCTAGGACCAAAGACAAGACTTCGGTGGGAAGATTCCTGCTGCATCTTTGTCCCTGTGCTTCTTCAAGGTCTGCAACTTCATGGCCGTTCATCCTCTGAGTCACCAAGGATCAGCCTGCATCCAAGCCAGAAGGAATCTCCCTTGAAGTGAAGGTGCAACTTCACTGCATCCGCAGACACCTCTATGATGACGACCCGTTTGCTGATCCTGTTGTCCCACAGACATTGCCCGGCTCTGCAACACAGGTGGTGCTTTGCTGGTTCTTCAGAGGTCTTCCCTGCAACTGGGATGACTATAATTCCTCTCCAGCCGACGTGAACCACCTCCCTGTGCACCACGTCTGTTTGCCGTTGCCAAGGCTTGTTGGCTCTCTTCACGAAAGTTCTTCAAGCTCCAAGAAGCCCCAGCCTCCAGCATCACAGAGCTCCAAGATAAGCATCCTGCTTGCATCCCCTGTATCGTGAGCCTTCTTCTCCTGAATGCTGCTCAGGCTTCCCTGCGACTCCATGTGCCTGCTGCCTGAGGGTCCTCGAGGGGGCTCCATTGATTCCTCATGGCTCTCCTGCATGCTTAGGGCCGGCCTTGACTTGCCATTGCTAGGTTAGTCCCACAGAGCTTGCTGGCATGCAACTCAGCATCTTCACCCGCAATCCGTTGTTCGCGTCCACCATGGCTTGTTGTGGGCCTGCCGGCTACTGATCTTCCTGCACTCATCGACCGGCGTGGGACAGCTCGTGGAAGGCTCCTGTCCTCCTGCATTGTCACCTGGGCTCTGCTGCTGCTGCTTCAACCTCACAGTGCTACAGCAAGAACCAAAGACTAGGGCTGGCATTGTGCTACTGCGCCTCCTGGTCACCTCCGGGTGGTTTGGACTCTGTCCCCTCTGCTTCAGGTTCTTCTCATATGGATTCCACGTCCCAGTTACACTGGCCTGGTCCATGAGAAGCTGTAGCTGATGAACCTCCATTGGTGTTTACGTGGGGTTTCGCCACCACTTCATCCTCATGCACCTGGGCTCCCTGGTGTAAGTATCCTGGTTCCTGGGGTGTCCACGGATGGGGTGGCTCTCCAATTTCCTTTGATCCAAGTGGTTCCTCCAGGGTCCTTTAGGAAGGGTCTTAGAACTGTATAATTCCAACTGCAACTTACCCTGTGTTATCCAGTGGATGTTTGACCTGGTGTAACCACTCTGCACCCTGGCCCCTTGGGGTCCCTGGCTACTCATCTTGGGTAGTTCCGTGTTTCCCCTGGGGTCCTCCATCCTTAGGTACCAGTCCTGTTGAACAAGTTACTTACCTTCGGTAACGATATATCTGTAAGAGACATAGATTAGTTATGGTTTCCTCACCTTAGAATTACCCCCAGGTGTCAGACTGGATCCGGAGAATTTTTTCCTCACCAGTACCTCTACGCGTCGATAGGTGGCGTCGGTCGACTCCGCGTTTGTTGTTGGCGTCGTGGTTGCCGGAATGACGTTGCGATATCTACTTAGACGCCGCTCTCGCACGCTGACGTCAGTTCTTTACACAACATTCCACGCCAGAAGCTCAGAGCCATGAAAGACACTGACCACTAGTGCACGAAAACTAGGGCCCTGAAAGTGAGTCCCTTACCCTAGAAGTCAGTTCGCAGAACGGGGAGGATGGGTGGGACGGTGAGGAATCTATAACTAATCTATGTCTCTTACAGATATATCGTTACCGAAGGTAAGTAACTTGTTCATCTGAAAGACAATTAGTTATGGATTCCTCACCTTAGAATAGATACCCAAGCAATACCAACCCCGGTGGTGGGTCTGCGAACTAAGTTCACACTAGAAAGTCCTGGAGAACTGAACGGCAGAAGAAGCCGTCTCTCCGGACTTGGCTGTCAAGGCATTAGTGTTTGGTAAACGTGGGCATTGAAGCCCACGTAGCTGCCTGGCAGATGTCAAGAAGGGGGTTTCCACATCCCAAAGCAGTAGTGGCTGCTGTCGCCCTGGTGGAAAGGGCACACACGCCCACAAGAGGTTCCTTTTTCGCTAAGGAATAGCAGATCTTGATGCAAAGAACGGCCCATCTGGAGATGGTTCGTTTCTGCACGGCCCGACCTTTCTTGGCGCCCACATAGCCAACAAAGAGCTGGTCATTCACCCGGAATTGTTTTGTGCGATCCAGATAGAACGAAAGCGCACGTTTTGGATCCAGACGATAGAGCCTCAATTCCCCTTTAGAAAGATGCGGAGGCAGAAAGAAGGTGGGCAAAGTGATGGTCTGTCATATATGGAAAGAGGTAACCACTTTGGGAAGGAAAGAAGGCCTAGTGCGGAGGACAATTTTGTCCGGATAAACAGCCAGGAACTGAGGTTTTGAAGAAAGGGCTTGGAGCTCACTCACCCTGCGAGCAGAGGTGATGGCAACCAGAAAGGCAGTTTTAAGGGTCAAGGGGCTGGGAGGACAGATATGGACCGGCTCGAAAGGAGCACACATAATATAAGTAAGAACCAGGTTCAAGTCCCACTGGGGCATCACGAAAGGAGTAGGAGGAAACAAGTGAGTAATGCCCTTAAGGAAGCGATTAACAATAAGGGACTTGAACAGAGAAGGCTGGTCAGGCAGCCGAAGGAAGGCCGAAATGGCCAAAAGATAGCCTTTGAGAGTGCCCAGAGCAGAGCCCTGCTGGGCCAAAGAAAGAATGAGGAGGAGAACCTCTGAAAGGGGGGCAGAAAGGGGATCCACAGCCTTTGATGCGCACCATGCCACAAATTTGTTCCATCTACAGGCGTATACCGTTTTAGTGGAGGGACGCCTGGCTGCAAAGATAACATTACAGACTTCGGGTGGAAGGTCAAAAGCTGTCAACTGCCGCCGCTCAATCTCCAAGCAAGGAGGTGGAGGCTGGGCATGTTCGGGTGGAGGACAGTCCCCTGCTGCTGCGACAGAAGATCCTCCCGAAGAGGCAGTCTGATCGGAGGATCGATGGCCATGTGTACCAGCTCAGGATACCAGACTCTTCTCCCCCAATCCGGAGCCACAAGTATGACTTGGGCCCGGTCGCGCTTGATCTTCTTCAGCACGCTGGGCACAAGTGGTATAGGCGGAAAGGTGTATAGAAGACCGCAACTCCACTCGCGACAAAGTGTTGCCTAGCGAGTGCCGCCTTGGAAATTCCAACATGCAGAACTGCTGACATTGCGCGTTCTCTTCGGTGACAAATAGATTTAACCAAGGCTCTCCCCACTGCTGAAAGAGACCTTGCACCACCTCCGAGTGAAGACGCCATATGTGATCCATCATGCACCTGCGGCTGAGTTTGTCCGCCCTGGTGTTCAGAGAACCTGCCAGGTGGTGAACCACAAGGGATATGCCCTGATGTTCCAGCCATGTCCAGAGGCGGAGAGCTTTTTGACATAGGGTCCACGACCCACCCCGCCCTGTTTGCTGCAGTACCACATGGCGGTGGTGTTGTCCGTGAACACCTGCACTACTCTTCCCCGGACAGAGGGAAGGAATGCTTTTAGTGCAAGACTAATTGCCAGAAGCTCCAAAAGGTTGATATGTAACCCGGACTCCGCCGGAGACCAGAGGCCTCTGATCTCCGCCTCTCCCATGTGGCCGCCCCACCCCAGCAGTGATGCATCTGTCACCACTGTGAACTCCCGTTGGGGAAGGGAGAGAGATCTGCCGTTGACCCAATCTCGGTTCGTTAGCCACCACTGCAACTGGTGTGCAGTGCCCTCCGAGATCTGGACACAATCGGAAAGATTCCCCTGGTGCTGTTCCCACTGGAACTTCAGGTCCCACTGCAGAGCCCGCATATGCCACCTGGCATAGTCCACCAGCAGGATGCAGGAGGCCATGATTCCCAGTAGCCTCAGGGTCATTCTGACCAAAACCTGGGATAGAGGCTGAAAGATCGGAATCATAGCCTGAATATCCCGGACTCGCTGCTCGGGAGGATAGACCAGAAGAACAAGTTACTTACCTTCGGTAACGATATATCTGAGAGAAACATAGGTTAGTTATAGATTCCTTACCTTAGAATTACTCCCAGGCGTCAGACTGGATCCGGAAAGTTTTTCGTCAGCAGTACCCCTGCGCGTCCAAAGGTGGCGTTGGTCGACTCCGCGTTCGTCGTTGTCGCCGGGATGACATCGCGGTAGCTACATAGATGCCGCCCTCGTGCGCTGACGTCAGTTCTGTACACAACTTTCCACGTCAGAAGCGCAGAGCCATGCAAGACACTGACCACTGGTGCACAAAACTAGGGCCCTGAAAGGGAGACCTTAACCCTAGAAGTCAGTTCACAGAATGGGGGGGATGGGTGGGGCGGTAAGGAATCTATAACTAACCTATGTTTCTTATAGATATTCCGTTACCGAAGGTAAGTAACTTGTTCATCTGAAAGAAACAGTTAGTTATAGATTCCTTACCTTAGAATAGATACCCCAGCAATACCAACCCCGGAGGTGGGTCTGCGAACTAAGTTCACACCAGAAAGTCCTGGAGAACAGAACGGCCAAAGAAGCCGTCTCTCCGGACTTGGCTATCCAGGCAGTAGTGTCTTGTGAACGTGTGCAGCGATGCCCACGTAGCTGCCTGACAGATGTCATTAAGGGGGACTCGACGTTCCAAAGCAGTGGGAGCCGCCGTTGCCCTGGTGGAATGGGCGCGCAACCCCACAGGAGGGTCCTTCTTTGCCAAGGAATAACAGGCTTTGATGCACAAAACAACCCATCTAGAAATGGTCTGTTTGTGCACGGCCCGACCTTTTTTGGCGACCACGTAGGCAACAAAGAGCTGGTCATACACCCGGAATTGTTTTGTGCGATCCAAGTAAAAGGAAAGCGCACGTTTTGGATCAAGACGGTGGAGCCTCTCTTCCTCTTTGGAAGGATGAGGAGGCGGAAAGAAGGTGAGCAAAGTGATGGTCTGTCCAATATGGAAAGGAGTAACCACCTTGGGAAGGAAGTACGGATGAGTTCGAAGGACAACCTTGTCCGGATGAACAGTCAGAAAAGGAGGCTTAGAAGAAAGTGCTTGGAGCTCACTCACCCTGCGAGCAGAGGTGATGGCCACCAGAAAAGCAGTTTTTAAAGTCAGAAGCCTGAGAGGACAGTTATGTAGCGGCTCAAAGGGAGCGCACATTAGATATGTAAGAACCAAGTTCAAGTCCCACTAGGGCATTACAAAGGGAACAGGAGGAAAAAGATGAGTAATGCCCTTAAGGAAGCGATTTACAACAGGGGACTTGAAAAGAGAAGGCTGATCAGGAAGCCTAAGGAAGGCTGAAATGGCTGAGAGGTAGCCCATTGGAGTGCCCAGAGCAGAGCCCTGCTGGGCCAGAGAAAGGAGGAACAAGAGAATCTCAGAAAGAGGGGCGGAAAGGGGATCCACAGACTTTGCTGTGCACCATGCCACAAATTTGTTCCATCTGCAGGCGTATACCGTTTTAGTGGAGGGACGCCTGGCTGCCAAGATAACATCACAGACTTCGGGAGGCAGGTCAAACGACGTCAACTGCCGCCGCTCAATCTCCACGCAAGGAGGTGGAGGCTGGACAGGTTCGGGTGGAGGACCGTCCCCTGCTGCTGCGACAGAATATCCTCTCGAAGAGGCAGTCTGATCGGAGGATAGATTGCCATGTGTAGCAACTCGGGATACCAGACTCTTCGTGCCCAATCCGGAGCCACAAGAATGACTTGGGCCCGGTCCCACATGATCTTCTTCAGCACTCTGGGCAGAAGTGGTATAGGCTGAAAGGCGTATAGAAGACCGCAACTCCACTCGCGACGAAAAGCGTCGCCTAGCGAGTACCGCCTTGGAAATTCCAATGCGCAGAATTGCTGACATTGCGCGTTCTCTTCGGTGGCGAATAGATCTAACCAAGGCTCTCCCCACTGTTGAAAGAGACCTTGCACCACCTCCGAGTGAAGACGCCATATGTGATCCATCATGCACCTGCGGCTGAGTTCGTCCGCCGTGGCGTTCAGGGAACCTGCAAGGTGTTGAACCACCAGGGATATGCCCCCTGATGTTCCAGCCATGTCCAGAGGCAGAGAGCCTCTTGACATAGGGTCCACGACCCCACCCCGCCTTGTTTGTTGCAGTGCCACATGGCGGTGGTGTTGTCCGTGAACACCTGCACTACTCTTACCCGGACAGAGGGAAGGAATGCTTTGAGTGCAAGACGAATCGGCCGAAGCACCAGAAGGTTGATGTGGAGCCCGGACTCCGCGGGAGACCAGAGGCCTCTGATCTCCGCCTCCCCATGTGGCCGCCCCATCCCAGAAGTGATACATCGGTCACCACTGTGAACTCTGGTTGGGAAAGGGAGAGGGATCTGCCTTCGACCCAATCCTGGTTCGTTAGCCACCACTGCAATTGGTGTGCAGTGCCCTCCGAGATCTGGACGCAATCGGACAGGCTCCCCTGATGTTGTGCACACTGGAACTTCAGGTCCCACTGCAGAGCCCGCATATGCCATCTGGCATGGTCCACCAGCAGGTGCAGGAGGCCATCAGGCCCAGTAGCCTGAGGGTCATCCTGACAACCCGGGATAGAGGCTGAAAGATCGGAATCATAGCCCAAATATCCCAGACTTGCTGTTCGGGAGGATAGACCCGAAACTGCGTTGATGGAGAACCCCAGCAAATGCAGGAGGTCGGCCGTAGTCTGGAGGCGGGAGACGACAGCCTGGCGCGAGCCCGCATTCAACAGCCAGTCATCGAGATAGGGGAAGACTGGAACCCCTGATCTGCGCAGATGAGCTGCGACCACCGCCATCACTTTCGTGAACACCCGAGGGGCGCTGGTAAGGCCAACGGGGAGCACGGTAAACTGAAAGTGCTCGTGGCCTACCATGAACCGCAGGTAACGCCGGTGGGCCGGCAGGACGGGGATATGCAAATAAGCGTCCTGCAAGTCCAACGCTACCATCCAGTCTACAGGGTCGAGGGCAGAAAAGACCTGAGCTAGCGTCAACATTTTGAACTTCTCCTTCCGGAGGAAGCGGTTGACGTTCCTGAGATCCAAGATAGGCCGCAGGCCTTTGTCCTTCTTGGGCACCAGAAAGTAGTGGGAATAGCAACCACAACCTACTTCTGGGACAGGAACCCGCTCAATGGCTCCCTTGGCCAAGAGTGCCGAATCTTCCTGTTGGAGAAGGGCCAGTTGATCCTCCAACATGCGATGGTACTGAGGTGGCATGGATGGAGGGGTAGTCTTGAAGGGGAGGGAGTAGCCCCTTCGGACTATTTGCAAAACCCACCTGTCCGACGTGATGTTGCGCCAGTGGGGGAGGTGATGGCGAATCCTGCCGACCACTGGCGTTTGGTGGCCCTGAAAGGTCAGACTAGGGTTTGGAGGCTGCTGCAGAGGGGGCTGTGGTGGACTGGCCCGCCCGCTGGCCCCCAGAACCGCGGCGGTGGTTCCCACGTCCCCGGCCGCGCAGGGGCTGAAAAGCTTGCCCTGGCCTGTCGCTCTGGGCGGGACATGGCGGGGCACCCCTTCTGTAGCCACGAAAGGGGTGAAAGGCAGACTGCGCAGGGCGGGTTGTGGAAAGGCCCGAGGACCTGGCCGTAGCGCGAGAGTACTTAAAGCGCTCCAGCTCGTTGTCTGCCTTGTCGCCAAATAGGCGACGGCCATCAAAGGGCATGTCCATAAGGGTGGATTGGACATCCCCTGAAAAACCAGTCGACCTCAACCAGGCGTAGCGTCGAAGGGCTACCGATGTGGAAATCGTCCTGCCTAGTGAGTCGGCGGTATCCAGCCCACAGCGGATGGTAAACTTCGCTGTGTCTCTCCCTTCGGCAACAGCACGGGAGAGTACGGCCGGGCCTCCTCCGGGAACTGTGGCAGCACTTGCGCCACCGTATCCCACACGGAGTGGGTGTAACGGCCCAACAGACATGCAGTGTTTACCGACCGCAGTCCCAAGCTGGAGGAAGAAAACATCTCCTTCCAAGATGGTCCAGCTTTTTGGATTCCCTATCAGTTGGTGCGTTAGGGAATGCGCCTTTAGATGTGGAGGCTGGGACCACCAAGCTCTCGGGGTGGGGTGTTGGGAGAGGAAAGTGGGGTCGCTCTGAGGCGGGCGGTGGCGTCGGGCAATCATCCTATCCACAGGAGCCCCTGTGTTGGGCCTGGACCCGGTGCACAAAAGGATGTCGGTGAGGGTTTCATTAAACGGTAGCAGGGGCTTTGAAGAGCTTGCTGCCGGTTGAAGCACCTCTGTCAGGAGGTTAGTCCTGACGAACGAGTTACTTACCTTCGGTAACGATGTACCTGGTAGACACACAGTCTAGCCACAGATTCCTTAACTTAGAATATCCCCAGGTGTCAGACTGGATCCGGAGAATTTTTTGCAGCAACACCTCTGCGTGCCGGGGAGCGGCGCCGCATGGCTCCGCCCTGATGTCGTCCACGGACATGACGTCAGCGGAGCCATATAAGTCCCTCCCGGCGCGCTGACGTCAGTTTTCTTCTGAGAAACGTTTCCGCGCCACAACGCGGAGCCACCACCAAAAACTATGAGAGTATGGGAACAGTGTGCGAAAAAGATGAAAAATCAGAAAGAATCGAATGGTGAGAAGCATCACTATAAATGACAGTGACAAGCACTGTATACTGAAAGCAATTGAAGGGAAAGAGCAGAGCACCGATCTGAGAAACAGCCCCGCAAAAGCGAAGGCTATGCCCTCCCCCGAGGCAAAACAACATATGAAAAGAATGTCAAGGCAGACGACAGGAAGCCTGCAATCTCAAGATTTGACCGTAAAGGGCAACAAGACCGGAACCACATAAGTAACGATGATCTACCACAAGTCGGCAACACCAGGAATGCCGTATCCCCTGTAAGAGATCTATGGACTGAAGCACAGTCAAATAGACCCCAAACCAATTGACTGTAGTGGGGTCAAGAGACAAGAGATCCCAAAGCAATGGAGAAGGTGGGAGGGAGGGAAGAATAACATTAGTAGGCCCCACACTGGAAGAACCAGGGTGTAGGGATGTAGAAGGATACATGAACCCACCGCCCAATCAGGAGAATGGGTGGAGTAGAACAAGTAAAACAGAATGAATAATCCTACCGAGGAGGAGGTGAAAGACGCCACCCCGCAGGAAGACTAAAGCCACCCGGAAGGAGGCGAGTGCATAAAACCCAACCTGAAAAGGTCCTCGCAGAGCGGGGAGGATGGGTGGGCGTTAAGGAATCTGCGGCTAGACTGTGTCTCTACCAGATACATCGTTACCGAAGGTAAGTAAATTGTTCATCTGATAGACATCTAGCCGCAGATTCCTTAACTTAGAATAGATACCAAAGCCATACCCCATAGGAGGCGGGTCTGCGACTGAACCCCACCAAGTTCCAAAGAGAACCCAGTCGTCAACAAGTTGACCAAACACAGTGGGGGCAGCAATGCCAGCGTGGCCAACACCAGACCAGTAAGCTCTGTACGGAGCGGAAAACAATGGGAGGCAAGGGCATCATAAGCCGCCCAGGGACGCCATGAAAACACTCTCGTTTATACAGGGTTGAAAGGGAGCACAGAACCAGAATGTCAGTGCAGAATGTGAGGGTCTATAACTTCCACAAAAGAAGGTGAACTGATCATAGGAGCCGATGGATCTGCAAGAGACAAAGACCCAGAGAGAGGACAAGACGGTATGACCGAGTCAGAGCATACAGGTTGAGCATGCATAACAGTGGAAGAAGCACTGTTCCAAGCGTACCAGCTAGGAAACCTGGACAGCAGTGGTAGGAGTCTGACCATGTCCAGAAAAAGCCTGTGTTACCAGAGACACAAGACCTGCCATAGCGCAATCGCCCCTTCACAAAAAGACATGTGAGAGGCGGACGTCAACAAGCAGAATGACATATAACCATGACTACAAGAAGAGACATGCATGCGGGGGACAGAAGTACACATGGACAGACCGTGTGTGCCGCTAGAACCACACTACGTAAAAGGAATTGCCCAATGGAACGCAGCAAGAACAGCCCAGATGCGAAAGATGCATCACCAGGTAGTCAACCGGCGAAAGGGATCCGGCAAGCAGGATACACACAGAAGGCTTGCTCCCAAGAGAAGGCCGAGAGCAAGACCATGGACACCGCAGCAAGGAAACCCTAGCATGCGTGACCCTTGGTTGTGTGTGGAGCGCAGGACAGAATATACATCAAGAAAGGACACAGCCATGAAGGATGCGTTTCATAAAAGAATACAAGGGTGCACCATAGGTACAACAGCTATGTTGCAGCAGAACCGGACAGAGCAATGTCCAGATCCGTAAGTGACATCAGCCACCCGGCAGGGAGGAGCCACGGTCCCCCGCGAGACAGACCGGGAGACTGAGCAGTACAAGAAAGAGTCAGTACTAAACGTACATAGAGTAACAGGAAATTGTAAAGAGATATACATACAAGACAGTCCTGAAGAGAACACTTCCACAGAGAGCAGCAGCAGCAGACCGAAGTAGAAGTGTGACAAACTCCTGCACGGAAAGCAGCAGGGGAAGAGGAAACTCTTGCTTGGGAAGTGCCCAGGAAAGTAGGGCACAAGGCAATGTACAGTATTGGCGGACATGGCAAGGATGCCACCGTCTATAGACAAAGTCCAGACAGGTCTGAACTATGAGAAAGTACTACCCATCCCAGAGAGGGGAGAGTAGAAACCAGTCCACGCAGAAGCGTAAGGAAAGCGTAAGCCCCCCGTGACAGCGAACATACTAGGGAGCATCCACCTGACGTGCATAGAACACAGAAAAATCGTGCCGCGTCAGCCCTGCGTGCATGGGGGCAGCGCCACAAGGCTCCGCCCTGAGGTCGTCCATGGGCAGGACGAACTGTGCCGGAATGGAACAGAACAAGGTGGTCCAAAGGACAATGGCTGACAATGAGGGCAGGCGAGGCAGAACCTCGAGAAAGTGAGCACCAACAGATGCAGGGGAGTGCTACGGACCAACCGCAGACCCCAACGGATAGGCAATAGAGCGATGCCAACCTGTGGGCCGCAAGAAGGAAAAGGAAGGGTCCACAACAGCAGAAAGAGACCACAGTCTGATCCGCAGGACAACCCCTTTGAAGAAGACTCCACAGGAGCCTACCAAGCCTTCTGTGTAAGGAAGACAGCTATACAATAGCCAACGAATACCCCACATAGGGTAAGCCTCAACCCCAGCTAGGGGCACCTCTTGAGCATGAACTCATAGACAGAGGAGTCAAAAGAAAGCAGAATCAGCTGACCAGCTGCACTAAAAGAGCAAAAACGGCGGGAAGCCGTACAGGCCATCTGGGTATTATGTCATGAACCCAGGGCCCAGAACAAGCAGAGACAACACTGCACCGGAAAACAAAAGTCCACAAAAGGACTAGAAAACATAAAGTCATGGGAGCCCAGACATGAGGCGGTTGACTGCTGAGTCCGCATGACTGTCAAAAAGGGAGACGCCATCAAATGGCAAATCCCGAAGCCTCTCCCGAACATTGTCAGGGAAACCGCCCTCGCGCAGCCAGGCATGGCGACGTAGAGCAACGGACCTGGCCATCGCCCGACCCACAGAGTCAGTGGTGTCCATAGCCGACCGAATGGTAAATTGTGCCATTGCTCAGCCATCATGAAGAAGACGATCCAGGTCAGCACGGGGACCCTCTGGAAGAGAGGGAAGAAGACGCTCTACCGAGTCTCAAAGGGCAAAAGTAGCCTGTGCAAACACGCAAGACGTGTTGAGAGCACGGATGCCTGAACTAGTGGACGCAAAAATTTGGCGGCCACATGTCTCCAACCAACGAGACTCTCTAGTGGGAGGTAGCAACGGGAGAGTAGAGGAAGGCTGCGAGGTGAAATCAGCCTGGACCACCCGGCCGTGAGCCCTAGGATGAAGGGACAAACAGACAGGGTCATCTGGAGCCGGGCGATGCCGACGTGCGATGGCCCGATCCACAGGGTCTCCTGAGGAGGGCCGTGCCCACGTGCCAAGAAGGGTGTCAAATAACGACCCGCCAAAAGGCAGCAAGGGCTCCACCTCTACAGCATCCTGGTGGAGGAGATCCAATAATGGATCAGAAGGCAAGGAGACTGAGGGGGGTTGCAGGTGTAAAATAGCTGTAGCCCTGCGAACAGCCCTCGCAAATGCCGCGCTAGCCTCTGTATCCATTCTAGGTGGCGATAACAAACCATCTGTAGGGGACGGTTGAAGGCTAACGCGTTCCCCAGAAAGGAGAGACGCCGGAGCCCGAGCAAAGGGCCACTGGCCAGGGGGCAGCGGAGCCGGAGAGCGTGGAAACAACCCCGGGTGCTCCGGGTCCTCATCCTCTTTGAACAGAGGAACAACAGGGTCTGGCGCCGGCACCGGCGTCGACCGACGTCGAGACGGCGTCGTATCGACGTCGACAATAACCAAGGGTGACTCGGACTTGCGTCGGACCGGCGTCGATCTGCCCTCTACCGAGGCATGCGGGGGAGGAAGGATGTCAATAAGGAGTTGAGCTCCATGCTGCAGCCGCATCCGACGTTGGCGCAGGGAGCCCCAAAGGGCTATGCGGAGACGGGGCAGAAGGGCTTGACGTCTGACTGGGATGCCCCTCCGGGCCGTGTCTCGACGTCGCAGCGACTCCGGAACTGGAGTCGAGGAACTCGGCCGGCTCCGAGGGCGAACCCGCCGGCGAGGACCCGACCTGAGTCCCTACCACCTTTGGGCGCGCCAGGGAGAGGGGGTGACCCAAAGATGGAGTGAAGAGCCTTGGAATAGGCTTCCATCTGGGCCCGAGTCGCCCCAACACCCGGAAAGGGTGGGTAGAAGGGGACCGACTCCTGGGCGCCCGCGCCCGGTAGGGACCGGGAGCAGCGGGCCCCGTCGTCACGTGTATGTGAGGTCGCTGACCTCCGTGACTTGTGCTTGTGCTTACCTGCGACAGGCGAACGACGTCCGCAGGAACGACTCCGTGACTGGACGGAAACAGGAGTCCCTGCTCGAGATGGAGATCGGCGGCGCAAAGGCTCCGAGCGGGACATCCGGGCGGACAACAACTTCATCTGGCGCTCCCTCAGGGACTTCGGCTTCATCTGCCGGCAGGCGTCGCACTCCTCGGAGTCGTGGTGCTCTCCTAGGCACAACGCACAAGTTACTAACTTGTGTAACGATATATCTGTAAGAGACAGTAGTTAGTGATAGATTCCTTACCTTAGAATATCCCCAGGCGTCAGGCTGGATCCGGAAAGTTTTGCGTAGCAGTACCCTTGCGCGTCGGTAGGCGGCGTCGTGCGGCTCCGCGTCCGTCGTCGGCGTCGTGATCGCCGGGATGACGTCGCGGGCAGTACTTAGACGCCGCCCCTGCGCGCTGACGCCAGTTCTGTACACGACTTTCCGCGCCAGGAACGCAGAGCCATGCAAGAAGCTGACACAGGTGTCTGAAAAATACTAGGGCCCTGAAAGGGATGTCCTTAACCCTAGAAATCAGTTCGCAGAACGGGGAGGATGGGTGGGGCGGTAAGGAATCTATCACTAACTACTGTCTCTTACAGATATATCGTTACACAAGTTAGTAACTTGTGCATCTGAAAGAGACACGTTAGTGATAGATTCCTTACCTTAGAATAGATACCCCAGCAATACCAACCCCGGTGGTGGGTCTGCGAACAAAGATCAGACAAGGAAGTCCTGGAGGACAGAACGGCCAAAGAAGCCGTCCCTCCGGACCTGACTGTCAAGGCAGTAATGCTTAGTAAACGTGTGCAGCGAGGCCCACGTAGCTGCCTGACAGATAACCGGCAGCGGAACACCGCGGCCCAAGGCCGTGGTAGCAGCCGTTGCCCTGGTGGAATGGGCACGCAGCCCAACAGGAGGCTCCTTCTTAGCCAAAGAATAGCAGGTCTTGATGCACAAGGTAACCCAGCGGGAGATCGTCCTCTTGTGCACCGCCCGACCTTTTTGGCGCCCACGTAGCCAACAAAGAGCTGGTCATCCACCCGGAAGTGTTTTGTGCGGTCGATATAGAAGGAGAGCGCACGTTTTGGGTCCAGACGGTGGAGCCTCTCTTCCTCTCTGGAAGGATGCGGAGGCGGAAAGAAGGTGGGCAAAGTGATGGTCTGCCCAATGTGGAAAGCAGTAACCACCTTTGGCAAGAAGGACGGACGCGTCCGAAGAACAACCTTGTCTGGATGAACAGACAGAAAGGGAGGTTTGCAAGAAAGAGCCTGGAGCTCACTCACCCGCCGAGCGGAGGTGATGGCCACCAGAAAGGCTGCCTTTAGAGTCAGAAGACGAAGAGGACAGTTATGCAGAGGCTCAAAGGGAGCGCACATTAAAAAGGTAAGAACCAAGTTCAAGTCCCACTGAGGCATTACAAACGGAACAGGAGGGAAGAGGTGAGTAAGGCCTTTTAAGAACCTGTTAACAACAGGGGACTTGAAAAGGGAGGGCTGATCAGGGAGCCTGAGGAAGGCCGAGATAGCACAAAGATAACCCTTGATGGTACCCAGGGCAGAACCCTGTTGGGCCAGAGAGAGAAGGAACAGAAGGACCTCAGAAAGAGGGGCAGAAAGGGGATCCACAGCCTTTGCTGTGCACCATGCCACAAATTTGTTCCACCTGCAGGCGTATACCACCTTAGTGGAGGGACGCCTGGCTGCCAGAATCACATCACAAACTCCGGGAGGCAAGTCGAAAGGAATCAACTGCCGCCGCTCAATCTCCACGCAAGCAGGTGTAGACTGGACAGGTTCGGGTGGAGGACCGTCCCCTGCTGCTGCGACAGAAGATCCTCCCGAAGAGGCAGACGGATCGGGGGATCTATGCTCATATTGAGTAGCTCGGGATACCAAACTCTTCGAGCCCAGTCCGGAGCCACAAGAATGACTTGGGCCCGGTCGTGCCGAATCTTCTTCAACACTCTGGGTAGAAGTGGTATAGGCGGAAAGGCGTACAACAGACCGCAACTCCACTCGCGACGAAAAGCGTCGCCGAGCGAGTGCCGCCTTGGAAATTCCAACGCGCAGAACTGATGACATTGCGCGTTCTCTTCGGTGGCGAATAGATCTAACCAAGGCTCTCCCCACTGTAGAAAGAGTCCTTGCGCCACTTCCGAGTGAAGACGCCATTCGTGATCCATCATGCACCTGCGGCTGAGTTCGTCCGCCCTGGCGTTCAGAGAACCTGCCAGGTGTTGAACCATCAGGAACATGCCCTGATGTTCCAGCCATGTCCAGAGGCGCAGAGCCTCCTGACAAAGGGTCCAAGACCCCACCCCGCCCTGTTTGTTGCAGTACCACATGGCGGTGGTGTTGTCTGTGAACACCTGCACTACCTTCCCTTTGACAGAGGGAAGGAATGCCTTGAGTGCAAGCCGGATCGCCCGGAGCTCCAGAAGGTTGATATGGAGCCGGGACTCCGCCGGAGACCAGAGGCCTCTGATCTCCGCCTCTCCCAAGTGACCGCCCCATCCCAGAAGGGACGCGTCCGTCACAACTGTATGCTCTGGCTGGGGAAGGGAGAGGGATCTGCCCATGACCCATTGCCGGTTCGAGAGCCACCACTGCAACTGTTTTGCAGTCCCCTCCGAGATCTGGACGTGATCGGACAGGTTGCCCTGGTGCTGCGCCCACTGGAACTTCAGGTCCCACTGCAGAGCCCGCATATGCCATCTGGCATGATTGACCAGCAGGATGCAGGAGGCCATGAGGCCCAGCAGCCTCAGGGTCATCCTTACCGAAACCCAGGATAAAGGCCGAAAGATCGGAATCATAGCCTGAATATCCCGGACTCGCCGTTCGGGAGGATAGGCCCGAAACTGCGTCGTGTCCAGAACTGCTCCGATGAAAAGGAGCTGTGGAGAAGGAATCAGATGCGACTTCGGCACATTGATGGAGAACCCCAGCGAGTGCAGGAGTTCGGCCGTAGTCTGGAGGTGGGAGACGACTGCCTGGGACGAGCCCGCCTTCAGCAGCCAGTCGTCGAGGTAGGGGAAGACTGAAACCCCTGCCCGGCGCAGATGAGCCGCGACCACCGCCATCACTTTCGTGAACACCCGAGGGGCACTTGTAAGGCCAAAGGGGAGCACGGTGAACTGAAAATGCTCGTGGCCTACCGTGAACCGAAGGTAACGCCGGTGGGCCGGCAGGACGGGGATGTGGAAATACGCGTCCTGCAAGTCCAACGCTACCAACCAGTCTCCAGGGTCGAGGGCAGTCAAGACCTGAGCTAGGGTGAGCATCTTGAACTTCTCCTTCCGGAGGAAGCGATTGACGTTCCGGAGGTCCAAGATAGGACGCATGTCCTCCTTGTCCTTTTTGGGCACCAGAAAGTAGTGGGAGTAGCAACCACGCCCTACTTCTGGGGTCGGAACATGCTCGATGGCCCTCTTGGTCAAGAGGGCCGTGACTTCCTTCTGTAGAAGCACCAAGTGATCCCCTGACATGCGGTGGAGTTGAGGTGGCATGGCTGGGGGGTGGTCTCGAAGGGGAGGGAGTAGCCCCTTCGGACAATGTCCAAGACCCACCTGTCCGAGGTGATGGTGCGCCAGTGGGGAAGGTGATGGCGGACCCTGCCCCCTACTGGCGTGCCGTGCACCTGAAAGGAGGGACTAGGAGGGCTTGGAGGCCGCGGACGGGTTGGAGGTGGTGGCCTGACCCGCACGCTGGTTGCCCGATCCGCCACGGCGGAATCCACGTCCTCGGCCACGCGAAGACGCCTGCTGCGCGGGCCGGTGGCTGGGCTGCTGACGTGAAGGGGCGCCCCTACCGTGGCCACGATAGGGGCGAAAAGCAGAAGGCAGCGGAGGGCGTGTAGCAGAAAGGCCCAGGGACTTGGCAGTAGCCCGTGAGTCCTTAAAGCGCTCCAACGCATGGTCTGCTTTGGACCCAAAAAGACCGACTCCATCAAAGGGCATGTCCATGAGAGTATTCTGGACATCCCCTGAAAACCAGTGGTTCTCAGCCAGGCGTGGCGGCGGAGCGCCACCGTCGTTGCAATCGACCTGCCCAGCGAGTCGGCGGTGTCAAGGCCACAACGGATAGTGTATTTGGCCGCATCCCTTCCTTCCGCAATGGCGCGGGAAAGCAGTGCCTGGACCTCCTCAGGGCACTGGGGCAAAACATCCGCCACCGAATCCCACAGAGAGTGGGTATAGCGGCCCAAAAGACAAGCGGTGTTAACGGACCGCAAGCCAGCACTGGAGGAAGAAAAACCTTTCTTCCCAAACTGATCCAGGCGTTTGGATTCCCTATCCGGAGGAGCGGTAGGGAAGGCGGTTTGGGAAGCGGAGGCTTGGACAACCAAGCTCTCAGGAGTGGGGTGGACAGAAAGAAACAGGGGGTCGCCCGGAGCTGGGCGATGGCGTCGTGACACGTTCCGATCCACAGGAGCCCCTGTGTTGGGCTTGGACCAGGCGCCCAAAAGAACGTCTGTGAGGGCGTCGTTAAACGGCAGCACAGTCTCCGCAGAGGAGGCTGCCGGCTGAAGCACCTCTGTCAAGATGTTAGGCTTGACCGTCAAAGTAGGGAGCTGGAGACGTAAGGCCCCAGCAGCCCTACGCAACACCGTACCAAAATTGGCCCCCTCCTCCGTAGCCACGGGAGGAGACAGCATGCCAGTGTCAGGAGAAGTATCCAGACCACTGGCCTCCCCTAGACTCTCTGTCCAGTCCTCATCATACTGACAGTTGCGAGTCAGAGGGTCATCAGACCCCTCCCAGTCCTCCTGGTCCTCCTCTGGTTCAAAATAAGGAGGAGGAGGGACATTTGGGACCCAAGGGCCCATCGGCGCCGGAGCCGGCGTCGAGCGACGTCGCTCCGGGTCCATGTCCGGAGCCGGAAGGAACTGGGGGACGACGCCGCCCGGAGCCCAGGGCGGCGTCGAGAACGGCACCGGAGACATCGGCGCCGGCGGAGGTGTCGTGAGGTCGACCGGCGTCGATGGGGGTTGTGGAGCCGGGATCGAGGCCGGGGCCGAAGCCGGAGCCGGGATCGAGGCTGGAGTCCCGGGCGACGCCGGGGCCGGAGCCGCCGGCGACGCCGGAGCAACCCCATCAGGGCCCGCGGGGCCCGAAGGCGCACCGGAGGGGCCTGAAGGCCCGAAGAGGCGGGCCATGGCCGACAGGAACTCCTGTACCTTGGCCGGATCCGCCCCCGAACCCGGGAAGGGCGGGTAGGACGGGGGCGACTCCACAGGCAAGTCCGGGGCCGCGGGGGCGGGGACGGTGCCGGGAGGGGCCTCAGCCGAGTCGCGAGACCGGCGAGGCGAAGTCCGAGAGCGACGATGCTTCTTGGACTTCTTGTGCTTGAGACTTACCGGACGAAGAAGACTTCGACGCCGACGACCGGTGTGCACTCCGCGAGCGACCCCTGGACCTCTCACGCGACCGGGGCCTCCGTGGAGCCGAATGCCGGGCCTCGAGGAGCTTTCGAGACCGCTCTCGCAAAGCTTTCGGGTTGAGGGCCTGGCATTCGGGACAAGACTCGGTGTCGTGGCCTCGGCCGAGGCAGAAGAGACACTCCCAATGCGGGTCGGTGACGGACATCATCCGCGCACAGGCGCCGCATCGCTTGAAGCCGGGCATCCCTACGACACCTTAAAGATGGAAAAAACAGTGAAAAATCACCAAAAAGTATGGTCAAAAATTGACCAGGGCACTGCTCTTCCCGGATCTGCGCTTGCTGGCGCGGAAAAAGAAGAACTGACGTCAGCGCGCAGGGGCGGCGTCTAAGTACTGCCCGCGACGTCATCCCGGCGATCACGACGCCGACGACGGACGCGGAGCCGCACGACGCCGCCTACCGACGCGCAAGGGTACTGCTACGCAAAACTTTCCGGATCCAGCCTGACGCCTGGGGATATTCTAAGGTAAGGAATCTATCACTAACGTGTCTCTTTCAGATATACAGATCGCGTGCGGATCCGTTGCTGACATCTGCCGCGTACAGGTCTCACACTCCTTGAAACCCGAAGGCATCGAACACTGTTCCCTGACACTGAAGGCGTCGAGAAGGCCTGAACAGGCCAGAGGAACCGCTTACTCCTGGATCCGCGTTGGGACGCGGAAAAGAAGGAAACTGACGTCAGCGCGCCGGGAAGGACTTATATGGCGCCACTGACGTCATGCCCGTGGACGACGTCAGGGCAGAGCCATGCGGCGCCGCCCCCCGGCACGCAGAGGTGCTGCTGCTGCAAAAAGTCTCCGGATCCAGTCTGACGCCTGGGGATATTCTAAGTTAAGGAATCTGGGGCAAGATGTCTCTATCAGATTGCCACCGTAGGTAGCTTGAGGTTGAGAGCCTCGGCCACCCTACGCAACACCACGGCGTAAGACGCTCCCTCCTCAGTAGCCAAGGTAGGAGGAGACACCATGCCAAGGTCTGGTGAGGTATCCAAACCACTGGCTTCCCCCAGTTCCTCTCTCCAGTCCGGTTCATAGCCCAACTGGTCAGTTAAAGGGTCCCCAGACCCCTCCCAGTCCTCCTCACCCTCCTCTGGTTGCCAATCTGGTCTAAAAGAGCCAGGGTAGAACAAGGGCACAAAAGTACCCGTCGGCGCCGGATCCGGCGTCGGACGATGCCGGTCCGGCTCCGTATCTACATCGGGATGGAGGCCGGGGTCGATGCCGGCTGGGGACACAACCAGCGACAGCTGCGGACGTGGTGCTGGTGGATTCGGCGCCAGGGGACGTGTAATGAGGTCGACCGGTGCCGATCCGGATCCAGGCCTTGATCCAAGGGGACCCTGCGGCGCCGGGGCTGGAGCCGCCGCCGTCAAAAGCCCAGGGCCCCCAGCCGAGTCCGCGGGGCCCAAAGGAGCGCCGGTGGAGTCGTGCTGCCCAAAGATGGCATGCATCGCTTCATAAAATTGATGAAGCTGGGCTGGGGTCGCTCCGGGTCCTAGGAAGGGAGGGACCACCCACCCACATCCCTCGTCGCGTCGGCCAACGGACGGGGAGAAGTCGAAGAGCAACGATGCTTCTTCAACTTCTTCTTGTGCTTCGACTTACCTGACCCCGAGTGCGAAGACTTGGAAGAGGAGTGATGATGATGGCTCCGCGAACCGGTCCCTCGACCTCCCACGCGACCGGGACCTCGAACGGTGCAGAGCCGACTGCCGGGCCTCGAGAAGCTTTCGGGACCGCTCCCGCAAAGACTTCAGGGTCATGATCCGGCAGTCGGAGCACGACTTGGGGTCGTGGTCACGCTCCAAGCAAAACAGGCACACGAGGTGCGGATCCGTCACCGACATCAGTCGGCTACAGGAACCGCAAGCCTTGAAGCCGGGCATCCCTGATGTGCACCAGAAGTAGAAGACTCGAAAAACGGTGTCGACAAAAGTCGGCAAAAAGTCAGTCAAAAGGTGACTGGAGGTACCGCTCTCTCCGGATCTGCACTGGCTGGCCTGGAAAAAGAAAGAACTGACGTCAGCGCGCGAGGGCGGCATATATGTAGCTACCAAGACGTCATCCCGGCGACCACGACGCCAACGACGAACGCGGAGTCGACCGACGCCACCTTTCGATGCGCAGGGGTACTGCTGATGAAAAACTTTGCGGATCCAGTGTGACGCCTGGGAGTAATTCTAAGGTAAGGAATCTATAACTAACTGTTTCTTTCAGATACTGCGCTGTGTCCAGAACCGCTCGGATGAAAAGGCGCTTCTGAGAGGGAATCAGGTGCAACTTTGGCACGCTGATAGTGAACCCCAATGAATGCAGGAGGTCCGCCGTAGTCTGGAGGTGGGAGACGACAGCCTGGGGCGAGCCCACCTTCAACAGCCAGTCGTAGAGATAGGGGAAGACTGGAACCCCTGATCTGCGCAGATGAGCTGCGACCACCTCCATCACTTTCGTGAACACCCGAGGGGTGCTGGTAAGGCCAAAGGGGAGCACGGTAAACTGAAAATGCTCGTGGCCTACCGTGAACCATATGTAACCCCGGTGGGCAGGCAGGACGGGGATGTGAAAGTAAGCGTCCTGCAAGTTCAACGCTACCATCCAGTCTCCAGGTTCGAGGGCAGACAAGACCTGAGCCAAGGTTAACATCTTGAACTTCTCCTACCGGGGGAAGCGCTTGACGTCCCTGAGATCCAAGATAGGATGCAGGCCTTTGTCCTTCTTGGCTACCAGAAATTAGTGGGAGTAGCAACCACGATCTACTTCTGGCACAGGGACGCGTTTGATAGCTCCCTTGGCCAAGAGAGCCGTAACTTCCTGATGGAGAAGGGCCAAATGATGCTCCGACATGCAATGGAATGTTGGTGGCATGGAGGGAGGGGTAATCTCGAAGGGGAGGGAGTAGCCCCTTCGGACTATTTGCAAAACCCACCTGTCCGACGTGATGATGCGCCAGTGGGGGAGGTGATGGCGGATCCTGCAGCCCGCTGGCAACTGGTGGCCCTGTAAGGTCAGTCTAGGAAGGCTTGGAGGCTGCTGCAGGGGGGGCATTGGTGGACTGGCCTGCCCGCTGGCCCCCAGACCCACAACGCTGGGTCCCACGTCCCTGGCCGTGCAGATGCTGGGTAGCTTTCGCAGGCCTGTAGCTCTGGGCAGAACGTTGTGGGGTACCTCTTCCGTAGCCATGAAAGGGGCGAAAGGCAGACTGCATGGGGAAAGAGGTGGCAGCGAGGCCCAAGAATCTGGCCGTAGCCCTAGAGTCCTTGACAGGCTCGAGCGCGTTGTCCGCCTTGTCGCCAAACAGACGACGGCTATCAAAAGGCATGTCCAAAAGAGTTGATTGGACATCCCCAGAGAAGCCAGTGGACCTCAGCCAGGCGTAGCGCCTCAGGGCTACTGACGTTGAAATCGTTCTACCCAGTGAGTCTGCGGTATCCAGCTCACACCGGATAGTAAACTTCGCTGCGTCTCGACCCTCTGCAACAGCGCGGGTGAGCACGGCCCAGGCCTCCTCCGGGCACTGTGGCAGCACTTGTGCAACCGTGTCCCACACAGTGTGTATTTAACGGCCCAAGAGACATGCGGTGTTCACCAGCTGGCGGAAGAAAACATCTTCTTCCCAAGATGGTCCAGCTTCTTGGATTCCCTATCTGAGGGAGCTCTAGGAAATGCACCTTTTAAGCCTGAGGCTCGGACCGCCAAGCTGTCGGGGTTAGGGTGTTGGGAGAGGAAAAGCGGATCGCCCGGGGCTGGGTGGTGGCGTTGGGCAATGATCCTGTCCACAGGAGCCCCTGTGCTGGGCTTGGACTGAGGGCCCAGAAGGATGTCAGTGAGGGCCTCATTAAAAGGCAGCAGGGGCTGCGAAGAGGCTGCTGCCGGCTGAAGCACCTCAGTCAGGAGGTTAGTTCTGAAAGCCACCGTAGGAAGCTCAAGACCAAGGGCCTCAGCCGCCCTACACAACACCACAGCGTAGGAGGCTTCCTCCACCGTAGCCACAGTAGGGGGAGAAATCATACCAAGGTCTGGGGAGGTATCCAGACCACTGGCATCACCTAACTCCTCTCTCCAGTCCGACTCTTCAAGTTGGTCTGCAAGAGGGTCAACCGACCCTCCCAGTCCTCCTCACATTCCACTGGCTGCCACTCAGGGCGGTAGGGAACGCCAGGGATGAACAGTGGGACAAAAGCACCCTCCAGCGCCGGTACCGACGTCGGTCTGGCGCCGTTTCCAAGTCAGGGTTGAGGCGGAGGTTGACGTCACCTGGGTACCGTGAAGTCGACCGGCACCGTTCCGGATCCAGGCCTGGATCCATGGGGGCCCTGCGCTGCCGAGGCCGGAGTTGCTGGTATCGAGGGCCTAGAGTTCACAGCCGAGTCCGCGGGGCCCGAAGGCTCGCCTGTGGAGTCGGGCTGCCCAAAGTTGAAGTGGAGGGCTTTGTAAAATGCACGAATCTGGGCAGGGGACGCTCCGGCTCCCGGAAAGGGAGGGAAGCGCAGAGTTGTCCCAGCGGGCTCCGAGGACGGAGCCGGGGAGCATCGACGCCCCGGGTCCTACTTTGTGTCGGCCGTCGGACGGGGAGAAGGCAAAAAGCGACGATGCTTCTCCACCTTCTTGTGCTTCGACTTACCCAATGAGTGCAAAGACTTCGATGACGAATGGTGATGGCTCCGCGACCGGTGCCACGACCTTCCCCTCGATCGGGACCTTGAATGGCGCGGAGCGGACTGCAGCCTCCTCCAAAAGCTTTCGGGACCACTCCTGCCAAGACTTCAGGTTCAGGGCCCGGCAGTCGGAGCACGACTTCGGGTCGTGATCGCGCTCCAGAAACCAAAGGCACACGAGGTGCGGATCGGTGACTGACATCAACTTGTGACAGGAGTCACAGGGCTTGAAACCGGGCCGACGACTGGACATCCCTCGTGCACCAGGAGTCGCAAGACTCAAAAAAGATGTCGACAAAAGTCGAAAAAGAGTTAGTTAAAAAAAGTGATTAGGGGCACGCTCTCTCCGGATCTGCGCTGGCTGGTGTGGAAAAGGAAGAACTGACGTCAGCGCGCAGGGGCGGCGTCTAAGTAGACACTGCAACATCATCCTGGTGACCACGACACCGACAACGAACGCGGAGTCGACCGACGCCACCTACCGACGTGCAGGGGTACTGCTACGAAAAGATTTCTCCGGTCCAGTCTGATGCTTGGGGGCAATTCCAAGGTAAAGAATCTATAACTAATGGTCTCTTTCAGATGGTATAATTATGGGACTATCTGACAAGCTCAGGAGGAGATGGGATGTCCTATTACCTTGCCTTCTTTTTGCCTACAGAGGGGTTCCACAGAGCGGAGTGGGCTACAGCCCATTGGAACTTCTGTATGGGCATCCAGGTAGCGGTCCACTTGCTCTAGTGAAGAAGGCATGAGAGCAGCCTTTCAAGCCGCCAATGCAGGACATTGTGGACTATGTGCTAGGCCTGCGTTCAAGCATGGCTGAGTACATGAAGAAGGCCAGCAGAAACCTGGAGGCCAGCCAACAACTTCAGAAGTTGTAGTTTGACCAAAAGGCTGTTCTGACTGTTTACAAACTAGGGCAGAAAGTATGGGTCCTGGAGTCTGTCGCCCGAAGAGCACTCCAAGACAAGTGTAGTAGCCCCCACACTATAGTGGAGAAGCAAAGTGAGGTCACCTATCTGGTGGACCTGGGTACTCCAAGAAGCCCCCACAGGGTGCTTCATGTGAATCGCCTAAAGCCTTACTTAGACAGGGCTGGCATGAGCTAGCTCATGGCTACTGATGAGGGACAGGAAGAAGAGAGTTATCCACTCCCTGATCTCCTCTCACACGATCCTGTTGATGGTTCAGTTGATAGAGTAGTGTTTGCAGACAGTCTCACTGACCAACAACAAGCTGATTGCAGAAATGCTCTCAGTCATTTCCCAGAACTCTTTTCCCTGACACCCAGTCAGACTACCTGGTATGCACAAAAGGTGTACACAGGTGACAGTCTGCCTGTCAAAAGTAAAATCTGCAGTCAGCCTGACCATGTCAGGGATTGCATTAGGGCAGAGAGAAATGAGGTTTTGTGTAGACTACAGAGGCCTCAATGCAGTCACTAAGACTGATGCCTATCATATCCCCGGGGCAGATGAGTGAAGTGGTAGATATTCTGGCTTCCGCCAAGTTTCTCAGCACCTTTGACCTGACTGCAGACTATTGGCAGATCAGACTCACAGATGCTAGTCAGCATGTTCAATCCCTGGAGGGTACTTCCAGTTTACTGTAATGCACTTTCGTTTGAAGAATGTACATTTCAGAGGCTGTTGAATACAGTTCTCTCAGGTTTAGAAGATTTCAGTGCAGCATATCTTGATGATATAGCTATCTTTGGCTCCACTTGGGAGGATCACCTGGTCCACCTCGGAAATGTGCTTGAGGCCCTGCAGAAGGCAGGCCTCACTATCAAAGCCAGTAAGTGCCAGATAGGGCAGAGCAAGGTTGTATACTTGGACCACCTGGTAGGTGGAGGCCAAGTTCAACTACTGGAGAGCAAAATCCAAACCCTTGTGAATTGTGTTGCTCCCACTACCCAGACAGACTCAGGTCAGAGTTTTTCTAGGTACTACAGAAGATTTGTTAAGGGGTATAGGTCCATTGGGACTTCCCTTAATGACCTCTCTCTAAGACGATGCTTACGAAGGTGAATTGGACAATTAGCTGTCAAGAGGCCTTTGATGCCCTGATAAAGGCCATGTGCTGAGCTCCCTTTCTGCAGAGTCCTGACTATTCCAAACAATTTATTGTCCAGACAGATGTCTCTGAGATAAGAATTGGAGCAGTGTTGTCACAACTTAATGAAAAGGGCCACAAACAACCAGTGGCTTTTATCAGCAGAAGGTTGATCCCAAGAGATAAACATTGGTCAGCTATTGAGAGGGAGACCTGTGCTGTGGTCTAGGCCTTGAAGAAGCCGAGGCCATACCTGTTTGACATTCACCTCATTGTTCAAACAGACCATAAGCCCCTCTTATGGCTAAAGCAGATAAAGCGTGAAAACCCCACATTTTTTAGGTGGTCCATTTCCCTATAGGGGATGGACTTTTCTGTTGAACATGGACCTGGGAGTAACCATGCCAACGCAGATGGACTTTCCAGATATTTCCACTTAGAAAATGAAGACTCAACTGCGCAAGGTTCATCTTACCTTCTTTCGTTTGGGAGGGGATTATGTAGGAAAGTAGGATCTTTCTGGCATAGATACCCCAACTTTTTGGCTGGTGTCAGTGTGTTTGACTGCAGTTCACTGGCATCCTGCTAATCAGGACCCAAGTGACTGTGCTCTCTCCTTTAAATTTGCTGGTAACTACTTTGTACACCCCACAATTGGCATAGTGGCTACCACTATAAGTCCCTAGTATATGGTACTGGGGTACCCAGGGCATTGGTACACCAAGGGTCTCCCTTGGGCTGAAGCATATGTTATGCCACCCATGGGAGCCCATGCAAAATGTGTCTGAAGAGCTGCCATTGCACTCTGTGTGACAGGGTGCATGCACCCTTCACTTTAGATATAAGGTTTTCTAGGTTATATCCTGGTCACTGAACTATTAACCTATAATTCACCCCTAAGGTAGGCCCTTTAGTCCAAGGGCAGGGTGCACGGTTCTAAGTGTGTGGATACCCTTGCACGAGCAGAGGTACCACTACAAACCCCGGACTCCATTCTCTGGACTTTGTAAGTGTGAGGCAGCTATCTTAAGGTATGTAGTGGGCAGTGGCATGTCGCGATATCCAGCTACATAATGGCTACCCTAAACCCGGTCATGTGTGGAATCAAACAAGTTGGATTCATGCAACTACACTGATTCCATTGTTAGTTGCATGATACCATGTACTGGGGGGCTCCTTAAAGGACACCCCAATACCTACCTGGGTAGTCTTTCAGGGTCTGCCTGCCAGACCACATTGCTGCAGGCCTCAGACGCTATTCTGCCCCTCCCTGCTGATGAGCCTAACTGGAGTAAGGGAAGCTGAACAAAGGATTTCCTGCTAAGGAGAGGTGTGACCACATCTCCTTTAGCATTAAGTAGGGTGGGGGCGCTTCCTAGCGCCACCAGACTGCATTGAAGGGCACATTTGGTGCCGTCCTTGCATAAACCAGTTTCACCCAGTCCAGGAGCCCTTGGCTCCCACTCTGGCGCAAAACCATACAAAGGACAGGGGAGTGTCCACACCCCTGTCCAGCTCTTCCCTAGGGAGGTGCCCCAGAGGTCCTCCAGGTGGCCAATTGATTCTGCCATGTTAAATCTGGGCCCCTGGGAGCATCTAACTGGCTAGGACATCTGAGTAGCGTCCCTGGACCCCTCTGGTATGTGGGTTGCCACAGAAGAGGTTCTTCCCCTTTTTGGGGTTACTTATGGGCTCCCCGGAAGGTAGGCCCTTCTATTTATCCCGACAACAACTTCTGGAACCAACAGCTCATCATCTAAAGATTTTTCAAAGACTCTTCTGCTGGTGGACATTGGAACTCTGCTGTTCTTCAAGCCAGGACCCATGACTGCTCCTGGTAGGAAGAATCCTGCTGCATCTTCATCCCTGTGCTCTTCTGAAGATCTGTAACTCTGTGGCCATGCATCATCTGAGTCACCAAGGACTCAGCCTGCATCCCAGCCCAAAGGAATCTTCCTTGAATTGAAGGAGTCACTTCCCTGCATCAGCGGGCACCTCAACATCGACAGCCAGTTTGCTGCTCCTCTTGTCCCACAGATTTCTTCTGGCTCTGCAACACAGTTGGTGGTATGTTGGTTCTCCAGAGGCCTGACCTGTCTTCCCTGCAGGTTGGGAGACTGTAATCCCTCTCCAGCCAACGGTGACCGCCTCCCTGTGTACCACGCCTGTCTGTTGTTGCAAAAGCTTGTTTGCTATCTTCACAGAAGATCTTCCAGCTCCAAGCAGCCCCTGCCTCCAGCACTGTACAGCTCCAAGCATGTCATTCTGCCTGTATCCCTTGCATCGTAGGGCCTATTCTTCTGTGTGCTGCTGGGGCTTCCTTGCGACCTCCTCTGCCTGCTACCAGAGGGTCCTCGAGGTGGCTTCATCGACTCCTTCTGGCTCTCCATCATGCTGAGGGCTGATCCTGACTTACCCTTGCTGGGTTAGTCCCTCAGACCTTGCTGGTCTGCACCCTTGCATCTTCATTCGAGAACCGTTGTTAGCGTTTGCCAAGGCTTGTTGGTGATCCTGCCGGCCACTGATCTTCCTGCACTCATCGACCGACGTGGTCCAACTTGTGAAAGGCTCCTGGTCTTCTGCAACATTGCCTGGCCTCCACAGCTGCTGTTTTCTTCACACCGCACTTCTGCAAGAACCTTCAACCTGGCCTGGTATTGTGCTACTGTGCCTCCTGGTCACCTTCAGGTGGTTTGGACTCTGTCCCCTCTGCCTTCAGGTTCTTCTCATCTGGATTCTTTATCCTGGTTTCACAGGCCTGGTCCACGAGACGCTGTAGCTGCAGAACTTCCACGACCCTCCATTGGCATCTACATAGGTTCCGACATCACTTCACCTCTATGTACCCAGGCTCCCTGGTGTAGCTATCCAACTCTTCTGAGTATCCACGGGTGGGGTGACTCTCCAACCTTCCTTCCTCCAAGTGGTTCCTTGGGGGTAGTTTGGAAAGGGTCCTAAAACTCCAAACTCCAAACAGTGGCTTACCTGCGTTGTTCTATGGACGCTGACCCTGTGTAACCACTCTGCACCCGGGTGCCTTGGGATCCCTATTTACTTACTTTGGGTGGTTCCTTGCTTTTCCTGGGGTCCTCCAACCTTGGGCACTAGTCCCGTTTTGGCAACCATTTCGCATTCCACTATTTTAGAATATGGTTTTCTCCCCCGGTTGGGCCATATGTGCTTTTCTATGCTATTTACCTGTTTTCTAAGTATTTCTTGCATGTGATTGATACCTGCGGGTAGGAGGTATACCAAGTTAGTATCTAGTGTGTAGTAATAAATATACAGTATTTTTCTACTCATCTTGTGTTGTTCTTTCTTGTGTGACAATCATACTGACCGACTAAGTAGTACATGCAATTGCTTTACACTCACCTGGCTAAGCCTTAGCTGCTTTCCACAGCTACCCCTTGAGAGCTCTGGTTTTCAGGGACCTAGATACTATCACTAAGGGTTGCCTGGACTCAGTGCACAGTGCCTCAACATAGGTGTACACTATATACTGAGCCAGCCTCCTACAGGTAGTATCGAAGGGGAGGAAGTAGCCCTTCCGACAATCTGCAAGACCCACTTGTCCGATGTTCGGGACTGCCAGTGGGGCAGGTGATGGTGAAGCCTGCCACCAACTGGATATCCATTTTGGTAAAGGGTTAATATAGGAAGGCTTGGAGGCTGCAGCTACCGGGGGGTTGTTTTACGGACCAGACCAGTGGCTCTCTGACTAACGAGGTCTGTGGGTATAGCACCCTCATCCACACAGAGGCTGGAGAGCATGCACGGCTTGGTGGCTGGCAGGGTATTGGCGCGGTTGGAAGCCCCTTCCGTCGCCACAAAAGTAGCCAAACGCACACTGGGGGTGACGTGGGACAGCTGAGGGACCCAAGGACTTGGTTGTAGCCTGAGAGTCTTTAAAGTGCTCTAGCGCTGAGTCTGCCCTGTCTCTGAAGAGCCGCATGCCATTGAAAGGCATGTCCATAAGGGAAGCTTAGACATCCCAGAAAAGCCAGTCGTCCTCAACCAGGCATGGCATTTCAGGGCCACCATTGATGAAACCGCTCTGCCCGAGAGAGTCGGTTGTGGCCAATCCACAATGAATTGTGAACTCTGCTGCATCTCTTCTGTTAGCAACAGCCTGAGAGGATATGGCCCTGGTCTCCTCCAGGACCTGTAGCAGCAATTGTGCAACCATGTCCCACCGAGTGTGGGAGTAACAGCCCGAACGGCATGCAGTGTTACCAGACCAAAAAGCTAGGCTGGCAGAAGAAAACATTTTCTTCCCCAAAGAGTCCAGCCTTTGGGATTCCCTATCCGGTGGAGTGGCAGGGAATGCCACCTGGAAAGCCAAGGCTTGGACCACCAATCTCTCCGGGGTAGGGTGTTGCATGAGTAAGTTTGGGTCTCCTGGTATGGGGTGATGGCGGAGGTTGATCGTCCTGTTCACAGGAGCCCCTGGGTTGGGTTTGGACCAGGTCCCCAACAAGACATCAGTGAGGGCATCATTGAAAGGGAGTAGGGGTTCCAATGAGCAGATTCCAGGTTGCAGCACCTCTGTTAAGATGTTGGTCTTGACTCCAACTGGGGGCAACTGAAGGTCAAGGACCTCAGCCACCCTTCGTACCACCATTGCATATGAGGCTCCCTCCTCCATAGCCATGGTAGGGGGGAGAAAGCATACCAGTATCTGGAGAAGTATTCAGTCCACTGGCTTCGCCCAGTTCCTCACTCCAGTCCATATTAGGGTCTTCTATGTTAGGCTGGTATTCTTCAGGATCCAGCGACTCCTTCCATTCCTCCCCAAGTCCTAGCCCATGGGACTAGGGTGCAGGCTCTGATCTAGGAAGCAAAGGTCCAGCGGGCGTCAGAGTCGGGCATCCCCCATCCGGCTCCATGTCAGCTTCAGGGATCACAATGGGAATGGTGCTGCTGATGGGTGCCGGTGGCGCTGGGAGAGTCGGCATCAGGACTGACGCTGAGGAAGGTCGAGATGGTCTGACCGGCGTCGGTCTAGATCTAGTAATGGGTTCCTGTGGGTCCACCGCAGAAGGGTCCGGAGCTGCTGGTGCAGAACCAGATTGGGGCCCTTCCAACCTGGTGGGGCCAATGGCTTGTCAATAGGGGTGGGTAGGGAACTCCACTCCGCCAGCGCAGTTCACTGAGTTTTGACACTCCGCGCTCCGCTTGGTGCTCAGAGTTCAGCGCAAAAAGTCCACCTACTGCTGGCGGAGCTGAGTTTTCTGGCTTGCACTGCACTTCCTTCAGAGACTCGTTAACCACCCACTCCTCAGGTTGCCCCATCGCTGCCGATCATTCTTTTACCCTCCCCGGGTTATGTTTCTCCATTGTGCCATTCCTATGCTTAGCTGTTTACCTTCTTAGGCTCGCCACCACCGGTCAGCCTTGCCTGCGGCTTCTCCACCATTTGCAGTACCCCCACAGTCACCATCTTTAACTCTGGCGTGGCCTTAACAGGAAGTGACTTCCAGTGATCCTACCCCCCATTATGCTACGGCAAGGACACCATCTTTCCTATGGGCATGTAATTGAAATCCCAGAGTCTTGCTCTCGTCACGCTGGCTCCCCGTGTCGCATATGTATCACCGACCTACACAGAAAAATAAAATCCCGAAATGCAACCTGTGGAAACATCACCTCGCAAACTAGCATGACATAGCAGGCTGCTGCTGAGGTGCTGCATGGGCTTTGTGAGCACTAGGTTTGGCCTTAGTCTGTGCCTCTATGACGAGTTTTCCAGAAGGTAGATGTTAACTGTGGATATTACTGGTGCTAATTCAACATGTTTCTTGATCTGTTTATATCGAAGTGGAGAACGCATGATGATATGCCTCCCACTAACAGATGGGTGTGGAAGGGGGAGTTAGTGGGACATTGCACACCTGTGTGCACCCCCCTTATATACTTCAGCTCATCCCCCAGCTCAACCAGGACTCGGGGTGTGCACAGATCCAGGGCGGATAATACTGGGCAAGTATTTAGACAACAGTGATGTATTTCAGCTACACATTCCTTGCTGGCATGTGTGCAACAACGACATCCTGTTCGCAAGGGTAGAGATCATGGTCCACTTGTAAAGTCTCCCCCCTACTCCCTTCTCATCTCGGGGTTTCAATGTTCCATATGTTCAGTAAAAACTGGAGGAGTGTGGAGTGGTGGGTGGGAGGGCACTCAGGGTCCTCGCGAAGCTTGCCTGGACAGTGCACTGAAATGGCAGGAGGGAGTGCTTAAATCAGGAGAGCATGAATTTACATAAGCTGGCACATACATTACATTCCCTTACAGTCACCAAAGGATGGAGTTACTTTTACGGTGACCCTCTGTAAACTCTTTTTCATTATTATCAGCTGTGAAGGTGCCCTGCCACCTAGTGGCCAAGTGGAAATGAACTGATAGTACTGTTGTACAACATGCAAATCCACCCGGTCTCGGATCATTATTAGACAAAAGGACTCGGAGTCGCAACAACTCTGCCCACTTGCAGAACTTTCCAGAATCACGCAGAGTTTTTCAGCGACTCTGTGGAATTCCGCAGAGTGAAACTCCGTGAGCTTCGTCCGGGCCACCCAAACAAAAATGAGACGCATGGTCTCATAAAAGTGTTTGAGTTGGGCGGGGGTTGCTTCGGCTCCCGGAAAGTCGGAGGCGCGTAGTCGGCTCAGGCGCAGGCTTCGAAGAAGCATGCCTTGAGTGCTAATACTCCCTCATCTCGTCGGTCGCTCTTTCTTTCTTGTGCCTCTTACCCGAGTTTCCAGAGGACTTTGAATAAGACGAAGAAGACTTCGGGCTCCGTGAACAATCCTGGGACCTTTACCTCAACCGGGACCTTGATTTCCATGGAGTTGCATGTAAGTCTAGGCAGAGTTCATGGAGTTCTGCTATGTGGAACACAGCGAATTGGCTAAAAAACTCTGCTGCCCTAAGTGGAGTTCTGCGTGTAGGCCAGGCGCCTGTTCGCGTTGCCATGTGCAACGCGGAGCGCGTCATAGCGTTGCAAATCACGCGCAACCTGCACTATGCAGTTCTCATGTCGATACTCGCAGAGGAAATCACGCACGAACAGCGCCATGTGGTTCTCATGGGAGCGACCATCTTGTTTTTCTACTCTGTTATGGTGCTGGGCCTATTTTTAGAATTTCTCTTATTCTCTTTAATCTTCCCTATTTAAAACCTATTTACCCCTCATTTTTATTTATTATATTAGTGTGTGTCTTTGTGTTTGTATATTTGACAATTTTCGAAAACATTTTGGTGTTTTTCATGACTTTTTGTATTTTTTTCCTCTTATTTCCGAATTTCTTCTTTCCTTTTCCTTTCCCTTTCTTTTCCTTCTTTCTACCCCACCCAGCGCCATGGCAAAGGGACGGCTTCCTTGTGGGCTGCATCACTGCCCAGGTGTGCAGCCTTGGGTGATCTTTGGCGAGGAGGAGGTAGCAGCATTCATTTTTTTGTGCAGCGCCACCTCCCCTCCATGTTAGTAGCAGGCGGTAGACTCGACAGCTGATACCACCTGCAGAGCATCAACTGCGCTGGGGGAGGGTGTGCTGGTGTGTGCGGCGCACTAGTCAGGTTCGGCGCACCGTCCAGCACTGATATCTTGTACCGAGAACAGGACCTGCTCAACCCGCCAGGTGAGATTCCAGGCCTCTGTGAGTATTAATTATTTGTTGTGTTTGTGTTCTAAAATGCACAAAAAAAATCCAAATAGCATGATGCTCACACTTAGAGGTAAGTTAAGTTTAGTTTACGTAAGTCAAGTTTCCTTTCCTTGCTTACTGCCCAGGGAGTGAGTTTGTTGGAAATAATATGTGGTGGTGGGCGAGGCCAGTGAGTAAAGTGGGACTAAGTGCATGATTTGATGTCAAGTGTGGCGTATGGGACACACTGTGATAAACGTGCCAAATACAATCTATATAACCAGTTCCTTTCTCTGTAGTGCAGTCCATCATTTTCCCTGTCTACTTCTGGCGGACAGGATTACATCCGCATTTCATACGTGAGGTGTGTAAAGTAGTATCGTATTTATTATTCATCTGCCTCTTGGACTCAGGGTAGAAAGATAAATGCATTTGAAAAAGAGCAGGACCGTTGGCATTAAAAATAGATATTTATCAACTACAGCTGCCCCATTGGCAGACAGTAGCAAAATGCCTGATGTGCTGGCTAGCAATGAGTATGGCTTCATTATTTTAGCACAACACACATTTTGTACTCCATAGTGCATAATGTTGTACTCATTAATGAGAGGTAATTTATTTTTCCACTCAAAGTGTCTGTTTTTAGTTACTTAAAAAGCCTTTAGAAGAAACAAAATGGAATCAAAGTTTTTTTTAATCCCATGTCATTCTGCCTTAATACTTTTCTGCTATACAGTCAGAGCTTTTTATGCAAGGCATGTGTGGGTAAAACATAAATTAGCCATGTGACTCTCCTAATCATATCACATCAAATTCCAATGGCCCTAGGGGGCAAGCAATGTACTGCTACTGTGCCACCCAGTAATTTAAAATAATTATTTGCACAGAGAATTATTTACAATTAGTATTTTTCTTTTTTGTTTTTCTCTATATAGCTGCTTCTGCTTGTACACCCGTAGGACCCGAGACGCAGGACATAGCGGCCCGTCTGCAGCAGCAGATGCTGGAGCGTATCCAGCAAGCATACGAGCAGCTGGTGATCCTGGAAGAGATGGAGGAGGAAACAAATGCCTTGCAGCTGGGTCTCAATGCAGCTGGTCTCCCTCAGCCTTCAGCCTCCCGGCCATCCCATAGCCGGCATCGCCACCAGCTTACATCATAAACTGCTATCTCCTACACTGACAACACCAGGTCATTGCTGCAGCGGCTCAACATCATTGAGAGCCTACTCATCACGATGGAGCAGAATCTGGACCAGTTATGGACCAACATCCACAACACCTTCTCCTAACCCTTTTTTACATTTTTTTGCTTTGGTGGGAGGGACTTGTTTGTTGTGGCTGGGTGGGAAGGGAGTTGGGACCGGATTTGACTTTCTTTGGACATTTTGAATTTCGTACATTGTGGTTTGGGACAGTTTGTTTGGGGAGAAGGGTGGGTAAAAAGGATGAGTTTCTTTGTAAAAAAAAAAAAAAATGGGAAATTATTTTATCTAAATTTATGCCTGAAGTTGTTTTTTTCTTTTATTGTAAGAGAGAGTGTAGTGCTTAGTTATAGTGTTATACCTCTCTAACTATCTTGACCATTAGGGGGATGCTGACTTAACCTATATTGTCTACAACAACCTAGATCAACTATAGTAGCAGTTAATTAGTTACTCACTAAGTTAACTAGTTCACTTCACTCCACAGTTATCTTACCTGAATATAAATGAGAAAATAACAGGGAAGGCATGACAACAAGCGAAGTACCACTTCCAATTCCACCCAGGTGAGCTCCAACTGTAGGAGTAATCTGAATGATTGATTATCCATTGTATGCAACTAAATGGAAATAAAAAGACTGAGTTAGTGGGTTATATCAGAACTTTACAAAGAATTGACACCAGAGTACTACATGATGGCACAAAAATAATTCCTGACAGTGATAAAGAACACAAAATAGCAATCTTAGTAATATTTGGCTAATGGGGAGCTAGTAGCAACATACAAAATCCTCAAGTAATAAAAAATTGACTCAAAATCTGGAGTGGAGAAGCTTAGGATAGGTGTTTATGGTTAAGTAACACAAGGCATGAATGATGATGCTGATGACTGATGTTCTTTGTTCTATATCTAAAATATGGATCGCTTTTCATGCGTGTGTGGGTAAATGGGGCCAGTGAGGACTATTGCTTAGAAGATCCTGCAGTAAGATGGTGTTGTTTTCACGACATCCGCCTCACCAAGTGTGTGATTTGTTGATGGCATAAATTAAGCCACACCTCAATAAATGATAAAGCCCGGGGGAAGAGGGTTAGGGGTTTGATGAATGGATGGGAAAGTGGATTGGGGAAAGGTTTGACAAAGACAAACACGACGCAAGGACAACAATCATCTGGGCAATGAGCAGCACATCATTCGTCATCAATCTGTTGTGGAAGGAAAGAGAGGAATAAGTATGACCGAGTACAGTTAAATGCATTGCAAACAGTCCTTCTGCCCCAGAGACCCACGGTATCAAATATCTTAATGTTCTGTCTTCTAGCTTGAGAGTGAACCCACCCTCCCAGTTCTCCAAATATGATTGTTAAAAGAAATATGATTTATTGTATTGCAAATTTAGGTGGTGCATCTCACCGGGAATGTCCATCACTTCTGGGTGCCTGTCTGGACTGGTCCGGTAGGTAAGCAGGAGTATTGAGCTCATCTATTACCTTTCGTTTGTGCAGGAGACTAGAAGGCCTGTGGATTGTAAAACAAAAAACTTATTTTAGACTCAAGAAGGACAGAAGGAAGGTCAGCTTCATGAGGAGTGTATCAAGAAGACTCAGAGGTAGAGCAAAAAAACAAGAAGGGGACTCAGTTTCACTTTTGCCAAAAGTCTGACAGACACACACACACACACACACACACCCCAAGCATTTCACAAATAAACACACCTCTCTCCATTCCACATAGCTGAGCAAGATAGATGTGTAGTGTATTGCTGTTGAAGAACAAGTAGAGAAACAGAATTGCAGTATTTTGCATAGGTTTTTGTTTAACTAAAGTGACTGATTTGGTCTCTGAAGAATCAGAAAAAAGGAGAGGACCCTGCATTTAAATCTGGCTAAGTGTGAAAGTGCCAATCATTACTCACAATCACACGATAGTCAGATCACTCATAGGTGCAATGGTTACCTTTTCCAATCCAAGCACAGTGGTAGGTATACTATATCTCCTTTGATGCAAGCAACAGATTGGAATTTGGGAGTCTTGTAAATCAAACGATTGTCTAGGGCAGCCATCCTAGATGATGAAAAAAACAAATGAATCATAGGAGTGGACCATACAGGATAATTAATTTTCACTGAGTAAGTTTGTAAAGGCCAGTCACCTTCCAGGAAAAAATGATCACCCATCACTCAAGCCCCAAACATTGCAAAGCAATCATCGCAAGAAAATTCCTGCATTACAGTTCAACACACACCCTCCCTCACTGTCAGCCACCACATGATGACCCCTCAACCATAATCACTCACACACTCACTCACTCACTGTTGCAATAGTTGTAGTTACCTCTTCCGTTCCAAGCAAGGGTAGTTTAGGTATTAGGTATTTATCTTTGATGCAGGCAACACATTGGGATTTGGTATTGGCAGGCATTCTTGTAAATCAATGATCTTCTAAGGCAGACCTGCTAGTGCTAAGTGATGCAAAAAGGGATAGACAATAGGCATGCGAGGGGGCAGGCATAGTCTCCAACGGTAAGAAGGAATTGTGGAGACTTCTTCAATGCACACTGGTCCAACTGCAATCCAGCAAAATATGTGACTACAAAATTGTGGGGCAGCATAAATCGGACACAAAAATAATAATATTCCGCTAGCTACTTTTTTTTTTTACAAATATAGAGTTCTACAAGAAATAACCAAAAAGTTCTATAGGGGTACTGGCATACTTAGTCCGGGAAGTAGAGTTTGTCCTCATAGTTAAGTAGTTCACCCAGAAGTTGATCAGCTAACACACGTGATTCAATTTCTGAACAATCAGCCTCTTCCTCCTGTTTCGATAATGGTGTAATTGTGTGATATAAAATATTGGTTCATTTTGATCATAGTCCATCTCTCTGTGTTTAGGGGCAAGAGACTGGTCCTTCTCACTGTAACAACCACACCAGATGCACTGAACACATGCTCATCAGACACACTGACTATAGGACAAGCCAGATACTTTATTGCCAGCCTGCTGAGCTCTGTACATTGGCACATCATCCCATACCAATACATCAATAGATTTTGATCCACATAGAACTCTTGTGGATCATCCAGATACTCCTGGAACATCCTGTGAATGGTCATTGGTGCTGCCACTTGCTCAACCTGTTTTGCCGTCACCTGTGCACTGGACTTGAGCCCTGCCGATTGAAACAAATACAATGCAGAGGTTGAGTCCAGTCCTTCTATTGCTGTTGTTGCCAGTGTTCTGGTTGATTATGTTGTTGGCTGCTATGAGACAAGACTGCTCTCTCTGGAAATTGAAATGCGGACTGGGACTCTTAAGTTCTAGCCGTTCTTTTTCCAGGTCTCCGATTTGCTCTACAATCCACCTCTTGGATTGTGAAACATCCCCTTGAGAAAAAGGAATGAAAGTGGGCAGAATGTTTTTGTACTGTGGATCAAGTAGTGTGGCACAGATGTACTCTTTTGACACAATGATGTTATGCTCCAGCCTTGTATTACAAGCCAAGGGATTGATTAAGCTCTCAACCAAGGCATGCGCTTCAGTGTCTTCATTCACATCTGGAGGGTTGAACCATTTAAGACACATTGTTTACGTGGTCCTGTAGGATATGCAACAGCAGGATAGATTGGCCCATCGTACTGTCCTTCTTGCTAACTTCCTGTGTGAAAACCTCAAAAGGGAGTAGCATCTGTGTCAGGCATTTGACTAGGCCCCATTTGTCTGCATCCATGGTCATAGATTTTCCAACTGTATCCCCTCCTCTTAGAATGACATAGTCATTGATCTGTTTGTACTGCTCAAACAGATGTTGCAACATGTAATAGGTCAAGTTCCAATGTGTTGACACCTCCTGTATCAGGGCTTTAACTGGTGCTCTATTGTTATGCTGAATAATCCGCAGATGCTTCCAGAGTTTAAAAGAATGGCTGAAATGAGTGCAGATTCTTCTGCAGGTGGTCAGTATGTTGCTAACTATGTCTTCTTTTTTTTAGGAAGTCTTGCACCACCGGGTTGATGCAATTGGCCAAACACAGGACCCTGAAAGAGCCTCCGTCTGACTAGGCCTTGACTATGTTACTGCCATTGTCAGTGGCAACAAATCCAATTACTCAGACCTCTGAGTGGCATCTATTCAAACCCCTTGCTGTTAAATTCCTCCAAGATGTTTGCAGCTGCATGTGATTATTCCATGGCGACATGGCCACTGTTGCATGCCGCCGAAAAGTCTTAAAACGTTCTTTAGGGTCATGACCTGCAGATATCTTTTGCTTTACCCCGCAAGAGACCCAGTGTGCAGTGATGCACATGTAATCAGTTGCCTGACAACTGGTTCACATGTCTGTTGTCAGGTGGATGGTGTGAACAACACTTTGCTGCGAAACTTTTTCAACCAACTGCAGCAAATCTTGATGCAACACTGGAACAGCAATTCTGGCAAAATAGGTACGACTTGGCACCTTATATTTGGGGCAGATGGCTGCCACAAATTCTAAGAATTCCACTCCTTCAGAAAAAGAAAAAGGGAGGAGGTCCAGCACTAACATTTTTGCCTGTTTTGCATTGTACAAACATGCGGTTTGGTGGTCCCGATCATAGGGCCCCTCCTGCCTAAACATGCCTGTAATTGTAGCCTGGATTTTCTTCTTTTCTGAGGCCACTGACACAGGCGTCTTTTGAGAAGTAGATGGTGGTGGTAGACTCAATGTGCATCGTGGTGGGGCAGTCACTGCATGCCGTGGTGTCTCCATCACACTCAGAGTCTTGTGCCATTCTGAAGTCACTGAGGTGGGTGATTCTGCTGCCGCACTGCTTGGGACAGGACTGCTTTGTGTGAAGATGTCACCCTCTTCTTCCTCATCATCACCTTCCACCGTGGATGGACTTGTAGCTGATGTTCCCCGGCTCTCATCACCACCACCACGTTGAGCACTTTTTTTTCAAGGTGCTCCTCCCATCTGGTTGTGTGGTGTTTTTTCAAATGGGTCGTTTGGCCTCCAGTTCCATTTTTTTTTTTAAAACATATTTTATTAATTTTTCATTAAACAGGCATAGTGGCTAGGTATACTGTGAGATGAGATCGGATAGCAATAGTACAGATTTGGATGGTCAACCTTACAATACATTTCACATTAAGTATTAATAGTACTATCAAACCAAGATCTAAAACATGCAAATGTCGGTATCGATGCATTACGTACTACAGCCGTCCATTAGAAACTAACATGGCATACCATAGTCTTTAGCCAACATATCCCCTCCAACCCCCCTCCCCCTCCCAGTTGTCCTGGAGGAATAAATATTTATAAGTGTACATTTGTGGCCTAACCTATTGTTGTGTAATCTATGATTGTAAAAAATAACAGCCATGTGTTGAGCCAGACTTTTACCATGGTTCCACATTGTTTGGACTATACTGTGAATTATTGTGAGTTCGGGATATTAACTCTAGGATCCAGGTCAAGAATTTTTAGGGCTTCCAGCATGATGTCCCATTCCATGGCAATCGGGTTTTTCCGCAGGCCTCTGGCTTCTTCCCTCCGTATTGCAGCGCTTTCAGCACTGCCCCATCTAATCATTTCGCTATGCCAACTATATTCAGTGGGTGGGTTCATTGATTTCCATCGCATAGTGATGGCTCTTTCTGCTAGTATTAGAGCAAAGTCCGTAAATCTATTTCGCACCTTGTGTTTAGTCGATCGCTTGTGTAATCCCAGGATATATTCCTCCACATTATTTCCTATGTCCCTTTGTGTGACTGACAAAATGTGATGCCTAACAGAATCCCAGAACCCTCTTATGCGGGGGCATGCCCATATCGTGCACCAAATCGGCTTCCTCCAAATGACATCTAGGACAGTGATGTTGTGTGTGTGGGAACATCCATTTTAGTCGTTTTGATGTGAGGTAAGCTCTGTGAAGTATCATGGTTTGTATAAATTTAAACTTAGCGTTTCTAGACACTTGTTTAGGATATTCTACTATTCCAGCCCAGTCTTTATCTGTCAGTTCCCGCCCTGTATTGTTGCGGGGATTCTGCACATATACAGAACTATGCGCAGGAAAACAGGACCTCTGTGTATGGTGGTGTACCAACCATACACCTTAGTACCCAAAATCCCAATCCGACTAGCTATAGTGTCTCATTCGTTCTGCGTACTACAGCGAAGCTACCAATGATTAGACATCCCAGAACACAGACTCTTTCAGGAATCGCGGGAGCAAGAACACTCTTTCATTACTCACTCATACTTGTCCACAACGTGCGTATTAAGAGACACAGTATAGTTTAAAATGTTTATTTCAACTATCGTGCTCTAAGACACAGTACACGTGCCAGTACTAGCAGCATAATGCATAAAGATAAAACAGTAAGCATGGTTACAATTCCATAGAATACAAACGGGGACAGCATTTTATAAAGACAGTGGATATAGGACTAAAATGCCTTACCACCCTCCCCGTGCTAGTAACTAGTTTATTATAAAAATAGAAGACCTCCAGGCTTTGTCAGGGGGACCCCCCATACCTCAAGAACTAGATGCAAGGGTTACATCATCGGACAAGCACAGCTCTTCTCCCTGGAAAGGCTTTTCTCCAAGTGCCTTCAACAGTGAGTTCACAATATTAAAAGCACACGAATTTCTCCAGTGCAGCTGTATGTCATGTTATGTCTAAGTGCGAGGGGCTAACCAGAACAGCAAAAACAAGGGACGTTGTTTTTCGACCTTGTACATTGTGTGCAGACGAAAACCACAGAGAACATGAGAAAAGGTGAAAGGCAGACAGTTCTAATGTGAACGGTCACAAGCAGAGTGTGGAAAAACAAAGTCACAGAGTAACGTGTGCAAAGAAGGCATCATGGCAGCTGGGCCTAAGCTAACTTAGCAATGTCAACAATGCGGCCACAACCCACACTACACCCTCCCCTGGTCGGCAAGACATAGGATGAAAACAGAGTTCGAATAGATGGAGCAGAACGGAAACGTCTATAAGTGGGAAATGTCCTTTGGAAGTGAAGGGAGAGCAAAAAAATAAAAAATAAAAATGTTGGAGAAAAAAAAATCCGAGATAGGGCCAGACAATATGTCACTGAAAGACAATAAAAAAAAATCCAGCTATGCAGTTCATGGAGAATCAATGCAACTAATCCATCAAAGTGTATGCGCAGAAAACTGCAACACCTTCCAAAAAGACATCATTGTCATCGTTCGAAAAAAGAGATGCCATCCAATTCAACAAATCAAAACTGCATTCATGCTCCTCATAATAGGGAACAGCTATCAGCATTGCGGGACAACTTGCGTGATACTCGACATAACTGCGTTGTAGGAGATTCCGAGCAGCCGCCCAGATATCCCATTGTGCCAAGACCGCAGACCGCAGCCGCACGCACCATTAATCCTGCACCGGAACATTCCCGTTCATGGGCCACTAAGGGGCCCATCAACTGGTCGAAATCCGGGTCCGAACAAGACGTATGGGAGAGGTAAATATCCAAGGACCAAGAGAACGGACATCGTAAGCAGGACATCACTGGTTGCACGCAAGTGAAATACGCAAAGCGAAAAGATAGTCTATAAGACACGCTGAGGGTTGCCTGCGGCAGGACGCCGAAGCTGTCAATCATGCGGTCACGGAGCATCCGCAGTCGCCCTGGGTTATGTAGGGCCACAAGTGGTGCAGCCATTGCGCCACAGACAAAGTAAAAGCAATACGCCAGCAGCTAAGGCTAGGATCAATGGGAAGCCGCCAAAGACGCTGGAAAAAATAGAATGAATAAAAGCCGGAATTACACCAAATATAGTCTGAAAGGAGGTCAAAAGTCCAGAGCCCACAACTTTAAAAAAGTGTACAAGACCTGCGGTATTGGATGCATTAAATATACGGTGAATCAGTTCACCGAAATGTTGGGGGAGGTTAGTGTTTAAAAGGGCCTGTATCTCACTGTGGGTGCTGGCTACCTGGAGAACGAAGGTCTCCCGTGCGGAAGTGAGCATAACCTCCTGGTTTAATAATAGTCCCTTTATTCTGCTCAATTCATTGAAATCCGCCTTCAAATTCCGTATGTAAGGCCAAATGGAACCATCTAACTTCCCACGCGGGGGCGGAAAAAGCACATTTTTGCAGAACACGACGTGTTGCGAAACTGTTACTATATAGGGTATGCCAGCCCGCAAACCACAGCAATCCTGATTATTCAAAAGCAGATAGCTACCATTAGCAAGCATAGTGAAAGTAGGTGATATAACAGGAGCAGGAATGCCCTTTAAAACACAAGCAAGATTCGGGGCAGAAACATTACAAGCCCCCTGCAATTTAATGTTTTTACAAACAAGGGAATGACCCACTGTAGAATCGCAAGACTCCCCTGTGAGAAATACCTCCTTGTCATCCCTAAGGCATGTGAAAGGTAGAGACCAGAGTTCGTGCAAAAAGGCACTGCCCAAAGGCTCGAAACGGCCAACAGGATAATGTTTCATGCATGAACTAAATTCAAATAAAGAAAAAGGCAAAGCAATAACCCCGTGTACTAGCCACACTGCAGAGTCAGTCTCCGCCACAGAGAATGGTAAAGGATCCATCTTTTCGATATGTAGAAGAGTGTATGTTGCATCTTTCATGGACATGAACTGCTGTTTCTCAGTCAAATTAAACGGCAAGAACAAGGCAGATGTATTTAAAAAATGCCATGGAACCTTCCCCATTTTCAGTGTCTGCAAAGTCCATGCAAACTGCATAACTGAACGCAATTGATTTTGACCATGATATAACACAGACACGTCATCCTGTACAATATCAACAACAGATGAAACAATATTCTCTAATGTGTAAATGTGGGAAGACAGGGTGTTAATACTATTGTCGACAACAGCAAACACTTTTTCTACATTTGCTTGATCTATTTCCCATAAACGGGAAGCAGCTTCTATTTGTGAAAGCTTCCAGATTTCATTGTAAGTCGCATAAACAAATCTTTTAGGTCTTGGACCTCTAGGTCCTAGGACAAAATCAGCCAGATCGGTGTTGCCTGATAAGAGAGATAAATGTTGTTTTACTGAATCTAAAGTAGAGTGCTGCAACCACTGTTTACATAATTTACCAACTGAATAAGTGGTAACTGTACGTGAGTCAGAAAAACGTGGATCTGGTCTATCCTGTTTGTAACCAGGAGCAGAGTCATGAAAACGCAGTTGGCAGGCATTAGAGGCTATGGGCCACACCAACCAGGCTGAGCGATCTAGTGTAGAGACATTAAGGGGCATATTAGCAAGACCCACGTTAAAATTATCGCAGTTTTAGCGGCAGGAAACTGCCGCTAAAACGGCGATAATGGGCTTGCTAATATGCGTTATAGAATTCCAATAGAAGCCCAGGTTAGATGTGCAGGACATCTAACCTGGGCTTCTATTGGAATTCCATAATGCATATTAGCAAGCCCATTATCGCCGTTTTAGCGGCAGTTTCCTGCCGCTAAAACGGCGATAATTTTAACGTGGGTCTTGCTAATATGCCCCTAAATGAGTTATTTTGAAACAACGCTTGCAAACTTTCAAGGGAAATATTTAAATGCAAGCTTCTGTTCGGCCAGGAAGACAACGCAGGAGTGGAAGGTGCATTCAATTGTTTGGAAGTTGCCAAACCCAAACAGGAGAAGTGTGGCTCAATGGTTAGAGTGGCAGACCCTGATGCAGAGATCTGGCCTGGGACCAGGGTTCAATTCCCGCCTCGGCGGGTCTTGGGCTCAACTTCCTCGGACCTGATAATTCTCGCCTCGGTGCCTATTCTAATCATGGGTCCCACTCTGCAACTCTGGGCAATAGCTTGCTTAATCTCCACAACGGCCCCACCAGCGCTGGGATGCCTGGCTTCACCTTGGGGGTGCCCAGGAGTGGACATTTCACAGGGAAAAGCCAGGGAGGGTTCCACAGCGGCATGCGTTCAGCGCCAGGAAGCCTCAGGGTAGCAGTGCGCTTTACAAGTACAAATTCATTCATTTCATATATAGTACTGTTTAAAAATAATATCTGTGTGGGGATAAGGCAAGCACGGTGCAAAGCTTCTGTCCCGCGAACCTGCCAAGATTTAGTGCCCCAAATAGATTTTAAGTCAATGGTGTTTTTCCAGTGCTCATAGCCACCTACAGCTAATGCATCCAGAAAGGAACTTGAATATAGCAACTTGGTGTGGGTCAACATTACCTTTGGATTTGAAGAAATGTTTAATTTAAAATAATAGGACCCTGGGTTAGATCCGTCAAAGTCCGTAAAGTAGGTAAATTTATTTATCAGTGTTCGAGAGCTACCTTGCAGAAGGGTTGGGCAATGTTCCCATTGGGTATAATTGAAACTACCTCGAATTGTACTGGGTTTATGCAGAAAATGGTTGCCGTAATGCTGGTAACAATACAAATCGGCATAATTAGCAGAATTTAAGTACAAATCCTCAGCGTTAAAAGCAGCATAATATTTCAAATCAGAAAATAACGATTCAATGGCATGCACATCCCAATCATCGGAATGAATATTCCTTTTTACCACATCACCCATGGAAACACGAAGCACATTAGGAACATTAATAATTTCTGTCGGTCCATGAATTTGGAAATTCACTGCATCACATACGATGCCATCAGCAACTGGAAAGGCGGAAATGTTCACAAAAGTGTGGTCACGCTTCATGATGTGAGAAGAAGAATGCGGAGCCAAACTTCCAGTCACAGAGTTCACCGCAGAGCGTTCTGGCAAATAGTGACCATTGATGAGCAAGAAAAAAACTGTCACAAAGCCAAGGGACATGAACAGAAAAATCAGGAATAGCACCAACCAGATGTATGTCCATGGAGGGACCAAAAAATTGTCTCTGAACCAGGATACAAAAATACTGAATTTAGTCGGGCCAAATGATGAGGTGGAAGACGAATCAAAGGAAAAACGAGTCGGGTTCAGTGGGGTTGTAGGCAAATGAGCCACTGACTCACTCGTGGGGTAAGTATACTCAGTTTCCTCGTTGCAGGAGGAAGCCGGGAGGTTGAGCAGGCGATCCAGCAAAGCGACCATCCCAATGGCAACAGCTGCGCCTGTGGAGTCAGGAGGGCCACGAACAGGATTTCTTGAAATTGCTGGACATGATACAGCAGGTGTCACACTATTCGGAATCGGCCAGATGGTGTAGCTTGACATTGTCCACTGAGATGTATCTGTTGTCCTTGCGACCAGGAAGCGGTGGTAAGATGACTGTACGAGTACCCTTCAAGCCAAGAACTGGAACCGGTGCACGATAAGAGGGGCCAAATTCTTTTTTGTTCTCTACTTCTCTCGGACCAAATCTCCAATATTGGAAGCCAGCCGGCAACCGGAATCTGCAACGCAGCGTCTGTGGCTGAAGGCAAATGTTCGTTTGCGAGTCTGTCACGGGTCTTTTGTAAGTCCTGCAACATAGTAGAATGATTATCTACGTCAAAGATTGCGGCAGTTGCCGCCATGTCTAGACAATCAAGGTCTGGCACAAACATCTGTATGCCAAAGAGCATTTCGTAGGGGGTCCGCCCACCCAGAGATCTTCTAGGGAGATTATTAAGTGTACGTTGCACGCCATACAAGTTGGCCAGCCAGTTCCTGCCAGTACCTAAGACTCTAGCTGTCAAGGATTTCTTTAAGTCACGGTTCATTTGCTCCACAATTGAGTTGCCCTCAGGCCTGTATGGAGACGAAAATTGCACCAGCACCCCCATAGACCTCATTGCGTCCTTGTACGCCTTAGAGGCGAACGCTGGACTTTGGTCAGAATGGAAGGTGCCACAGGCAAAAATTCCCACAAAGACACGCAAATCCCTGATGACATTTCGAGCGTCAGCACTGCGTTGTGGCCAAACCCAGATGATACGTATGCACGAATCAACTGCAGCTAAGATATATTTATATGCAGTATCAGAAGAAAATGGACCGCAGTGATCAGGGTTTACACAACCAAAAGGTTTATTAGAAATGCAGAGCTGTGTTTGTGGCGGACGTGTAACCGTAGAGGGCTTAATTTGCTGACAGATGTCACAAGAAAGGACATAATTACGGGTCTGTTTGTATAAACCACACCACCAGTAACGCTGCTGCAAGATTGAAACAGTTGCAGACACGCCAGCATGGGCCGAAGCCAAGCCTTCGTGTGTGGCTGTTATCAACGAATTTCTGCGGTCCACGTTGGGAATCAGCTATCACCAACGTCCGGAATTCTTACATAAGGAATATGGTCGGAACTTAAGTGATAAGAGTACTTGGAAGGAAAACCCTGTAGGTAATTAGATCCTTCCTTGGTTGCAGCAATAGCTGCCAAACTCTCTATCTATTTTTGTCATGGATCTTGTAACGGCTGCTACTGAGCACGTGGCTACTGCTGATTTGGCAGCTTCATCCGCCAAACTGTTACCAACCGCGTGTGCGCCCACACGCTGGTGGCCAAGAGTGTGAATCACCTGTGTGAGAGGCAGACGTTGTTTAAGATCTGCTACTCGAACCCAAAGCATTTTATGCTTAATTGCGCTGCCCTTAGAATCTCTATAGTCGTTTTGAGACCAAAAGAATAAGTTGTCATTAAAAGCCTGGACACAGTAGTAAGAATCACATACAATAAGTGTAGTCACATCCGGATCTGCAAACTCAAGTGCGAGCACCAAAGCACGCAGCTGGGCCAATTGTGCGGTACTGTCTCCCAGTGCCTGCGTGTGCACAACACTGGATTTGAACTCACCGTTCACCATGTGACCTGCCACAATAGCACATGCTGCTGAGTACGCATGCTTAGAACCCGTGGCCGGTTGCGCCGAACCATCAGTGTAAATGATACATTTGTACTCCTCAAGCGGCAGCAAAGACAGAGGAGGAGGATGAACAAATTCATACTGTAAGAAGTCCTGTGTATGAAGAGAGGAATCAAAGATAAAGGTGACATCCGGAGATGTCAAAGAAGTAGCCCATTGTATCCAACGGGGGTGCAATGCCTTAGAGTTTGGTACACTTGCCTTTGTCACTGCAGGATAGGGGGTGACAACCAAGATGCGTTTTCCCTGTGCCAGTGCGCGTTCCTTAAGAATCGTCATTTGCACTGCAGTCAAAACTTTCTCCACAGTTGAAAAGCGCAACTCGGCGGAAGTGTAAAGATGTGACTTGTAGGCAATAGGTACTGTGTCACCTTCGTTAAACGTCAAGTAAGTGAAACCCACTGCCCCTGGCACTATTCTGATCACCAGGTTCGTGTGGTTATCACGTGTCAACAAGAACTTAGATTCAAGTAGATCAGACTGCAAAGATTGCAGTATAAGCGAATGTTCCGGAAGCCAGCATGACTTCGAAAAAGTAGTTGTATCAGGGCATAGATGGGCTTGATACGCCGGGCATATTCGGGAATGTAAGAGCGCCCGAAGTTCAAAAATCCCAGCAATGACTGAAGTTTTTTCAGAGTGGTTGGAGGGCGCAAAAGTGCGCACTTCTCCAGGAAGTGGGTAGCTAAGCCCCTACCTTCATTGTTGAGCTCATAGCCCAAAAACAACACAGTGTATTCTGCGATGTGAGATTTGGCAAAATTAAATTTGTAACCTAAGACCGCTAATTCAAGAATAATGCAGTCTACGCGGAAAAGATGCGGCCATAGTTCGTCGTCTGTCAGATATATATCATCCACGTACGAATACGCATCTGGGTCAATGCTGTCCAACAAAGAGTCAACACGGGCGGCAAAGACCCCCGGGCTGTTGTAGCCCATTGGCAAACGCCGGAATTTTAATTTTTTTCCACCGGAGGTGAACGCGGTCCATTGACTGCAGTCCGGGGCCGAATTATGAGTGTAAAAACCATTGGAAAGGTCAAGTGTCGTTTAATATTTTTTTACGAACAAGACTGTCTACGAGCGCAGAACTATGGGTATTCTGCACCGCAAAGGTTCGGCAATGGGAGTTCAAATGCCGGTAGTCCGATACCAAGCGGTACGACCCATCGGGTTTAGAAACCGCAAAAAGGGGATTATTCATTGGTGACACGCATGTCTAAATTACTCCTTGATATTCTAACTGTGTTAGAATGTCGGAAACGGGACCCTTAGCTTCCCGCCGGAGGGGATATTGGGCTTGAGGCTGTGGCAGAGACCGCAATGGTATATCATGGGGGGGGAGAATCCTCATCCCAGCCCACATGATTACGGTACAGTGCCGGGGCCTGGGCCACAGCCCATTCAGCTGCGAGAGCCTCCGCTTTGTCCTTGGGGACATGACGAGAAAAGCTCGGAATGATTACCTCCTCCCCTCTAGGAGCAGCGAGAACAAATGGTGGCAGACAATCCGCCTCCGCCAATAAAATATCGTAGGAAGAGGTCAGATTTTCCCCAAAAATCCCTTTAATAACACGCTCAATGTCACCTTCAATTTGAAGGACAATATTAAATAGTCTGTCAGGGGGTGCCACTCGGGTGTCAGCTGTCTCGACAGTAATGAAAGTGTCAGTTGCTGTCGCCTCCACATGAGGACGTAGTGCCTCCTGCACTATGGTAACTTCCGCGGCGCTGTCTAGCAGTGTCACTGCCCACGTCCAATTCAGGAGTCTCGTTCTCATCGTCTGTGGCATATCTCGCTGTTAAAGCAGCAACTTTTTTCTTCTGAAACTGTGGGCGAGGACGGGGAAATTCTTCTTGTTTCCCTCTGCCAGGTTGTTGAGGTTGGTCTCGTCCCTGTGGGGCGTCACGACCCCTGCCTCTTTCCTGGCGATCTCCTCCACCAGCCTGTGAGGTCGATGGTGCCTGCGAAGAACGAGGAGAACGCTGGTCAGGGACCTGAAATCTATCAGGAGACTTAATTCTCGTTCGGTCGCGCAAATCATAAGTGCGTTCAGAAGCTACGGAAACCGGTGACGCAGCACGCGACCCTGGTTTTTGTTGTTGCTTTCCCTGTTTCTTCAACTTCCAGTTCTTTTTAGAAAAGAACGGTTTCTCGTCTTTATCAGACTGAGATTTTTGTTGTGGTTGTGTTTGAGCTTGCGTTTTTGCAAAAGGCTTAACCCCCAAACTATTGCGGCCAATGGTTTTATAAGCCTGTGCAATAATTTTTGGTAATTCGCAAGGCTTGTCCGGATCTGGGACCAAAGCCAAAGCATTAGCGACTTGAAAGTTGACCGCATCACCCTTGACGTTCGCAAGGATTAGATCAGCCACTACATCGAACACTCCCACCAACCTCATCCCCAGTTCCACAGCCACCTCAGAGCCATGCTCATCTTGCACACGCTTAACTACGGTAGGGAGGACCGTCATGGATGGAGTGCCGAAACATTTCGCATACACTGCTGCGAATACCTTGCCCCAGTTGTTGCATTCTGTCAACTCGGGAATTAAGTCTTTTGGCAAACTAATAGTCAGAATCCTGTGTTTTTCCACAGGAGAGGTATTTGGAAACACCGCCTCCAGCTGGTCAAATTTTTCGTCAAGCCAATAAGGCAAATCATCCTTATTCTGTGGGCGCTTGCCCATCATCGAATTAACCATGACGGGACTTATGGTCACTCCGCCATGTCCAGCTGGATGCGCCGCAACTCCAGGAAGGGCCATCTGGACATTGCCTGTAAAATATTGTACTAAAGCTCTGTGCACACGGATTAAAGACGCATGCAACAAGCGAAGTTCATCCACCGGAACCGCTAAATGACGTGGATGAGGGGTATACCCGGCCAAATCAGGCCAAGTGGCCCCATCTATTGATAAGGGGCCTAAACGAATCGGGGTGACCGGATGTGGGAGGGCGCCATTAAACCAAACACGGTGTTGCCATGCCATGAGCGGTACTTCAAGAGCCTGATAAGGCCGATAAACATTAGGAAGGGCGGTGGGAGCGTAAACGTGGAACAAATTGTCAGCTCCTTCCACCGCCGGAAAAGTGACCCATGAGTAAAACACCTCAAAGTGGTAAGCCGGATCAGCTTGCACCACAAAGATGAGGTCGACACCCGCGTCAGGCACTCCATACGCTGTCAAATGAGTTTGGAGCGCAGCGCGGCTATGTGCCGGGATATTTATATTCACAGCCATTAAGACCAAGAATGAAAAACAACCTAGTGTGTGGCAGCGCAATAGAGGGTTAACAGTAAGAGAATACCTTTTAATAACTTCAAGCTTGAATAAACCTATAAAAACATTAATATAGGAGGTTACACCCTCACATATGTTTCTGGAAACAGTAGTGAAGGAGGTTGTGGACAAGCACAAGTACTACTCAAGCGTCTCGCAGATAAGAAGCCCACCACGTTGGTGGCGCCATGTTGCGGGGATTCTGCACATATACAGAACTATGCGCAGGAAAACAGGACCTCGGTGTATGGTGGTGTACCAACCATACACCTTAGTACCCAAAATCCCAATCCGACTAGCTATAGTGTCTCATTCGTTCTCCGTACTACAGCGAAGCTACCAATGATTAGACATCCCAGAACACAGACTCTTTCAGGAATCGCGGGAGCAAGAACACTCTTTCATTACTCACTCATACTTGTCCACAACGTGCGTATTAAGAGACACAGTATAGTTTAAAATGTTTATTTCAACCATCGGGGTCTAAGACAGTACACGTGCCAGTACTAGCAGCATAATGCATAAAGATAAAACAGTAAGCATGGTTACAATTCCATAGAATACAAACGGGGACAGCATTTTATAAAGACAGTGGATATAGGACTAAAATGCCTTACCACCCTACCCGTGCTAGTAACTAGTTTATTATAAAAATAGAAGACCTCCAGGCTTTGTCAGGGGGACCCCCATACCTCAAGAACTAGATGCAAGCGTTACATCATCGGACAAGCACAGCTCTTCTCCCTGGAAAGGCTTTTCTCCAAGTGCCTTCAACAGAGAGTTCACAATATTAAAAGCACACGAATTTCTCCAGTGCAGCTGTATGTCATGTTATGTCTAAGTGCGAGGGGCTAACCAGAACAGCAAAAACAAGACATTGTTTTTCGACCTTGTACATTGTGTGCAGACGAAAACCACATAGAACATGAGAAAAGGTGAAAGGCAGAAAGGCAGACAATTCTAATGTGAACGGTCACAAGCAGAGTGTGGAAAAACAAAGTCACAGAGTAACGTGTGCATAGAAGGCAACATGGCAGCTGGACCTAAGCTAACTTAACAATGTCGACAATGAGGCCACAATCCACACTACAGTATCCTCTACCCAGACAGTTCGTAGTGTAGTGAGCTCTATCGTGGCGTGTGCCCGTATTACCACATAGAGCCATCTGATAAGATGTCTTTCTCTGCCCATGTAATATAGGGCCTTTACTAACTCATGTGTTGGGGGTTCCTGCCTTTGGGGGGCCCAGTGGGTTTTAACGTATTGCAGTAAAGCAGCATGCAGTAAGTACAGGTGGTCAGGCGCCCCTGTTTCTCGCACAAAGTTTTCGTGGTCCATGAGTATCTCATTATTGAATAAATCATTCACAGTACTAATTCCCTCCTCAAGCCAAGCTTCTATTCTGTGCTTTGTTATCCTAGCACTAGCTAATGGGATTCCCACTAGTGGAATGTTTCCGGCGTATGGAGGATACCGAGACGTGTAGTGCAATACCGCTTTCCAGCACTGTAGCGCTGTGTGTAATAATGGCGGCAAATTTAGGGGGGCTTTGCTACGTTCTTTTGTTAACGTAGGTAACCACTTTAAAGTCAAACCACACAACCATACCACAATTTTCCATCAGAATATAACACACAATAATAGAGCTCTTTCCTTTATGTTCAATATATTCTAAAGGAGACACCTGTGGCACTAGGGAACTAAATGGGTAAATGGAATACTAATCTTTTAAAAAATGAATGATGCTAGAGTCTAAAGTGCACCACAACTAGGAGTAAATGGAATTATATACCTAAAAAACTGAATGCTGTTGTGTGTCTGTACGCCTATGGTGGATGGCTGGATGGGTGACGGATCGACCGAGACAAAACGGGGAAAAATGTAACATTTTTAAAAATTGCAAACAATTAAAATGTAATACATTTAAAAAATTAAAGAATTAAAAAAATATATATTATTAAAAAAAGCTGAAAATAACATTTTAAAGAATATAAAAAATAAATCCAAATAAAAAACAAATTAACAATAAGTGAAATTATCCTCAAGCATAATATTAAACTGATATCTCATCCTTCCACGCAAGCCTATGGCAAAGGCACACCGGCTGATTGCATAAAATTGCTGCCAGCCAGTGCCACATGGTCAACAACAATACTGAGCAAGAAAGCATGGGGAACAAAGAACACATGCAAGCCTATGGCAAAAGCACACTGGTTGGCTACACAAAATGGCTGCCATCTACATGGTCACAACAACAACCAGCAAGGAGGCATGGCCACAACAAAGAACATATGCAGGCCTATGGCAAAAGAACACTGGCTACCTACACAAAATGGCCGCCAGCCACATGGTCACAACAACAACCAGCAAGGAGGCATGGCCACAACAAAGAACACATGCAGGCCTATGGCAAAATCACACTGGCTGCCTACACAAAATGGCCACATGGTCACAACAGCAATCAGCAAGGAAGCTGGCCACAACAAAGAAAACATGCAGGCCTATGACAAAAGCACACTGGCTGGCTACACAAATGGACGCCAGCCACATTGTCACAACAAGAACAACCAGCAAGGAGGCATGGCCACAACAAAGAACACATGTAGGCCTATGGCAAAAGCACACTGGCTACCTACAGAAAATGGCCGCCAGCCACATGGTCACAACAACAACAACAACCAGCAAGGAGGCATGACCACAACAAAGAACACATGCAGGCCTATGGCAAAAGCACACTGGCTGGCTACACAAAATGGCCGCCAGCCACATGGTCACAACAACAACAACCAGCAAGGAGGCATGGCCACAACAAAGAACACATGCAGGCCTATGGCAAAAGCACACTGGCTGCCTACACAAAATGGCCACCAGCCACATGGTCAAAAAACAACAAGCAGGGAAAACAAAGAACACACACAGGCCTATAGACACTGACTAAGAATGGCCCCTGGCCACATAGCATGAGGAACAAAGACAAATGGTGGCCTATGGCAAACCCTCTCACACACTGGCCAGACAAAGGAGGCACGGTAACACAGAAAAAGAGCATTAATTCAGCAATGCCAAGAACAAAAATAAACTGGGCTAAGAAATTTTCCAACAACCCACATCCTCCAAATGCATCAAATATAATTACCCCACCTATACACTGATTGCAGAAAAAACGTGAAATACCCCAAAATAAAACACAATTTGTAATTTAATCCAATGGCATCCATTGATGTTTCAATTCAAAGGCCACCACAGAAACAGTTGTTTCATGCACCCATAACTTCTACTGGGCCTGCTGTCTGGAAGGCCCATTGGCAGACTAGGTCACATAATACATTAAATGAATATTGCAAAACTGCATTTTTTCTTTACAGAAGAAGAAAAATAACATTCAAATAATTAACTAGGCACATACTGAAACTGCAGGAGACCCACCACAGTAAACTTTAAAAATTTACTAAAAGTACAAATAAATCCTGCTGCATGCCCCCAATCAAACAAACAACATACTCATACACCAGTTTTTCAACTTACTTGTGAAATCTAAAATACAAAGTCCTTAAATCCAATGGTATATATGCAGCAAACAAGGAGAGTGATCCTTCCAGCTCCAATTCCCAATAAAAGTGACCAGGAGCTGGACAAAGCACTGTGAGCAGCCTGCTGGACAGGAACAGGAAGCTGGGGTCTCTGGGGCACTTCCTTCCTATTTGAAAAAACCCCATAAAAAAAGGCTTCTCGCACTCAAAAACAACTCCAACGGCCAGTTGGAGAAGAAAATCCACCCGAAAAGCTTCGCAGCTGCATCTAGAGCACAAAAGCTGCTCGAGCGCTCTGTTTGCAATCGTGATCGGCACTACTTTAGCGCTGGCACAGCCGGAAGTCGTGCAAGTGAACGCGAAGTCTTGTGGGTGCTCGCTAGCAGTGTGAGGGAGCGCATAGTCTTGCTCGCCAGCGGCCCAAGAGTATTGTGGTGCTCGCAAGTGAGTGCAAAAAAAATCTCGAGTGTGCAAATGAAAAAAAACTCCACTTCGCACCGAAAGGCAGAATTCAGGAACTGCGTGCTCCTCCACAGAGCGCGGAGTGCATGAACTCTGCGAACTCTGAGAGCCGAGCGAAGTTTTGCGCCGGGCCTCTCACATGCAAGGTCGCTAGCAGCTTCAGGGACCACTCCCTCAAAGCCTTCGGGGCCATATCCCGACAATTGGGGCATGGCTTGGTGTTGTAATTGCGCTCCAGGCACCACAGACAGATGAGGTGCGGGTCCGTCACCAGCCTCGGCCAGTGAGAGGCGCCACAAGACTTAAAACCTGTCTTCCGAGATGACATCTGGACACACCAGGAGGTAATACCTCAAAAACAGTCGACAAAACATCAAAAAAAGTTGCCAAAAAATGACAGAGGGGTCGCTTTTCTCCGGATCAGCGCTGGGCGGCGCAGAAAGAAAAGATCTGACAGCAGTGCACCTGGGTGGCGCATATATAGGTGCCAAAGACACCACTTTTGGCGCGGACGATACCAAGTGGAGCTGATTGACACTACCAGCGCACAGGGGTACTGCTAATCTTCAGGATCCAGTCTGACACCTCTGGAAATTCAAAGGTAAGGAATCTGCTGCTAGAAGTCTCTATCAGATAGGATGTGATTGTGACTATGGTTGCTGATGGGTGGTATGATTGACTGGTGTTGCGAATAGCTGAGAATGGGTGGTGCATGTAGCTGAAGAAGAGTGGTTTGATTAAAAGGTGTTAAAGGTTTTGAGGTAGTAAGCAAGTGATAGGAGTTCTTGAGAGTAGTGGTATAATAACTTAGTAGTAAAGCAGCGGGGTGAATGGCTACTGAACATGCATGGAGTGAAAGCGGTTTTGTGAATGGTCATGGGATACAAATACCAGAGTAAGGTGGTGAGCTGTGAAGTTAGTGGTTGAGTTGAGAGGCAGTTGTGTGGACAAGTTATCATGTGTTTGTGTGATAGTGTGAGTGGTTGGTTCCGAAAGTAAGTACTGTTGCAACTGCCTGAGGCTAGAGAGTGGAGTGAGTGACTTCTGCAGTAGGTGGTGCTGCAAGTGTGTGTCACAGTGGTGTTCTGAAGGGATGACTGGTATTGCATGCAGCTTAATGTGTGTTGTGAGGTGTCAGTGAATGGGTTATGAAGGCAAGTCATATTGCATCTCCTGTTTAGTGTCTCAACTGGTGTAATGGGATGAAGGGAGTCAAAGGTGTAAATAATAAGTTCTGTGTTTGAGTAATTAGTTTTTGCAGATGCTACTGTGTACTGTGTAGTACTACAAGTGGCTGAATGGTGCTTTGTGAGTGTGTTATGGTGAGTGAGTCAGATGAGCAATTAGTGTTGTGATACAGTTATATGTCCCCATTAAGTAAACATAATGTCTCACAAGCGACAGTGCATGCGCTGTCTCAGGTGACACCTAAAAAGCAGTTTGTGTTCAACTCCAAGATTAAATCAATGCTAACCATTTCGTGCACAACTATCAGTCTGGTTTCAGATAGTGCTGCAGCATGAAAACTGCTACCTTACAAATCGTAGACTAGGCCTTCTTGACCATTCTTAGACAATGCCTACTTGACCATTGCTGAAGATAACCCCTGCCTTCTGATATTACTGGAGCGCTCAGCTGTCTTTGACAGCCGCCCATCCCACCCTCATATGCACCCTGGATTCTCAAATTGGATTCACCAGCAATGTCCTTCACAGGTTCTCTTCCTAACTTTACAACCAACACCAGTTTGTTCACACACGTCCAGGTCACAAAAGATCCCTATCGTCAATGTAGTGTCCCATGGCTCCGTACTGTCTCTTGTCATCTCTAACCTATACATGCAGAAGCTCGGTCAATGGCAAGAACCATGATGGCTTTGAACCCCAACTTTCACAGAATGCCAAATCACTTTGAATCACCTTGGACACCAACCTCAACCTCAAGGAATATATTGCCATAAAACAAATACAGCCTTGTACCAGCTCTCTCTTCTAAAGAGAGCCAAACCATTTCTTCTGGAAAGCGACTTTAGATCTGCTGTTCAAGCACTTGTGCTCTTGCGTCTGGATGGTGGTAATGCTCTAGTACATGGCCTTCCAGGCGCCACACTGGCACCTCTTGGAGAATCCTACACACTGTAGCAGATCTCATTCTAGGCATGAGAAATACAATCACATCACCCCATCCTAATGGAACTTTGTAGGAAAGTGACTCTTTTTGACATGGTCACTCCCCCACTTTTTGCCTGGTATTTGATGCAATTTTGACTGAAGTGCCCTGGTTCCTGCTAACCAGGTTCCCAGTGCCAGTGTTCTTTCCTTAAAACAAAGTAACTGTGCAATTGTTCCCCAATGGGCAAGAACTTTAGCACCCCTGTAAGACCCTAGTTAATGGTACCCTTAGTACATAGGGCATGGGTACTAAAGAGGGTCCCTAAGGGCTACAGCATGTATTGTGCCACCCTAAGGGACCCACTACCAAACTTGTTTAGACTGCCATTGCAGGCTGCGTAAAATTGTGCAGACAAAAGTGAAAACACGACATGGCACACACCCTGTGTGCCATGCCTGCAGACACTGCATGCAATATATGTAAGTCATCCCTATAGCAGGCCATATAGCCGTAAGGCAGAGTGCATTATATTATATGAGAGGACATATCTGCATGAGTAGATATGCCCCTGTGCTGTCTAGTTCAATTGCTAGATAATACAAGTGAACTGTGCATCCTCAAAAAGCCTGCAAGGGCCTCCAGCACTTCCATAAGCTGTCAGAATCTCCCTTGAAATGGAGGAGCCACTTCCCTGCAGGCACCGACTGCAGCGTGAAATGACCATGCTTTTTTTTTAGTCCAGTCGATGGAGTCTCTCTTTTTCTTTAGAGGAGTGAAGTGGAGCGTAAAAGGTAGGCACTGTGATGGACTGGCCTAAATGAAAGGGTGTTCCCAACATCGGTAGGAAGGATGACCTAGTCCGAAGAACTAGCTTGTCTGGGTAGATGGAAAGATAGGGAGGCTGAAATGACAGTGCCTGTAGCTCACTGACCCTCTGGGCAGGTGTTATTCGCACTATAAATGCAGTTTTTATACTAAGGAGCCTGCTAGGACAGTTTTGTAATGGCTCAAAAGGAGTGCACTCCTTTTGAGGAGGGCACGATAAATGGTGAAGGTGGGAACATGTGTTGGACACCTTTCAAAAACCTATGCACAATAGAGGACTTGAAAATGGATGACTAATCTAGCAACCACAGAAATGCTGAAATGGTAGACAGATAGCTTTTCAAAGCGCTCAAAGCAGAGCCCTGCTAGGCTAAAGTAGGAATAAACAACAGAACCTGGGAAAGGGATGCAGAAAGAAGGTCAACTTGTCTGTCTGTACACCATGCTACAAACTTGCTCAAACAGCAGACATATACAGTTTTGGTGGAGCGACACCTGACTGCCAGGATAACATTACAGACTTCAGGCCAAAGGTCGAAAGCTGCTGACTGTCACCGCTCAATCTACATGTAAGAAGGCAAAGCATTTTCAGGTTTGGGTGGAGGAACCCTGCCCTGTTGCTGCAACAGAAGTTCCTCCTGAAGAGGCACCCTGACCAAGGACCCAGGCTCCTGCTCAGCAGCTCGGGATACCAGACTCTCTGCGTCCAACCTAGAGCAACAAGAATGACTTGTGCCCGGTCGTTCCTGATCTTCTTGAGAACTCTGGGAAGGAGTGGTATTGGCGGAAAGGCGTGCAGGAGGCATGAGCTCCACTTGAGACAAAAAGCATCTCCAAGCAAGAGCATCCTGGAAAACTCCAGCGCGCCAAACAGCTGACATTGCATGTTCTTGATGGAGGCGAACAGATCCAACGAAGGCTCTCCCAATTCTTGGAAGAGATTTTGCGCCATCTCCGGATGGAGACTCATTTGTGATCCTCTAAGCATCGACAGCAGAGTTTTTCCACCCTGTAGTTCAGAGAGCCTGCCAGATGTTGAACCATCAGGGATATGCCCTGACATTCCAGCCATGTCCAGAGGTGCAGAGCCTCTTGACAAAGGGTCCACAACCCCACCCCTCCCTGTTTGCTGCAATACCACATGGCGGTGGTGTTGTCCGTGAACACCTGAACCAGCCTTTCTCTGATTGAAGGAAGAAAGGCCTTCAATGCCAGCTGGATCACTCGGAGCTCCAACAGGTTGATGTGAAGACCGTATTCTGTCAGAGACCATCTACACCTGTCCTAGATATCTTCCTCAGCCCAGAAGTGATGCATCTGTCACTACAGTCATCTCTGGTCGGGGAAGAAAGAGGGGTCTGCCGCTGACCCAATCGCGGCTCATTAGCCACCACTGTAGGTCTTTTGCAGTGCCCTCCGTGATCTGGACCATGTGGGAGAGATTCCCATGATGCTGTGCCCACTGACACTTCAGGTCCGACTGCACAGCCCTCATATGTCTACAGGCATGTGTCACAAGAAGGATGTAGGAGGCCATGAGGCCCAACTGCCTCAAGATTAGCCTCACCAAAATCCAGGATTGAGGCTGAAACATCGGTATCATAGCCTGAATATACTGGACTCTCTGCTCAGGAGGATAGGCCCAAAACTGCACTATGTCCAGAACAGTTACGAAAAAAGAGAGCATCTGAGATGGGACAGGTGTGACTTCGGCACACTGATAGCGAACCCCAGCAAGTGTGGAAGGTGCAACATAGTCTGGAGGTGGAAGACAACTGTTTGTGGCGAGCCAGCTTTCAACAGCCAATCGTCGAGGTAGGGAAAGACTGGAATCCCTGAACTTCACAGATGAGCTGCAATCACTGCCATCACTTTCGTGAACACAGAGCGGCGCTGGTAAGGCCACAGGGGAGCATAGCAAACTGAAAGTGCTCTTGACCTACTGTGAACCGCAGGTAACACTCGTGGGCAGGCAGGATGGGGATGTGAATTAGGCGTCCTGTAAGTCTAGCGATACATCCAGTCACCTGGGTCCAGGGCATTCAGGACTTGCGTGAGCATGAGCATTTTGAATTTCTCTTTTCTCAGGAAGAGATTGAGAAAGCACAGATCTAAAATAGGACATAGTCTTCCATCCTTCTTGGACACCAGAAAGTAGAGGGAATACCAACCAAAACCTACTTCTGATGCCGGCACCTTCTCTATAGCTCCCTTGGCCTAGAGAGCTAACACCTCCTGACAAAGCAAAGAGAGGTGGTCTTCAGTCAGCTTGTCGTAGGCAGGTGGCATGAGTGGAGGAATGGTCACAAACAGGAGGGAGTAACCCCTTTGGACTAGCTTCAAAATCCATCAGTCAGATGTTATTGACCTCCAGTGGTGTAGGTGCTAGCGTATCCTGCCCCCCAATGGATGGCAATGGTGGTCAAAGAGCATACCAAAGGGGTTTGGAGGCTGCAGCTGCCTGGGGGGTGGTGGACTGGTTCAACCTCTGGCTCCATGTCCCACGTGGTATGTGGGAACCGTGTCCTAGGCCACAAAATGATTGTGAAGTTTTCTGGATGGGGTGGTGGCCCTCCCATGGCCACGCAAGAGGTGCAAGACAGACTGGGTTGGCAAGGGGCAATGGAAAGGCCTAAGGACTTGGCCGTAGCTCCGCTGTAAAGCGCTCAGACCCTTGGACCCCAGAGTTCACCTTCTCTCCAAGGAACCTAAAGCCATCAAAGGGCATGTACATGAGTGAGGCTTGAACATCCCCTTAAAAGCCAATTCTTCTCAGCCAGGTGTGGTACCTAAGGGTCATCGACAATGAAATCCTTCTGCCCAGGGAGCCGGTCATATCCAGCCCACATTGTATGGTGAACTTGGCTGCATCCCAGGGTTAATTTCGGAGGTAGAGGCCTGGACCACCAAGCTCTCAATCAATCAATCAGGGAGTTTAAAGCGCGCTACTCACCCGTGGTGGTCTCAAGGCGCTGGGGGGAGGGGGGTGTAGCTCCGGTTTCAGCTGAAGAGCAAGGTCTTGAGGCTCTTCCTAAAGGTGTGCAGAGTAGGGGAGCATCTGATGTTGACTGGGAGCTTGTTCCAGGCTTTGGCAGCGATGTAGGAGCAGGCTCTTCCACCCACACTGGTTCTGCAGATGCGCAGGGTTAGTGCTAGGGCGAGGTCGGCGGAGTGGAGGTTCCTTTTGGGTAGGCGGAGAGAGACTCTTTTGTTGAGGTATTTGGGTCCGGTGTTGTGGAGGGATTTGTAGGTGTGGGTGAGTAGCTTGAAGGTTACTCTTTTCTCGACGGGGAGCCAGTGGAGGTCTCGCAGGTGTTGGGTGATGTGCTCATGTCATGGGATGCCAAGGACTAGTCTGGCCGCGGTGTTCTGGATGGTCTAGAGTTTGCATAGCAGCATAGAGGGCGTTTCCGTAGTCCAGTCTGCTTGTTATGAGTGCGTGGGTGACGGTCTTTCTGGCTTCAGGGGGGTCAACTTGAAAGTCTTGCGGAGGATGCAGAGGGTGTTGAAGCAGGTGGAGGCGACGGCGTTGATCTGTCGGGTCATGCTGAGGGAGGAGTCGAGTATGATGCCGAGGTTCTGGGTGTGGTCTGTGGGGGTGGGGGGGTGCTGAGTGCAGAGGGCCACCAGGAGTTGTCCCAAGTTGAGGGGGTGGGTCCAAAGATGAGGACTTCTATTTTCTCTGAGTTGAGTTTCAGACAGCTGCTGCTCATCCAAGCTGCAACGTCTTTCATTCCTGCTTGGAAGCTGAGTCTGGGTTTTGGGGTCCTTCGTGAGGGAGAGGATGAGTTGGGAGTCGTTGGCATAGGATACAATGGCGGCAAGGGGAGCCATGTAGATGTTGAAGAGCGTGGGACTGAGCGATGATCCTTGTGGTACACCGCAGTTGATCCCTGTGGGTTTGGAGAGGAAAGATGGGAGTCTGATCCTTTGGGTCTTGCAGGCGAGTAAGGAGCGGAGCCAGTCGAGGGCGGTTCCCTGTATTCAGGCATCGTGCAGTCTGGCTGCGAGGGTGTGGTGGGAGACGGTGTCGAAGGCTACGGAGAGGTCGTGTAGGATGAGGGCTGCGGTGTGGCCTAGGTTGAGGAGCGTGCGGATGTCATCTGTGGCGGCGAGGAGGGCGGTCTCGGTGCTGTGGTTGCTGCAGAATCCGGATTGGGGGGGGTCGAAGATAGAGTTCTCTTTGATGAAGTTTGTCAGCTGGGCATTGAGGATCTTCTTGGTGACTTGGGCTGCGAAGGGAAGGAGAGAGATGGGTCTGTAGTTCTTCAGGTCCGTCGGGTCTGCAGAGGATTCTTGAGATGGGGCTTGACTTCTGCACATTTCCAGTCGTCAGGGAAAGTGCCAGATTTGAAGGAGGCATTGATGGGGCGTCGTAGCTCGGGCGCTATGGCGGCTGCGGCTCTGAGGAAGATGTGCAGAGGGCAGGGGTCCGTGGGGGCTCCTGAGTGAGTGCTCTTAATGGTTGGGTTGCTGGGTGAGGAAATTGGGGTCCCCTGGGCAGGGCGATGGCAGCAGGCAATTGTCCTATGCGTAGGTTCCCCTGTACAGGGCTTGGACCAGGCCCCAAGTAGAACATCCGTAAGGGTTTCATTAAATGGAAATAATGGTTCTGTGGGGGCAACTCCCGGTTGAAGCACCTCCGTCAAGAGGTCCTTCTTGACAGCCACTAAGGGTAGCATAAGGTCTAGGCCCTCAGCCACTCTCCGCACCGCCATTGTAAATGAGGCACCCTCCACAGTAGCCAAAATAGGGGGAGAAATCAGGCCAGTGTCTAGGGAGGTGTCCCCAGCAGATCCTTGTACTAGTTGTGCTCAGGATTTTCTAACTGGCATCCATAAGGGTCAGCAGACCCTCCCATTGATCTCCTGATCCAAGCCTATCTTAGGAATAGGGCACTGGCTCCATCATGGGGAGTATGCTGAAGCTGGCATTGGTGATGCCCATCCAGCTAAATGTCAAAGTTGGTTATGAATGTGGAGATGGCACCGAGATGGGACATCGGCAGTGCCGGGAATGTTGGCTTTGGAGCCAGTGCTGGAGAAGGTCGAGGTGGCTAGACCGGTGCCGTTCCGAATCCATCCACGGTTACAAGGGGCCCCACTGGCACTGGGGAAAAACCCGCCAGTTGAAGACCAGTATGAGTCCCTCCATAGCCCAGGGGCTCTAAGGCACTTCAGCAAGGACGGGCCACCCAAATATGAGGTGCTTGGCCTTAAAAAAAACACGCAACTGGGCAAGGGTCGCTCCGGCTCCCAGAAACTCTGGGAGGTGTGAAGACTGCCCCGGGGGGGGTGGGGGCTTCCTCACAGAGCTAGGCCTTGAGTGCAAAAGCTCCTGAATCTCATCAGATGACTTCAACAGACGTGGCAAAGTCAAAGTTCTCTTCAATATCTTGCTTTTCTTGTGCCTATAAGACTTACCCGACTTTCCCGTCGAACTTGACTGCAACAAACAGTGATTGGAGTGGCTCTTCAACCGATATCGAGATTTTCCTCTCAACCGGAATTGTGAGCGGTGCAGCGTTGCTGGTTGAGCAGCTAGAGAGACCCCACCCGTAAGGATTTGGGGTGCATGGCGAAGCAATAAAAGCATGTCTTGGCGTCATGGTTGCGCTCTAAACAACAGAGGCCCACCAAATGCCGGTCCGTTACCGACATCTGTTATAACAGGCGCCATACTGCTTAGGAAGGTCGGATCCAGCTCTCCTACTGACTGCTGTCCCCCTCACATATTACGGGAAGCTTTTCTCACTTACCCGGACCCCCCTCTCTCGCTTCTGAACAACTCCCTCAAACAGGGTATAGTCCCAAATATATTTAAAGATGCGGAAATTGTCCCAATTCTAAAGAAACCAGGCTCTGATCCTCTGGCCCTAAGCAACTATCGGCCCATCTCCCTGTTGCCCTACTTAGGCAAAATTTTAGAAGCTCATGTGGCAAGTTGCCTTAGCTCTTTCATTGAACACTGTCAATATCTCGACCCTCATCAGGCTGGCTTTAGACGTGCACACTCAACGGAGTCGGTTATTCTTACAGTCATGGACGAGCTCAGAGGGGGGGCAGACAAGGGCGTTACCAAGGCCCTGGTACTCCTTGATCTGTCAGCAGCTTTCGACACGGTCGATCATGATCTTCTGATTGACCGTGTCAGTAATTCCGGGATCCAGAGCCTGGCACTGAAGTGGCTTTCCTCTTTTCTCAGCAACCGGTCCCAAGCGGTTTGCCTCGCCAATTTCACCTCCACTAAAAGGAAATTGACCTTTTAGCCTGTATCGACTCCCCTTGATCCGCTCCCTCAGAGAAAGTAAGGTTGGAACCTTCAATTATGCTGATGACCTCCAATTGGTATTCGATATCGCTCACTCAGCATCTTCTGTTTCCAACTTCCAATGCACCATGAAATTTATTAATGAATGGATGAACAGCAACCAGCTAAAACTGAACCCTGATAAAACCGAGTTGATCCTAACGGGTGGGCCAGCCAACCCTTGGAATTCCAACTTCTGGCCTCCCCTATTGGGAAGCCCTCTCCTTCCAACTAGTTCCACCAAAAGTCTAGATATCGTGATCAGCAATGACCTATCCATGAAAGCCCGGATAGGGTCAGTGGTCTCCTCCTGTTTCCTCCAATTGCGAAGGATCAGGAAGATTAGTAGATTTCTGACCACCGAAGCCCTGACCCTAGTCATCCTGGCTCTGGTAATCTCCCGTATTGATTATGCCAACTCACTGTATGTTGGTATCCCGGCTTATCAATTACATCGCTTACAGTTGGTGCAGAACCAAGCGGCCAGACTAATCTATCTGAAAGAGACACGTTAGTGACAGATTCCTTACCTTAGAATATCCCCAGGCGTCAGGCTGGATCCGGAAAGTTTTGCGTAGCAGTACCCTTGCGCGTCGGTAGGCGGCGTCGTGCGGCTCCGCGTCCGTCGTCGGCGTCGTGATCGCCGGGATGACGTCGCGGGCAGTACTTAGGCGCCGCCCCTGCGCGCTGACGTCAGTTCTTCTTTTCCGCGCCAGCAAGCGCAGATCCGGGAAGAGCAGTGCCCTGGTCAATTTTTGACCATACTTTTGGTGATTTTTCACTGTTTTTCCAAATTAAAGGTGTCGTAGGGATGCCCGGCTTCAAGAGATGCGGCGCCTGTGCGCGGATGATGTCCGTCACCGACCCGCATTGGGAGTGTCTCTTCTGCCTCGGCCGAGGCCACGACACCGAGTCTTGTCCCGAATGCCAGGCCCTCAACCCGAAAGCTTTGCGAGAGCGGTCTCGAAAGCTCCTCGAGGCCCGGCATTCGGCTCCACGGAGGCCCGGTCGCGTGAGAGGTCCAGGGGTCGCTCGCGGAGTGCACACCGGTCGTCGGCGTCGAAGTCTTCTTCGTCCGGTAAGTCTAAGCACAAGAAGTCCAAGAAGCATCGTCGCTCTCGGACTTCGCCTCGCCGGTCTCGCGACTCGGCTGAGGCTCCTCCCGGCACCGTCCCCGCCCCCGCGGCCCCGGACTTGCCTGTGGAGTCGCCCCCGCCATACCCGCCCTTCCCGGGTTTGGGGGCGGATCCGGCCAAGGTACAGGTGTTCCTGTCGGCCATGGCCCGCCTCTTCGGGCCTTCAGGCCCCTCCGGTGCGCCTTCGGGCCCCGCGGGCCCTGATGGGGTTGCTCCGGCGTCGCCGGCGGCTCCGGCCCCGGCGTCGCCCGTGCCTCCAGCCTCGATCCCGGCTCCGGCTTCGTCCCGGCCTCGATCCCGGCTCCACAACCCCCATCGACGCCGGTCGACCTCACGACACCTCCGCCGGCGCCGATGTCTCCGGTGCCGTTCTCGACGCCGCCCTGGGCTCCGGGCGGCGTCGTCCCCCAGTTCCTTCCGGCTCCGGACATGGACCCGGAGCGACGTCGCTCGACGCCGGCTCCGGCGCCGATGGGACCTTGGGTCCCAACTGTCCCTCCTCCTCCTTATTTTGAACCTGAGGAGGACCAGTTGGGCTGGGAGGGGTCTGATGACCCTCTGACGCGCAACTGTCAGTATGATGAGGACTGGACAGAGAGTCTAGGGGAGGCCAGTGGTCTGGATACTTCCCCTGACACTGGCATGCTGTCTCCTCCCGTGGCTACGGAGGAGGGGGCCAATTTGGTACGGTGTTGCGTAGGGCTGCTGGGGCCTTACGTCTCCAGCTCCCTACTTTAACGGTCAAGCCTAACATCTTGACAGAGGTGCTTCAGCCGGCAGCCTCCTCTGCGGAGACTGTGCTGCCGTTTAACGACGCCCTCACTGACGTTCTTTTGGGCGCCTGGTCCAAGCCCAACACAGGGGCTCCTGTGGATAGGAACGTGGCCCGACTCCATCGCCCGGCTCCGGGTGACCCCATTTTCCAAAAAGACCGACTCCATCAAAGGGCATGTCCATGAGAGTATTCTGGACATCCCCTGAAAAACCAGTGGTTCTCAGCCAGGCGTGGCGTCGCAGCGCCACCGTCGTTGCAATAGACCTGCCCAGCGAGTCGGCGGTATCAAGGCCACATCGTATCGTGTATTTGGCCGCATCCCTTCCTTCCGCAATGGCGCGGGAAAGCAGTGTCTGGACCTCCTCAGAACACTGGGGCAAAACAGTCGCCACCGAATCCCACAGGGAGTGGGTATATCGGCCCAAAAGGCAAGCGGTGTTGACGGACCGCAAGCCAGCACTGGAGGAAGAAAAAGCCTTCTTCCCAAACTGGTCCAGGCATTTGGATTCCCTATCCGGAGGGGCGGTAGGGAAGGCGGTTTGGGAGGCAGAGGCTTGGACAACCAAGCTCTCGGGGGTGGGATGTTGAGAGAGAAACAAGGGGTCACCCGGAGCAGGGCGATGGCGTCGGGCCACGTTCCTATCCACAGGAGCCCCTGTGGTGGCCTTGGACCAGGTGCCCAAAAGAACGCCAGACAGTGCATCATTAAACGGCAGCACAGTCTCCGAGGAGGAAGCTGCCGGCTGAAGCACTTCCGTCAGGTGATTAGTCCTGACAGCCACAGTAGGCAATTGGAGGTGCAAGGCTCCAGCTGCTCTACGCAACACCGTTGCGAAATTTGCTCCCTCCTCCGTAGCCACGGGAGGAGACAGCATGCCAGTGTCAGGGGAAGTGTCTAGACCACTGGCATCCCCAAGTTCCTCTGACCAGTCCTGATCATACTCACACTGCTGTGTGAGAGGGTCTTCCGACCCCACCCAGCTCTCCTGGTCCTCCTCTGGTTCAAAATATGGAGGAGGAGGGACATCTGGGACCCAAGGTCTCATCGGCGCCGGAGCCGGCGCCCCGGGCGGCGTCGGGAACGGCACCGGGGACATCGGCGCCGGCGGAGGCGTGGTTAGGTCAACCGGCGTCGATCGGGGTTGCGGTACCACCGGAGCCGGGATCGAGGCCGGGGCCGGAGCCGAGGCCGGGATCAAAGCCTTCGGGTGTAAGGCCCGGCAGTCAGGGCACGACTTCGTGTCGTGGTCTCGGCCGAGACAGTAGAGACACTCTAAGTGCGGGTCTGTGATCGACATCATTCGACCACAGACGTCGCATGGCTTGAAGCCGGGCATCCCTACCGACACCTAGGAGTAGAGAAGACTCGAAAAGAAACAGTGAAAAAATCACCAAAAATTTAGTCAAAAATTGACTAGGGCACTGTTCTTTCCGGATCAGCGCTTACTGGCACGGAAAAAGAAGAACTGACGTCAGCGCGCAGGGGCGGCGACTAAGTACTGCCCGCGACGTCATCCCGGTGATCACGACGCCGACGACGGACGCGGAGCCGCACGACGCCGCCTACCGACGCGCAAGGGTACTGCTACGCAAAAACTTTCCGGATCCAGCCTGACGCCTGGGGATATTCTAAGGTAAGGAATCTGTCACTAACGTGTCTCTTTCAGATATGTGCTACCTAAGGTGGACAGCCAAAGAAACATTTCATCACCTTGGTTTTGATGAAAATAGAGACTTCTGGGTCAGGGTTATGCCCCCTCCCCACGGGAAGTGGTCATACAGGGGGTAGAGTTGCACTACTGATAAGAAGCCCATTGGCTACTACCCTATACGCTCCTAAACACCCCCAAATTAATATTTAGGTGCCCCCCTGACACCAAATCCTCAGATTCGACTTCCTGAGAACAAAATACGAGATGAAACTGCAAGAACAAAGTACCTTCACTGAAACTGGCGCCAAACCCTGCCTGGCTGCTTGCTCCTCGACAATTGCAAAGACCCGAATTGTCCTGCAGCTGTGCATCATCCTCAACACTTGTAGGACTGCCCGGCACTTCGGCAAACAGTGATCATCCCCCTTGAGGTGGAGGAGCCATCCCCCTGCATCTGCAGGCACCAACCGCATCTGCCTGGTTCACCGTGTTGTTGGCTATCGGGCCCGCCAAAATAGCAACACTTCAGGAGGAGGTTTTTGTGGCTCAAGGAAGTAAGTCCCATCTCTCTGCTGAGTTTCACGACACTAGCCTCTCCAGGAGGCCCCCTGCATCAATACCCTGTGTATTGGGGCACTTGCACCAGCCAAGACTTGTTCTTCGCTCAGCCCAGACACCACCGCCTTGGAATCCTTCCTGCATGAAGAGGTACTTGAGGACAGATGAGATCCACAACCAGAGTGGCCCTGCTGTTTTGTTTTCTTTCCCTCTGCAGAACTGGCCAACAAACCGTGAGAGACTAGGGGCACATGCATCATTGTTTTTTGCGGTCGCAAAGGGGCAGATTAGCAGAATCTGCCCCTTTGCGACCGCAATTTTTGCATTTGGGATGCATCATCCCAAATGCAAAAATCGCTATTTAAGTAATCGCAAAATTTGCGATTACTTAAATTGCGATTGCATTTAGGGAATCGCAAATTGCGATTCCCTAAATGCAATGCAACAAAAGCAATCGCGATTTCGCTTACAAGAAACGCAAATTACCATCAACTTAAAGTTCATGGTAATTTGCGAAAACATTGAAAAATGCACAAAAGTGCATTTTTCAAAGTTCTATGTTGCACACAAACATGCCCTTGGGGCATGTGTGTGTGCAACATGTTTTTAATTGCACTTTCAGGGGTGCATCAGGGTGTCCTTTGGCACCCTTGCACCCTTGAAGTGCATGCGCAATTTGCAGTACCTATTTGGTACTAGCAAATTGCGCATGCAATTACATTGATTCCTATGGGCCTCTAGGCCCATAGGAATGAATGGGAAGCCATTCCTTAATTGCGATTCGCAATTTGCGAGTCGCAAATAAGGAATGTGTAGGAATCGCAAAAATGTTTGCAATTCCTACATGCATGAGGAATTGCGATTCCTAAATTGCGATTTCTTAAAAATCGCAGTTTAGAAATCGCAATTCCTAAGTTTGATGCATGTGGCCCTAGACTCCTGTGGCCAGCCAGCCAAGACCCTCTGCAAGCAAGTTCCTAAGCCGGGGGCTGTAACTCCTGACTGCGTCCCCTTGACCTAAGGCCCCTCACAACCTGTGCCCCCTTTGGTTTCTCCAAGACTTGCCCCCAAGTCCCTCCTTGCAGCCTTTGTTTCAAGTCCCCAATGATTTCTATGGTGTAGTTCTCGAGGCTGCCATCCCAACCAGCGCCTCTGCACCAATACACCCCAGGGCAGGTCACCCGAAGCTGCTGGTGGTTCTTTGGACCTTGGCCCCCTGGCACTTTAAGTTCAAAAGGACACCCCCAAACTTCGACTGCAAATATCTGTTTGCTGAGTATGTTTCTCTTCCCATAGGACAACATTACCGCATTCGAGGCTCATACCTCAAAAAACTTTATTTGAGCATTTGTACAGTTTTTTTGTAAAATCAATAACTTCGAAAGTACTTAAGCTAGTCTAAAGATCCTGGTTTCTAAATTCCTATAAAAATCTTCTTTATTGTTTATAAATTGGTCTCAGTTTTCTCACTGAGTGTGCGAACCATTTATTGATTGTGCTTAACACTCCTCTATGATAAGCCTAAGCTGCTCAACCACACTACCACAAATAGAGCACTTGGGATTATTAAAGTAAGCCCTGTAAACCACATGATGGTTGTCTGGACTTTTTGCATGATGTGCCCTTACATTGGCAACACTACATATAAAGCCAGCTTCTTACACTTGGTGGATCAGCAATGGGATACAAGACTGACATTTGCTGATATCACTTAGTCATTAGTGTGTTCTCGCTAAGAAAGCCTTAATTGACATTAGTTTCAAAACTATTTTTGCAATTTGTTGATTTTTGATTTTTTGCTAAATGTTTTAATTGGAACTGTTAGGGCCTTTTTTTAAGTCCACCATTCCATTGCATTAGAAATTATAAAAAGAGTACTGGCCAGTTAGGCCTTGAAAGTCTTTTTGGAATATTGTGTATGATTTTCTAAAAAGCTCCCAACTGTACTAAAACATGTCTGGCCCAGAAGAGACAGTGCAGGAATTCAACCTAACCCTTTATCTGCAGCTTTGTATGCAGCAGTTAAGGATCTTCTGTAAAGCCTATAAAATTGCAACTGGCTCAAACCCTACAAAGGCAAAGGTCCAGGAGGCTCTTGCAGACTTTGATGCAGCCCAGCTGGCAAAGGATCCTGTCCCCTCTGAGGAGGAGAATGACAGTGACAATGGGACTTTAGTCATTTCCCAAGGGGATAGCACCCTAAACTTAATCAGAGTGAGTGAGGACTCGCACCAGACCCTCTACCCCATCACTCTACCTAGAGGCAAGTCAAAGAGCAGAGATATAGAAGAACTAGACAAGGAAGATGTATATCTTACAAGACTAGCCAAAAGAGCAGCCCTTGAAGCCAAAATCCTGGCTATAGAAAGAGAAAGGGCTGAGATGGGTCTAGAACCCATGAGTGGTGGCAGCAACAAAATAAACAGGGAGAAGGAGGGAACGTTTGATCCTAAAATCCACAATTGGATTGTCCCTAAATATGTTTAGGGTGATGGCATTACAAAGTGGTTTACAGCCTTTGAGAGGGCTTGTAAAATAATAAAAGTTACATCAGAGACACTGGGGTTCTATTCTCTACAGTGGGAGTTGATCTCCATAAAGTGCAGTGATAGAGTTCTGATTAGGCCAGGGCGGAGTTCGCGTAGCCGTGCTATGCAGAACTCCACGAAGTGGTAAAAAAACTTCACAGTGCTACGAGGACATCCGCAAGCAGGCAGAGTTGGTTGTCGCGCCGTGTCGCGTGACGTTTTCCGTCATATGTAACGTGAAGTGCGTTATTGCACTGGAAATCGCACGCGAACGATGCCCCACGGTTCGCATTGTTGCAGCCATCTTGGTTTTTTGCACTGCTTATGGTGCTGGGCTTACTTTTCACTCCCTGCCTAATCTTCTTAATCCTACCTCCCTGAAACCTATCTACCCCTCATATTTTATTGTAACCTTTGTGTTTTTGTATTTTATGTTTTTTTCAATTTTTTTTTGTGTTTTTGCGTGACTTTTGTTCTTTTTAATTTTACACTTTACTTTCTTACTTTTTGTCCTTTCTTCCTTTTTTCCCCTTGTTTCTTTTACTTTCTTCTCTTCCCTGGCCCCCACCCAGTGCCATGGCAGAACAGGGGAGAGGCAGTGCCAGGCCCCCCTGAACCAGCACCACCAGCCGCCAGGTAGGCTGCCCTGCGAAGGGGTGCAGCCATGCGCGTTATTTTAAGAGGTGGAGGTGTCTGTGCTAGTTTTTATGTGCAGCGCCACCTCGCCTCCACCCTGGCAGCAGGCGGCAGGTCTGGCAGCGGCTTCGCCCTCCGGGAGCAGCGGTGGGAGAGGGTGCACCGGGCTGTGCCGCTGCTCTGGCATCCGGCGCACCCAACAACAGCTCACGCACCGGTGGGCGGACATCCTGGATAGGGACCAGGACCTGCTCGACCTGCTGGGCGTGGAGGTTGCTGGGCTTGGCAAGTAATAATGAATATAGCATGTTACAACGCATGCTATAACATTGCGTACTATTACAATGCAGTTGTTACAACGACAGCGTTGTTAGTACACGATGCATTTACATCGCAAGTCATTACAACGACTTGCACTAGGGGTCGCACTGGACTTAGGAATAGTATTAATTACTATTCCTACTCCAAATTGCGCAACAGTAGGGATGGTGTTGGAATTTATTTCCAATACCTGAGCGCCCCCTAATGCAAGTCGTGGTAATGACTTGCGATGTAATTGCATTGCGTACTAACAACGCGGTCGTTGTAACGACCGCGTTGTAATGGTATTGCGATGCAATGACAGCGTTGTAAACGCTGTTTCCCGTAATAATTATTTATTTGTTGTGTTCTATCTATGCTAATATCTATCTTTTTCCCAAATAGCAAGCATGCTGCTCACACTCAGGTAAGTAAAGTTTGTTACAAATATTGAATACTCCTCCCATCATGCACCAAATGAGGCCACGGTGCGGCGGCCATTTTGAAAGGTTAGCGGTCCATGCAAAACTAACATGAGGCAGTGAGCACGAGCAGACCTGATATTTAAGCAGGACGGCTGAGTCACTCACGTTCACCCACGGAGCCACGGGCAGGCAAAGTATGCTGGGCGAGGGAGTAGCTTTGAGGCAGTAAGTGGGCATAGCTGCTTCCCCGATCACTGAGGACCACAACCCCTTTTATTTGTTAAACTTCTAAATTTGTAAATTTCATTTATCTCTTCAGAGTTTGAATACAAGCGTTCCTCCCCTCCCGTGCAGAGCTCATGGGGCAAAGTTTAGAACAATAATAAGTACGTTTTTCAAGCTAAGTACTTTCACAAAATGTATTTAGTGTTTCACTGACTATGAAGCACAACGAGTAGACATATTGCATGGTTTTTTGGAAAAGAGCGCCTGGACATGTCGATATTATAAAGTGTGTGTTTTCTGTTATTTGTTGTGTACTGTCTTGTCCGTATACATTTTTTTACACAGAGTGAAAGGCACCTTGACAATGTCACCCTGATAAAAAAATATATAACACATTTTTCCACTGAATGGTGATGTGGTTTACAACACTTAACGTGCCGGTAATTTAACCCATGTTATGCATTCTTTTATCTTTCCAGAATGAATTGAGACATCTTACCAAATAGCTAGTATTGAAGCATCATACTGATTGGGTATCGTATAACGCACAAAGATATACCATGAATAGGCACTAAAGAATACAATAGCCAATATTCAGCAGTGGTATTAGGGATCAATCGTACTTGGTCCTGAAGAAAAGCCGAAGGGGAAGGCTTGAAACATGTAGACCAGGAGTAACACATACATTATATTGTGCACCTCCAACACCCCCGTTTTTAACAATACCAGCCACAGGATTCAATAAAGTTTAGGTCACTAGTGGCCAGGTATTTTTAGAATTTTTGTTCACTATCTCACTGACCCTTCCACTCCTATATTTTAGTAATATAGCCCACATCTTCCAGAAAGTGCTCCCACGTCTCCGTCGGTTGCAGCACGCCCCGTCCCGCCGCAGGCGGGAAGAACCCGATGATGAAGCATGCCACCAAGGGACCTTTTGGTGGGTGAGGGTTATTTTAAGAAAAGTAAATCTTTTCCCTTAAGGAATACTACAAATATTAAGTCATCATCCTAGAACAGACAGGTGCACGGCTGCGCTACGTAAGCTTGCTGCTCGTGGGCGCTTGCTTGGACTGTTTATTTAAAAAGTCATGCAGAGACTCCTCTGTCCTGTCATTCTGATAGTGGTAGTAATTGGTATTATTAGCGAGCTAGCTCGTTCTTTCACTTCTCTGTCCCTTTATTTTTTGTAGCTCGTTTAGTCCCAGCCCCCCCACCCCAAGAGATTTTCCAGTGATGTGTAGTTATTAACTAGTAACTATGGATCCATCAGCATTAATACATTGAAAAAAATGCAGACTGAGTTGACCTGTCAAAGGATGAGAGATCGAGAATGAGATGAGAAGCAAAGATTATTCGCTGCAATTTATTAGTAGTTCCAAAATGTAGTTTAGGAAATTTGGAATAGGGTTAGGAAATTAAGGAATAGGTCCACGATACTAATAGGAGAGGAGATCTGATTTATAAAAGTTAAATCAAATGTTACTGCGTTTGCCTCACCCTGTCAAAATATTTTTGGGGGAGATTAACTGTACCACTAAACCTTTTTTTATTTATTGTGTTTATTTCTTACATCAGCATCCAGGGGCAGGAGGGATAATACCACCACTGAGGCGCCGGAGGGTGAGGGGGCTGAAGGTGCCTCCACTAGTGTTGATGGCTCTGCTGGGACCAGTAAGTCCTCCTGTTAATATCATTATTATTATTTCCGTATCTTGAGTCTTTTACCACACCACATTTAGAATTATTGTTTTTCCTTTTTTTGTGCCTGTCTCCTAATTTGTTTCCAACTCCACTTTGATCTGTTTCCTAAATTCTTCATATGCCTGCATTATCCTATTTATTACTTATTTTCTCCATATTTCAAGTTTCTGTACTTGACTTCAAACTATCTGTACTGGTCTGTAGCTTACTTTTTCTTCTGCTTTGTCTGTAAGCTTTCTCTCTCCCCTTATATACAGGTGGTACAGTAAGACTCAGAGAACCCATTTTAGGTCAGGTACTCTACTGTAAAGATTGCATGCCCAATTAAGGTATTCTACACGTTTGTTGAGAAGGCTTTCTTTTTTTTGCTCATCCTCAAACAGTAAAATGAAAGAGTGACCATGGTCTTGGTGGACTCCCCAGTGTTGTGTATGTATTATTATCATAGTATACCAGCAGTTAATGACCGTGCAGCATGGCTGGAAGTATGGGGAGGACGGCCCCTTTGCATTTGCCAACTGAGACCATATGTCCTTCATTGACCAATTGCACCACTTCATTGCGCTCAGCACTTCTGTAGCTCAGATTCATTATAGCTCTGCTCCTCCATTACAAAAAGCTTTTATTTGGCTTGACTACCTGGCTGTTCAATGATTGCCAATCAACAAAATGCCAATGTGATATTTTGAATTTTTGATAGAAGATTAAGAGAGGTGTGGCGCAGCGACCACAGCAGCTGACTCTGGAGCGTGGGGCTGATGAAGGAGCATCTGTTGCTTTTTCCAGTGAAAGGAGGGGGAAACCAAAAAGAAAAAGCTAAAGAGTCCTCTAAAGGTCCCCAAAAACCTGTACAGGGGGTGGGCTCCGGGACTGTTCCCAAACAAAAGGATGGGTATCAGGGTAAAAACTGGGATCCCAAAAAGGCTTGGTGCTATCTCTGTAGCACGATGAACACCAAACTAGGGACTCTACCTGTCTCAAAAGTGTTCCCCCTAGTGTAGTACCTTCAGGAGTTGCTAGTCTCCAGATGGGATTCCTAGTGTTTCCTGAGCAAGTCAGAGAACACACTGAGGTTATTTAAGTCTCAGAGGGTGGAGTGGATATGGCTACCCTAGCTGTCTGGGCCGATAACCTGGAGAAATAAAGACAGAAAGCACTAATTAATGGGATTGAGGTAGAAGCACTGGAAGGTACAGGTGTAAGTGTCACAATGGTGACTGAAAATCTGATATCCTCAGAACAGTACTCAACTGGACAGACCTATCTGTAGGAACTTGACTCTCTATATATTGTCTACCAAAAAGAGGTATGCTATGTAAAGAGTCCAGGTATCCCTTATAAGTGGACATGGACTTGCTTTAACAATCCCAGGATGTTCTATTTGTGGAAGTGTGGTTGAGCAGCCTTATCAGTGGGAAGTGTTAGGCATTTGTTGCATTCACGGAGTCAATAAATGATACACACACTCTAAAAGGAGATCCACACCAACTTAGAAAAATAGCATGTATTTTCATATATACTTCAACACAAAGACCTTCGTAACTGGGTAAGTACTTTTCAAGTTATTAATTGTACAGTTTTTGGCAATGTTAGCAAACTGTATTTTTATACAGTAATTCTTTCCTATGGAGAGAAGAATATTTACTGCATACATGTATTTGCAGTAGGATTTCAGAGGTCCCCTTTAGATCATGAGGTGTTAGGGGAGTCAAGGTCCCAAGTTCTACCAGTAATTTTGCTTTACCTGCCCTGGTGTGTCCGGGTGCAGAGGTGCTGGTCGGGTTGATAGCCTTGCATGCTAAACCATTGGTAAAGAGAGGGGGCATCCTAGAAATAGGTAGGCCTGAGCGGAGTTTGTGGAGCTACACTATGCGGAACTCCGCAAAGTGACCCAAAAACTACGCTGTGCTACGCGGAGTTCCGCAAGCGGCAGAGTGCGTTAGGTCACGCCATTCGTGCTGACTTTTAGCACTGGGTGTTTGTCCTGCGCTGGAAAATCAGCACGAACGGCACCATGCACAATGAAAGAGGGTGCTGCTTCTTTCTGCCGCTCAAGTAGATGTTCTACTCGAGCAGCAGCTTCCTCAACGTGAATGGAGGGTTTCTCAACGCGAGCAGTAGCGGCCATCCGCCACCGCCTGCATTGAGAAATCTTGCCAGGAGGTGGTCTGGAGTAAGATTTCCTTGTTCGCAAACTTAACTTTGGCAAGCGCGAGCAGGGAAAGAACTACACTCTGCTATGCGGAACGGAGTTTTTCAGAACTCTGCACACTACACAGAGTTGGAAAAACTCTGCAAACTCTGCAAGCGGAGTGGAATTTCATGCTCAGGCCTAGAAATAGGCTGCAAAGGGGGACTTGGGAGAGGTCCAGGAGCTCCCAATGGGAAGCTCAGTTCGTGAGGGACCTGGGAGCAAGGGGGAGCAGTCGGTGTTCGTGGGCCCCGGCCAAGAAGCTCAGGTGCAGAGGGTTTTGCAACGTAGGTGGTCAAGGTTCTCGGTCTGGACCAGAAGGACAAGTTACTTACCTTTGTTAACACCTTATCTGGTAGAGACAGTATCTAGCTGCAGATTCCTTACCTTTGAATTTCTAGGCATCAGACTGGTTCTGGAAGATTTTCCTTAGCACAAAACCCCTGCGTGCTGGTAGATGGCGTCGGTCGGCTCCGTGTGACGTCTGCTGCATCGTCCGCACCGGAAGTGACACCTGTGTCACCTATATAGGCGTCACCTCTGCGCACTGACGACACTTACTATTCACGACCTCCACTTCAGAAACGCGAAGCCATGAAGAGTACTGATATTGGTGTGTTTAAAAACTAGGGCCCTGAAAGGGAACAACCTTGACCCAAGAAACTAGACTGCAGTGCAGGTAGGATGGGTGGATCGGTAACGAATCTGCGATTAGATCATGTCTCTACCATATAAGGCGTTACCAAAGGTAAGTAAGTTGTTCATCTGATAGAGACATCTAGCTGCAGATTCCTTACCTTTGAATAGATACCCAAGCAATACCATCCCCGGAGGAGGGACTGCGGACATGTTTCAGACAAGAAAGTCCTGCAGTACCGAATGGGCAAAATGGCCGTCCCTGCGGACCAGACTGTCCAGGCTGGGTAAACACGTGCAGGGATGCCCACGTTACTGCTTGACACATTTACAGGACTGGGATTCCATGTGCTAACACAGTGGTAGCAGCCTTAGCTCTGGTGAAATGAGCTCTTAAGCTTTTAGGAGACTGCTTCTTTTCCAGAGCATAGCAAATCTTGATGCAGAGGACTATCCATCGGGAGATGATCTTCTTCTGCACCGCTCAACCCTTCCTCACTCCAACTTACCCTATAAAGAGTTGGTCATCCACCCGGAACTCTTTCGTGCAGTCAAGGTAAAACAACAACTCTCTTTTTGGGTCCAGATGGTGGAATCGCTCTCCTTCTTTAGAGGGATGGGGAGGAGCGTAGAAAGTGGGCAAGGTGACCGATTGTCCCACATTGAGGTGTTTTACCATTTTTGGCAGGAAAGAGGCCCTAGTGCGATGCACCAATTCCTCAGGGAATATTGTCAAAAATGGCAATTTGGATGATAGAACCTGCAGCTTGCTCACCTTCCTAGCAAATGTAATTGCCATTAAAAAGGCTGTTTTTATTGTGAGCAACCGAAGGGGGAAATTATGCAGAGGCTCAAAAGGAGCACACAAAAGGAAGGTGAGAACCAAATTAAGGTCCCACTGAGGCATACTGAAGGGGGAAGGTGGAAACATATGTACAAGGCCTTTAAGGAATCTATGTACAATGGGAGACTTAAATAAGGAGGGTTTGTCTGTGTAGGAAGCAAGCTCTGTATATGATATCGCCACTGTCAACTCTCACATGTATTTCCGCAGGAACGATATGCAATATGAGAAAGTCCCAACTTACCCTGCCCACTTAATGTGCCCAACCTTAGTCAAAGCAGCGCTGGTGAAATTGGGGAAGAGGGAAAACAAGGGAGGAGAAAGTAGAAATGTCCCAAGGCGTCCTCAGCTCAGAAGGTAATGAACAAAGCAATTAGATGTGTTCCCTGTGTTACAAGAAATCATAAAGAATGTTGAATACATGAATAATGCTTAAACAGTGAACTATTTGCCAGTACAAGTATTACTGTAGCTAAGAACCTTAACCACCTGTTTAACTCCCCTCTTCCACTGTGTATTTAATCACTGCAAGAATGAGGACTTAGGCACACTTGTACATACAGAATACCAGGTAGTCTGAGAAATGAAAGAGAAGTTCTGTGAAGCACCCACCTATCTCAGAATTAACAAGAAAAATATAATGACCCCAAAAATAAACAACAAAATCCCAAGAGGCCTACTGTTGCGAAACTAACTTCTTGGCTGATTCTTTACATATAAAACAAAAAGGCATGTAAAAATATGCAGGCTTTGTATAATGCTTCCTTAAATGCAAGAGACACTGATATGCTATCCCTGTGATTTACAGGTTATGCACAGGCACTATCAGGAAATGGGATCTCCAACAGTGTGAGGACAACATTCAGATAAGCATACACAAAATAACCAAATAACTTCACGTCAGTGCTAAAAGTGTTGTTACCATAGTTTCAAAGTAAAGATTCTTTTCCTGTTTGTGAATTTTCCAGGAGTTTAGGAGTGCGGCCGAAAACGTGACACAGAGACTGACTTTGGGAGCCAAGAGGAGCAGCAGAACGCCAACTGACACCAAACGCTGAGATTCCCCGAGCGCGACGACCCGGAAGAACTCAGGTAAGGGAACCGGACATAGAAAAGCCTTCCGTACACTAGAATGCGAAGTGTTCTTTGATAGGCTTGAGGTCGTTTTAAACTTTTCCTGATCCGTTCCTGCCGCAACTGGCTTCGGGGGCGGCGCAGTCACAACAGCCACTGGGTGGTAATACTGTGCACAGAGTCCAGGGGTTCCCCAAAAGTGTACAGGGCTCAATTAAAAACTCAAAGTACTCTATTTGTGGTAGTGTGGACGAGCAGTCTTAGGCCTAACACAGAGGTAAGACATTTATTGCACAACACTGATCAATGGACACAAGACTCAAGAAGGAGATCCAGACCAATTAAAAAAAATATATACTTTGTTTATATTTTATTTCCGACCACGGTCTTCACATTATGGTAAGTACGATTCTCATTAAAAATTACTTTTCAGGTTTCAGAAGTTGGACAGAGCTAATTTCAGAGCAGTTCAATATTATCCTGTGGAGGAAAACAATTGGGCAGTGCAACAGGTACGTATACCACTTACAGTTCCAGTCCAGTCTTCAGGTGTCTCAGGCCAAATCTACGGGCAATGTCGGTAGTGTGGAACTGGGGACACCCAAGAGGTGTGGGATTCAGTATCTACGCCAAGGTGGTCGATACCGGCAATGAGATTTACCAGAGCATGAAGCGGGTCGGGATTCAGCAGATCGCCAACACGGGTACCGTCGCCGTCGCTGGTGGCCGGCTGCTGTCGATCGGATGGAGAAGTTCCGCAGTCATCGGACCATCACAGGGATGTCGATGTTGGGCAGGCAGTGCATGAGGGACAGGAGGAGGCTGACAGGACCACTCGCAGGAGAGTACAGGCTCTTGGGCACAGGACTGGGCACAGCTTAGGTCGTGGGGCTGAGAGGATCCCTCAAGGTCATGGCGGCTGACCTGCTGCGAGATGTTCTTTTGACCAGGTACAGTTGCGTCGACACAAGAGCCAGTCCTCTACCACTGTAGTCGTGGGGTTCTTTGGTAGCAGTGAATCGCGTTTACACAAGGGTTGGTCCTCTCTACTGTGGTTCTGGTACCGGCGGACACCCGGGACTAGAGCCTCTAGTTTGAAGGGAGGCTCTTGGCACTTTGGTGAAGGTTGAAAGGTCTCTGGGGTTCCTTGGAGGCCTTGCAGAGTTTCTGGAAGGCGGCAGGCCCAGGGGTCGAACCGGTGACAGGTGCAGAGGGTGTTTGCCAAGTTTTTCCTGCAGCAGCTCAGTTCCTGGTCTGTCAGCAGTCATCTTCTGTCTTCTTCTTTTGGTCCGTTGAACGTTAGTGCCAGGTCTGAGGGAGCCACCTAAATGCACAAGTTACTAACTTGTGTAACGATATATCTGTAAGAGACAGTAGTTAGTGATAGATTCCTTACCTTAGAATATCCCCAGGCGTCAGGCTGGATCCGGAAAGTTTTGCGTAGCAGTACCCTTGCGCGTCGGTAGGCGGCGTCGTGCGGCTCCGCGTCCGTCGTCGGCGTCGTGATCGCCGGGATGACGTCGCGGGCAGCACTTAGGCGCCGCCCCTGCGCGCTGACGTCAGTTCTGTACACGACTTTCCGCGCCAGGAACGCAGAGCCATGCAAGAAGCTGACACAGGTGTCTGAAAAATACTAGGGCCCTGAAAGGGATGTCCTTAACCCTAGAAATCAGTTCGCAGAACGGGGAGGATGGGTGGGGCGGTAAGGAATCTATCACTAACTACTGTCTCTTACAGATATATCGTTACACAAGTTAGTAACTTGTGCATCTGAAAGAGACACGTTAGTGATAGATTCCTTACCTTAGAATAGATACCCCAGCAATACCAACCCCGGTGGTGGGTCTGCGAACAAAGATCAGACAAGGAAGTCCTGGAGGACAGAACGGCCAAAGAAGCCGTCCCTCCGGACCTGACTGTCAAGGCAGTAATGCTTAGTAAACGTGTGCAGCGAGGCCCACGTAGCCGCCTGACAGATAACCGGCAGCGGAACACCGCGGCCCAAGGCCGTGGTAGCAGCCGTTGCCCTGGTAGAATGGGCACGCAGCCCAACAGGAGGTTCCTTTTAGCCAAAGAATAGCAGGTCTTGATGCACAAGGTAACCCAGCGGGAGATGGTCCTCTTGTGCACCGCCCGACCTTTTGGCGCCCACGTAGCCAACAAAGAGCTGGTCATCCACCCGGAAGTGTTTTGTGCGGTCAATATAGAAAGAGAGCGCACGTTTTGGGTCCAGACGGTGGAGCCTCTCTTCCTCTCTGGAAGGATGCGGAGGCGGAAAGAAGGTGGGCAAAGTGATGGTCTGCCCAATGTGGAAAGCAGTAACCACCTTTGGCAAGAAGGACGGACGCGTCCGAAGAACAACCTTGTCTGGATGAACAGACAGAAAGGGAGGTTTGCAAGATAGAGCCTGGAGCTCACCCACCCGCCGAGCGGAGGTGATGGCCACCAGAAAGGCTGTCTACAGAGTCAGAAGACGAAGAGGACAGTTATGTAGAGGCTCAAAGGGAGCGCACATTAAAAAGGTAAGAACCAAGTTCAAGTCCCACTGAGGCATCACAAACGGAACAGGAGGGAAGAGGTGAGTAATGCCTTTTAAGAACCTGTTAACAACAGGGGACTTGAAAAGGGAGGGCTGATCAGGGAGCCTGAGGAAGGCCGAGATAGCACAAAGATAACCCTTGATGGTACCCAGGGCAGAACCCTGTTGGGCCAAAGAGAGAAGGAACAGAAGGACCTCAGAAAGAGGGGCAGAAAGGGATTCACAGCCTTTGCTGTGCACCATGCCACAAATTTGTTCCACCTGCAGGCGTATACCACCTTAGTGGAGGGACGCCTGGCTGCCAGAATCACATCACAAACTTCGGGAGGCAAGTCGAAAGGAATCAACTGCCGCCGCTCAATCTCCACGCAAGCAGGTGTAGACTGGACAGGTTCGGGTGGAGGACCGTCCCCTGCTGCTGCGACAGAAGATCCTCCCGAAGAGGCAGACGGATCGGGGGATCTATGCTCATATTGAGTAGCTCGGGATACCAAACTCTTCGAGCCCAGTCCGGAGCCACAAGAATGACTTGGGCCCGGTCGTGCCGAATCTTCTTCAACACTCTGGGTAGAAGTGGTATAGGCGGAAAGGCGTACAATAGACCGCAACTCCACTCGTGACGAAAAGCGTCGCCGAGCGAGTGCCGCCTTGGAAATTCCAACGCGCAGAACTGATGACATTGCGCGTTCTCTTCGGTGGCGAATAGATCTAACCAAGGCTCTCCCCACTGTAGAAAGAGTCCTTGCGCCACTTCCGAGTGAAGACGCCATTCGTGATCCATCATGCACCTGCGGCTGCAGGTTCGTCCGCCCTGGCGTTCAGGGAACCTGCCAGGTGTTGAACCACCAGGAACATGCCCTGATGTTCCAGCCATGTCCAGAGGCGCAGAGCCTCCTGACAAAGGGTCCACGACCCCACCCCGCCTTGTTTGTTGCAGTACCACATGGCGGTGGTGTTGTCTGTGAACACCTGCACTACCTTCCCTTTGACAGAGGGAAGGAATGCCTTGAGTGCAAGTCGGATCGCCCGGAGCTCCAGAATGTTGATATGGAGCCGGGACTCCGCCGGAGACCAGAGGCCTCTGATCTCCGCCTCTCCCATGTGACCGCCCCATCCCAGAAGGGACGCGTCCGTCACAACTGTATGCTCTGGCTGGGGAAGGGAGAGGGATCTGCCCATGACCCATTGCCGGTTCGAGAGCCACCACTGCAACTGTTTTGCAGTCCCCTCCGAGATCTGGACGTGATCGGACAGGTTGCCCTGGTGCTGCGCCCACTGGAACTTCGGGTCCCACTGCAGAGCCCGCATATGCCATCTGGCATGATTGACCAGCAGGATGCAGGAGGCCATGAGGCCCAGCAGCCTCAGGGTCATCCGTACCGAAACCCAGGATAAAGGCCGAAAGATCGGAATCATAGCCTGAATATCCCGGACTCGCCGTTCGGGAGGATAGGCCCGAAACTGCGTCGTGTCCAGAACTGCTCCGATGAAAAGGAGCTGTGGAGAAGGAATTAGATGCGACTTCGGCACATTGATGGAGAACCCCAGCGAGTGCAGGAGTTCGGCCGTAGTCTGGAGGTGGGAGACGACTGCCTGGGACGAGCCCGCCTTCAGCAGCCAGTCGTCGAGGTAGGGGAAGACTGAAACCCGTGCCCGGCGCAGATGAGCTGCGACCACCGCCATCACTTTCGTGAACACCCGAGGGGCACTGGTAAGGCCAAAGGGGAGCACGGTGAACTGAAAATGCTCGGGGCCTACCGTGAACCGAAGGTAACGCCGGTGGGCCGGCAGGACGGGGATGTGGAAATTCGCGTCCTGCAAGTCCAACGCTACCAACCAGTCTCCAGGGTCGAGGGCAGTCAAGACCTGAGCTAGGGTGAGCATCTTGAACTTCTCCTTCCGGAGGAAGCGATTGACGTTCCGGAGGTCCAAGATAGGACGCATGTCCTCCTTGTCCTTTTGGGCACCAGAAAGTAGTGGGAGTAGCAACCACGCCCTACTTCTGGGGTCGGAACATGCTCGATGGCCCTCTTGGTCAAGAGGGCCGTGACTTCCTTCCGTAGAAGCACCAAGTGATCCCCTGACATGCGGTGGAATTGAGGTGGCATGGCTGGGGGGTGGTCTCGAAGGGGAGGGAGTAGCCCCTTCGGACAATGTCCAAGACCCACCTGTCCGAGGTGATGGTGCGCCAGTGGGGAAGGTGATGGCGGACCCTGCCCCCTACTGGCGTGCCGTGCACCTGAAAGGAGGGACTAGGAGGGCTTGGAGGCCGCGGACGGGTTGGAGGTGGTGGCCTGACCCGCACGCTGGTTGCCCGATCCGCCACGGCGGAATCCACGTCCTCGGCCACGCGAAGACGCCTGCTGCGCGGGCCGGTGGGTGGGCTGCTGACGTGAAGGGGCGCCCCTACCGTGGCCACGATAGGGGCGAAAAGCAGAAGGCAGCGGAGGGCGTGTAGCAGAAAGGCCCAGGGACTTTGCAGTAGCCCGTGAGTCCTTAAAGCGCTCCAACGCATGGTCTGCTTTGGACCCAAAAGACCGACTCCATCAAAGGGCATGTCCATGAGAGTATTCTGGACATCCCCTGAAAAACCAGTGGTTCTCAGCCAGGCGTGGCGCCGGAGCGCCACCGTCGTTGCAATCGACCTGCCCAGCGAGTCGGCGGTGTCAAGGCCACAACGGATAGTGTATTTGGCCGCATCCCTTCCTTCCGCAATGGCGCGGAAAGCAGTGCCTGGACCTCCTCAGGGCACTGGGGCAAAACATCCGCCACCGAATCCCACAGGGAGTGGGTATATCGGCCCAAAAGACAAGCGGTGTTAACGGACCGCAAGCCAGCACTGGAGGAAGAAAAACCTTTCTTCCCAAACTGATCCAGGCGTTTGGATTCCCTATCCGGAGGAGCGGTAGGGAAGGCGGTTTGGGAAGCGGAGGCTTGGACAACCAAGCTCTCAGGAGTGGGGTGGACAGAAAGAAACAGGGGTCGCCCGGAGCGGGGCGATGGCGTCGTGACACGTTCCGATCCACAGGAGCCCCTGTGTTGGGCTTGGACCAGGCGCCCAAAAGAACGTCAGTGAGGGCGTCGTTAAACGGCAGCACAGTCTCCGCAGAGGAGGCTGCCGGCTGAAGCACCTCTGTCAAGATGTTAGGCTTGACCGTCAAAGTAGGGAGCTGGAGACGTAAGGCCCCAGCAGCCCTACGCAACACCGTACCAAAATTGGCCCCTCCTCCGTAGCCACGGGAGGAGACAGCATGCCAGTGTCAGGAGAAGTATCCAGACCACTGGCCTCCCTAGACTCTCTGTCCAGTCCTCATCATACTGACAGTTGCGTGTCAGAGGGTCATCAGACCCCTCCCAGTCCTCCTGGTCCTCCTCTGGTTCAAAATAGGGAGGAGGAGGGACATTTGGGACCCAAGGTCCCATCGGCGCCGGAGCCGGCGCCGAGGCGACGTCGCTCCGGGTCCATGTCCGGAGCCGGAAGGAACTGGGGGACGACGCCGCCCGGGAGCCCAGGGCGGCGCCGAGAACGGCACCGGAGACATCGGCGCCGGCGGAGGTGTCGTGAGGTCGACCGGCGTCGATGGGGGTTGTGGAGCCGGGATCGAGGCCGGGGCCGAAGCCGGAGCCGGGATCGAGGCTGGAGGCCCGGGCGACGCCGGGGCCGGAGCCGCCGGCGGCGCCGGAGCAACCCCATCAGGGCCCGCGGGGCCCGAAGGCGCACCGGAGGGGCCTGAAGGCCCGAAGAGGCGGGCCATGGCCGACAGGAACTCCTGTACCTTGGCCGGATCCGCCCCCGAACCCGGGAAGGGCGGGTATGACGGGGCGACTCCACAGGCAAGTCCGGGGCCGCGGGGCGGGGACGGTGCCGGGAGGGGCCTCAGCCGAGTCGCGAGACCGGCGAGGCGGAGTCCGAGAGCGACGATGCTTCTTGGACTTCTTGTGCTTAGACTTACCGGACGAAGAAGACTTCGACGCCGACGACCGGTGTGCACTCCGCGAGCGACCCCTGGACCTCTCCACGCGACCGGGGCCTCCGTGGAGCCGAATGCCGGGCCTCGAGGAGCTTTCGAGACCGCTCTCGCAAAGCTTTCGGGTTGAGGGCCTGGCATTCGGGACAAGACTCGGTGTCGTGGCCTCGGCCGAGGCAGAAGAGACACTCCCAATGCGGGTCGGTGACGGACATCATCCGCGCACAGGCGCCGCATCGCTTGAAGCCGGGCATCCCTACGACACCTTAAAGATGGAAAAACAGTGAAAAAATCACCAAAAAGTATGGTCAAAAATTGACCAGGGCACTGCTCTTCCCGGATCTGCGCTTGCTGGCGCGGAAAAAGAAGAACTGACGTCAGCGCGCAGGGCGGCGCCTAAGCGCTGCCCGCGACGTCATCCCGGCGATCACGACGCCGACGACGGACGCGGAGCCGCACGACGCCGCCTACCGACGCGCAAGGGTACTGCTACGCAAAACTTTCCGGATCCAGCCTGACGCCTGGGGATATTCTAAGGTAAGGAATCTATCACTAACGTGTCTCTTTCAGATACTAAATTTAGGAGGCATTTTAGGGGAGTAGCAGGTAGGGCCAATGGGCACCTTAACTGAGGTGACTACTCCCACAATTATGCCACCCTCCTCTGGGAGGGGGCATAGACCTAGCCCTGATTGAAGGGGTCCCCCCATCTTAAAGATGGAGGGGACTGAATGTTCTGCTTCTCCTAACTTCCCCTACTTTAGGGATGGGGTTGGCAGAGGTGGGTACACCTATCTTTTTTCATTTTCCCACCCAAAGTGGGGGTGGAAACCGTTGACTGCCATCTGCTGCTAGCAGCAGAGGCTGGGGGGTTGCATTACAAAGGCTGCAGGCCTTTGAAGCTTCCCTCTTCGAGCACTGGCCCATCCTTAGGGAAGAGGCATGACACCTTTGCCCAGGATGTGCATTGTTTCTGGCCCCAGAGAGAGCAGGGGCTCTCTACCCAGGTGTCCAGAAACATGTCTGGTGGTGGCTGGCTACCTACAGCCAGTCAGATACCACACCAGGGTTGGGAGGGAGTCAGGGGCATGGTACAATAAATTCCACACTGGCATCAGTGTGGATTTATGGAAAGGAGTACTTTGGTACCAAACACTCTGATATTGTGAAGCCATCATGGTGCAGTGGGACTTGAGTTGTCGAGTTCCCTGCCCATGTACTCTGTATGGCTTTACTGGCACTGAAAATATTGGGAAATGTTGCCCAATATTGTAGGGGCATATCTGCTCATTCAGATATGGCCTCAACTGAAGTATAGTGCACCCTGCCCTAGGGTTGTGAGGCCTGCTAGGGGGTGACTTAACTATTCTGATAGGCAGTGCTAGTTGGCATGGCACCCAGGCAGGATACCATATCGACTTTGTCGATTTCTCCCTCACAGGGGCATGCAGGCTGCAAAGACAGTGGCATGGTCCCAGTGAGGGGGTTCCCAGGCCCTAGGTACCCAGGTTACCATTTACTAGGGACATACGGGGGCAGAAGTACCAATTGGGGGTTTGTTTTAGGAAAGGAGCACTGGCACAGGGGACCTGGTTGGCAGCGGCCCTGTGCCCTACATTTGAAACCATATCGAAACCAGGAAAAGTGTGGGGCTAACCATGCAAAAGAGGCACTTTCTCACAGTCTGGCAGCCTCAGGAAAGCAGACAAATACACTTTCAGGGTAACCCAGAGCAGAGCCCTGCTGGGCAAGGGTCAAACTAAACAATAAAACATCAGAAAGGTGAGCAGAGAAAGGGTCAATAGATATCTCTGTTCAATATATTACAAATGTCTTCGACTGGCAAGCATATGCCATCTTAGTGGAGGGACTTCTGGCTGCCAGAATAACATTACAAACTTCGGGAAGAAGGTCGAAAGCTGTCAACTGCCACTGCTCACTCTCAATGCAAGAAGGCGTAGAGTTGACAGGTTCGGTGGAGGACCCTCCACTGCAGCAGCAACAGAAGATTCTCCCAAAGGGGCAGCCTGATCGGAGGATTGATGCTCATTTGCAGAAGCTTGGGTTAACAGACTCTCCATGCCCAGTCCGTAGCCACAAGGATTACTTTTTTCTGGTGGTTCCTGATCTTGAGACTTCTGGCCAAAAGTGGTATGGGCAGAAAAGCGTAAAGGAGGCTTGAACTCCACTCAAGATGAAAAGCGTCTCAGAGTGAGAGCCACCTTGGAAACTCCAACACGCAAAACTACTGATATTGCGCATTCTCTGTGGAGGCAAACAGATCTAACCAAGGCTCTCCCTTCTACTGAAAAAGACCTTGCACCGCCTCCGGATAGAGACGCCACTCATGGTCCGCTAGGCATCGACAACTGAGTTTGTCTGCCCTGGCATTCAGAGAACCTGCCAGGTGTTGAACCACCAGGGATATGCCCTGCTGTTCCAGCAATGTCCAGAGATACAGGGCCTCTTGACAGAGTCCACGACCCAACTCCGCCCTTTTTATTGCAGTACCACATGGCGGTGGTGTTGCCTGTGAACACTTGAAATAGCCTTCTTTTGATGGAGGGTACAAAGGCTTTCAATGCCAATCGGATCACTCAGAGCTCCAGCATGTTGATGTGGAGTCCGGATTCCTGGACCTGGATGTCAGATACCCAACCTAAACCTAGCCAAGGAGACTGTTCATGATCTGTCTTTACCGTGACTTCTTTGGTGTATGTGAGCTGGTTGGGCACAGATGATGTATGAAGAATGAGTGAGAATGTCTGGTATGTTAGGGAGAGTGTGAGTGGGGTCATCATTTAGGGGATTTATGACAATAATATGATGAAATTATTGTTTGTGATGACAATATAACGCATATGTTGATGTAGCACAAATGATCAAATTGCAAAAACAAGAAATAATATGTAAAGAAACTTTTTTTAATATGAAATATGGGAATTGTTTTGTATATGAACATAAATGAAAAAAAGGGGGGGAAAAAAGTTTGGAATAATTTAGCAATAAAAAAAATATATAATAAAAGGACATTGATATTGAAGTTTGTATGGTGGATAGCCCCGTGGAGCTGGTGTCAGAGGTTTTTGTGATTTCTCTTTGGTTGTTTCCCCCTTCTCCCAGACCTGAAAGTCGTTTTTAGGGGTACCTTTGTTTAATAGATGGGAGCCCTCTGATCTCCACCTTTCCCAGATGGCAGCCCCATCGCATCTGTCACTACTATGAGATCTGGTTAGGAAAGGAAGAGGGGTCTGGCTGTGACCCAATCGCGGTTTGTCAGCAACCACAAATCCCGTGTATTTCCCTCCGTGATCTAGACCATGTTCGCAGAGGTTCCCCGGATGCTGCGCCCACTGTAACTTAAGGTCCCACTGCAGAGCCAGCATATGCCATCTGGCATGTGTCACTAGGAGGAAGCAGGAGGCCATGAGGCCCAGCAGCCTTAGAGTCTTTCTCACCAAAATCCAGGATAGAGGCAGACACATTGGTATCATAGCCTGAGTATTCTGAACTCGCAGCTTGGGAGGTTAGGGCCAGAACTGCACTGTGTCCAGAACAGCTCAGATGAAAGGTAGCACCTGAGAGGGAGTCAGATAGGGGAAGACTGACACCCCTGATCGGTGCTGATGAGCTGCCGCCATTTTTAAGTAGGCAAAAGGTTTCACCAAAGATACCCATTTCATAAATAAAATGTCGTACCACATGGCCTTCCAATGTGTAGACCCGATATAACAACAAGCAAACCTATGTCCCGATGTCCAAATATGGATATCTTTGGTGAAACCTTTTGCCTACTTAAAAATGGCGGCCGTATTGAATGCCTGACTGGCATGCATATTTGGACATCGGGACACAGGTACCCGGTTTTACTGTGATGACCACCCATATTAGTTTTGTCGCTTGTGTCTGTATTTTATCCAATGAATCTTTGATCTATACTTTTTACACTATGGATTGGCTTACCATATTTACCATATTCGAAATACATGAACCTCTCTCTTTTGCTTCACACATTAACATGGTACCTATTGCGCATTCAGGTGATGTGATCTATGCGCACCATACCGCTTCAAAATGGCGGCCGCATTTCTCTATGAGTATGAGAAGTTCGCTGTTATCGCGATGACCGGCTCTGATGAGGCTACGATCTATACTGATTTGTCCAACTTATTACCTGGTTTAAAATTTAGACCCATTGGTTAAATAATGCAGCATTATTTTTTGCTTGCTCG